>OZ024827.1:62448022-63161601 GCA_964016985.1 Anodontia alba | reverse complement strand
CCCGGCTCCGTATTTATTTTGGGACAATTAAAAAAAATGATGCCCGATTAGGAAAGGACTGCTAAAATTACTCCAAAACGTGAAACCCGGTAAAGCTGCAGGGCCAGATAAAATCAAATCACTTCTGCTTAAAGAACTCAGAGAAGCGATTGGCCTAATTATAAAAGTCATTTTGAAAGGTCTCTCCAAACAGGGAAGTTGCCAGTAGATTGGGTCAAGACTAATGTTATGTCCATCTTTAAACAAAAAAGAGACACATCCCTTGTAGCAAATTACTGTCCCATTTCGTTCACTAGCATTCTTTGCTACGTAGGTGCTGGAACACATTGTTCCTTCTAACGTGGTAAAGCACCTTGACAAGCAGGGTATCATGTACGACCTACAACATGGCTTCCGAGTAAAAGTGGTCTCAGCTCGTCAGTCTAATAGAGGACCTTGCAAGGACTGCAAATGGTGGCAAGCAGACTGGTATCATATTACTGGACTTCAAAGCTTTTGGCAAAGTAAATCACAGTAATCTTTTATGGAAACTCCATCGGTCTGTATGACTTAAGGGGACAAGTATTGAGTAGGCTACAGGCTTTCCTCGGAGGTAGATCTCAGCGAGTCGTGACTGCGGAAGAAGAGTCGGAGTCAATACCAGTTACATCTGGTGCCGTTTCCCCCTCCCCAAGGACTCAGAACAGGCAGATTGTACTCCTGACATATATATTAACGGCCTGCCCGATTGGGTCATCGAGTTCAACCCCCTCAACATGTCAGATGGTGCAAGTGACAGGCTCCAGAAATCCAGTAAATCAGAGTATTTCCCCTTCTTGACCAGGTCCTGGAGATACCAAGTATATTGGCTCGGGTTTGATATCTCCGGCTCCCTATTCATGTGCACCCACATCGACAGAATTGTCAAAAATGCCAACTCGTCTTTTGGATACATTCGCAGAAATATCAAAACGAAGATGCCCAAGGTCAGAGAAACGGCATACAACTTGGTCAGACCACAGCTGGAGTACAATACAACTCTGTGGGACCTTGCACCAGAGAGCGTATAACAAAAATGAACAGTGCAACGTAGGGCAGCCCAATGGCTCCTCAATAATTTTGATCAAAGGGCAAGTGAAAATCAGATGCTAAACGACCTGGGATGGAGAATATTGGATCAATGCTCGCCTTTGTTTATTCTATCAAATAGTATATGGTCTCGTTGATGTTCCTCGCCCAGAGTAGATCCGGTCCCGTAACCCTAACAGGATCTCTGCCAGTCTATGAATCGGGCAGGTCTAAACTGCTCGGGACTATTACAAATATTCGTTTTACACCTTAGCAATTGTACATTATTCAAGGCTGAGATCTGTAAGCTACAGCATTCTCGGCTTTGGATCCTAAAAAGGCTTGTTTTAAAATTGTTTTAGCTACTCTAGTCTGTTCTTACCTATCATCTGTTTTTTATCCTTTCACTATTTTGATTGTTCTTATTTATAACCCTTTCTTTCAGGTGCCTGATACTAACAGACGCTGCGCACACCTGCCTAGAATTTCTACGAGAGCATTTGGCAGTATATAGAGATAGATAGAAAAGGAAAACATAATAAAGTTTAATTCAAGGAAACACCCTATAGTCATGAGAAGAAATCTCTGCAGAGCAGTATTCGAATTCAAATAGTGAACTACCAAACTCTCTGACTCTTAATCTGACATTGCACTCATTGTTATAACTTGAATAAAAGACCTCCAAGCGGAGTGAGCTCAAATTGCAACTGTATCCAAGATTTGTGTCATAACCTTTATTCGTACTTTAAGGATTTAGTTTGTGTATATATTGCATCGCAAAATGCCAACATTCAATGCGTTACCATATTTACATTGAGTATTCGGACAGACATGTCTGAGTAAACATGCAGTGTAGGCCCATATGAGACGTCGAAGAACGCGGCGTCTGATCAGGACCTACTATAGTGTTAGCCACTCATCCAGCAGTTTTAGACCAATTAACAAACAGTAAAATAGACATGTTTTATTTTTGTGTTTATTGTGTCGCAAAAAATGATTAGGGTTTTTAATTAAGGGTGAAAAGACAGTGTTAGTTTCTTTTTCGACCATGAATGACACTGTGTCACACTGTGAAGTAATTTCTATTATTGTGTTTATTTTGGTACTACAAGGTATTTACTAGACAAATAACTCTGCAAAATTTGACATAATTATATCAATTATTAGGTCGGTTCACGGCGCGGCCGGCTATTTTTATGGTGACACATTCTGACCATGTCGAAGGAAACGACATATCGGAATCATGGCTTAGGAAAAGGCGTCTGCAGAGCACATGCAAACAGAATTATTGCTATGAGTGACAAAATGACGACAAAAAAAATTAGTAGGCAAGGGGAAAAAAAAAGAAGAAAGAACTTTACAAGTCTGTAGCAGCCGGTAGTGTAAGACGGTTACCTATCCAAGTACTAACCGGGTTTACGTTGCTAAACTTTACTGAAAAGACGAGAGCTCTTTGTTTCCACCCTACACGGACAGACATGCAGAACTTTAGAAAATAAACATTTTCTAAAATTGACTATATGTATTAAGGAGGTAGCGCGTGTTTTGCGCATTTTGACTCCCTTGAATTATTATTGTAAATAAAAGTGAACTACATCCCTACATATTGAACATTTAATTCAGTTTACGTAATAACGATTGAAATTGAATGTAGCTTTGAACTAGGTCTGCAGGTACTGGACTTTATACTAATAGTCTTTTTCTTTAACCTTATCCGCTCTCTGGGCTGATTCAGCGATTCAGCAGACGAAAAAATTGGCGATATTATTTTTTTTATTTATTTTTCCCAGAAAACAGGATTTGACTTTTCATGCAAATTGTCTCCAAAACAGGATTTGGCATTTCAAATGTCAAATCCTGTTTCTGGAGAAAAATGAGAGAAATATTTCAAAATGTCGTCTGCTCAAAAAAAAAAACAAAAAAAAAAAAAAAACAAGAGGGCTACGCGTAAAGGTTTAGCTTATTCTATCTAAAAAGAAAAGCCCTAGAGCTTTTAATAAATAATATTGCCATGTCATATACGCACATACACGCATAGTTTTTTTTTTTAATTATGCTTATTCTTTATACTTTTATTTCTCATTAATCAGTGCTATTATTTCTCCTGCTATTCTTTACACTTTTCCTTTATTTCTAAAGCTTGATTTTATTCTAATCAGTAGGAGTTTTACTTACGGTGTAGTCAGCACTGTCAATACATTCCGTCAAAATTTCTGGACGATCATGAGTTAACAATAAAATATGTACGTATGCATGGAAATTCTGTACACACACACACACACACACACACACACACACACACACACACACACACACACACACACACACAAATAAAAAAAATGGGGCGCACGGGGCGCGGGAGTGGTGGAGGAGTTCTTCAGACCGAATGGGAAAAGACGGGACTCGAATCCATGAAGTCTAGAAATGAGGAAGAGTGCATGGACCTGTGCTACTTTTGATATAACCTTAATAAATAGGCGTTACCTATGAAACGAGCTTAAGCAGTTTGTGCATTTTTTTTATTTTTTTTTTCACCGGGTATGCAAAGTCGCGGACCAGACAAAACATGCTTAAATAGGTCCGAGACAAAGTGCACAACATCGAATATTATGCTTACATCAATTTAACCAGAGTTTCCTAGAAAACATCGTTCTACTGTATTTTTTTTTGCGAGGCAAGTGAAAAGAGGTTGATTTGATACTAAATATAGCTATATGACCCAGTCTGAATCACCTAAAATCTGCCATCTGTGATATTCAAATTTGATGCCTTCAGGGCACAATGGAAGCATATCCTAAAAACACCACTAATTTGACAGGCGTTTACAAAATGGCATGCAACCGGTGCGTCCGTGTCGATCGGTCTGTCTTGGGCTTGGGGGTGGGCCGTAGTACTCTCCACGGCGACGCGTTACTGCTATCAATTATGCCATACAACGTATCTCGGTTTCTAGGTATTAACTTTATGGATGCTTAGGATGTTTATCAATAACACGAGCTACGACACAATTTGACAAGCAAATCATTGTGCAGCATGTGTGTACAGACGAATGTCGCTAAAGTACGAGCCAGTCAGCTGAAATCACCGCATATCCTACCTTTATCATGTTGCCAGCGATAAATTCTTCCCTATGCATAATTCCTGCTATGTGCTGTAGGAATGTAATCCAGTTTTACAGTATACTTCAGTATTTACCCTTAAATACACGAAAATGTTGTTTAATGCGAGAGAAATCTCAGATTAAAAATGGCGGCTAAAACGCAGATCAGTCTTGCAGTCATCCGTGTCAATGACGTAAAAATGTATTCTTCTATTTCATTGGCTATACGATTCTTTACAGCCAAGGAGATCGCTTGCGGCGGCTGACTGGCTTTCCATACGGAGCGTATCTGATCATCATATTTTTCGGAAACCAGGCCAATGGCTCCGGCCTTATTAGCGTTGGTTTTCGGGTTCAATAATAAACCGATACACTCCGCTGTAGATATGGGAAACCAGTCAACCGCCGCATACGAACTCTTCTGCATAGTATGTCAGAGAATCACGATACCTATAGTACGAGCTTAAGCTTCGCAACCTGCTTCGTAGGTGGTGACCTGCTTCGCAAGTCGCTTCAGCTCTTTATTATTTATGCTGTCTGAAAAGGATGTTTCCATGTGAAATGCATTTGTTTGTATAACGCATTGAGTCGATTGTTTACAAGCCACAGTATACAAACGCCAAAATTTCCTCAAGGTAGTTGTCCACGTGATTATCATTGACCAATATAATCAAACCGCGCGTAAGGTGAAATCCAGGTAACGGTTTTCCCGCGCTATTCTTGTCGCTGTTCTCGGTGCTGTTGATAGAGGGTTATCTGTAAAACCTGGACTGGAACATTTGGGACTGGCAAACAGTGCAAACCCAGATCAGGCGCCACAGAACGTGGCGGTTGATCATGATCTGCACTGTTTGCTTAAATTACAGGAAGCTAAGAGTTCAATGAAACAGCCTTAAACCCCCGTTCAAGATCATTTTCCCAGCCTACACTGAGAGACAATCGACCCACCAGTGCTGTCAGTGCTTTGATTTTATATAAACCGCAACTGAGATGTTGTTATCAATTTTTATTAGTAAACATATGGTAATTACATTAACCAGTATGATTCAGGTAGATCATTTCGTTCGCCCCGCGCTCCCTATCCACCAAGTGCATGAAATGTTTTGCCCGCTTCAGAAAAGGGGTCTACTCTCAAAGGAAAGAAATTACCCCCATTGGTTGGGAGCAAATCAAATTCTTTCCTATTCGAGTACTTGGGGTAGACCCCTTTTCAGAAGAGGTTTTATGTGTAAGAAGGCAAACAGGAAGTTACAAAAGTTGTCTCGCTTTTTAAAATAGTCTATCGGGTGTATTCAGGCCTTTTCCCAGCAAACGCATAACGTAGCAACAAAGTCGTTACAATGTCGTGCAGCGACGTTGTAACGACGTTGTGTGTTTGCTGGGTTAAAAATTAAGGCATCCCAGTATCATGGGATAATCTCAGATAAATCATGATCACTATCCGTAAAGCGCACAGCAAAATTGGGACATTTTACTTAAGTATTTACCGTATTAACCCTAACTTTTCGAACACTTTATCACCTTATTTAGATTCGGCCAAATATTCGAACTAAGCAATTGCTCGATGAGTGGCAACAGTATAGACCCTAATCAGACGCAGCAGGATGCGGCATCTGATCTGTGTTTACACTGTTTGCACTGGTCTATTTTTCCGAATATTCAGGGTAAATATGGTAAAGGCTTAGCATTAAGACATCAGCAGACGACATTTTGAAATGTTTTGATACTCTCTGAGTTGATACTCCCCTAGAAAATAGGGTTTGACATTCTTTACAAATTGTCTCCACTGTAAACAATTTGCATAAAAGTCTAACACAGTTTTCTATGAAAAAAAATAATAATAACAATAATAATAAATAAAAAAAAATAAAAAATAAAATAAAAATCACAAACTGCATGAAACTGTTGTTTGCTGAATTTGCACACTGAACGTTAATAGTTTAAAGCGATAAAAGAATACACCAAACAATGCAAAATCTCATTTCGTAAGTCAGTCAGAAGTTTTATTGTTTCTTCTGACAAAAATGGACCACCGTACACGGTATTTTGACTTGTTTGTTTGGCAGATTATTTATATAAGCTATGGTCGATAAAGTTAAGCTTAATTTTACGGATCTATTAAAACTAGGTGAATATAAATTTCTCGCGATATCTGTGTCATCAGTTTTTGCTTTTGTAATGTTAATGTTAATACTACTGGTATCTATTTTGCCTTAATTTGCAGCTGTTTTAAAAATGAAACTGACACGCTAAGTAACTAGGTATATCGAATTTATTTGAGCCGCAACGTCAGAAAACGTACCTCGGCATGTGTGGCCAGCGAAGATTCAGATCAGCCTGCGTGTTCGCGCAGTCTGATCAGAATCTTCACTGAGCGTATTTTTGTATACCCAGGGATGCAAAGTTTCATCATGTGGACAACGAAGGTACGTTTTCTCACATTGAAGCTTATTTCATTTTAAGTTTCTTTTCAATAAGGCACCCTTGCTCGGCTGAAGTTTTCGACTGTGTGATAAATGTGAACCAGTCCGTCAAAACTTCACTTAAGGAATACAGAACGAGTTGCTTGGAGTTGTGGGAAAAGTTGAACAGGCCAATGAATAAGGAGTTAATAAGTTTAATATTTTGAGGAAATTTTGACATGCAGAGCGTAAAACAAACTAAAAGGAATTGTGCGAGCATAATTAAAAATGCATAACGTTGCATTATTACGCGTTACGTTGCTATTCTACACGACTTTGACGCTCTCAAAATCACGGGCAAACGTCGGACCAGACATATTTGTCAATGGAGTCAATAAAACAAGTGACTTTCGATATGAAATTGAAGTGGAAAAGTCAGACATCTTACATATTATCCGTTCAACTCTGGAACCTCATATACAGATGTATATGGATCATGAACTAATGGCTTCTTTTAATTACACTGTAGCATGCCAAGATATGACGTCGAATTACATAATGACGGTTAAGTCGAACAACAGAAAAATCCTACGGGTACCAGAGACGAAAGTCATCATTTCATGTGGTAATGCCACTGCACATGACACCAACTTGACGTCAAATACGGATCTGACGGATACAGCTTACGTCGTAGACGGAAGTCTTGATGTTAAGCTCATGAGTGGCAACATTGGATATGATCACCTCGAGTTTACTTTATCAGATGAAACCCCAAATAGCAATGAAACGGAGACCGAGCAAACAGAAAGTTATGACGTGCGTGTTATACGCAAACTGCGACCAGTAGACAGAATATTCCGTGTGGTTGTGTATTGTGTACAGGTGCTTGTGTTGTGTGGATTTGGAGCGAAACTAGACTTTAAAGTGGTGAAAGAAACTCTTCGCAAACCCATTGCCCCTGGTATAGGGTTCTGTTGTCAGTATATTATGATGCCATTGGTGAGTATACAACGTCGCTTCAACGTCGATGCAACGTCATGACGTTGCATCGACGTTGATGCGACGTTGTCTCAATGTTTCATGCCCATTGGGCAGAGGCGAAACTACTCTTACTACTACTACTACTACTTATAATAGTAATAATAATACTAATACTAAAATGATAATAATAATAATAATGATAATAATATCTATGATCATAATAAAAATAACAATTATTATTTTTATTATTATTATTATTATTAATATTTATAGACAGACTGATTGCACAGGTCAGTTCCAAAGGATAGTCTCTTACGTTCGGATATGCGCGCCCAGTGAATCTCCAGATCAGTCTGCGCATTCGCGCAGTCTGATCAGAATCTTCACTGGATGCATTTTGAATAGCATAGGATGAAAAGTTCTTCATGCAGACAAAAAAGACTCTGATCAGATAGCACAGATGCGTAAGCTGATATGAGTCTTTGTTGGGCGCAGATGTCTGAAGGTACATTTTTCCAAGTTTTGGCTTCTTTTATTGTATTTCTTTTACAGTAACTATTATGTATACTTCAAGTAGTGTAGACCCAGATTGCGTTCTGATCTGGGTCTGTGTACATTGTTTGCCTCGGCTTGTTTTTAGGAAGGCGTTATGCATTGATGGATTACGGCCTGGCAGTGGCTTATAATTCTAAGTCTCTGGGCTTGGTTTTCTTCTAATACGTAACAAGATACGCGTTTGTGTTGTAATATGGTTCTACAAAATAAAGCATTTAAAAACAATGAACGAAAAGGAAGAAAATACTGAGTGGAGAATTTTTTTGTATACATTACGAAAACATGCCTATTCAAATATACTGAAGATTTTACCACAAAAAATGATAATTTTCAGACAAAAAAATCTGATATTTTTCATATTTCTACTCAAAACATAGATTGTGGGTACTCGTTAGACCGCCTCGATGAGGCGGTTCAAATGAGTACCTACAATCTATGTCTTTGAGCAGAAATAAGAAAAATAATGTATACCCCTGTAAACCCGAGTTTTAATATATAAAAGTGGGGTTTAGGGGGGGGGGGTCAAAACTATATAGGCATGTTTTCGTGATGAAATATTTATTTACACACACGCACGCACACGCACACACAATGAATGAAAGAAAGAAAAAGAAAAATGTTCTTAAATTATAGACCACAGAATTATGGGACCTCCAATACAGACCCTCTTAACACTTTGCATGCGGGGCTAAAAATTTCAGCCGACGACTGATTTTGCAATGTTTTTCTTTCTTTTTTTTCCTAGAAAATAGGATCAAGTTGACATTTCATGCAAACTGTCTCCTTGGGAGACAATTTGCATGAAGTGTCAGTTCTTATTTTCTGGAAAAATAAGAAAAAAAAAAATCATTAGTTTGTCGCCTGTTGAATTTATCTATAGAAATGGCAAGTTTTGACAAACGACGGTATCTCAGTAGGTTCAGTGCCTGCCAGCCGTCTTAGCGCCGGGTTGTGAGATCGAATCTCATTCGGGCGGAAGTCTTCTCAAGGTCGTACTGTACAGACCTTAAAGTTTTCGTTATAACATTTCAGCGCCCCGAAATGATTCAAATGTTGATGGGACGTTAATATATTATTTATATATGTCAGAACTACACGACTAGCAAAATTACACATTGATCTTATTTTGAATACCTTGTGTTTATCATACATTATTACATAACCGTCCAGACAGCTTAATTCTTATCTTACCGCCGAAAAGTTTTAGTATGGAAGCCTAAATGTTCCGTGGTTCTGTTATAGACATTGGAGTGTTGTTGTTTGAGCCCAGTGATATCATTATAAGTTTTTCTCAGTATACATAATTCTGAAGAGCTGGAAATTTCCCTGCTGGTATGATTGTCCCTTTTTTATCGTTGTTAAAAATGTCAATATCAGGGTCTAGGATGATTTTTGAAGGGGTGAGGTGGGTGGGTATGTGTGTGTGTGTGAGGGGGGAAGGGGGGGGGGGGGGGGGGCGGGGGTGTTAGCGGTCGAGTTGATCGAATTACCGTACTTAATCTACGTATTCGGAAAGACAGTCTGAACAAAAAGTGTAGACCCGGATCAGCCACAAAACGCGGCGTCTGATCAGGGTCTACACTGTTTGCCACTCAGCCAGGAATTTTACATACATTCGTTGGTAGTAAAAATGAACATGTTGAATACAAGTATAAGGTAAAGAGTAAGAGGTGTGGACATTTATGGGTAAATACGGTATCCCAAATTTACCTAAAATTTCTCATGAAAATAAAATGTTTAGTCAAAGGTGGGAGGAGGGACGTGGGGCTCGGCTGAACCCCACGAACACCCTCTGAATCCGCCCCTGAACATGCACAGTTATATAATATAATAATACATGTGTATAGTTCCAACATGAGCCCGATTTGTTTTAAAGCATGAGAAAGAGTCGTTATAGCAAATGCGAACAGTAAAGGTTCAGGCGAGCCTGCCCCTCAGATAAAGTTCCGTATTTAAATAGTTCCTTTTTTTCCTGCTTCTTAGTTATTTATTCATTTATTTATTTATTTATTTATTTTTATTATTTTTCCTGCTTTGATGCCAGAGTTAATCAAAATGTATAATTCTGGCAATTCCGCAGTAGATATTAGCAATATTATATATTTTGGATTGTTGCTTTAAATTTATACGAACGTAGAAAATCATCTGGGGTACAAATTACCCTTACACCTATCCTGTCCTCCTACAAGATCCGTGTCAGTATCTTCGAAGAGGCAGAAGCTGATTATAGGGACTGTCGGTATGGAACTCTTCAGGCAAAAGAAACTATAAACAGTTATGAAATCCGCCATTTTGTCTCATTCGATAGAGGTGATAGCCTTGGGGGTTTTCGCCTACAATAATCAACTTCCACCTGGAATATTTAAAAAAAAAAAATAAATAAATAAATAAAAAAAATAAAATCGTTAAATCCTACTAATGAGCAAAAGAACAGCGAACAGCTTATTCCCTCTTACCAAAAGTAATTCATTTTTAAATATCTTGACAATGATTTTTCAAGTTTTGTCCATTGATAAATCATTAATCTACAAGGATAAAAACCGAGAAATGTACCTCCGTGGAGGGAAAACAATGGCGGCTGTGATGTCAGCCCGTTCGTCCCTATAACGCATAACCTACCCTTCCGTTTCTTGTTTTGAAAAGTTTAGAGCGACTGTTGTCAGGCGAATACCAAGTATTGGCCATTTGAACTTAAGGTGAAACAAGCTTTGGGCTGCAGAACATTTTGCAAAAATGGTAAATATGATACCGTAAATAATCCAAAGTATTTAGAAAGACAGGCCTGAGCAAACAGTGTAGACACAGATCAGACGCCGCATGCTCTGTGTCTACTCTGTTTGCTACTCATGCAGCAATATTTTAGACATACCAACATTAGTAAAGCGGACATTTTCAAATTTTAGGAGACGTATGGGGTGTAGTTAAGGTGTGCTAATACTTAGAATAAATACGTCATTCCTGGTCAGAAAAACAGTGGGTATCACTGAACTGTCAGGAAATCATTTCTGTAATATTAACATGGTAATTAATTGGTTTGAGTGTGACAGGTACCCTACCGCTTCCATAAGCTTTCACACCGTTTCACGGCATACCATTTGTACCCAAATTATTTGGACACCTTAACCCTTTCACCCCCCCCCCCCCCCCCCGAGTTCCTGAAGTGGTCTCTACCATCTTATTTGGACAGGTCCATTGTTGAAAATACGAGTTTCAGTCTAAACTGAAGAAAAAAAAATGACGAACAGTGTAGATCTAGATGAGACGGCTCGTAACGAGCCGTCTCATCTGGATCTACACTGTTTGCATTGGCATCTGTGTAAGTCTGCAAGATTGAAAAGGTTAAATCGATTACATACTTATCCTAAAATTTGAACAGATCCTTTTGACTCCTCGGTCTTGTGTGTAAAACTTGCTGGATGAGTGATAGAGTAGATTCTGATCACAGGCCGCATTCTGTGGCTTCTGATCTGGGTGTATACACTGTTTGCTCAGTTCGAATACTTAGGGTAAATATGGTGTAACCAAAGACCCAGACGAAGGGAGTATTTTGTAACATGTTGTGGATATTCAATCAATGGCAGATATACTTTGAGGCAAAAATAAAATTCCTACAATTTTACATGTGCGCCAGGCGAATTTAGATCAGCCTGTGCATCCGCACAGTCTGATCGGAGTCTTTACTGTCCGTCTGAAGACGGTTAGGATCTTCGGCTACCCACAGAGTGCCGTGGGGGTGGTCGGGTGGTGCGAAGGTGCTGTGTATCTTACATCACTGGGGCGTCCAACTGATATTGGCTTACAGTTGGGCAAGGCCTGCTATCCTTGTAGTGGGTAAGGGTAGAGGGGGAATGTTTTTATTTCTCCTGTTTCTTCACTTTCTTTCCTGTTCCTCTTTCTTCCCTGTCCCTCTCTTTCATCTCCTCTACTCTCTCTTCTATCTCTTTTCTCCCTTTCTCTGGGAGACGACACAAAATGACCCTCAAGGGTTGACGTGTCGTTAAACCCCAACACAATCAAACCACAGAGTGCCATACGAAGAATCAGATCACTGTACGGATGCGCAGGCTATTCTGTACTCACTGGGCGGACATACAATCTTGTAGGAAATGCTGTTCCCCGGCCCACTTTAAAACAAGCAAACAAAAAACATCCTGAACTATTCTAAGAAACATTGACAGGTCGTACGGCTCTTTCAGTTGTACTCCTGTGTAACTTCTGTTTTTTCAAAAGCATTGCATTTCTTTTGTTTAAAGGGTCAGTATATTTGGGTCGTGCAATGCGAACATGTCTTCGAGCATGCGCGAAGTGCACAGTAACTGTGCACTTCGCGCATGCTCGAAGACATGTTCGCATTGGACAACCAATTCATTATTCACTGAGATCATCCTGCGCATTCATTTAATTTCACTATTTTTATCAGGGACGCTGCCAGATGCTTTCCATTGATACGTTTTACAGAATCCCATTACTTCTTATGCGGACAGTGATAGTCCTGATCAGACGGATGCACAGACTGATCTGGTCACTCGCTGTCTGCATATGTTCGAAAGAAACCTTTGCTTGGCTCGGCCCTAAGGGTGAATGAAGGGCATCGAGAGAAAAGGGAACTTCGGGCTAAGATGCGAGCAACACAGGCACAGAGGATACATGTGCTAATCTAGCCATCCGTGTTTGCATGAATGGCCGTTTTCTAAGGGGTCGTCTCATAATTCATTTTTTTTTTCAGATAGCATTTGCCGTTGGAAAACTAGTTATCGAACAGTCGACAGTATCCCTGGGGATCTTCGTTGCGGGATGCTGTCCCGGGGGCGGCGGCAGTAACATGTATTCATATCTGCTGAAGGGCGACCTGTCACTGTCCATCACCATGACAACCATCAGTACAGTTGCAGCTCTGGGTGAGTACATCATAAGAATGTGTTTCCAGATATAAACAGTAAAGAACGAGACAGCCATGCATTCGCAGTCTGGTCAAACTCTTTACTACTCAAGTTCTAGTACAGTGGCTTTGATATTTGTAGGCAAACAGAGAAACCCTACAGCTCATATTTGCTTCCGTCTTACCAAATACATGCACTGTATTTACCCTAAATATTGGGACACCAAACTCCTTCCCATACCTGTCCTTAACTTTTACAAGTCCAATTTACTACCTGTTAGCGTCTCCAAAACTGGTGATTGATTGGCAAACAGTGTAGACCCTGATCAGACGCCGCGTTCTGCGGCGTCTGATCTGGGTCTACACTGCTTCCTCAGACGTTTAGGGTTAATACGGTATTGTCAAGGCGCATAGACACACTGAACAGATCATTAACCATGAAATAAATGAAACCAAGCGTATACATATTTTGAATGTTGCGAACACAGTATTTTTGCTTTTGACAGGTGGATTGGGTGCAAAGTTTGGCAAATTACGTTGTTAAATTAACTGCCATGCAGTTAAAAGGCCAAAGTGAAGTAGCACAGTTGCAAATAATATAAGCGTGTACTTCATTAACCCTTGCCAAGCTGAATAAATTAAGATGCCATGCCCACCTAATTTTCAGCCAATCAGATTACTTGATCCAGGTTGTCGATACAAATTCTCATACTTAATGACAAACAGCGCAGATTCAGATGCCAACTTATCTGGATCTACACTGTTTGCAAAGGCATGGTATATCCGGGTTCAGCAGGACAAGGGTTGTAAATTTACAGTGAGACTTTAAAACATAAATACGAGGGCAAGTCAATAAGTAACCAGCCTATCCCATTTCCAATTGACCGAGACACCCAAGATTTTCATGCCTTGTTTCAATACGTTTTAGGCCTGAGGACAGAATTGCACCCTTATCGTGTCATTCACTCATAAGATATTGAATGTCAAACATGGCTAGCGATGCAAAAGTAAGCTTTTCGTCAAAAGTTGAGTACCGTGCTGTAATTCGGTACTTGTATTTGAAAGGGAAAACAGGTCAGGAAATACATTGCGAGTTGACCAATGTTTATGGGTCTTCTGCACCATCGTATGCACAAGTTAAATTCTGGGTTGGGGAATTCAAACGCAGTAGAACGTCTTTAGAAGACGAAACCAGGTCTGGACGCCCATCAGATGCCACCGATGAAGAAATGTGTAACAAAGTACGGGATCTGGTGTACTCTGATAGGCGAATTAAGGTGGAAGAAATAGCGAATGCATTACACATTTCACATGGTAGCGTTTCAACAACTTTACATGATCGCTTGGGTATGCACAAGCTAACAGCCCGTTGGGTCCCAAAGTCCGTTAGCGACGAGCAAATGGCAACCAGAGCATCAGTATACAGCGCATTGTTGAAGAGGTTTAGGTCAAAGGAAGATGATTTCCTTTCACGTCTGGTAACTGTAGATGAGACCTGGATCCATTATTATGAGCCAGAGAATAAAGCTCAAAGTCGCCAGAGTGTAGGGCCGGGGTCTCCGAGGCCAAAGAAGTTCAAAACGCAACCCTCTGCTGGCAAGGTGATGGCAACTGTATTTTAGGATGCACAAGGCGTTATTATGTTGGACTTTCTAGCAAAGAAAAGTACAATAACAGGTGCGTATTATGCAAATTTGCTCGACTAACTGAGAATTGTGATCCGTGAAAAACGCCGAGGTAAACTCTCCAAAGGGATTCTGCTCCAACAGGACAATGCGAGAGTCCACACTTGCAAAATTGCAATGGATGCTGTTAAGCGGAATGGGTACGAGCTAATACCGCACCCCGCCTATTATCGGGACTTAGCTCCTAGTGACTATTTCCTAATCCCAAACTTGAAAAAGGATATCCGTGGACGTCATTCCGGTCCAACGAAGAAGTCGTGGCGACAGTTGAGGAGTGGGTCAGAGACAAGGATCCTGGCTTCTTCAGTTCTGGGCTGATGGCACTGGAACACCATTGGTCCAAGTGCATCATTCTAGAGGGCAATTACATTGAAAAAGAAGAGATCGATCTCACCCAGAAATAAGTTAGGCTGGTTTTTTATTGACTCGCCCTCGTAAGAACAAAAAAACGTACCTGCTGGCACTGAAGGCCCAGATCAGTCTGTGCATTGGCGCAGTCGCATGTCCTTCTTTTACCGCTTTGAGAATCATGGGCTACTGTATGATACATCGATGACAAGTGACGGTCATTATCGGCCTGCGAGATGCGCAGCCTGATCATTGTATTCGCTGGGTGTACATGTCAGACGTGCGACCAGAAATTTCATAATTTAACTATTCATATATTTTTGGCATTAAAACCGGACCTTTTCGTGTATCTTCCTTTCAGTATTTCCACCTATATTCTTATACTGATAGGCGCTAGTGACTATTGTAAAAGTAACAAAAAAAAAAAAACAAAAAAAAAAAAACAAAAAAAAACACCAACAAAACAAAATGGGTATTCATAAACTAAATGTCTACAAAAATAAGAGA
Source organism: Anodontia alba (assembly GCA_964016985.1). Taxonomy (NCBI): domain Eukaryota; kingdom Metazoa; phylum Mollusca; class Bivalvia; order Lucinida; family Lucinidae; genus Anodontia; species Anodontia alba. The sequence goes on along the minus strand of OZ024827.1, from coordinate 63,146,097 downwards.
GCTAATCATAAAACTTCCGAGGTGAAAGAGATGATTATTCGCCGCATATCTATACCAGGCTATACCATATGCAAGGCACTACCACTCCCTGTCCCTCCTCCGCACACAATCTCATTCACCACCCGAAGTGCTGATGCCGTTTCGCAAGACCATATCCAGTTGACAAATAAGATTGAAACAGCGTTGAATGAATGCTTGTTGCCGCCAGTATGCTGATGACCCAAGTCGATCTTGTTGGAACGTTTGTGCAACCGTTGTTTCAAACTTTTGTCACAGTGTTTTCATAGCTCCAGAAAAGACCATGGAAAAATTGTAATAGTTTTCTTTCTTTTTTTTTTTTCCACGAAGACATGTGTTCTTGAAATTATATGATGCATGTACTCATTAGAAGTGCCTCGGCGATGCACTGCGCACACAACGGGCACGCAACCTTGAGTCAACGTCGCATCAACGTCGATGTAATGTCATATATATCGACGTTGATGCGACGTTGTATAAACGTCATGTGACCGCTGGGAATAAGTACACAATCACGAAGACATGCCTATATAATTTTGACCCCACTTTTATATAGTAAAACTGGTGTTTACAGGGGTATACATTAGTTTTCTTATTTCTGCTCAAAACATAGATTATGGGTACGCGTTAGAACCGCCTCGCCGAGGCGGTTCTAACAAGTACCGACACTCTATGTTTTGAGCAGAAATATGAAGAAATCTCAGAATCTGATACTTTATCTGAAAATTTTCATTTTCTGGTGGTAAAATTTTCAGTATATTTGAATAGGCATGTTTCCGTAATGCACAGCATATATTTTCATGGAGAAATAAGAGAAATTTATCTGAGTACCATCGCTATCTGGAACTATATATTTTTGTTTATGGTTGCAACATTTTCTCTAATATGATTTTATATTTTCACGAAATTGCATATTTATTTTGTTTTATGTTGCTTTCTCAAGAACGTCACTGCAAGGTTTATCTGTTGAAGCATCTAACTGGCACCGGAATGTCGACTTAATTGCGTTGACTAGAAGGGCCTGCTTTAAGACGAAATGCAGACCGCTGTTAAGCTACAAGATCCATGTTAAGATGTCTACTGACAACATCATGTGCCCTGTCAACACACAACTTATATGGTATGCATGTGTTCACCTGCAGGATGCATGTCTTATTTACATGTAGGTCACGACCCAGCAAACATATAACGTCGTAAAGAGTTTTTGACGTCGGCGCAGAGTTGTTGCAATGTGTGTTTGCTTGCTACGTATACCCAGCAAACACACGTGGTAACAACGTCGTTTCGAAGTCGCGACGGCATTGTTACGAAGTCGTGTGTGTACTGGGCTGGGATATGCAAAAGTAGATGTTTAGATCACAAGAGAATTTCATGTCAAACCTACGAAAGACCGGTAGTGACATGTCAACTTCATTAATTCAAGGTTTCAACTTCACGAATTCACGATTTCAACTTCACGAATGCACGATTTCAACTTCACGAATTCACGAATTCAACTTCACGAATTCACGAATTCAGCTTCACGAATTCTACTTCACGAATTCAACTTCACGAATTCACGAATTCAACTTCACGAATTCCACTTCACGAATTCAACTTCACGAATTCCACTTCACGAATTCAACTTCACGAATTCACGAATTCAACTTCACGAATTCAACAGCTGAATTCATGAAATTGAATTCGTGAAGTTGAATTCGTGAATTCGTGAAGTTGAATTTGTGAATTCGTGAAGTTGAATTCGTGAATTCGTGAAGCTGAATTCGTGAAGTTGAAATCGTGAATTCGTGAAGTTGAAATCGCGAATCGTGAAGTTGAAATCGTGAATTCGTGAAGTTAAAACCTTGAATTAATGTAGTTGAAATGTCACTGCCGGTCTTTCGTAACCACTTTAAATGATGTGTGTTTTGTTCCTTTCAGCTATGTTGCCAGCTTGGGTGTATTCACTGGGGTCGCTTTTCCTCCAAGATTATGACGTCGTTATACCATTTTCTAGCGTTGCCATTTCATTGTGTATACTTCTAGTGCCATTAAGTTTTGGTGTATTTTTACGCAATAAGTTTCCAAACTGTGCCAATAAGCTCAATAAAATACTGAAGCCAGTGATTGTGTTCTTTGCCATTGTTTTAATCACAGTAGGAATCTATTCCAATTTATTTATATTCCGTCTTTTTAAACCAAGGGTTGTTCTGGCGGCTTGTTTACTGCCTTACGTCGGCTATCTTGTCGGAGGAATAGTTGCGACAATTTTCAGACAGCCTTGGCGGAGAATTAAGACAATTGCCATCGAGACGGGAATGCAGAATACCAGTATTGCATATATTCTGTTAACGAGTTCGTTTCCTCCGCCAATGGGTGACTTGGCGGCAGTAGCCCCGGTAGCGTCAGCTGTGATGACGCCGCTGCCGCCGTTCTTGACCACAATCGTTTATCTGATATATCAAAGGTGCCGCAAGAAATATCAGCCAGTCGCAAAAGATGGCGATGAGTTGAAGGACGAGAGTTATGAAAATGGTGAGAAAAAGGATAAGATGTCTAAGAATGGCAGCAATAAAGTCGGCGGAGGTACAAAGCAAGTTAACGCTGATGAGGATGTTACTGAGAAATTGACAGCTGTTTGAAGTACATACACGCTCGTATGCACGCACAGATATTCAAACAGGATTCCGCATGTCCATATTAGCAATGAATAAAAATAATATGCAGCACAACGTGCCCTTGACCCCAATGCGGACAAGAAAGGTTCCAGATTAGCCCACGTATTCGCGCAATCTGTTCGGGATCTTCTTTGCTTGTAGAATATTTCGACCATCGGAAAAGATCCAGACAAGACTATCTGACCCTTCGCTGTTTGTGTTTGTTATATGAACACTTTTAGCAAGTTGTGTTTATGTCACCATGGGAAAAACGGAATTTTCCGGATTTATGTGGACAGTTAACCAAAGCACCGGTACGGTCTGATCAGTGCCGCTTCTAAGAGCCGCAACGTCAGAAAACGTACCTTGGACATGTGCGCCCAGTGAAGATTCAGGTCAGACTGCGCATTCTGATGAGAATCTTCACTGGGCGCATTCTGGATAGCCAAGGATGCAAAGTTTTTTTTTCATGTGGAAAAAAAAGACTCTAATCATCAGACTGCGCGGATGCACAGGCTGATTTGAGTCTACACTGGGTGCACATGTCAGAAGGTAGGTTTTCTCATGATGTGGCTCATAAAGGTATTGTTGAAGGGCAGGCAGGTCAGAGGGCGCTGCTGCGGGGGTGCATCTGGGCCTTTGTCCCAAGGCACATTTTCTCCTGAGGTCAGTCATATTACAATATTTAAAAGACCTCGCATGTTACATACATTCACTATATCATTGTTTTAATGTAGAGCATTGAATATTAACCCGTATGGATTCTTTTTATGTAATACAGTCGCATTGTGAAGTGGCATAAACTGGAATACCTTGCACAGCACTACCATAAATGCAGGGCCAAGCCTCACCCCACGTATGGTTGAATCAACACTGCCCAATGTTGCTGACCTTTATTCATTTATGTCTGCTGGGTTCTATAAAATGAGCCTAGAAAAATACTTTCTCACGGTTTTCCCTTTCTAAAACCAATTTCTGATCTCACTGATTTTCACTTCATATATCTTACCAGTTTACTAAGGAGTAAACAACTGTATAATATTATCCCTGCCTCTGGCTTCAAAATCACAAAACTGTAAGATGTCTAAAAAAAATAATGTGCTTGAAATAGATTTTATAGTACCAGGTAGTGTTTCTTCATTTTGTTTAATGTCTTCTCTTTGTTATCTTACAGACTGTAGCAAGTGTGCATCTATACAATGATTCAATTGCAATGCTTAACTGAACAAATTAAATTAGCAAACTTGTAGTAGATAACGTTTTGTTTATTTTTATTTTTTTTTCAGATAAAAATAAGACTTGACATTTCACATAAAATGTCAAGCTTTATTTTCTCTGAAAAAAAAATATGAAAAAAAAAAAAAAAAAAAAATCGAAATGCTGTCTACTGCAGTTGTGATTAGTGGTTTATAAGTTAAACAAAACTGGTGTATATTAGACAAGATCTTGCCAAATAAAAATGTAAGACTTAATGGGCTAGTTTCATTCTTGTGTATGTGTGGTAATAGTTTAACCCTTGTCATACTGAATAAATCAAGATGGCACACCCATTTCTAATTTCAGCCAATCAGATTTCTTGATCCAGGTTTTTGCTACAAATTCACATACTTAATGACAAACAGTGCAGATGCAGATCAGCTGGTTTCTTCAGAAGCCAACTGATCTGGATCTAAACTGTTTGCAAAAATAGGGTATATCCAGGTTCAGCAGGACAAGGGTTAAGAATCTACCATAATTGCCCTAAGTATTGGGACAGACCGACCTAAGCACACAGAAATCCAAATCATACACCTCAGAAGTTGGCATCTGATCAGGGTCTACACTGTTTACCACTCATCCAGCAGTTTTTAGACATATCAACAGGGTGTAAAATGGACTTGTAATCAAAGTTTTGAACAAGTATAGTAAAGAGTAAAAATGTTCCAATATTTAGGGTAAATCTGGTATCCTTTTTATTTTAACTCATGAAGTGCTAATCACAACAGCAGAAAACTACATTTTTAATTTATTTTATTTTTTTTTTTTCATAAAAAATAAGACTAGATATTTCATGTGAATCATGCCAAGTCTTATTTTCTTAGAAAAATAATAATAAAAAAAATAATAGAATGTCATCTGCTGCAATTTTGCTTAGCACTCTAAAAGATATATATATATATATATATATATATATATATATATATATATATATATATATACATATATATATATGTATATATATATATATATATATATATATATATATATATATATATATATATATATATATATATATATATATATAGATATATATACATATATATATATATATATATATATATATATATATGTATATATATATATATAATATATATATATATATATATATATATATATATATATATATATATATATATATATATATATGTATATATATTGAGTTTTTAATATACTGATAAGCCACTTATTTCATGATCTACCTCAATGACTTGATATTACTTTTTTATTTGTTTTTTTTCTAAACCTAACATATATATCTAATGGACCAGAAAAATGTGAATTGTTTCTAAATATATTAATCTACCATATCATAATCCAGACAAGTAGGTAGGAGGTTTCTTTCTATAACCCAAAAACCTCATATCTGTACAATTTATACAAAATAGTACCCTGGATTCTTCTACCTTTGAATTTGGAAGCATCTGTCCTTGCAAATAGTTTGGTGTTAGTCATAAACCAAAAAAAAAAAACAAAAAAAAAAACAGAATGGCAAACCATGTAGATATTGATGAGATGGCTCATTATGAGCCATCTCATCTAGATCTACACTGTTTGCAAAAAGATGCTTCTGATGAGTTCCCACATCATAGGTTTTTATGGAACAATAAGAAAAATTTCAACCTTTTTTAGGTTGAAAAAGTGTCCTATTTGGAGCAATGTTTTTTGGTTGAGTTGGAGTGTACCATCTGCAGGTGACAGCCAGGGACCTTGTTTAGATTGTGAAGGGTGATCTGACGCTGTCCTTTTCGCTAATGTCGTCTATGACTGCAATAGATTATATCATCGTTTTATCATTATTATAGTTTTATAGAAATTAAATATTTTTACTAACCAGTATTTTGTTCAAATTATTTACCATAACAACTGTTTATATTGCTTCCCTATGCCATACAGCCAAAAATATTGTTTCAATACATATATGAATTCAAATTTTTCTTGTAACTGTATTAACTATTATTTTCTCCATGTACTGAGTAAGAAAAAAACTAGAAATGTGTCAGTATGACACAGATGCCTCCGCCGAGGGCCATGCTAATCCACACACAGGCATTTTGCAAAAAATGAAGTTCAAAAAAGGGCCATAACTCTCATAATAATGGGTTGATTTGACCCTAATTGTAACTTGACCTCTATTTTATGATGATATACCTGTGTGTTAAATATGAATTCAATACACTAATGTTTTCAAAAGATATCAAACTGAAACTATTTTTCAACGTTGAAAAAGGGCCAAAACTGCAAAAAAAATTGGTGGATTTTACCCTAAATCAAACTTGACCTTTATTTTATAATTATATGCTTGTGTATAAAACATGAATCCAATTCACTAATCTTTTCAAATTATGGAATGGAAATGATTTTTCAAAGCTGGAAAAGGGCCATAACTCCCAAAATAATGGCGGATTTTACCCTAAATTGAACTTGACCTACATTTTATGATTATATACCTGTGTATAAAATTTCAATCCAATATACAAATCTTTTCAAAGGATATCGAACGGAAACCATTTTTCAGTTATTTTTCAACATTGATAAAGGGCCATAACTCAAAAAATAATTGATGGATTTTACCCTAAATCGAACTTGACCTATTTTTTGTGATTATAATTATGCTTGTGTATAAAATATGAATGCAATACACTAATCTTTTCAAACATTATGGAATGGAAACCATTTTTCAAAGTTGAAAAAGGGCCATAACTCACAAAATAATAGGTGGATTTTACTCTAAATCGAACTTGACCTACATTTTATAATTATACACCTGTGTATAAAATTTCAATCCAATACACCAATCCTTTCAAAAGATATCGCATGGAAACCATTTTTCAAAGTTGAAAATTTTTCAAAGTTGAAAAAGGGCCGTAACTCCCAAAATAATTGGTGGATCTTACCCTAAATCACACTTGACCTACACTTAATGATTATATACCTGTGTATAAAATTTCAATCCATTTAAATCAAACTTGACCGATATTTTATAATTATATGCTTGTGTATAAAATATGAATGCAATACACTAATCTGTTCAAAAGTTATGGAATGGAAACCATTTTTCAAAGTTGAAAAAGGGTCATAACTCCCAAAATAATAGGTGGATTTTACTCTAAATCAAACTTGACCTACATTTTATGATTATATACCTGTGTATAAAATTTCAATCCAATACACCAATACTTTCAAAAGATATTGCATGGAAACCATTTTGCAAAATCCAAAAATTTTCAAAGTTGAAAAAGGGCCATAACTCCCAAAATAATAGGTGGATTTTACCCTAAATCAAACTTGACTTACATTTTATGATTATATACCTGTGTATAAAATTTCAATCCAATACACCAATCTGTTCAAAAGATATTGCATGGAAACCATTTGTGTTACGTACAGGACAGACGGACAGGACGGACGTACACGGTGATACTATATGCTCTCCCATTGAAAATTGCGAGGGCATAAAAACATTTTGTTTTTACCTACCATGGATACTTAGACCCTCTACAATAACAGACTTCCCAATAAACAGACTTTACAAATCCTCTGCAATTAGCAGAAATTCTCTATATCATTTTTGCAATTTTATGTATTTAACTATTAATTGATTTATTTATTCATTTGAAGCTGCTGATTTCTACATCATTCTCCAATATATGTGGAGTATTAGGATAGCTTCTTTGGAGTACCCACAACACACGTGTTCATGAAAAAATAAGAAATACCGGTATATAAATAGCTTTCTGTTGAAAAAATGCCTTCTTGGTGCTATGAACTGTTTATTTCGAAAAGTTAAGTAAATTTTCTAAAACGTATACCGCAATTACCATAATTACCTTAAATATTGGGACAGACAGGCTTGAGCAAACATTGTAGACCCAGATCAGATGCCGCAGAATGTAGCATCTGATAGGTTTTACACTGTTTGCCACTCATCCAGAACTATTTTAGACGCATGAACAGGTAGTGAAATACGTTTCAAGTTTTAGGACAACAATGGTAAGGAGTTAGGGTACAGGACAATGACTCTCAGACCTCAGTAAGCCATTATAGGGATCAAACATGGTTTTTTATGCATTAACATTCCCCAGGTCCCGTGGGAGGTGTTGAAAACTGAGGCTGAAGGCCGCGGTTTTCAACACCTCCCAAGGGACCTCGCGAATGTTAATACATGTATATTGAAAAACCATGTTTGATCGCTATTATTGCATAAAATGTGAAAACATTTGCTACATTTCGCGTTATTTCTTGCACTATTTTGTTTCGCCTTTTCACCGATGTCTCGCGAACTCAATTTCCACGGACTATGCTCGTTCTAAGGCCGGGCAGTACACATCTCGTGATGGCAGCAATTTTGTGGCCCTGATACAGGCATATTGAAAGTTGCATAGCCATGCATTAACAGCATGTGATTTGCCTTGTTAATACACGGCTTTTTGCCGGTTAATGCATGGCTGTTAATAACGTGCGGCATTGCTTTTTATGCAATAATAAGGAATGATAAGCAAGTGATGCTGGCTAGCTTGGCTAGCCTATTTGTATGTATCAGCTAAACCGGGTGTTTGGGCATTTCTTTCAACTTCAATGTCCTGTGGTAAAGGTGTCCCAATACTAAGGGTAAATACAATAGTCTAATATTTCACACTAAACCTTCTTAATGTAATTATCCTAAAATTTGAACAAGTCCTTTTGAGGGATGATATTTCTAAAATGTACTGTCTAAACATTCAGGGAAAAACAGTACATCGAAAAAGACTTGAAAAGCAGAAGGGTTGTAAAGACTGCTGCTGTTTAAGGAGTATTTTTTAATTTATCCAGATTTGATTGAAAGTGGCAAGCATATGGCTACAAAATCAAATGGACGTTCAAATTTTAGGACAAATATAGTAAGCTGTCTGAAAATGTAGGGTGAATGCAATATGTATTAAAATAAGTCACGGGTTAAATCCAATTTCTTTATAATAAAAAAACATTTTGCTTTTAATGCCTGTCTGTTTATATCAATTGGCTATAAATGGTATTCTATATGATGTGTCATAAAACAAAACCTTAGTAGAAGTATACTTGCCATAAATTTAACACACAAGATATAATAATGATATTTTTCTTACTTTTCCCAGAAAATATGACATTTCATACAATTCAGTTCATGTGAAATAACAAACCCTATTGTTTTTTTTGTTTTTTTTGTTGTTTTTTTCTGAAAAACAAATAATAAAAAATACATGGTCTGCTACTATTTAAATTTGGCACTTATGAAGGGGTAAAGCTAAAGTATCAGTGAATCAGCCACTTCCTAGTGTTCTAATAAATCATTGAATCATAAGGCTCTAAATAAGGCACCTTTTTTTCAACTGAAAAGTATTGATATTTTTCTGAATGCTCCATGAAGATGTATATTGTAGGTACTCATTAGAAAAGCTCAAAGAGGACTCACACCATTTGTTTTTTTAGTAATGACCAAAAATATTTACCGGGACACCCCTCTTATGTAGGGATGATATGAAACATACATCAAACTAAATGGACCATGATTTGCTCACCTGGGTAAAACAGCCATTGCATATCTTCAGATGCCATGCAACATTCTTTCAGTGCTGCCACAGTAACTATGATAGAAGTTAGATTATGCTGCAAAACAGTCAAAGGTCATCCTAGGATCATCATTTGATCTAGAGGATTCCTAAAGAGGATGAATGCCTCCGATACTGCCAGTTTGGCTTTTTATGGCAAAGTTTCTAAGTAAATCAAGGGTATGTAACTCTAGCAATATAAATTTGATTAGAGTTTTGTGACCTTTATACCTGTGACCTGCCTATATTTTTACTTTGCTGCAAGTTTCAAATCATTATCTTGAAAACTGTAGAAGTTGCAGAGACACAAGCCCTACTATGCCATGTATATAAGGCCACATTTCTAAGTAAACCAGAGTATTTAACTCTAGCAATAAAAATTTGATCAGATTTCTGTGACCCTTATGCACATGCTCAGCATATATTCTTACTTTGCTGCAAGTTTCAAATCATTATCTTGAAAACTGTAGAAGCTGCAGCGACAGAAACCCTACTATGCCATGTGTATAAGGCTATAATTGTAAGTTAATCAAGGGTATGTAACTCTAGCAATTAAACTTTGATCAGTTCTGTGACCCTTATGCACATGCCCAGCCTATATTTTTTCTTTGCTGCAAGTTTGAAGTCATTATCTTGAAAACTATAGGAGAAGTTGCAGAGACAAGAACCCTACTATGCAATGTGATTAAGACAAATTTTCCATGTAAATCAAGGGTATGTAACTCTTATCAATAATAATTTCATCAGAGTTCTGTGACCTTTATGCACTTGCTCAATCTATTCCTTACAATGGTGTAAGTTTCAAACCATTACCTTGAAAACTGTAGAAGTTGCAGACACGAACAGTACTATAAAATGTGATGGATGGACGGACAGTCACATGATGTACATATGATTGAGGGCAAAACTATATGCCTTCCTCCACTTCATGGTGGGGGTGGGGGGTTGGGAGTGGGGACATAAAAATCTTGGTAGACCTGGAGTCCCTGATGATATATACTGGGATTCAGCCTCTAAGCTTTCTTGGTTCTGAGAGAAAAAGATTTTTAAGTGCTTTTTACCATAAATGGGCATGGCCACCAATTTGTTCAATAATACAGAACAGTTTGAACAAATTGTCAATACCCCTTTGACAGAAGGCCGCCTGTGAAATCTGGTGAAAATAGGTCAAGCAGTTTCAGAGAAAAAAACATTTAAACATTACACAATTTTACACATGTATATAGCCCAGGGGCAAGGGTAGATAACCCTTGGGGGGACAAAATTTTGATTGTAACTAAAACATTTTACTACTTTAGTCATACATTGTAAGTTTCAGCTATCAGTCTTTAATACAATTAGAGAAAATGATTTTTCAACATTTTGTATGGGGATGCAAATTTGACCTTGCAGTAAAAAGGTCAAAGGTCATCCTAGGATCATCATCGGAACAAACTTGGTAGACCTTGAGTCCCCCAATGCTATATACCAAGATTCAGCCTCAGCTTTCTTGGATCTGGAGAAGAAGATTTTTAAGCATTTTTTATCATATAATTATGGGCATGGTGGCCATCTTGTTCAATGGTGTGGAACCATAGAATTCTTGTTCAGTGGTGTAGAACCATTAAACAAATTGTCAATATCCCTTTGACAGAAGGCCCCGTGTAAAATCTGGTGAAAATCGGTCATGCACTTTCAAGGAATATGTTTAAAGATTACATGATTTTATACATGTATATAGCCGAGGGACAAGGACAGATAACTCTTGGGGTAAAACATTTTATTGTAAATAAAGTTTTACTACTTTAATCATATGTTGTAAATTTCAGCCATAAGTGTTCAATACTTTTTGAGAAAATGTTTTTCCCCATACAAATGTAAGGGGACATAAATTTGATTTTGCCGTAAAAAGGTCAAAGATCATCCTCATCATTTGAACAAACTTGATATACTTTGAGTCCCCAATGCTATATACAGTCTCAAAGCTTTTTTGGTTCTTGAGAAGATTTTTAAATCTTTTTCTTAAAAAATGGGCATGGCAGCCATCTTGTTCAACAGGGCAAAACCATTTGAACAAATTGGAAATATCCCGTCAACAGAAGGTCCCATATGAAATCTGGTGAACATTGGTCAAGTGGTTTCTGAGAAGACATTTAAAGATTACATCATTTTAACACACATATATAGCCCAGGGGCAAAGGCAGATAACCCTGGGGACAAAATTTTAATTGCTACTAAAAGAGTTTGTTACTTTGATCAGACTTTGTAAGTTTCAGCCATTAGTCTTTAATACATTTTGAGAAAATGATTTTTCAATATTTTCCCCATACAAATGCATAGGGATGCAAATTTGATCTCATCATAAAAAGGTCAACTGTCAACCTAGGGTCATCATTTGAATAAACTTGGTAGACCTTGAGTCCCTGAAGCTATACACAAAGATTCAGCTTCAAAGCTTTCTTGGTTCTGGAGAAGAAGATTTTGAAGTGTTTTTAACATATATGGGCATGGCAGCAATCTTAGTTAAAGGACTGTAACCATTTGTATAAATTTTCAACCTCCCTTTGACAGAAGGCTCCACATGAAGATTGAAGAAAATTGGCCTAGGGGGTTTCCTGAGCCTTCAGCTCAGCTGAGCTAAAAATCAGGGCCCGGTTGTTCAAAGCTAACGATGTGGTTAGTTAGATTCGTTAAAATTTACATCAATTGATACGCAAATATGCTGAAATTTTTTGCTGAAAAAATGTGAGTAGCTTTTGCAGTGCAAAAGCTACTCATATTTTTTCAGCAAAAAATATCAGAATATTGTATATTGAATCTGCTAAAACAGTTAACGAAATGACTCTTAACGAGCTCGTTAAACTAACGATGCTTTGAACAACTGGGCCCAGAATGGCAAAGAAGGCTGAAGGAGCATATTAAAAATATGACAGAAACATAGAGTATTAAACTTTATTGCCATTTATTTTAGATTAACAAGTGATCGCAGGCACTTTTAGTGAATGACAGCAACAAGACAAATTATAAAAAAAAAAAAAAAAAAAAAGTATTTTTACAAATACTTGCTTTACATATTTACAAATATATTTATACATATTTACAAGTATATATTATACATATATACATAAATAAATGTGATCTGCTAAGGGAAAAAAATTCTTTATGGGTGCCAGAATTTAAAATGTTTTGAACCACAATAGATACAACAATGAAGCAGCAAAGTTATTATTAGTCATTTTAACACTTTGCATGCTGGGTAAAAAATTCAGCAGACATTTTGATTTTTTTTTTTTCTAGAAAATAGGATCTGACACTTCATGCAAATTGTCTCCTTAGAAAATAGGATCACCTTAGAAAATAGGATCTGACACTTCATGCAAATTGCCTCCTTAGCAGACAATTTGCATGAAGTGTCAAATCCTATTTTCTAGGAAAAACATCATCAATCTGTAGTCTGCTGATTTTTTCTCATAGCGTTGTAAGTGTTAAATAAAAAACAGATGCAAAAACAAACAAAAAAAACAAAAAAACTTTGTTTGCATAAAAACTGCATGTGAAAGAAATTGAAATATTTTGTTATCAAAGTTACCATGTTCATAAAGATGTTGACTGAGGGCTCCTGAACGCTTTCCAACAGTACCACTTTAAGTAGTACTGTTGGAAAAAGTGACTTTTATCCTAAGACATCTTCTCAACATACCATTCTTGATGTCCATTACAATGCAGTATAAAATTTAAATTTCTCTCCTCACTGGTTTGAAAGTTAACTGCATTTTAACACCCATAACAAACTTTTCCCCTTAACAAGTCTGATATTTACAAACATTATTTTACATCAAAACTTTTCTGTCGTGCATTTATTTATTTGTTGTGGGGTCCAATTTTCATGGTGTGTGTCTGTGCATGTGTGTGTGTGTGTGTTTTCTCAGAAGTACTATTTTCTGAGTCTCTGAATGTATTTGAAATGTTATTGTTATTCATGTTTTCATAGTACAGTAAAATGTTTGAGTGCTAATACAACATATTACCATAATAACCCTAAGAAAAAGGACATACATGCTTGAGCAAACTGTGTAGACCCTAATTAGAGGCCACAAAATGTGGCATCTGATCAGTATCTACACTGTTTGCCACTCATCCAGCAGTTTTCTGACATACGTGCCATTAGCCAAATGGACTTGTTCAATTTTAGGAAAAGTATGGAAAAGGGGTCAAGCTTTTCCAATATTTAGGGTAAATATGGTGTATGATATGGCTTTTAAACGGTTAATTTTCTTACAGTCTGATCTGAAAGGTCCAATCAGTTGAGTGTCTCATTTTTTCTACATTCATAGCACACCCTCTCAAATGAGGCTTGTTTATGTTGACCATATCACCCTCTTAAATGGGGCTTGTTTATGTTGACCTTATCAAGTTGAAGTGACACACACATTATATTCCCCTGTCTTCAACTGATTCAAACTGCTGTGAAAGTGCCATTCAAAATTGTAGCAGATGACATACCCCCACCCCTTTACTCAGATAATTCACGAAAAGACAAGAAAAAAAAATCATCAGAGAATAAAAAATCATCTACTGCTGTTGTGACTAGCATTTAAAGGTTTAATTTTTAAGGTACACATACTAGTAATGTTATCTGATGACCTCATGGGTGAAAGTGAAAGTTCCAGAAATCAGCAATACTGAAAATGCATATTTTGAATACTGAAAATTACTTTTTCCCTATAGTTTATATAAGGGAGAATGATTTTCCCAATACTGAATTCCGTATTTATACTGAAAACTTTCACCAATGTGACCTGTATCACATCTTGTGGATGTTCCTAGATTGCAAGATCACACAAGACTGCTAGGTCTCCTGTGATCCAATGATCTGGGAACATGCACTTGATGTGATGCAGAGCATTAAATCACATTACTGTAGTAATGTGTGTATTTGGAAAGGGTCCTTATTCCTTGCGCAGACAGCAAAGGCCTGGATATGAAACAAATAGATTCTAAATGGAATGACCCTTGAGAGTAATGAACAAATCCACACAAACTCCAGAAATAATCTTGTGTCAAGTTTTCTGGGCCAGACTTGCTACTTTTGGCCAATAAGGCCTCATCAATGACCCTCTTAAATTTTCTAAAATCATGGAATTTGCTCAATGATCACAAAGACTCTTTTCATGTGATGGGGTACACACTTCATTATTCCAATACAGTTTACCATAGCTCCAGATATGAGGGCATGTGTTCCAGATAATAGTTTTCTTATTTCTCCATGAAAACATATGTTGTGGGTACTCATTAGAAGCACCTCGCTAACATATGTTGTGGGTACTCATTAGAAGCACCTCGCTAACATATGTTGTGGGTACTCATTAGAAGCACCTCACCGAGGTGCTTCTAATGAGTACCCACAAAAAAAACATATCTTTTTGTGCAGAAAAAAAGAAAAATATCAATAGTTTTCAGTTTAAAAAAAAAACCTTATCTGAAATTATGAGTTTATGCCTTATGATTTCATCACAGATGTACAAAGTAAGAGATATAATTTCACAATTTAGATTATATCATACCCTTTTCACAAATTAAATTCTATCAGTCTTTTTATAAAATGAAAACTAGTCTGCGTGTGTAATCCATACCATATTTACCCTAAACCTTTTGGCTGACATGACTGAGCAACAGTGTAGACCTAGATAAAACTGCTCCAAGGAGCAGTTTAATCAGTGTCTGCATTGTCTGCCATTCTGCAAGCTATTATAACACATCACAAGGTAGTTAAAAGGACTATGGTAAATGTCTTAAAATTTCGAACACCTATGTGTCTGACGAAATGGCGTATGCAAACTGTGTAGACCCAGATCAGACTGCTCCAAAGGAGCAGTCTGATCAGGGTCTACACTGTTTTCCATTCCACAAAATATTTTGAGAGACAGCTGTGCAAAAAGCAAAATTTAAGCAGCAAAGGCATAGAATAAAGTGTTCGAAATTTTAGGAGATTTACCCTACTTCAAGTGATATACACTGTAGCCTCACTACAAGAGGCACCCTTGGCTAGGCATAAAACTGGCCACTGTAGCAAGGTGGCTTTTGTAGAGAGGTTAGATATATCACAGAACTGCAGTTTGAGGTGACACTTCAAGGACGTTCCCTTGTATTACAACTGATACAATGAAAAGTTATGGTCATAGCTCTATGAAAGGGGCTTATTTTGACAAAAAATGTGATTTCTCAAAGGAAACTTGTTATGGATACTCACTGAGATTAACCCTGGTCCTGCCAAACCCAGCTGTCTTTGCAAACAGTGTAGATCCAGATCACTTGGCTTCTGAAGAAGCCAACTGATCTGGATCTACACTGTTTGTCATTCAATATTTGAATTTGTATAAAAAACAGCTGAATCAAGCAATCTGATTGGCTGACAATTACAAGTGGGAGTGGCATCTTAATATATTCAGCATGGCAAGTACCACAACATATGTTTTTGTGGAGAAGTAAGAATAACATTTATCACTGGAGCTGTGATAGGAGAACTGTAGAAAAAAGGCTGTTACAGGGAGGTAGCTGTTATATTCATTGAGAGGTCACACTTCCAGAACTTTCCCCTGTATTAGGAGAGAAACAGACAGGAGTTACGATATTCAAATACTTCAGATACTCATGGTAAATTTATGATCTTTAAACCATGAAACCAAAGAAAATTACCTTCTCCAAATAAAAGTTAATGATTTCATGGTATATTATACATCACATAGACAGAGACAGCAAACAGTGTATTTTATCCTACAAAAGCCTTATCATATGATGCACAATGCATGAAAAGGGCCCTTATGCAATTTGCAGACATTGCAGGCCGTGATCAGTCTGCACATTTGTGCAGGCTGATCTGGGCCTTCGTTGTCCACTTACAGGAACAATATATACTGTAGTATATGTCGATGAATGGAGAATTTCCAGATCAGAGTGCACTGATGCACACGCTCATCTGGATCTTTGCAGTTCGCATATGGCATAAAAGCATTTTTCCCACATAATGCATCACATGCTAAAAACCAAAGAAGTCTGTAAATACCGATATATCCCTAACATAGGCCTGGGCAAACAGTGCAGATCCAGATCAGATGCTGCAGAATGTGGCATCTGATCTGTATCTACACTATTTGTCACTCGTGCAGCAGTTTCTGAACATAGCACCTGTTCCCATATTAGGACAATTATGGTAATTAGGTAAGGTGTCCTAATATTTGCGGTAAATGTGCTATGTGTTAATACAGTGCTATTGGCAAATTCAGCTAACGAGAAATTGATGACATTTTTCTTATTTTTCCCAGAAAATAAGATTTAACATTTCATCCAAATTGTCTCCTAAGGAGACAATTTGCATGAAATGTCAAATCCTTATATCCTTATATCTGGGAAAAATGAGAAAAGTATATCAAAGTGTTGGCTGCTAAAATTTTTACCCAGCATGCTAAGGGTTAAAGCTAGACTGTAATACATTAAGCTGTTTTGTCGTTTTACCGCCTCATATAGCCAAGCTGCAGTAACGCGAACATGTCAAACAAACAGGGACATGCATACAGTAAAGGCCGAGATCAGACTGCACAATCTGATCAGAATCTGATATTATTGTGAGCCACAACAGGAGAAAACATCCCCCAAAGCTGTCTGCACATTTGTATTGTCTGATCAGGGTGACCACTGTCCACTTAGGGAATCACTGGATCTGAAGAATATAATGATGACCAAAGGACTTGATCAGAATTCAAAGGTGCACAGTCTGATCTATGCCTCTGCTGTTTACCTATGTTACCATTTTTACCGTAAATATTTAGACAGACAGGACTGAGGAAACAGTGTAGATCCAGATATTCTGCAGGCTGCAGCATCTGATTTGGGTTTACACTGTTTGCCACACATCCAGCAGTTTTTAGACACAACTGCTAGGAAAATTTTAGGACATGTATGGTAAGGAGTTACCGTAATAACCCTATTATTGGGATAGACAGGCCTGAACAAACAGTGTAGACCCAGATCAGATGCCACAGAATGCAGCTGATTAGGGTCCACACTGTTTGCCACTCAGTCCAGTAGTTTTTGGACACACCATCCCATACTGAAATGCACTTGTTCAGATTTTAGGTTTGTTTGTGTTGAGGTTTTACGGCCCAGTCAACCCAATGGGGTCATGTCGAGCGCGGTCTGTTTACCTAACCACACGTTTACTGGGCAGGCTTAGTCCTCTAAGCGGTTAACCAGTATTGTGCACATTCTTTCGCCAGAAACTGACAACTGCCCTTCTTGAATCAGCGGAAGCGAGGGAATGATTGTAGAAAATATTTCATGATCACTCTCCACGAAAGAATGTTGCCGACCTCGGCGGGGGTTGAACCCGCGACCTCCTGGTCTCCAGTCGGACGGCGCATCCAACTGCGCCACCGAGGCTGGCTCAGATTTTAGGTTTGGTATGGTAAAGAGTTAAAGTGTCCCAATATGCAGGGTTAATACTGTAAGAAATCCAAATATTTAGGGTAAAAGAGTTAAAGGGCACTCTTCTTATATTCTGGATCATTGTTAAGAAATGTAAACAAGAAAAGTGCTGATCAGGGCCCAGTTGTTCAAAGCATCGTTAGCTTATCTCTTTCAGTGCCAAATTTCAGATGACATTGTCGTCTGCTTTTCTTTTTTAACAAACTATCGCTTGAAAAGAAGTTTATACGTAAAGTTGAAAGACTGAATTTCAAACAGCGTAGATCCAGATAAGACAGCTCATATGGATCTAGGCTGTTTGCAAAAGCCTATTATTATCACCTGTGGCAGTGAAAGAGTTAATGAGCTTGTTAATGACAAACTCGTTGACTGTTGTAGCATAGGTATTTTCAAATACAAAGATATTTTTGTTGCAAAAGCTACTCACATTTTTTCAGCAAAAAATATCAATGTATTTGCCATATTTCAAGACAGAAATTTTAACATCATGTTAGCTAACAACTGCGTTCAGTTTTGAACAACTGAGCCCACAGCTTTAGGAGGCACAGGCTGATCTGAGCCTTTCCTGCTCACATGTACTGTATTTACACTAAATATTTGGATCACTTAACTCCTTACCACAGTTGTCCTAAAATTTGAACAAGTCCATTTGACTATCTGTTAACCCTTGTCCTGCTGAACCCGGATATACCCTAACTTTGCAAACAGTGTAGAAGCCAACTGATCTGGATCTGCACTGTTTGCCAGTAAGTATGTGAATTTATATCAACAACCTTGATCAAGTAATCTGACTGGCTGAAAATTAGAAGTGGGTGTGGCTTCATAATTTATTCAGCAGGACAAGGGTTAATGTATACATGTAGACCCTAATCAGATGCAGCATTGTCTTGTGGCGTCTTGTTTGGGCCTACACTGTTTTCTCAGGCCTATCTAGATACTTAGGGTAAAATACAATACTTTAACATCCATCCCTTTATGGCCGTAATGGGCCAAATAATTCTTATGAAAATGTAAATTTGTTAACAAACCTTTATCTCTTTAAAAAATTATCATATCTACAGGCATTGAAATACTTTTTTATGGGTCAACATTGTAAAAATTCATTGTACTGTGACGGCTTACATGAAGCAGAAAATTATATGAATGAATCTTTTTTTTGAAAAAGGTTCAGCAATTCTGAGTTAAAACAGACCTTATGATTTCAGCCAGACCCAGATCATCCAACCTGGGCATTATAATATAAGGACCTTGTAGATTCTTTGACCCTTTTAGTCCTTAAGACCAAAACAGATAATGAAGACCCAGATAAGACAGCACATTAAGACTGTCTTATCTGATCTACATACACTTCAACCTCTTTATAACACGGTTTATTATAACACGAGTTTGGATATAACACGGTTCAAGGATGGATCCCAAAAATGTATAGATTATATTGAAAAATGACCATAAATGGTCATTTTTCAATATAATCTATACATTTTTGTTTGGATATAACACGGTTGTTTAACTAACATGGTTTATGCTATGGACCCCAACAATAGTGTTATAAAGAGGTTGTGGTGTAATTTGCAATAGTGGGCATTTCCAAATTCTAGGACGGAAGACTCCACTTCCCAGGGATGAAAGAAATGAGCAAACTGCAGAGGCAGATAACTAGTAATATAAGTACATTTCTGGACACAACTTATCTGGAGTTCATTAAAGATGGGTATCCACATCTATATTTTTTCTTATTTCTCCATTTATGCAGAGTGGAGTCTTCTATTTTAACTATTTGGACAGCTTCATTTCCTATACAAGGGGTGTCTAGTTAGTTTTTATTATTACCATGTTTTATAAGGCATCCGATCTGGGTCTCACTGTTTGCAAATGTCCATTTTATGGGATGCTAGGCATAAATGGGTTAAAACACCTGTTGTGGATACTCATTAGAGGTGCCTTCATCAAGCTCTTCTACTGAGTATTTTGTTTTGTGCTGAGGTTTTACGGCCCAGTCAACCCAATAGGGTCATGTTGAGCACGGTCAGTTTATCTAACCACACTTTTACTGGGCAGGCTTAGTCCTCTAAGCAATTAACCAGTATTGTGCACATTCTTTTGCCAGAAACTGACAACTCCCTTCTTGTATCAGTGGAAAGGAGAGAGTGGCCGTAGAAAATATTTCATGGTCAATCTCCATGAAAGAATGTTGCTGACCTGGGAGGGGTTGAACCCGCAACCTCCTGATCACCAGTCAGACATGCATCCAACTGAGCCACCGAGGACGGCTTCTAATGAGTACCCACATCATATGTTTTGTGGAGAAATAGGAAAAATATCAGTACTTTTTGGTCAAAAAAAGTGCTTTACAGTGTTTGAATAGAACAAGCCCATTTGACAATTGACTGGTGTGTCTAAATTGTGCCAGCTGAATGTCAAACAGTGTAAACTAATGCTTTGCATACTATATACTTACAGCAGACAACATTTTAAAAAAGAAATTCTTATTTTTCCCAGAAAAAAAGGTTTTAACATTACATGCAGGAGACAATCTGCATGAAATACCAAACCCGGTTTGAAAAATATTATCAATTTGTCCTCTGCTGTATTTTCAGGTCAGAGAGTGTTGTAATGTTTAGAATGTGTCACCAAGATCTGAATCCCTGATAAAATTGTTAAATCCATTATAAAAAAGATCAAATAACAGTTCTGTCCCAAACTAATGCATAAATTTACATCCCTTTGAAAATTTACGGGTAAGATGAAATAAAATTTGATACCTAGTGTACATAAAACCTGTCACCCCATTGCCACCTCCACTTCCTGAGGTAGTATTATACCACATTTATCTTAAGTACTGGGACAGACAGGCCTGAGCAAACAGTGCAGACCCAGACCAGATGCCACATTCTGTGGCATCTGGTCAGGGTCTGCACTGTTTGCCACTCATCCAGCATATTTTAGATACATCAACAGGCAGTAAAATGGGCTTGTTCTAATTTTAACCTTTGCCATGCTGAATAAATTAAGATGCCAAGCCTACTTCTAATTTTCAGCCAATCAAATTACTTGATCCAGGTTGTTGATATGAATTCACATATATAATTCATGACAAACAGTGCAGATCCAGATCAGTTGGCTTCTGAAGAAGCAAACTGATGAAGATGCAAACTGATCTGGATCTATACTATCTGCAAAAGCAGGGCATATCCTGGTTCAGCAGAACTAGGGTTAATTAAGCATCAAGGAGTGAAAGTGGCATATATATTAAGGGTAACTACAGAACTTAATTAAAAATTTTGACATCTACTAGCATTTTAAGGTTAATGGATACTCCTGGAGATTTGCTGCCATTTTACACAAGGGGGACAACTTTTGTGACTTCCTGATTACTTTCCTGTACACCAATCCTCTTCTGAAAAGGGGTCTACTCTGAAAGGAAAGAATTTGCTTCCATTGGGAGCAAATTCTTTCCTTTCAGAGTAGATCCCTTTTCAGAAGAGAGTGAAAACAATTTTGATAAAGAGTTGTCTCCCTTGATGAGTGTATCAACTCCCCTTAAACAAGATACTCAAATATAATTATCAAGGCAATACAATGTCTCCTACTGGTTGTGTCACCTATCCAACCAAAAATAAATAAAATGGAAAAATAAATCTTTTTATTATACTGTTTGGCTTGAAGAATGAACTCTTAAATCTCTGTGTGGTCCCATAAAGGGTTATGCAGTTGCCAAAGTTGAAAAGTTATACAAGACTTACCCTAAAAAAAGTCTGATTCATAATTTATCGACTGCAAACTACTGGGTTTTGATTGCCACGGCAACCAAACCGAACTCAATTATCCTTACCCAAGCATCATTTCTACGAGGCTATACCTTATTCCACCTAATTTCCACACCCTGTGCTTAGGTGTTTCAAAATTACTGAGAAAACTTGTGGTAAAATATGTATCAACCTAAACTAAGCGTACACCTAGAAAATAAATCAGCAAAGGACTTATGTAATAATGCATATGTAATGTTTCTTTTTATGAGTTTTTTTTTGTCTGATTTTCTTTATAAAAGCATATGTTATGGGTACTCATTTGAATTGCATCAACTAGTTGATGCAATCCAAATGGGTACCCATAACATATGCCTTTATAAAGAAGTAGACAAAAAGAACACTAGCTATAATCTGAAGACTAAGAAATTGCTTGATTATGCACTTATAGGGGTATGTGTGGTAATTAGGTCAAATATGGTATGTTTGAATTTGCTTTAGCAGTTTCTGCAGAGATGTCATGGACAAAAAGTGTTCAGTGAAGCTCAGCTTGACCAGGCCTGTAGAATTATCATCCCTGACCCATTACCTGGAGGACAGGTAAGAAATTTCAATTTACTTGTCCTGGGACAAGGAGTTCATAGCTCTGGTTAAGAAGAGTAGCGAGATTATGAGATAATATCTTTCTTATGTTTCGAAAAAAAAAAAAATGTCGTGGGTACTCTTTAGATATAAGTAAAATATTTTCCTGGTACCAACTCTTATCTCAAGCTTTGTAGAGTGATGGCTTAGAGATATTCAGTTCACATAGGTGTAAAAGTAGTGAACAGTTTCATCACACTGCATACCAGTAGTTGTTCAAACTGGTCTGAACTCCGCTCCTCACTTTTAGCATTATGCATGTGCAAGTTTTCCTGCAGCTTAACGCTTAGCACTCTGGGTAAAATTTTTCCCAGAAAACAAGATTTGATATTTCATGCAAATTGTCTCCTAAGGAGACAATTTGCATGGAATGTCAAAACCTGTTTTCAGGGAAAAATAAAAAAAAATTCAATATGAAAATTTTACACAGATTGCTAAGCATTAAATTTGAATCTGTTCAAGTTTCGTTGAAGTAAACCAACCAAAACAGGCTTGTCTCAAGGGAAGGCAACTCCATAATAATCATGTCCTTTAGAGTTAAAGCATTTGTATGAACACAGGAGAGCACGTATAGGTATTAATCCATTCAGATTCTGTAACTTCAGGTCCTGAAATGGAATTAAAAAAAATATCTATTTTTAATTTTGCAACAACAAATCAAATGGATTTGTGTATTCAGGCAGGATTCTCCATAGACAAAATAATACTTACTGCATCTGCAAATTTAGCTTTGTATTTTGACATAAAATAAGAGACTTCATTTTTTACCTGCAGGGGGTAGAAGGCGGGTGAGAAGGGGCAGGGGATAGAGTGGGGACTCCTCTTTTGGGGGAGGGGGAGTGGGACTCCTTGTCTCTGAAGAGTCTTAATTTTTTAAAAAAAGAAACACAAAGGTGGCTGGGAGGATCTTTCATTTTTCTCTGTTAGATAAGGAGGGAGAGAGTCTATCATTATCACCAAATACCCACTCTCATCTGTTGCTCTGTAGAGTTGTTATCCCCACGCTTTTCGAAGAAATAATAGCCCTATGGATGAGGACTGGAGGAATGTGGACTTTGATGTGCACGGAGGGAGATATGCGATGATACTGGCATGGGGATATGCGATGGCACACCATCAACTTGCTCTAGTTTAATTTGGTATAATTTTGCCATTATGGAAAGTTGAATTTTTAAATTTCAAATGAGGAATGTTCAGTTTGATCTATGTATGATTGCTGAGGTCAAATGTATCAAGATATCCTACAAGTGTCTGTTGGAAACATTTTTAATAATTTTATTCTGATATTCCATGTTCTGATATTTTACCATAGACTTCTAAAACTACTTTTTTAGAGGTCTGTGATTTTACATACAATTTATGGTCCGGCAACAAGTACTTGACTGGGCATGATCTAAATGTGAGCAAATGACATTGCTTATCACTCTCAAAATGGCTCAGTCTATTCATAAATTTAGTTGAGCTGTGTTTCTTTTACCTTGGCAGTCTCACTGTTATTATATTCAAAATGAATGACTACGCCTGCTTGACGCATTCTGTTCTACATTTTGCATATGCATTCTTCACTGTCGACCTCGACCATATAGCTTAACCCGCATCTACAAGTAAAATCTTCTTCCTTATAATTTGGACAGGTTCATTTACGATTTTAGGTGTGTTTATATTTTATTTATTCTCTTTCGTCAGAAATACCTTATTTCATGTATACAGTGTAGGTCCTGGCCATGCGTTTAAGGTCCTTTTTTAACACCTGTCACAGAACTCAGACTAAGGATCACTTGATTCAGAGTTAGACATTAGACTATCAATTACATAACCAAACATATAATAAAGAAATAAAGGAATGAATGAAAGAATAACAAAAAGTTGGAGGTGTATATTGTGTTGTGTTTGGGTCATTCGCCCATTCATTCGTCTGTTTGTTCGACATACTTTGAATAGAGATAGGATCTTGGAATTTCATGTGTGGAATCAAGATAGAGACAAGTGAACCCGTATTTTTTCTGTCAGAATTGTAGTTCCAGAATTGTGCTCCTTTTTCGACAGAAAAAACATATGTTGTGGGTACTCATTAGAAGTGCCTCGATGAGGCACTTCTAATGAGCACCACAACAAATGTTTTAGCGGAGAAGAAAGAAAAATATCAGTATTTTTTGGTTGAAAGCTTGCCTTATCTGGAGCTATGAAGAAGGCTTTTTCACAGACAAACAATACTCACTGATTTTGCATCAACAAATCTAACACATTCAAGCCAAGTATTCAGGAAGGATTCTCCACACACAGCACATTTACTGGCTTGAGCCAGCATATCTCGTATCTGAGGGTAATGTCTAATTGAACGCCGTAAATATGACCATCTGAAAGATAAAAAGCACTTGCATGAACAATGCAAAATTAATATAGTACTTTTGAACTAAGGTAAAGCATAGCTGAGTCAGAATACTCTAACGGATACAATCCAACAGTATTACATTCAGAGTATGTGAGCATGGTTTTTCATGGCATGTGCAGGGATGTAAAATTCCACTCACCTGCTTGCATTTGCAAGTAAATTTTTAAGGCAGGGCAAGCGAGATTTTCAGAACTTTCCTCACTTTTTCTACTTTTTTAGCATCTATAAGAAAAATTCAAACCATAAGGGCGAGTGAGGGAATTTTATACCTGTGATGTGAGTATGGTTTACCTATGGCATATGAGCATGGTTAGGGATATTTTTTTATTCTTTTCAAACACCCTTTTGAATAAGAATAATAATATTACTAAAATAAAAAAAATATTAAAAAACAAAACAAAAAAAACAAAAAACAAAAAAAACTTCCATCCCTTTTGAATAATGCAAATCGTCAATGTGTAAAATCAGGCAAATCACTTGCAAATATGGAAAGTAAATACCATATTCAACCTAATTACCGCACATGCTCCTATAAGCGCACAGTCAAGCGATTTAGTAGTCTTTGGATTACAACCAGTGTACATGTACTTTTATCTACCTCTTTATAAAAACATGTGGTTACTCATTTGAATTGCCTTGATAAGCCTAGGCAATCCAAACGAGTACCCACAATATATGAACATATGTTGTGGGTACTCATTTGAATTGCCTCGACAAGTCAAGGCAATTCAAACGAGTACCCAAAATATATGTTTTCATAAAGAAAATCAGAAAATAATATCGCATAAGCATCATTAGATACGCTCCTCATGAAGTCCTCTGCTGATCTTTTAAAGTGTGCTCTTATTAGGTGGATATTTTACTGCCAGTTTTCCAGTAATTTTGAAAAAACAAAGTGCACAGAGTGGTAATAAGGTCGAATACAGTAGTTCCATAATTCATGCTTGTGGATTTATTGAAATGTAAAAACTGTTTAGAATTTGCTCCAAAATCAGTCAAATTGCACTAAATTATGTATACCTGTTCAGTTGGAATTATAATCTCATAAAGATAATTGGAATGAAACATCTACCATATTTTCACATAAGAAACAAGAAAAAAAAAAGAATAAAATGTCACAAATTTTATGAGCATGTTAAAGATTGACGACTATCATTACTTCATTTAGTCAATCTTTTTTGATGTATTTTCAAAGCTTACATTTTTTTCCAAAATTTTTGGTATACTAAAAAAGGAAGTAATAATTTGTGCACTAAATTTTGTTTGAGAAATCAACAAGCAAAATTAATGTTAGCAAACTGACCTACCAAAATACACAGTGTAACGAAATATCTACCTAGAAAACAGCATTCATTTTGTGCCCAACCCTATTCAATCTAATTACTGCACATGCCTCCATAAGCACACAGTCAAGCGATAACTTTCTTAGTATTCAGACTACAGCCTGTGTGCTTTTATCCCTCTTTCCAAAAGCATATATTTTTGGTACTCATTTGAATTGCCTTGACTTGTGGAGGCAATTCAATTGCATACCAACAACATATATGTATAGAAATTAATCAGAAAAAATACCGTAAATGCACCTTCAAATAATCCTCTCATGAAATATTCAGCTGATTTTTTTTTTTTTTCTTATTAGATGGTTATTTTACTAAATGTTTTTTTTTAAATTTACAAAACCTAAGCGCACAGTGTGGTAATTAGATCGAATACGGTATATGCATTTAATCCATTTTTGACCTACCTTATTATATTGGAAGAGTCCAATTTCAATTTTAGGTATGTCATGTTACGTGATTTAGACCTTCCTAGAGAAAAATGACTACACTATTTGCAAACAGTGGAGACCCCCAATTAGATACCACATTCTGCAATATCTGATCTGGATCTGCACTATTTGCCAATTACCCTTTTTTGGGGTCTCCAGACTAAAATGGGTTAAGGGGCAGTAACTCTAGAAACTCAAGGAGAAGTCTCAGCTGGTCCACACTGCTTGCTCAATAATTATGTCATCATCCAAATATTTAGAGTATATATGGCATCATCCAATTTTTATTAGCATCAACTACTACCGTATTCACACCAATTACCTCATCCCCCCCCCCCCCCCCCCCCCCCCATGTAAGTATACAGTCAAGCAATTGCAAGCAATTCAGATTACAGCTCATATACTTTTAGCTACTTTGTAAAAGAATATGTTGTGGGTACTCATTTGAATTGCCTCACATATCTTGTAGGTACCCCTTTGATTGCCTCAACTCAAATAAAAGAATATATTGTGGGTACTCACTTGAACTGAACTGCCTCAACTTGAGTTTAGGCAATTCAAATGAGTACCCACAACATACACTTTTACGTAGAAAAACAGAAAAAATATTGCATAAGCATCATTAAATACACATCTCATGAAGTTGTGCCATAATTAGTGGATATTCAACATTTTTGTTCAAGTAAATTTGAAAAATCTAAGCACACAGTGTGGTAATCAGACTGAATATGGTATCTCATATAATTTTTTGTGAAAAAAAAATAAAATAAAGTAAAAAAAAATAAATAAAAAAACAAACAAACAACTGAAATGAAAAGGTTAGTATTTTACTTAAGCTAAACCTGTCTTAAAGGCCACCTGTATTTAGCAGTCAGCTGTCTTAAAGGGCCTCTATTTCAGCTCCCACTGAAGGTAAAGCAGAAGCAATTTACCTTTATTAAGCAACCCCCAGTCTTTAGCATCCACTTTTTGGATTTCTCATTTGGTTGCTTGACACAGATTTGACTGTACTGAACATTTCTAGATATTTGCTTCCCAAATAAAGTTCTACAACTGTAGACTAAGTGTCTTTAAACCATTCTAGATGGATTCAGCATTCAACAAAAAAGTGTTACTGTTCCTATTTTCATAGAAAACAGGGCTTTTCATTTCATTAACACTGGTTTCAAATAAGACAAACTGGATGCTTATTTTATGAATAAAATTTAAAAAAAAAAAATATCTTAAAAATTTGAAAGCTAATATTTACTTACTCAATTCAGAATGCAATTTAAAAGAACAACCCTGAAAACACCAAATTTAAATATTATAGTTGATAACATTTAAAATAGTTTCCTTAATTTTCTTGAAGAAACAAGTCACATGAAAAATAAAAATAAAAAATATCACAAATATGCTGTCTGCTAATTTTGTGACAAGAATACTGAAGACTAACAAAAGACAACAACACTGGTAAACAGGAATACATACCAGACAGTATTAGAAATGGAAACAAGTTTCTTTTAAGAAATATTAACAAACAGGATATAGAGAGAAGGCATTCTTCTTTACTATTATTTTTGCTGTATAAATCTCTTCATTTGTATCTATTGGACCCATCACCCTGTATATATGGCAGATATCCTAAAAATTCTAATAGTTAATTACATACCGTTTTGCCTAAATTTTGCTTTTTATGCATTTGTTACGCCAACATACTAGGTGGAATAGAAAACAATGCAGATCCTGATCAGACTGCTCCTTCAGGAGCAGTCTGATCTAGGTTTGCACTGTTTGCATAAGCTATCTTGTCAGAAGAGTTTGGTGCACAAAATTTTACGACAATTACCATATTTATCAAACTGCCTTCCATCTATAAATCCCCAGTTTGATATTCATAGACCAACTCTCATTCCAAGAATATCACATTCAAACCTAGCCCCAGCTGAAATCAAAACTCTGGTTAAAAGCAACAATATCCAGTAGTTATCACATAAAATACACCATGTATAACCTTGTCCCAGCAGAAACAAAATTTTAGTTAAAGGGAACTGCAACACTGGAGAAGAATGTGCCCAAGATGGAAGACAACCATGCAGTTTGGTACTTGATGGTAATCAATTAAAAAAACATGGAATATTCAATGGCCTTGACAACCATTTTCAAATGTTTGTTTGTGTTGAGGTTTTACGGCACAGTCAACCCATGTTGAGCATGGTCAGTTTACCTAACCACATTTTTCATTTTTTTTGGGGCAGGCTCAGTCCTCTAAGCAGTTAACCAGTATTGTGCACATTTTTTTTTTTTTTTTGCCAAAAACAGACAACACTTTACAAATAACTGACTTAAGTCAGTCATTTGTAAAGATTTCAAAATGGTTGTCAGGGACATTGAATATTCAATGATGTTCTAAATATTAAATAAAATGTTCTTTCTAACAGAAAACAGTGTGTATTTTAGCAAAATCAATACATATATATATAATGATACATGATTAAAGGAGATCCAATGGAAACAAGTATAGATGTAAATTATTGCTGCAAATATTATTTACTTAGGTTTTCCATATTTAGTTTAAGCTTTATGACATCATCAAATCTCATTAAATACCGGTATTCAAAATGGTAGTGCTAAGAAATGCAATTTTTGAAAGTTTCCAACAATGATAAATTTTGACAAAATATGAATCAAAATGAATTATTTGTAAGTTTATATTTCACAGACATGCTTGTCAAATGTTGCTTTTCCCTCTACATTACATTAACACACCTATGGAAAGGTAAACTGTTTAGCTATAACTCTAAATAAGCCAATTTTTTAATATTGATATTTTTCCTCATTTCTCAACAAAAATCAACAACGTAGGTGCTTCTAGTGGATATCCATAATGTATGTTTTTGTGGAGAAATAAGTAAAATATTGTCTAGATACCCCTTTTATAGAGCTTTGTAGGCCATGGCAGTCACACCATATGATACGGGGGTCCTGCAAAAAGACTTGTCACTGGGTTCGGATTACTTCAGTGCTACGTTTTATCAAACATATTTTTATTACAAACCTTCAAAGTATTCCCCCTTTACTGAAACACATTTTTGTAACCTTTTTACCCATTCGCGCAAAGCAGATAAATAGTCTTCTTTTGTCTATCTTTTGGTATCTGTTGGAGACACTGATAAATTGGAGACACTGATAAACAGAGCTGCCAAGAGACTTCTAGACGTATACTTATTTTCAGAAAGCATTTTCTTAAGCCTTGGAAATAAAAAGAAGTCACAGGGACTCAGGTCAGGTGAATAAGGTGGATGGTTTAAAGCTTTCACCTTTTCAGAAGCCAAAAAAGACTTAACAACCTCACACTTATGAGAGGAGGCGTTGTCATGTAAAAGGTGGACTCCTGACCATCCTTTGCTTGGTCGTTTCTTATTGTAAAACTCTTTCACTTTCTTCAGTACAGAATTCTGACTCGGTCAGTGACTGTATGACCAGATGGACAAGGCACTTGAACACCTGACCCACTTGAATTAAAGAAAATTGCGTACAACAACTTTTTCAAACTTATGGGTCTCTTGGCAATACATGGGCGTTCTTGATCTTTTCGCTTCTATTGCTTATTATCAGCCCTTCTTTGTGGCTCGAACATGTGCACCCAGGTATGTTTTCAAAAGTTCTCGGGCACATTTAAGGCATTGTGTCTTTTGCTCCTCAGTGAGCAAATGAGGTACCCACCTAGCGCAAACCTTTCTCAGGTCTAAACGCTTTTTCAGAATTGTTTGCACACTGCCTCCTGATATGCCAGTACAATTAGCTATATCTTTGACAGACAATCGCCCATCCTGTTCAACCACAATCTTAACAGCAGCGATGTCAGCCTTGGTAGCAGAGGTTTTAGGCTTTCCAGGATGGGTATCATCTTCAACAGAAAATTTCCCAGCTTTAAAAGCTTTAACATACCTAAAAATGTGCGCATTGAAATGGTCTGAGGTCCATATATTCCACACAATTCATTAAATATCTGCTTTGAATCTATATTAAGCCTAATGCAGCATTTAATATAGCTACGAATTTCAGTCTTCTGGTCCATGTTCCAATGTAACAAGTAAATTGGAGTGTATATGACTGCATCTATTTCAATTTGAAATAACTCTGTCAGTTGGAAAGCAATTTGCACAAAATAAACGGGTATCGTTAGCTATTCAACACACCATTCAAGTGCAGTGAAGCATTTTAAAATATACCTGGGATAAAACCAAGGAAGCCTGTTAGTGACAGAACTTTTTGCACAACCCTTGTACACTTCTAACTGTCAGCCTATCAGATTGCTACACTGTTTGCAAAGGCAGGGTATATCCAGGCTCAGCAGAACCAAGGTTAAGACTGATGTATGCAGTAAAAAAATGCTAAAAGTAAAAACCAAATTGAAAAGCCGGTTTAACATCTTCAAATTTCTAAACTCTGTACCCCTTCTTTCTCCATATATTATGGGGAAACATGGGGGTTCACATTACATAGGCAAGTTAATGTAATGAAAACATAGAACATCATGCGAGTCGCACCAAGCCAAAATGTGCAGGTATACAGTCTGATCAGGGCCTTTGCTGTCAGCTGCCAGAATCAATGGATACTATAGAATGTATCAATGGAGAGCAAAGGCCTGGATCAGACCTTGCGCATGCCCAGGATGATGTGAATCCACACATTTTGGCATTATGCTCTTAACCACTTTTTCGCTTGAGGTGGCCCATATAAGAAAACATTTCACCCTTTCTTCAGCCCAGCAGACCAAAACTGAAACATTTCCAAACAGTGTACATCTTGACAAGACTGCTCGTAATAAGCTGTCTCATCAGGATCTAAACTGTTTGTTGTTCTGTTCCAAATTTTGGACTGTCAACCCTATTTGCAACAATGGGTTTGTCCAAATTCAAAGATTGAAGAGTCCATTGCATAAACTCGGGGATAAAAGGATTAAAAAACTTTTCCAACTGCCATGAAAATGAAGCTGTAAAAATATGAAAAACATGTCATAGCTACACATTTAGCAATCTTAGCTACATTTAGTGTTAAAATCAGACTGAAAAAAAAACAACAACACCAAAACATATTTTTTCACATGTATCATCTTACCCTGCTTCAGTCCTAAAATAAGTCAAAGCTCACAAATGAGTTTAAATAAACTGTGGAATTGCTGAGGAGTATTTGGTGATTATTGTAGGATAATTTTTCTTATTTCTCCATAAAAACATATGTTGTGGGTACTCAATAGAAGTGCCTCAGTGAGGCACTTCTAATGAGTGCCCACAATATGTGTTTTTATGGAGAACTGGAGAAAATTATCCGATAATTATCACCAAATACTCCTCCTTAACAATTCCATTGATAAATAATATTTTGCCCTTAAAAGTGTTAAACAAATTTGCAGCAGATGGCCTTCTAAAACTGATACTGTTATTTTTCAGAGAAAATAAAACATGACACTTGGAATCTCAAGCCTTATTTTCTCTGAAAAAAAAAAAAAAATTCTAAGTGTCATTTGCTGTAGTTGTGATTAGCATTTAAAAGGTTGAGAGTTCTGAGTAACACTAATAAACAATATCATTTTAACTGTTGCCACTCTCTGGGCTAATTCAACAGACAACAAATTCATGAAATTTTTCTTATTTTTCCCAGAAAACAGGATTTGTCATTTCATGCAAAATGGAGACAATTTGCACGAAATGGCAAAACCTGTTTTCTCGGAAAAACAAATAAAATATTTCAAAATTTTGTCTGCTGAAATTTTTACCCAGAATGCTAAGCATCAAGCTCTATTATAAAATAAAACCCCAGCTGAGATCAGCCTGTGCATACATGCAGTCTGATCAGACTTTCCTAGTTGGCATGAAAGAAGACAGTTTCTTGCATAAACACCTATGCACACACCTGCTTGAAGCCTTGGTTGAATAAGCAGATTCACATGCTGTCTGAACATGCTTTTTATTTTTAAATCCTCAAAACGGGTCATTACATGTTTATGTAATGTTATATGACATAATATTGCTGCCCTGGAATAAACAATTTGTCTAAACTTCTGTTGATATCTAAGTCATTCTACTTTTTGCAGAATAACATCATTACATTAGTAACAGTGCTTTCTGAGGAAACTGATGTCCCCACACCCCCTACCCCGCTCCCACCATGAATTTCCAGTTTTTCTAAGCTGTGACCTTGAAAATTAGGTCAAGGTCACCAAAATCTAATCAGTTCTTTAATATGTCCCAATTAAATGTCCATGAAAATTTAATAAGCCACTGGTTCACAAGATATTGTGCAGACAAGAAAGTGTGACGCCGCACTGACGCCAACACCAATGCTACCGCCAATGCAAACGCCAATTGGATCAGCACCAAAATCAATATGTCCCCCTCCCCTTAGTAAGGAGGACATAATGAACTAAATAGGACAATTTTATGATTTTATTCACAACTTCTTGATGAGGTCTTTAAATGAAATTCTGCAGAAAAATGCAAGAAAAAAGATCACACAGTTGTGTTTGTTTTATTGCATTAACATTTGCTGGATCCCTCCATAGATATATGGACACTCGTCCTGTGGCCTCATGTTCAAAACTTCCTTGGTACACAGCAAATGTTAATGTAAAACAAAAAATGTGAGGTCCCTATAATGGATCTGCTGGTCTGATTGACATTTAACCCTTGCTATGTTGAATAAATTAAGATGCCATGCCCACTTCTAATTTTCAGCGAATCACTTGATCCAGGTTGTTGATACCCTGGAATATATAATTTCAATAAAAGCAACACAAGCATAATACCCCGCCATAGCAATTATTTGTTTATGTGTTAAAGTTATCATTGCGAAAATGTCTGGAAAGAAAATGACGGAGGGACAGATAACAATCCTAAACCAGATCTTGATAATAT
The DNA here is from genome assembly GCA_964016985.1 of Anodontia alba. Taxonomy (NCBI): domain Eukaryota; kingdom Metazoa; phylum Mollusca; class Bivalvia; order Lucinida; family Lucinidae; genus Anodontia; species Anodontia alba. The sequence continues at coordinate 63,112,712 of OZ024827.1, read as the reverse complement.
CAATGGACAGATAACAATCCTAAAGCAGATCTTGATAACATCAATGCATATAGCAAGTTTGGTTAAAAGGCCTTGTTATTAACTCAACTTATCATCCAGAAATGAAAATATGGACATGTCTTTGGCAGATAACTCTGTAAAAATTTGACAAAATTTGGCCATTAGCAATTCCAAACCTGATCTCCTTACTGTCAATACATATAGCAAGTTTGGTTAAAATCCCTTGTTATTTACTAAAGTTATCATCCGGAAAAGAAAATATGGACGTGTCTCGGGCAGATAACTCCGTAAAAATTTGACTAATTTGCCCATTAGCAGTCCCAAACCAGATCTCCTTAATGTCAATGCATATAGCAAGTTTGGTGAAAATCCCTTGTTATTTACTCAAGTTATAGTCCGGAAACGAAAATATGGGCATGTCTCGGGCAGATAACTCCGTCAAAAATTGACGAAATTTGCCTATTAGCAATCCCAAACCAGATCTTCACAATATCAATGCACATACCAAGTTTGGTGAAAATCCCTTGTTATTTACTCAAGTTATAGTCAGGAAACGAAAATATGGGCGTGTCTCGGGCAGATAACTCCGTCAAAAATTGACAAAATTTGCCCATTAGCAATCCCAAACCAGATCTCCACAATATCAATGCACATACCATGTCTGGTGAAAATCCATTGATGTTTACTCAAGTTATCATCCGGAAATGAAAAACGGACAGACGTACGACGGACGGATTCACAGGCGCCCAACTTGAAACCATAATACCCTGCCACTATTGTGTGGGGGGGTATAAAAAGTTGGCAAAATATGAAATGATTCATACACAAAATGACAAACAGTACAGATCCAGATCAGTTGGCTTCTGAAGAAGCCAACTGATATGGATTTACACTGTTGGTAGTTGTTTCTTAAAATACTAAGTGTAATGGCAAACAATGCAGATCCTGATCACAATGCTCCTGAAGGAGCAATCTGGTCTAGGTCGGCAGTGTTTGCATATGCCATTTTGACAGAAACTTTGGTGTACAAAATTTTAGGACATTTACCATACCTGAGGAGTATTTTATCCTAAATATCTGTACATCTTAAGCCCTTACCATACTTGTCCTGAAATTTGAACAAGTCCATTTTACTATTCGCTGACGTGTCTAAAACTGCTAGATGAGTGGCAAACAGTGTAGACACTGATCATATCTGGTGTCTGATCTGGGTCTACAATGTTTACTGAGGTTTATCTTTCCCAAATACTATGGGTATGTGGGTAATCCTGCAAACAGCTTATGGTGGTTTTTGGGTTGACTGTTAATAATCAAGCCATAATATACAAATGCCAAAATTTCCTTAAGGTAGTTGTTCATGTGATTATCATTGACCAATGTAATTGAACCGCGTGTTAAACAAAAGATCAGGGTTATTTATAGACACGCTATTCTTGTAGCTGTGACGTCAGAGTGCTGTGTAAACAGGATTATCTGTAAAACCTGGATTGGGACATTGGCAAACAGTGCAGACCCAGATCACAGAACACGGCATCTTATCAAGGTCTGCACTGTTTGCTTAAAGTACTGCAGTTAAGGGTTAAATGAAACAGTCTGACATCCCCAGTTCAGGACCATTTCTCCAGCCTACACTCAGATGACAATCAACCCACCAGTGCTATCAGTGCTTTGATTAACGGTGCTTCTTGTTTTGTATGGTTAAGTATTAAAGCATAAATATGAGCCAGGGCTCTCATCAGCCTGAACAGCCATGCACACTGATCAGTCTTCACTGTCTGCTTGAGGGTGCTTTGCATCTTGGCTACCCACTGGGTGCCCTGCAAAGATTCAGAACAGACTGCATGGAAGTGTGAAGTGCAGTCTGATCTGAGTCTTTGCTGGGTGTACATGCAATATTGTAGGAAAGGCTGTGCCCCAGCTCATATTCAATTCTGTAATATGTTTAAAGACTATGTTTAAAAGTTAAATGCAAGTACATATACATGTATGTATATATGAATGTAAATACTACTTAAATTCATTAGTAATATCATTATTCTTCTTTGAATTTTTTGTTTACCAAAAAATAGTGTCATTTTCAACAAATAAAAGCTGAAAGCAATGGTGAAGTGTCCTGGGACAACAGTAATATTTTGTACCACATCTTGTCTTGTAACAGAAAAAATACCAATAAAAATGAACATGTATGCTATTAACAAGAAGATAGTTAAAGTGTACTGTTTCTGAATTACTACTGAGCATAATTTTTTTTACCAAGCTGATGAAATTTACCATTCTCTAGGCTAAGTCAGCAAATGACTCATTGATGTAATTTTTTTTTTATTTTTTCTAGAAAACAGGATTTGTCATTTCATGCAAATTGTCTCCAATGCAAAACCTGTTTTCTGGGAAGAATAAGATAAATACTTTAATATGTTGTCTGCTGAATTATCCCACAGAGTGTTAAAGACTAATGCCTTGAAAAACTTTCCAATAAATACAGTTAACTCTTGTCATAATGACAGCATAGTTCCCAAAGATTATGCCATATGAATTTGTTGTTGTTAAGAATCCTTAATGAGCAGAGTGATAGGTAAGAAAGGTCTTGTTGTATTCTTATAGCCTCATAGACCATATGTTTTGGATATTTGTTAGAATCACCACGGTGAGGCAATTCTAACAAATATCCAAAACATATGTTTCTTGAAGTAGATTATAATGAATACAATATTCTGGCATAATGACTGATTAACTGTGACCTCTTGTGCAAAGGTTTTGTGCCAGTCAAACTGTCATTATAACGAGTTTTGTTGTTGTATCGAGTGTCGGTATAAAGAGGATTAACTGTACTAAATTTTACTACTGGTCCGTAATAGAAGTATCTGTGAAACAACTGACACTATAATTTCATAATATGCAAATAATGCTGTTTCAGTATGTAAGTACATTATTTAACTAATACAAACAACTGAATAAAACAAATATTAGAATACACACATCTACTGTGCTTTTGACATCTTTCAGAAAGTTGTTTTTTGCTTTGCGCTTTACACAGAAGAAGAAGTTTTGCAAATTTTTGTCATGATTAAATGCAAAGCCATTTGTCATAACTACTTATGCTCAGAGCTTTTATTCTAGTCATTGTTTTTTAAAAACTCAAATATTTACACTTTTTTCAATAGTAAAAATGAATGCAAATTACGCAGAAATCTATAGAGTAGATAACTTGGAGGCAGATTTTCAACAAGTTCCACTTGTTCAATTTTTCTGAGCTTTTTACAATATTGTTGTGAAACATCAATAATACAAATTCAGCAAAGAAAAGCAAAAAATATTTTCTTAGACAAAAATTCCAAAAAAATTGCATAGGTCAGCAGTAAATTTAATTTTAGGGTTAATGTTTGAGAACAAAACAAAGAAACAGAAAAGACAAATGGTTTCTGATAAGATATGGTCAGTCAGAACACAATATTTTCATTTAAAATAAAATGCCAAGCAAAAACACGTCTTTCCGAGTGATGTCAAAAGAACAGTAATTTAAATATCACTCAATATCCACATATTGTAAGGTACAAATGTTAAATGTTACTTTAAAATGATACACGCTAAATTACCTTTTATCTGGGCGTCTGAGGCAAATATAATCAAATAAAAATACATTACAGACATAATCCAGAAAATACAACACCCTATTTATGTACAAGTTTTTACCTTCATTCTCTTAATAACCAGTAAAGCGCCAAATAAAAATATTAACATACCATACTTTTAAATATTTTTCTTACTTTTCTGATAAAGTAGAAACATGAAACTTATCACAAAATTTGTCACCTACTACATTTGGGCTATGCCATGTGAAAACATGTCTTTGGGCATATGTGAATTACAATGGCCCAGATCTGCCGGCACACCTGCACAGTCTGATCAGGGTCTTCACTGTCTGCTAACAGAATCATTGGATACTACAGAATGTATGAATGGAGAGCAAAGCCCTGACGATACTTTGCACATGCGCAGACTGTATGAATGGAGAGCAAAGCCCTGACGATACTTTGCACATGTGCAGGATGATCTGAATCTTTGCGTATGTTTGAGGGACTTTTTTGCTTGATGTGGCCCTTTTTGTCCTATTTTAACCCTTATTATGCTGAATAAATTAAGATGCCACACCCATTTCCAATTTTCAACCAATCAGATTACTTGATCCAGGTTGCTGATATAAATTCACATACTAAATGACAAACAGTGCAGATCCAGATCAGTTGGCTTCTTCAGAAGCCAACTGATCTGGATCTATAGTGTTTGCAAAGGCAGGGTATATCCGGGTTCAGCAATACAAGGGTACAAAAGGGTATTGATAGCTAACTGTATTCATAGCACAATGGAAATTGACATTCAATATGATTTTGTGGAGGTAGTTAGGGGTGGGCTGGTGTAGGGGTTGCCCACATTATTAAAACAGATCAAAGAGGTCTCACTTTATGACAAATGAGGAGATGCAACTCTTACCTGCTATATAATTAACCCTGGAGTTGTTGGAGTACAGGTGATTACAAAGTTGTTCCGCAGTATTCCTGGGTACCTGATTATCGGAACCATGTCAAGCAGAAACGTGCCTTTAAGCATGCACAAAATGCTGATTCACATCATCCTGTGCATGTCTTTAGTATCAAATGATTCTGTTAGAGACCAGTGAAGGCCCTGATAAGACATGCTGATGCACCGGCTGATCTGGACCTTTGCTGTCTGCATATGCCTGAAGACATGTTCTGGCATGGCGTGGCCCATTTAATGTTTGCATACTACAGCTGTTGTGTTGTGCTATTTTTCAACCATAAAAATCTCCCAGTACAAACATTTATTAGGATTAAGTTATTAATCCAGTATTAATTATGATGAGATGGCCTGGCAGGCTAGTCACAGCTGCCTTGATCTTTAATAAATAATACAAGCCAAACATGACGGTTTCACATGATTCATGTCACAGGTGTGGATTAGTCCACCTAAATAAGGGCACCAGATGGACTAGTCCATGTACCTGTCTGAAACTCTGCTGACACTATCAGCAGCCAATCAAATTGCAGCTCCAATTTCTGTGCCAGCTTCAGTTTAAGTTTGCGCAAGCCACTGGCAACATTGTTTTTGAAAAATTGTGTTATTTGTTTCCCTTCCACCCGCCACCACCTTTCATTTTAAATTTGTAGTGTTAATTCATAGTAGAGTAGAATTTTGTGGACCATTTGAAGACTCTCCAAATTCATGATCATAATTATTACTACATGTACCATGAATTTTTACTTAGTTGAGAATAAATATGCTATTACTATTTCAATCCTCAGTGACTGCACTTTACAGGTTTTCCTGAGTATATTAATCACAAAAGCAAGGAATACACCATTAAAAGAAAGAATCAAATTTAAGAGATTTGGTTTTATTTACTCTGTTCCTGAGTGGTACTGTAATATGCAGTAAAGCTCATACCCTCTAGCAGTGACTTAATCCATTTTAGACGGAATAAACTCCCCCACACTAAATATTGGAGAATCAAATTTCAGTTTTAGGTATGCCAGGCTATGCGATCTAGATATACCTAGAAAACAAGAGGACCAAGATGGTCCTATATCGCTCACCTGAGCAAACAGATTTGCATATTTACTGTTGAAGTTTCAGCCAAGTTCGCTGCTCTAGGATTTTTGTATAGATTTTATAGCATCAACCCTCCCCACCTCCCCCCCCCTCCCCCCACCACCACCACCACCACCACACCCCCGTCCATGTTTTTTTAACGCATCTTGACAACTTGAACTGAATCTTAAAAGAGGGTCACCAAAGAAACATTTTTCCCAAGTTATATTGAAATTGGTCCAGTGGTTTAAAGTGTTTTATATAGCTATAAAGCCCTACCCCCTAATGGCCATGTTTTTTGACGAATCATGACAGCTTGAACAAACTTGGTAGAGGGTCACCAAAGGAACATTCCTGCCAAGTTATATTGAAATCTATTCAGTGGTTTCTGATAAAGAAGATTTTTAAAGTTTTCTATTTAGATATATAGGGAAAATAAGCCCCACCCCATGGCAGCCATGTTTTTTGACGAATCATGATTGCTTGTACAATCTTGGTAGAGGGTCACCAAAGCAACATTCCAGACAAGTAATATTGAAAGTGGTCATGGGGTATGTGACAAGAAGAATTTTAAAGTTTTCTATGCAGATATATACGAAAAATAAGCCCCGCCCCCCCCCCCCCTGGGGGCCATGTTTTTGATGTATCATGAAGGCTTGAACAACCTTGGTAGAAGGTCACCAAAGCAACATTCCTGCCAAGTTACACTGAACTCGGTCCAACTGTTTCTTACGAGAAGATTTTTAAAGTTTTCTATATAGATATATAGAGAAAATAAGCCCCGTCCCCTAGCGGCCTTTGTTTTTTTTGACGAATCATGACAGCTTGAACAATTTTTGTAGAAGGTCACCAAAGAAACATTCCTGCCAAGTTGTATTGAAATCGGTCCATTGGTTTCTGAAAAGAAGATTTTTAAAGTTTTATATATAGATATACAGGGAAAATAAGCCCCACCCCTGGCAGCCATGTTTTTTGATGAATCATGATTACTTGAATAATCTTAGTAGATGGTCACCAAGGAAACATTTCTGCAAACTTATAATGAAATCGGTCCAGTGGTTTCTGACAAGAAGAGTTTTAAAGTTTTCTATGTAGATATATAAGGAAAATAAGCCCCGCCCCCTGGTGGCCATGTTTTTTGATGAATCATGACCGCTTGAACAATCTTGATAGAGGGTTACATAAGAAATATTCCTGCAATGTTCTATTGAAATTGGTCCAGTTGTTTCTGAAAAGAAGATCTTTATAAAATTTTCTATATAGATATATAGGGAAAATAAGCCGCACCCCCTAGCGGCCATGTTTTTTGACAAATCATAATGGCTTGAACAATCTTGGTAAAGGGTCACCAAGGAAACATTTCTGCGAAGTTATATTGAAATCAGTCCTGTGGTTTCTGACGACAAGATTTTTTCAAGTTTTCTATATAGATATATAGGGAAAATAAGCCCCGCCCCCACTAGCACCCATGTTTTTTGACAAATCATGACGGCTTGAACAATCTTGATAGAGGGTCACTAAGGAAACATTTCTGCCAAGTTATATTGAAATCGGTCTAGTCGTTTACGACAAGAAGATTTTTAAAGTTTTCTATATAGATATATAGGGAAAATAAACCCCGCCCCCTAGCGGCCATGTTTTTTGACAAATCAGGGTGGCTTGAACAAACTTGGTAGAGGATCACCGAAGAAACATTACTGCAAAATTATATTGAAATCGGTCCAGTGGTTTCTGATAAGATGATTTTTAAAGTTTTCTATATAGATACGTAGGGAAAATAAGCCCCGCCCCCTGGCGGCCATGTTTTTTGATGAATCCAAATGGCTTGAACAATCTTAGTAGAGGATCACCAAAGGAACATTTCTGAATAAATTATATTGAAATCGGTCCAGTGATTTCTGACAAGAAGAGTTTTAAAGTTTTCTATATAGATATATAAGGAAAATAAGCCCCGCCCCCTGGCGGCCATGTTTTTTGATAAATCCAAATGGCTTGAACAATCTTGGTAGAGGATCACTGAAGGAACAGTTCTGCAAAATTATATTGAAATTCATCCATTGGTTTCTGACAAGAAGATTTTTAAATTTTTCTATACAGATACAAAGGGAAAATAAGCCCCGCCCCCTGGCGGCCATGTTTTTTGACGAATCCAAATGGCTTGAACAATCTTAGTAGAGGATCACCAAAGAAACATTTCTGAAAAACTTATACTGAAATCAGTCCAGTGGTTTCTGACAAGACAAGATTTTTTAAGTTTTTAGTTAAAAAATCTATTTTTAGCTCCTGTGACCTAGATATGCAACGGACCGGAACCAATTGAACAACTTTGAAAGAGGACCAACCAAGGATCATTCCTCTGAAGTTTGGTCAAAATCCAATAAGTGGTTTAGGAGGAGATGTTTAAAGATTGTGGACAGACAGAAGGACATACGGCTGACGACGATGACGACGACGGATTGTGAGTGATCACAAAAGCTCACCTTGAGCCTTCAGCTCAGGTGAGCTAAAAATGGCAAAGCTATATGCAAACAGTGGAGACCCTGATCAGATGCCACATTCTGTGGCATCTGATCTGAGTCTCCACTGTTTGCCAATTACCCTTTTGGGGGCCTCAGGACTAGAATGGGAAACATATTACTTTATTTGCAAAGTAACTCAAAATGAGCTCAATGATCCTGAAGGACCAGAAAATACAAATTAAGCTAAAGTGTGAACCTCACTAAGTACCATAAAAACTCACTAGGTACCATTAAAGCATCCTTTTTGGATCCACTGTGACAGGAGACAGGAATACATTGCTTCATTTCATGACCAATCTGGTATTTAACCCTTATCATGCTGAATAAATTAAGATGCCACGCCCACTTCTAATTTCCAGCCAATCAGATCACTTGATCTGGGTTTTTGATAGAAATTCACATATTTAATGACAAACAGTGCAGATCCAGATCAGTTGGCTTCTTCAGAAGCCAACTGATCTGGATCTACACTGTTTGCTAAGACAGGGCATGTCGTATTTAGAAAGAGAAGGGTTAAAATATTTTTCCTATTTCTCTTACCTTCAAAACAACCCAAATATTCCCAGTCCAAAACAGATTTTTTACACTGAATTTACATAAATCACTGATAACTACTGTTTCTAAAACAAACAAGTTCAGCAAATTTTTGTACTATGCTTTTGAGCCTGAAAAATGATTAAGTTCGAAGTGCAGAAAAAGCAATAAAAATAAATCTGAGGATTATATCCAAATCACGTCCATCTTCAGACCATGACAAAAGCGCCTGTACAGTTTAAAAAATATCAGCATACAATTGTAGGAGGAGTTGCGGACACACAAGGTACTCACTATCTATACACTTTGATAGAATCTGAGCTTGAAAAATGATTAAGTTCAAAATGAAAAAAAAAAAAAAAATGTGACAAAAATTAATCTGAGGATTATATCCAAATCACATGCACATCTTCTGTCAATGATAAAGACACCTGTACAGTTTCAAAAAGACTGGCATACAATTGTAGGAGTACCCACTACCTACACACTTTGACAGTATCTAAACCTGAAAAATGATTTGGTTCAAAATGCAGATAAAGTGATAATAATTAATCTGAACATAATATCCAAATCACATATGCACAGCCTTAGACCATGACAAAAACATCTGTACAGTTTTAAAAAGCTCTGCAAAAAAAAACTGTAGACGGAGTTGTGGACACAAGGTACCCACTACTTATACACTGTGATATTATCTGAGCCTGAAAAATGTCCAAGTCCAAAACCCAGAAAAAGTGATAAAAAGTAATCAGAGGATTATATCCAAATCACATGCACTTCTTCAGACTATGACAAAAACATCAAATCACATGCACGTCCTCAGACCATGACAAAAACATCAAACCGCATGCACATCTTCAGACCATGACAAAAACATCTATATGGTTTCAAAAAGATTGGCCTAAAACTTTAGGAGGAGTAACAGACAAAAGGTACATACTATCATGGGGTGCAGAACTACCCACCATGCACCACTGAAAGTGGAATACCATGTTCCCACTCTTTTCTTCAAAAAGGCGGGGGACAATAAAAAGTAATGTGTAATAAAAACATACAACGATAATACCCTGCCATTATTGTGCCATGGGCAGATAACTCTGTCAAAAATTGACAAAATTTGCTCATTAGCAATCCCAAACCAGATCTCCTTAATATCAATGCATGTACCGAGTTTGGTTAAAATCCCTTGACATTAACTGAAGTTATCATCCGGAAACAAAAATATGTCTCGGGTGGATAACTGTCAAAATTTGATGTAATTCGCCCATCAGCAATCCAAAACCAGATCTCCACAATATCAATGCATGTACCAAGTTTAGTGAAAATCCACTGATGTTTACTCAAGTTATCATCCGGAAACAAAATATGGATGAACGGATGTACATACGACTGACATGGACAGTCACATGGACGTCCAACGTGAAACCACAATATCCCGCCACTATCGTGTGGCGGGGTATAAAATGGAATTTTTTGTGTGAAATACAAAGACCTAAGTTAGCCTGCACATCTGGTCACATATTTTATCCACAGAGACTGTAGATCTATTCTGATTGCTGCAAAATGCAAGAATGTGCAGGAAGATAAGGGTCTACATTTAGATACATCCAACCTTAAGAGGGTCTGGATACACTTCAGAGAAGAAATAATCAAACTCACTGACCTCCATTTGGATAAGGGGTCTATCAGAGGTCTAGATAAGAGTGGGTATCAGGTTAATATTTTTCTTATTTCTCCAAGACAACATATGCTGTGGGTACTCATTAGAAGTGCCTCACTGAGGCACTTCTAATGAGTACCCACAACATATGTTTTTGTGAAAAAATAAGAAAAATATCAGTTCTTTTTGGCTTGAAAACAGCATCTTATGAAGAGCTATGCAGTCTATCAATGAATTTTCTAGCTATTTTGGAAAGAAGCCTTTTCTGTCCATTTTTTTTTTTTTTTTTTTTTATGTGTTAAGCAATTTTGCTTGCTAATTTTGAGATAAACATTGAAAGGAAACATTGAAAGTTGCTTTAAACATGAATTGCCATAATAAATAAACTCTCACCTGTCTTTTAATTCTTTCATCACAAATCGAGCTGATATTTCCTAAAAAGACAAAAAAAATGTGATAAAAAAAAATACTGATATGCCAACAACTATTTTAGGTGCATATGCAGTAAAGCCCCCTTCAGCCTGTGTTTGTATCCACAGTCTATCCAGTGTACCTTTGCAGCCTGCTTATACAATCAATGAATAGTGTAGCTAAAATCAATGGATAGTGTAGCTACAATCAATGTGCAGTGTAGCTACAAGCAATACAAATGTAACTACCGTACAATGATTATTTGCACAAGCAGAAAGAACCAGTTCAGCCGAATATAATCAGTGCCTTTGCAGTCTGCTACAATCAATGAATATTCTACTGCAATCAACAAGTGAAGAATAGTGTGTAGCTACAATCAATGAATGGTGTAGCTACACTCAGTAACAAGAAATGTCAATAACCAGAGCTTATTAGATATCCCCACACAGAAACCAAAAGGTAATGGACGGACAGACAGACAGATACAAACATTATATGCCCCCACAAAGGCAGTCTGCAGAAGGTATAAAAATTGATGTGTAACAATTCCAACCTAGATCTGGCCAACATCAATGCATATGCAAAACTTATTCGAATTCATTCTAATTGTTCCCAAGATACTGAGCAGAAATTAAACAGACAATAACCAAGGACCATAACTGTGTTGTACATTTGAGAAAAACTGATGTGTAACAATCTTAAGCTAGAACAGGTCAACATCAATGCATCTGCAAAATTTGGTCTAATGCCATCAGTTCCTTCTCAAGATATTGAGCGGAAACAAAATTCTGACAAAATAATCAAGGGCCATAACTGTGTTGTAAATTTGTGAAAATTGACGCGTAACATTCTAAACCTAGAATGTGGTTAAGGGCAATGCATATGCAAAATTTGATCAAATTCCATGGATGCGTTCACAAGATATTGAGTGGAAACAAAATTTTGACAATAACAAAGGGCCATAACTGTGTTGTAAATTTGCAAAAACTGACGCATAATAATCCAAATCTAGATCTAGTTAAGGTTAATGCATATGCAAAATTTGATCAAATTCCACTGATTTTTTTCACAAGATATTGAGTGGCAACAAAATTCTGACATTAACAAAGGGCCATAACAGTTGTTAATTTGCGAAAATGGAAGCATAACCATCTCAACCTAGCTCTGGTTAAGGTCAATGCATATGCAAAATTTGATCACATTCCATCAAATGGTTCACAAGATGTTGAGCGGAAACAAAATTCTGACGTTAACCAAGAGCCATAACTGCGAAAATGGAGAAATAACAATCTAGATTTGGTTAAGGCCAACGCATATGCAAAATTTGATCAAATTCTATCAATTCGCTCACAAGATATTGAATGGAAATGAAATTCTGACTTTAACCAAGGGCAGTAACTGTGTTGTAAATTTATGAAAATGGCCGCATAAAGGTCAATGCATATGCAAAACTTGATCAAATTCCATCAATTCATTCACAACATATTGAGTGGAAATGAAATTTTGACAATAACTAAGGGCCATAACTGTGTTTTAAATTTGCGAAAATTGATGCATAACAATCCTAATCTAGATGTGGTTAAGGTCAATGTAAATGCAGAATTTGATCGAATTCCATCAATTTGTTCACAAGATATTGAGCAGAAATGAAATTCTGATGCAAACCCAAGGCCATAACTGTGTTGTAAATTTGCAAAAATGGATGCCTAACATTCTAAACTTAGATCTGGTTAAGGTCAATGCATATGCAAAATTTGATCAAATTCCATCAATAGATTCACAATATATTGAGTAGAAACAAAATTCTGACATTAACCAAGAACCATAACTGTGTTGTAAATTTGCAAAACTGGACGCATAACAATCCCAACTTAGATCTGGTTAAGGTCATTGAATATGCAAAACTTGGTTAAATTCTATCCAATTGTTCTCAAGATACTGAGTGGAAACAAACTCTGAATGACGGAATGAAAGACTGACGGAATCACGGACAATCTGAAAACAGTATACCCCAAACACATATTTCGTTTGCAGGGGGGTTATATAGAGTACCTACAATCAATGAATATTGTAGTGCAATCAACAAGTGAAGAACAGTGTGTAGCTACTATCCTCAGAGGATAAATTGGCAGTTTATAATGTTAAAACTAGTCCATTTTAATATATAGGTAAACACCGACCGAAAACCTACCTTCAACAAGTATTGTAAGCAGCGGTAACCGTAAATACGCAATAGCTTAGAGGTAGTTTTCCTAGACTACAATATCAGACATTTTGCATTCATCCTAGTGTTTCATTTATTATTGTTATTATTATGTTTTGTTTTTCTTATTTCTTACTTTTTTAAGAATAAAGAAAATATGTAAAGAAAGAAAATGTATTTTGCAATTATCGATTATGGAACAGATTTAAAATAGTTAAAAAAAAAAGACAAGACGAAAATCGATAAGTCTAGTTAAACTTTTAGTTTGAATGATTTCCACGTGCGACATAAAATTATTTGTAACGTTTCCCGATCATTTATGCAAAACCTGCTTTACCTAGGTAGAGTGGTAGCTGCCATGACGTCACTGTCAAATTATTTTCCGAGCACTATACAATCAATACATACTGTTGATGCTAACAGTGTAGAATAAAAGGCAAACAACCTACATAGTGATTAACCCTTCTGAAGAAGCCAACTGATTTGGATCTGCACTGTTTGCCATTAAGTATGTGAATTTATATCAACAATCTGGATCAAGTAATCTGATTGGCTGAAAGTTAGAAATGGGTGCGGCATCTTTTAATCAGCAGGACAAGGGTTAAACTGCCCATATGGACATAGCTCTAGAATATTCGGCTGGTTATTTCTCTTCTTTCTCCTCAAGAACACGCTGGAGTGCTCCTTAGAAATCAACTATTCTGTTACAGTGTTACTGTAAATTGCTTAACCCTTGTCCTGCTCAACCCGGATATACCCTGCCTTTACAAACAGTGCAGATCCAGATCAGTTGGCTTCTTCAGAAGCCAACTGATCTGGATCTGCACTGTTTGCCATTATTTTTGTGAATTCATAGCAACAATCCGGATCAAGTAATCTGACTGGCTGAGTTAGAAAAGGGCGTGGCATCTTAATTTATTCAGCAGGACAAGGGTTAAGTAATCTCAACCAGCTTGGAACCAACTCATATGTCACATTCTGTGGTACATCACAGCTCCAGATAAGGTATTTTTTTCCAACGAAAAACTACTGATGATTCTCTTGTTTGTCCATGAAAACATATGTTGTAGGTATTAATTAAAAGTGCCTTGGCACAGTACTACTATTGAGTACCATGTTTTCATGGAGAAATCAGAACAATATTTATGTGGATAGCCCTGCTTACCTGAATGATTGCATATGATTTGGTGTACACTATTTGCAGAAGGTTAATTTTTTAGATGCCATGATGCTGGTCCAGAAAAATAGGGAGGCATCACATCTCCCTCATAGGAAATTAGGGAGACCCGTTCCAAGATCAGGGAGATGTGACAATCCCAACCTACTTTACTTGCAGGGTGAAAGTCACCAAACTTTAAATTTATTAAAATAAAGCAGTCTATGTTTATTAGCTTTTTATTTCAGTGGTAACAATACTTGAACCCTTTCATTATTTGCTACAAGTAGGGTATATATTTATATTTTTGCTGTTTCTTTGGTAAATGATTCAAGGAGCATTTCTCAAGAAGTACTGAACTAATCCTTCCAGTGGCACCCTGCCTGCACTGACTTTCATCTAAATTCAGTACCCCACCCAAAGCATCCAAAAAGTTTGTTACTGTCTGCAAAGGGCTTGAAAATTCTTAAAATCTCCTGTCGTAATCTCCACTTGTCCTATATGAACAGAGGTATTTTGATTTGACTAAATCATAAAGGGAAAATCTAAAATTTACACTCGTCCTGTGTCTTAGGGTACTCATCATGGCAAGCCGAGGAGTGGAATTTTCCAGCCTCATGCAGTTTCCAGCCTTGTGCAGTTATCTTTTAATCTTGAGTGTTAATGATACTGAGTGTTGTTGTTAGTGAAGAGAAACATTTATTAATCAAAACCAATTACAGTTTTCTTACATGCTATAGCAAATATATAAGCCATATTCTGATCATGGACCTGTGTTTTGAGCTTGCGGCAAAATGTCAATTCAAAGTTTACTTTGCACTTCGCAGAAAATGAGTTGGGGAAATTGGATTCTGTTTTTAATAACTATCTGCAATTTAACGTGGTAATAAGTTTGTTTTTCTCACGAAGTGGTTTTCAGCCACCAGTTCTTGTGATGACACTGTTATGAGCATAAGGTTTCTTCATGCAGGAGCAAGCTGAAACGTAACATTTTAACATATACTGGAAACGTGAACATCCCAAAATTGCGTAGTACCGTCTCCTAGTGGGCATCTGAGCAGTCCCATAGGATTCTACACAAGGTTTACTGGACCCATTCTGCGTGACTCAGAAACAGCTTTTGGCCAACAGGAATAACTGTTTGTATGCGCAGACTGATATCTTGCATAAGTGAAAAGGTACTATTTTGCTTGTCACCACTTATCTTCTTTTAAAAGAAAAGATGTATTCGAGATCACATTGATGAAAATTTGGCGTCAGAAATCTTTGAAAATGAAAAAAAAAAAAAAAAACACAAGCAAAAAACCTGTACGAATGTTTTGTACAAATAAATGGTAAAGCATTTTATGATCAGGGGCGTCAAAATGAGGAAGTGTGAATTGTGCCCCTGTCAAAATCTAGGTCAGATGGTCTGCAAACAAACAATGTGTTAAATAACTAACGTGTGGACTTGTCTGCCGATAATCCTTGCTGCAAAGGATGAAAGATCATGACACCTGCATTTCCAGTTTTCAGGGAATTAGTCTGTCTGTATAAGCAATACACATTGTGTAAAATTAAGGTGATATAAACATCCATTTCCAATATGAACAAAGCGACGTCTGCTGAAAAAAGGTAAACACGTCACCCATGTTGCCTGCGAACGTCTCCCTGCGAGTTAACAGTAATTACTTACTTTGAGAGATAGGACTTCTTCTTCTTGTACTGAGTGAACTGGCAAGTGTTGTAACAATGGGTTTTCTTCACAAAACAAGTCTTTTAGTGGCAGTGCATTCAGCTTCAAGAACAAAAGAACCACTTTAAGTTAAAAAGAAGCGCTGGCATTCAGACATTTCTGGGCATAGACAGTTACTCTTGTGCAGTAGTTGTCTGTGTGCCAGCCTGCAGTTGCAGAGGTTTGAACCCAGGACGATACAATATACATGTATAGACAAAATGATAAGATTTTTTTTAGTTTCAATTAGATATACATTGTTTTTAAATTTATTATAAATATGGAAATCAAGATCATATGACTATACCAATAAAGGTTAACTACAATGTATATGTGTATGTAAGACTGTATGATATACAATAATCTCAGATAAGCTGACTGATTTGTTTATGGGAACATACACTAATCATATACATGTCATGTATACATGACAGCCTTCGACTTCATTTTGTAGCAAACATACAAAATTAAAATTCTTATAGTCAAACCTTACATCATAATGTTTGATTATCAGCCCGCTCAGCTTCCATATTGTTTTAATTTTCAGTTAACTTTAACAATCAAAACCACTAAAAAACTGGAGATTTTTTCAGACTAAAAATCCAAAACAAATAAAACTGCAAGCCATGCACCATGCCCCGCCACACAGGGACATATACCCTATGCACTTCTGCAGTATAAGGGCTGAAAACAATCTAAGTTAAACACGAAGAGAAGCAATAAACAGTTATTTCATAACTCCAAAAAAAAAAAAAAAAAAAAAAAAAAAAAAAAAAAAAAAAACACCAAAAAGTCTAAGTTAAAAATGCAATAAAAAGTGATAAAAAATAATTTCAGGATTCTGAAAAAAAAAAACAATATGCTTATCTTCAGACCATCCTAAAAATGTGTGTAAAGTTTCAAAAAGATCGGCCTGAAAATGTAGGAGGAGTTGTGTGTACAAGGTACATACTCCCTATACATTTCTGTAGTATAAGGGCTCGAAAAAAGTCTAAGTTAAAAATGCAAAAAATGTAATAAAAAATAATTTCAATATTCTGAAAAAACAATATGCATATCTTCAGACCATCATATCTTCAGACCATCCTAAAAGCGCCTGTAAAGTTTCAAAAGGATTGGCCTAAAACTGTAGGAGGAGTTGCGGGCAGAAGGTACATACTCCCTATACATTTCTGTAGTATTAGGGCTCGAAAAAAGTCTAAGTTAAAAATGAAAAAAATGTAATAAAAAATAATTTCAGGATTCTGATAAAACAATATGCATATCTTCAGACCATCTTAAAAGCACCTGTAAAGTTTGAAAAGGATTGGCCTAAAACTGTAGGAGGAGTTGCGGGCAGAAGGTACATACTCCCTATACATTTCTGTAGTATTAGGGCTCGAAAAAAGTCTAAGTTAAAAATGAAAAACATGTGATAAAAAATAATTTCAGGATTCTGAAAAAACAATATGCATATCTTCAGACCATCCTAAAAGTGCCTGTAAAGTTTGAAGAGGATTGGCCTAAAACTGTAGGAGGAATTGCGGGCAGACGAATGGTGGGGGCGCTGACAGACGGACACTCAAAATTTCAGAGGGTATAACATAATACCCCGCCACTTTTTTGGTGGCGGGGCATAATAAAAACTCTACGGATGACTACATTTTTATTTTCAAAATATGCTGCTATAGAAAGAAAATAATACATAGAGAATAATGAACAATAATTAACTGATGTGAACAGTTTGTCATGATGGAGCATGCATATTTCAGTATGTAAAAAATAACTTCCAAGGGAACAAGCTTTTTACTGAAATATCCATGTTCCTAAGCAAACAAGCAAACACAGTTCACAACTGATTAACAGAAAATAACTATATTTCATCATTAGGTATACACTATAAAATATTATTTCTTTACCTCAGTAGGGAATATTCTTAAATCATTGGCCGCAATGTCTAGTGTCCGTAATTTGTAACATTTGCCTATACTCTGAAAATGAAACAAGGTAATACATGATTTAGTAAGTACACATTGAAAGATCTCAGAAAAACTGACATGAAATTAAAAGGACTTGACACAGGTGATAGTTTTCGGCCGTTTATTACAAGGAAGATGACTTTTGTGACTTCTTGTTAAGAGTTCCTGCACATCAGCTTCTTCTGAAAAGGGCTGCTCCAAGTTCGCTTAGGAGTCCGCTTTGAATGGACCACTTTTCAGAAGGGTAGGGGGTGGGGGGTGTGGTGGGGGGAGGGGAAGGAGGTCAATTAGATTTTGACAATATCCTTATAGGCACAATTAATCGGATACTTGATTAATTGACCAATGAATTCCACAAAAATGATTATTATTACAGATTTGCCAATAATCGATCATTTGATTTCTATGCCTGTTATTTTACGGTATTTACCCTTAGTATTCAGACAAATAGAAATAGAAATACACCTTCTGGTTGAAAATGCACAACTAGAACTGTCTGATTAGGCCTAATGTGTTTACCTGGGAAAAACCTGGCTCTTATAGAATCTGATCCAGGAAACTAAGTGAAGCCAATATATGTGCTGATCTTGGCCTTTGTTGTTCTCACGCATGTTAATCTCTACAAATCACCAAATCAATGTTAATCACTGCAAATCACCACAGGTTTCAGAGAGGCAGAGTAGCATATTTATCCCACAGTGGCATCAGATCAGGGTCTACACTGTTTGTCACTCATCCAGCCCTTTTTAGACACATCAATAGGTAGTAAAATGGACTTGTTAAAAATTTTAGGACATCAATATCAGTAGGGTTAAGGTCTGAATACTTCTAATTGTATATACCCCAAATATTGGGACACCTTAACTTCTCACCTTAATTGTCCTATAATTGTCCTATAAGTTCATTTTATTACCTGATAATGTGTCTAAATATTGCTAAGCAATTCTAAGAAGATTTCACAACATATATTTGACTGTGCCTTGTGAAACTGTGCCTTTGGGGCATACACAGATAGCAAAGACTCAGATCAGCCTGTGCATTGGCAGTCTCATCAGGGTTTATGCTGTCTGCTTACAGCATCACTGGATACTGTAGAATATAGGAGTGTCATAACAAATGATGCACAACACTTGAAAAGGCCCCATTATGCAATCGGTGGACAATGCAGGCCCAGATCAGCCTGGGCATTCGTGCAGGCTGATCTGCCCTTCATTGTCCACTTACAGAATCAATGGATACTGTAGTACCAGTATATTGTCAACAATTAGAGAATGCCCAGATCAGACTGCAAGTATGCACATGCTGATCTGGACCTTTGCTGTTTGCATATAACATAAGAGCCCTTTTCCTAGGGCTGTCACGATACGTCAGAAGCGTATTGCGATAAATTGCGATATTCAGAAAGCATATTGCAATAATACCACGATATATTGCTTGATTTACTTCAGCATTTGTTTGAAGTGAATTGACAGAGTAATCTTTGGCTTGTTTTTGTTTTTCAACTAAAAGAAGTAGAACTCTAACAAATGTGAACATTTTAATTAAAAAATGTGTTGAAAATACAAAAAAAAAAAAAAAAAAAAATCCAGTTGATTAGTTATTCAAGTAACCCATCCATCAAAGGATCTATGGTGTAGCGAGCAATGGATCTTGTGATTGCAGAGGCACAGACTGAATGAAATGGATATTTTGAGGCAGCATTAAGCAGCCAAGTAAGAGTTGGCTGCACCTTCTTGACATCTGTTGATTTAAGAGAAGGAGTTGGGATTGTAACTGGACTTTCGTGAGTTCCTCTACTTTTACTTTCGTTTTCAAAGTGGCGGATGGATGGTGCCGATTGAGATGGGACGATCAGTATTTGACTGACTGATCACAGTGCCTACATATCGCAGCATTTTCAACAGGCTTCTGTGTCTGCTTGTTCATTTTAATCCCAAAAATGGCCCCACACATCACTTTTTGCCTTTTTGTTAGGCGCAAGTTAAAAATGATCGTTTTCGGCCATGCTGTTTTTTGGGGGGTTTTTATGGACACACTTCATTCAGACATTTCGGACTGTCCGGAATGTTTAGGTGCAACTAATTACCGGTATTACCGGTATATAATTTAGATATCGCGGTACTGTATCGGATCAGGTCTATATTGCAATAAACCGATCTATCGGTTTATCGTGACAGCCCTACCTTTTCCCATGTTGTACATCTATACCTTTGTTGGAAGGTCTGGATTTTTACTGTTTACATATCCCCAAAGACACTTTTTGTCTCATGGCACATTTTATTTGAGAAGTAAAAAAATATTCATATTTTACTCTGCAATTAGATATTCTCCTTTTCAGTGGTGTTTTATGTTAAAGGGAAAGGACACACATGTAAAATCTTGCCCCCATTTCGCATAACAGATAAGGTTTGCTAATAGAAATGACCTCTTTGGTATCTGAAACCGTCAAAAAATGGGTGTTATTTTTTAAGGAAAGAATTTGATCCCAGAGGGAGCAAATTCTTTCCATTGAGTGCAGCCCACATGACATGCGAGGCAAATATTTCAATGACAGAGTTATTTCCCTTTAATGTGTATTATTTCCCTTTGATGTGTATCCAATCCCCTTAAGTCATGTTTCACAGTTAATCAGGCACACAAACTCCATAGTCCAATCAATCAAGACGAAAGACTTTAAATCTGATCTGGGCACATAACTGTTGTAAGCTCACCTAGGATTGGAGGGGCTGTGCCATACATAAACATGTCTTCTGGCATATGTGGATAGCAAAGGCCCAAATCAGCCTGGGCATTCGCACAGGTTGATCTGGGCCTTCGTTGTCCCCTTACAGAATCATTCAACACTATAGAATGTATCAATTGAGAGAAAATGCCAAATGAGACTTTGCGCATACTTGGAATGAATGTGCATTTTGTGTAACTTTGAGGACACATTTTTGCTTGGCGGCCCAGATAAAGTTTCTCTTCATTGCTGTCCATTTTCAAAAGAAGTTTCCCTAGGGCAATCAGAAACAAACTCCAGGACCCAGTTTTTCAAAACTAAAGATATTGTTAGTTAACGTAACATTAAATCTTTCATCATTAAATATGGCATATAGACTAATATTTTTGCTGACAAAATGTGAGTAGCTTTTGCATTTGCAAAACCTACTCACATTTTTTCAGCAAAAATACCTGTGAATTAGATATTGTACTTACTAGAACAATTAACATTTTGACCACTAACAAACTTGTTAAGCTAATGATGCTTTGAACAACTGGGCCCTGATGTAGTCTGATCAACTGATTATTGGTTACACAGCTCCAGACAAGGTGCTTTTTCAACCAAAATTTGGCAGCATTTCCTTATTTTTCAAAGAAAGCATATGTTTTGGGTACTCTTTAGAAGCACCTCAGCATATATTGTGTGTACTCATTGAAGGCGCCTCAGTGAGGTGCTTCTAATGAGTACCCACAACAGAAGCTTTTGTTGAGAAATAAGAAAAATATTTTCCTAATATCCCATCTTATCTAGACCTATAGTTCAAATCAAAGAGGGCACATTACTTTGCGAGGAACATACTTCTGGTAATTCTCTGATCCTGTTCTTTTGTAAATGCAGTTTCTCCAGGTTAATCAAGAACCCAAACTCCAGAGGCAGTCCAATCAACTGGTTATTAGCAATATGGAGCTCTTCTAGTCGTGTAAGGGCACATAACTCTACTGGAAGCTCTGTCAGGAGGTTGTTGTCCATACTCAAATGTTGAAGATTTATCAACCTAAAAATAAACTACTGTCCTTTCAACATCACTCGGAAAGACGTTTTTTTGCTTTACATTTTACTTTAATAAAACTATTTTGTTCTGATTGACCAGATCTTATCAGAAACCATTTTCCTTTTATATTTCTGTGCTTTATTCTCAAAAGTTTAACCTAAAATTAAATATACGACCAAAGGTTGGTCTGACCTATGCAGTTTCTATAGTAAAGTGATTTTCTTTTTATATTTTATGTAAGATTTTTTTTTTTTTTTACTTTTCTTTACTGATTTTTAATTATTATCAGAATTTCAGAAAATTTGAACAAATGGAACTTGTTGAAAACCTGCATCCAATTTACCTACCCTACCGATTTCTGCATAATTTCCAGCCATCTTTACTATGGGAAAAAAAGAAAATATTTGATTTAGAATAAAAATATTTGTGCAACGGTATGTCAACAAATGGTTTTGCATTAAATCATGACAAACTAGAACAGTGTTTTCGTATGTCCCCTCCACACACGCCTCCCCCTCCTCCTCCTCCCCCCCCCCCCCCCCCCCCCCCCCCCAGTTTGAACAGATATATTGTTAAAATAGATTGTATCTATAATAAACTCAAGGTCACAATGTACATATATGCCCTAGTGTGACCCTGAAAAGGTCACCAAAATCTAATCAGTTCTTTTCCATGTCACAAGTCAGGTCAAAATCAATCCATTCCTTTAGGAGATAGGGTGCAGACAAGCCATTTACCAACAATTTAAGCGCTAGTCTGACCTTGAAAAAGGGTGAAGGTCACCAAAATATAATAAGTTCCGATGCATGCCCCAAAAATATAACTGTGCAAGTCTGGTCAAAATCTACTCATTCCGTCAATAGACAAGGTGCAGACAAGCCATTTTCCACCAATCTAAGCCTTAGTGTGACCTTGAAAATGGGGTCAAGGTCATCAAAATCTAATCAGTTCTTTTCCACGTCTCAACAATTAAGATGTAGAAGTTTGGTCAAAATCCATTCATTCATTTAGGAGATAGGGTGCAGACAAACAATTTTCCAACAATTTAAGTCTTACTGTGACCTAGAAAATGGGGTCAAGGTCACCAAAACTTAATCAGTTCTTTTCCATGTCTCAACAATATAGCAGTACAAGTTTGGTCAAAATCCATTTATTCATTTCAACAAATCTAAGCCCTCTCGTGACCTTGAAAATAGGGTCAAGGTCACCAAAATCTAATCAGTTCTTTTACATGTACCAGCATTGTAGATGTGCAAGTTTAGTCAAAATATATTCATTCCTACAAGAGACAGGGTGCGGCCAAGCCATTTTCCAACAATCTAAGCCCTCCTGTGACCTTGAAAATGGAGTCAAGGTCACTAAAATCTAATCAGTTCTTTTACATGTCCCAGCAATATAGATGTGCAAGTTTGGTTAAAATCTATTCATTCCTTCAAGAGATAGGATGCGGACAAGCCATTTTCCAACAATCTAAGCCCTCCTGTGACCTTGAAAATGGGGTCAAGGTCACCAAAATCTAATCAGCATTTTTCCCCCTCCCAATGATATATTTGTGTAAGTTTGGCTAAAATCTGCCTGTTCAATAAGGAGATAGAGTGCGGACAAGAGGCTATGCCCCATTTTCCAACAATCTAAGCCCTCCTGTGACCTTGAAAATGGGATCACTTTTTCCCTCAATGTTTTTCAAAACTGGGGGCATAATATGGAAGGTGGTAGTGGCATTTTCGTCCATTCAATAGTATTTCAGTTGTATATGGCCATTTGTGTGAGTTTGTTTTGGATTTCATAGTAGACTATTGCTGGACAGACACAGTGGCTTAGTTGGTAGAGCATCCATCCGCTTTGTGAATGGGAGGTTGTAGGTTCGATCCCCGGGGGTCATACCAAAGACTTTAAAAAATGGTACTAGCTGCTCTTTTGCTTGGCGTTCAGCATTAAGAAAGTAGAGCTAGGAATCAGAAATGGTCATCCTAGTGTCAGTATAATGTGACTGGGTGGAATATCATATCAAATGTCTGGGGCGTGATATTTCAGTGAGGCAGCACTCTTACAGTGAGCATTGAGCTCCCTGCCACATCCAGACACAGTCACGATATGACTGAATGATTATTGAAAGCAACCTAACGCCCAAATAAAACAAAACTATTGCTGGTCATATAATAACATTTTTATCAGATATTACGGGGACTGGGTATGCTTTGTAAATTTTCTGCCACTTTATACAAGGGAGAAAACTTTTGTGACCATGTTTGCTTCTCTCCACACAAGCTACTTCTAAAAAGTGGTCTTCTCTAAAAGGAAAGAATTTGCTCCCATGGGAGCAAATTCTTTCCTTTTAGTGTAGACCCCTTTTAGAAGACATGCAAAGAAAAAAAATACAGAGTTGACTCCCCTGAAAGTGTATCAATTCCCTTTAAAGGCAGTAACTGCAGTATATTCAGAACAATTTTTTGCATCAAAACCTTGTGGGTAATCATTTGCATTGCCTTGCTGAGTAAGTACCTGCAAGATAAATTTTCATGAAAAATAACAAAACTTGATGTGAGTTTTCCCTTTATCTGGGCACATGATGAAGCTGAATAGAACAAACTCTATTTTCTGGGAAATGTGAGACCATTTGCATGTAATATGTCAAACCTATTTTCTGGGGAAATGGGGAAAACAGCATGAGAAATGATTCCATTAATGAAACTGGCCGCGCCGTGCGAAAACATGTCTTCAGGCATATGTGGAGAGTGAAAGCCCAAATCAGCCTGCACATCTGCGCAGTCTGATCAGGGCCTTCCCTGTCTGCTAAAAGAATCATTGGATACTACAGAATATATGAATGGAGAGCAAGGCCCGTATAATACTTTGCGCTTAGCAGGATAATCAAAATCTGTGCATGTTTGAAGACACCTTTTTGCTAGACACAGCCAAAATATCCTTACCGGCATATTTCAGATGGTAATGATTTCAACTGGTTTGTGTTCAAGTTCAGGAATGTGAGACTTCTTAAACTTGCTGAAAAAGAACAAAATTTATACAAAAACTTGTAAAAATGAAAACTGCCTTTCTATGAGCCACAAAGTAAGAACAGCAAAGACCAGGGCCAAGTTGTTCAAAACTTAACCAAGTTGTTAGCTAAAGTGATGTTAAAATTTCTATTTTGAAATATGGAAAATACATTAATACTGTTGCTGAAAAAGCTACTCACATTTTTGCAGCAAAATATCAATGTATTTGAAAATACCCTGTAAGCTGGCAATGAAGTTCCTATAGGACAGCTGAAACTAATCTGTGCTTACATTGCCCACAGATGCACTAAGGGCCTTTTTCTGCTATTATATATAAAAAAAAATAAAATAAATAATACATGTATATACATTTCAGTTTGTAACCAAAACTCCTCTTTAAAAAGATCTATCAGATGAAATCCAAGAAAATATACTTTGTGGGTACTTACTGGAATCATTTCAATTAAGACAATTTCAATGAGTACTCACAGCTTATAGCTTAGAAAAAAAATATCAATATTTTTGTCCAAAAAATTGTCTCATCTGAAGCCAAGCACTGAGTATTAAGATAAACATATACATTTTTTTATTTTTTTTTTCAGAAACACGATATCCTTCCAAGATGGCCTCTGTGGCACAGTAGTCTAAAGCACCAAATATTTATGTATCACAGACCCTTCATTGCTGTAGTTCTATTGATGATGAGAAGGTTGTCAGCCATTTACCAATACTTAGTACTTAGTAGGTATCTCCTGGTCAGCAGTCAAACTGGTATGGCATGTCTGAGTTAATCACCAATCCCTCTGCTCTCTTCTTTCAACCAACTTGTTGTTTTTTTTTGTTGTTGTTTTTTATCCTTGAGACTATAATGTTTAGTTGTAACTTCTAATAAAATGCTAAAACCAAATTTACAGAAAATACATATACCTCCAAGGGAGATCAGTCTGACTACAAAGTATCTGTTCCCACCACCATCCCCACTTCTTAAAGGGAACTACCCTTAGAGAAATAAATTAGTACCCATGGAGGAGTAAATCCTTTCCTCCAACCTTAAGGCAAAAAAAAAAAAAAA
Organism: Anodontia alba; assembly: GCA_964016985.1. Classification (NCBI taxonomy): domain Eukaryota; kingdom Metazoa; phylum Mollusca; class Bivalvia; order Lucinida; family Lucinidae; genus Anodontia; species Anodontia alba. Next base: position 63,087,130 of record OZ024827.1, on the reverse strand, counting down.
AAAAAAAATAGCTGTGTTTCTGCTAACATGCTGAAAAAACAATTGGTCGGTTACGGTTAGTAGTTAGGAGAAATGTTTTTTTTTTATTTTTTTATTTTTTCTCCAGAAAAGAACAGGGTCGGGCCTGTAATTTTATGAAAATACAGGTATTTTGTTGAGGGTCGGTGCTTTACTTTTTTATTTTGCATTTTTACTAACAGGGTGGGTCGCGTTAGTGGAAACACAGCTATTATTGTTTTATGCCTATCCACTCTCTTGCCTAATTCAGCAGATGACAAATTGATGATATTTTTTTTTTCCCAGAAAACAGGATTTCTCATTTCATACAAATTGTCTCCAATCCAATGGAGACAATTTTCATGAAATATCAATTCCTGTTTTCTGGGAAAAATAAGAAAAGTATTTCAATATATCATCTGCTGAAAACTTTACACAGAGTGCTAAGCATTAAGAGTAATCTCTTTTGAGATGAAGTTCATACACCAGCGTTGCAAATTATTTTCTGACAGACTGGTCTCCCTTTCCCAAAGGGACAAAAAAAAAAAAAAAAAAATGCTCTCTTTTGAGGTGTAAGATTGCAGAAAGATGGTAGATTTACCACAATGATTTGAAGCTTACCATGCTACAATGTAGGTAAATATCAGCAGTCAACAATTTGAAACATTTTCTCCCCCCCTTCCCCCCCTCCAAACCCCAACACACACAAAGAAAACAGAGTTCAAAGTTTCATGCAAAAAGTCTCCTTATGGTATAGTTTTCAAGAAATGTCAAACCCTGTTTTATGGGGAAAATGAGACCATTTGCATGTAATGTCAAACCCTATTTTCTGGGGAGAAAATTAAAAAGAAAATCATCAACCTGTCATCTGCTGATTTTGCCCAGAGACTAGTAAAGCACTGTAAAGGTTAATTGAGTAAGCATACTTAATACTCTAGGTGTAAGAATCTTTAAGCGGTTGTGGAAAAGATGTAGTTTCTCCAGCATGGTTAGATGTTCTATAACTTCTGGTAATTCTTCCATCTCATTGTTCCCTAGATTTAAAATCTGCAGCTGAAACAAAATAGTAACAAGTAAGTAAATAAAGACTTTATCTAAAGAAGTTAACAATATCTAGCATACAACAGCCAGTCTTCCATGATGCTCAGAAGTACATAACATACTTAACACAAAAACATACAGACAAGTCAAATCGATGGTTTAAAAACATGCACTAGTTCTCTGACCATATATCATCTGGAAGAATAAGCACTGTACATTGTACTAAAACTAACAATATAAATTTGATTGATCTACTTAAATATGTGATCTTTATTACTCAACAAATCACTGCTAGAGGCTAAAACAAAACAGTTTTGATGATTATGTTTAAGAAAAAGATCAGCTTTAGAGCTGATCTTTTTCTTAAAAATAATCATCAAAGCTGTTTTGTTCTAACCCTTTCATCCCTGAATTTCTGAGGTAGACTCTTCCAGCCTTGCATTACGAAAACACGCCTATTCAAATATATAGAAAATTTCACCTCCAAAAACTGAAAATTTTCAGATAAAAAAATCATATTTTTTATATTTCTACTCAAAACATAGATTGTGGGTACTCATTAGAACTGCCTTGGCGAGGCGGTTCTAACAAGTACCCACAATCTATGTTTTGAGCAGAGTAAGAAAAATAATGTATACCCCTGTAAACCCCAGTTTTATTATATAAAAGTGGGGTTTAAAGGGGTCAACTATATAGGCATGTTTTCGTGATGAATTTGGACATGTCTACTGCTGTAAATAGGGATTTCAGTGTATAATCAAAAACAAAATACATGTAGGTAAAAATTTCGATCCTGACAAGATGCCTGATTACAAGCTGTCTCATCTGGATCTTCTCTGCACATCATTACGAAAACACGCCCATTCAAATATATTGAAAATTTCACCACCCAAAACTGAAAGATTTCAGATAAAAATTCTGATATTTTTCATATTTCTGCTCAAAACATAGATTGTGGGTACTCGTTAGAACTGCCTCGGCGAGGCGGTCCTAACGAGTACTCACAATCTATGTTTTTAGGCAGAAATAAGAAAAATAATGTATAACCCTGTAAACCCCAGTTTTACTATATAAAAGTGGGATTCAAGGGGGGTCAGAATTATATAGGCGTGTTTTTGTGATGTGCAGGTATGTTTTTGTCTGCCCTGGCTGAATGGGTCAACTGCTGTGGAAAAGATATGACAAACAACAAATCTTCAGATGACTGGGTGAATGAGAATGATTTTCTGTTTGGTCTTTACAGGGAAGAATTAAAGCATTTTCAGGCAGTAGATCATACACGAGTATGGATGTGCATTGGACAAATGTGTTTATATGGGCAATTATCCATGGGAAATGGATGATGTTTTTTAATCTCAATGGTTAAGTGTAAATGAAATTATGTTCCCTGGTTTGCTTTGATTTTATGAGGGGGTGATGCCGTTTAGATAGTTAAATATCTGTCTACTGTATTTTCAACACCTTTCAGAAAGTCATTTTTTGCTTAGCACTTTACACAGAAATAAATTTAAAAACTTTTGTCATGACTTAATGCAAATAGTTTTGTATTAAGTCATGACAAAAGTTTTTAAATTTATTTTTTTATTTATTTTTTTTTTTTTTTACAAAATTGTTGTGAAACATCAATAATTCAAATTCAGGAAACAAAAGTTTAAAAATAATTTAGAAAAAATTCCAAAAAATCACTTTACTATAGAAATTGCATAGGTAAGACCAGTTTTTGGTCCTAAATTTAATTTTAGGACAAATATTTGAAAACAAAACACAGAAACAGAAAAGACAAATGGCTTCTGATAACATATGATCAATTAGAACAAAATATTTTCATTTAAAATAGAACACTAAGCAAAAACCTTCTTCTGGAGTGATATCGAAAGGACAGAACTTCGAATATTACCTAAGCCATCGCAACATTTTTGCAGGTCCAGGATTGCAGGATGAAGGTCTACAATTTTGAATTTCTGTGGGATTCCTTAGCCTGCACAGGGGGTGACTTTCCCGGCACAGGGGCCACTTTACTATAGAAATTGCATAGGTCAGACCAGTTTTTGGTACTGAATTTAATTTTAGGATAAGTATTTGAAAACAAAACACAGAAACAGAAAAGACAAATAGCTTCTGATAAGATATAGTCCATCAGAACAAAATGTTTTCATTTAGAATAAAATGCCAATCAAATAGCTTCTTTCAGAGTGATATCAAAAGGACAGTAACTTCAAATACTGCCTACTGTCCTTTCAAAATCTCTTGGAAAGCTGTTTTTACTTGGCATTTCATTTTAGATGAAAATCTTTTGTTCTCAATGACCATATCTTATCAGAAACCATTTGTCTTTTCTGTATCTGTGTTTTGTTCTCAAATATTTACACCGAAATTAAATTAATGGCCAAAAGTTGGCCTGACTAGATGCAATTTCTATAGTAAAATGATTTTTTTTAATTTTTCCTTTCTTTCCTTCTATCTCCGTATACTGCCTCACGCCCTCACGGGCATTCTAGGCAGGTGGGCGCTGTCGTGCTGAAAGAAGAAGGAAAATATAGACAAAAGAATAAAGAGGGGATAGTGAGAGGATAAAAGGAGATAGGATTAAAATAGTTGGTGAGGTAGAAGGCTTAAAAACAAAAATTAAAAACATCACTTTTGGGACCTAGGGGTGGGAGTGGTGCAGTTTACCAACTTCTTCCTTGAATGCATCAAGGGTTGGCAATATGACCGATTCAGGGAGGGCGTTCCACTGAACTATGGCTAGTGGAAAGAATGAGTATTTATAGAAGTTTCGTTGGGTGTGAATCTGACAGAAAGTCATTGAGTGACAATTTTTAGAAGTCCAAGTTTTGGGTTGGATATAGTCTGGGATGGGAACTGCCACAAGCCCATAGACGATCCGGTAAAACAGGCATGCGGGCGTCTGACCTTCTTTGTTCGAGGGTCCTCCATCCTAAGTTCTCTATCATGGATGTGACACTGTACCTATAGTCGTAGTTACTGGTGGTCCATCGTGCAGCTCTGTGCTGAACTTTTTCTATTTGGGAAATCTTATCCTTTGTATGAGGGTCCCATATGGGAGAGGCATATTCTAGTTTGGGACGTACTATTGTGTTGTAAGCAGTCTCTCTCACTTTGGGGAGTTTTGTCTATGTTTCTCTTGAGGAAGCCCAGTGTAATTGTTTGCATTTCTGGTTACTCTGTCTATGTGGGAGTTCCAAGACAGGCCAGAAGAGATGTCAACCCCCAAGTATCTAGCGCTGGTCACAGCCTCCAGGACCTGTCCATGTAGGTAATACAAGGTATTAATGGGTCTCCTAAAGGCTGTCACCCTCACCACCTGGCACTTTGAGGGGTTGAACTCCATGTCCCATCTGGACTCCCACCCAGACAGAGTGTCAAGATCCTTCTGAAGCACTTGTCCATCGCTCTAAGAAAATATTTTTTACCTTTCTTTGCTGAATTTGAATTATTGACTTTTCACAACAATATTGTGAAAATTTCAGAAAAATTGAACAAGTAAAACTTTTGAAAACCTGGTTCCAAATTACTTAGTGTACAGATTTCTGCATGATTTGGCTTCATTTTTACTATGGGAAAAATGAAAATATTTGATTTTTTAAACAATGACTAGAATAAAACTTTTTGTACATAGGAGGTTACAACAAAAAAGGACTTTCTGAAAGATGTCGAAAGCACAGCAAGCCCTGGCAGCAATTTTGCAGGTCCAGGATTGCAGGATGAAGGTCTCAAATTTTGAATGATTGTAGGATTTTTTAATTTGCACAGGGGGATGGCTTTCCCTGTGCAGGGGGCATTTAGTTAATGATGCCATTCCTGCAAATGACATGATCGGATACCAAAGTTCCTTGCCTATACCTGGGATCAATCCTAGTACCTTTAGTTCTTGAGGTCAGTGCGCCTGCCACTGAGCTAGCGCCCTTATTTTTTTTTTTTTTTTTTTTTTTTTTTTTTTTCTGTGCACGAAAACCTATGATGTTTGTACCTGATATAAATAACTCAATTCGTATGGAAGCTGTGTCAATTTGTTATTTTTCAACTGAAGGTGAACTACACAGTCTAATTTTCCAATTGCCTTTGGAAGCCTGTCTAGCTTTTTGTTGCTTAAATTTAATGCTTTTGGTTTCCCTTTTAAAGCTCTGACGAGTAGCGTGTCCGCCATTTTGGTTGCTACGTTTGCTTAATGACCGCATCGTCAACAATCAACCCCAATATGAGTGTATCACTTCATCAATGCACGTTTTATTGTTTGAGGCCACCTTCAACGCGGAACATCACCTTTATCGGTTTGTTAAGGTTCTTCTTCTTTGAAGGTTAAAGAAGGCACTTAGAGTGCTTTGTCTCTATACAAGGCGGTTTTTATTTTAACTATTGCTCTAGTTGCTTTAGCAACTTTTTTTTCATATTTATTGTTTCATTATGAGAACAATCATTTTACAATATCATATAAATTGTATCCAAAAGGGATTATATATATCTATGAAAAAAAAAAAACAAAAAAAAAAAAAAAACAAAAAAAAAACATGAACAACTCTATTATCGAAAGTTTCGGCTTTAAATCCTTCTTCAGCATGGAATCTTCTACATGCAACTGTTTTTGTTTTTTTGTTTTTTTCTTTCTTCATTTTTAAAACAACTTCAAGCCATATTTCCTCTCAGAGTATTTCATACGCACAGGAAATCACGTCGCTTAATAGAACTTTACAAGCCGAACATTATGATACAAATTTTATCAAAACTGGCCAGCAACCTCAGTAGACAGCATGACAACGTTGGTCCAACGTTAGCATTGAGTTGTATCGTTGGTTGATGGTTATCCGTTGGCTGTACAATGATGGCCTAACGTTGAGCCAACCATTATATCAATCTAATGAATTATTTTAAAGTCAGTAAAATAATGCCATATATATAGTTTGCATAATAATGGGCCAACGTTATGCAAAATACTGGAAATAGACATTTTTTTTTATATGTGCTGTAAGGTTGGCATAACGTTGGCCCAAACGTTACCAAAAATATTCAAATCATGCACTCCTTTGTATAATGTTGGGCCAACGTTGGGCCAACGTCAGCAATTTATTTATTGCTGATTCTTCTAAAATGACAAAATGTTGCCAAAATGTGAAAGGCGTGCATAATTTTGATTTCCATGTTTTAAGTGTGAATCAATAACTAAGGCTGTAAATCCCAAGAGTTACACGTTGGCTCAACGTTGTGCCAACGTTGGCCCAACATACCCCGAATAATAGGAATACATAGAGGATCTTATATGAGTGCTCATATATTATTGAATTTATTAAATCCGTTGGAGAAAAGGATAAGATCTATATACCAGAGAATAAAGTATCGTCAAGAAGCGCCTTCTAGAAAACTTAAAGCTTGGTACGGCGTCTAGGATAGCGAGTTCATATATGTATATCAAACAAATTGCAGGTCAGTTAATACAAGATACCAATTTAATTAGCATATTAATGTACCATATGCTGTTGCATAAAGCACAAACATAGCATTAAGTAATCTTTATTACTGGCTTCCTGGTCCAGCGCCAAGGTGACCAATAAACTTGCTATATAAATTAGTAATCCAATACCTTGGAGTTATCTTGTTCATTACTGTTACCATCTACCAAAGGTTTTATAACACTTTAGACTACCCATAAAGCTAAACTTTTATACCATTTGAGTTCCGACTCTCTGACTGAATGCACAAAGAAAGGTATAATTATATTATATATTCGTTTTTAATTTAGGCAAAAATAATGAACTGCATCCAGCGGATATGAAAACCTTTTATCAGACATTCTTACAGCACCGTCCTATATATGTTATGTGCTCTGGCTCATTTGTGATTCTGACATTCTTACAACACAGTACTATATTTTTATGAATGTAAAATAGCATTTCACTAAAAAGCAGTGGTTTTACAATATTTTTTTTTTTAAAGCGACATAGTTTTTTTCTCTCTCTCTCTCTCCTGCCCAGCTAGCATTCTTTATAAATCTATAGCGGGCCGCTAGCGGCCCGTCAGCTACTCTGACGTGCCGATAATGGCCCGCTATAGATTTATAAAGAATGCATACTGGGTGAGTTGTCTAGGAGGAGTCTGATCAGGGTCTACACTGTTTTCCGTGAGCGTGTTTTGGATCCATTATTCAAATAAAACTTGGCTTTCATATCCGTCTCATGCAGTTCATTATTGCTGCCTAAATTAGAAACGAATATGTATATCATATAATTATACTCACATGTTAATTTGCTATCGGAACAGTCCCTTTTCACTGGCAAAAAAATAAAAGTATGCAGATGGATATCTAATCTTAATGATTCTGAAAATATTTTCCAAAAGCGATAATCAACTGTTTTTTTCTTTCTAAAAACAAATGCTCTGGTGATAAGAACAATAAAATGTTTAAGGTTTTAAAATTCTTGAAATCTTATTAAGTTATGAAAATGGCGCCGCTAAAGCTGACCTTGTTAAAATCTTCAAACAGTCATAACTTTATTATTCCTTGACCAATTTCGACAAAAACTTGTCAGTATCAAATTTTATTGTTTGTTAAGCTTTTTAGCACGGGTCTTATATCAAATTTTGATTTATCGAACAGATTTCAATCTGAAAAAAAAAGTTCGAAGGTTATTTTTTAATTTAATTTTATCTGTGTACAACGTCACGATCTTTTAGTCATATCGCGACGATGTCTTTATATGACAGGGAGCTCAATATTCACCTTTAGAGTGCTGCCTCACTAAAATATCCCGCGCCAGACGCATGACGTAACATTCCATCCAGTCACGTTATACCAGGCCGACCAGTTCCGTTTTCTCAATGCTGAGCGCCAAGCGAAAGAACAGCTACAGTAATATCATGTTTGAATTCTTTGGTATGGCTTGGCCGGGGATCGAGCACACAACCTCCCGAACGCAAGGCGGACGTTCTAGCAACTTAGCCACTGCGCCGGTAGATTCGTAGGTAATCGGCCTGCTGATTTCGGACGGCATAACCATATGAGCCAGCGCATGGCAAACCTAACAAAATGATTTGGCGCCCAGGGGACAGTCAGGTCAACATGGATATTCGCCGTTTGATCAGTCTGACTGCGCACTCGATGGGTTGCTAAGGGTAAAGGTGTCTACATGCGGACAGTGAAGACAGATCAGATTTGACAGATGCACAGGTCAACGCGCGTGGTGACCAGGTCATTTTGTTGATTTTGCCATGCGACGGCTCATATATGCAAAGTTGGCGCTAGGACCAATTACAGTCGAACCTCAATAGCTCGAACCCGATGGTGATCAGATTGGGTTCAGACTGATCCAGCGGTGTTTGAGATGGTTCGAAGAGTGAGTACGACGTAGCTTGCTTATACAACAATTCATCTGTATTGACCACAGAGGAAAGTAATAACTGGCCAAAATTAAAATATTTATTGGGTAGATTTTTCAATGCAGTTTGAAATAAATGACTTTTCCTGCAAAAAATCTTAATTACGTATGCCATTACGCTCTCGTACTTTGTTCTTTCATTCGATTCTCACCTTTGTCGTTTACAGAAGCATCGGTGCAATTAATAAATTGCCTATTACGCCACACGGGGAATACCGAACGTTCAGTCATATCGTAAATACGCACCCGTCTATACTTCGATGACGTCCAATTTATTTACAATACGTAATCTATTTATATGTGGTAAATTCGAGAAGCTACTTTGGGAGAATTTGAATAAAGTATTGTCTATTTCCGAACAAAAAAAACTGGACAACTGAACAAAACTCCAGAAATTAAATATAAAATTTATCAATAAGAACAATATCGTTATTAATTTAAACCAACCAACCGCAGCATGTTTTTACCGTTTTCTAGTTTTTGAGGCTAATTCGTTAGAAGTATAGATAGATTAGGATTTGCGTACGTTACGCTTTATTGGCGTTACAACTTTTGGCGTAATGTCAAACGTCATTACGGTTTTCTAGACACCTCCTGCCCCATATAAAATATGTCCAGAACAATCATAGATATGAATCACATCAGATAAATAAATAAATAAATATATAAACACAAAAAGAAATAACTAACCAAGTAAAGAGTTAAAAGGGATAGTAATAAGTCTAAGAAAAAATGGAAGTAAAATGACTTCTAAATGCTTTGCTAAATAACTAAATATATAAAATTAATGACTAAGTAATTACATACATAAATAATGAAAATGATAATTAAATAATTGTAATTAAAACCTAGGTATTTAATGCTCAGCACTCTGGGTAAACAATTCATCAGACAACTCACTGAAACAACCCCTCACTCTCCCAAGAAAGCAGGCCCGACACCTCACGCAAATTGTTTCTGTTGGAGACAATTCACCTGAAATGCTAGATCCTCCCTCCAGGGAGAAATAAAAAAAAACAAACAGCATCAGTCTGTCGTCTGCTGAATAAGTCGAGAGAATGAATAAGGTTAAATAAATAATATAATTACACAAGTAAACAATTGAATAATAAAATAAATGATAAAAAATTAAATATAAATATGAATAAATAATTAAGAAACCAAAAAAAAAAAGCAAATAAATAAAATAAATAAATAAATAAATAAAAATAAAATAAATAATAATGAAAAATTAACAAATAAATATTGCATGTTAAACTGATGAGCAATGATAAATAAATCATGATTTACATGAGTTTGCACACCTTTGAATTTTCTCAAAACTGTTGGATGACTAATATACGCTGAAAACCCTGATCAGACGCCGCATTCTGTGCATCTGACCCGGTAGTCAACCGTATGCTCAGGCTCGTATATCCCAACACCTAGGGCCAACATGGCACGCAATATCTTTATGACTATCATAAACAAACTGTCATCCCAACTAATGTTCCCTCAGTTATGGCAACACTTACTTGGTGAACACTTTTTAATTCTCTGTATGAACCAGGGCACCAAAGCCCTTGTCAACCACCTCAGCATGCGTGCCTGAACATTCTAGAAGTGTTTTCCCTTGACCAAGATATACCCTCCAGCCTTACACCATAATATCGGGTGTGCAAAAGTACAGGTACACCGGTATACCATGGTATGTCTTCGGCGTGGTACGTACCGCGGTACACTTGCCTGTACCGCTGTATTCTTGTGATTCTATTTTGAGCAACAGTCTATTGTACAAAACCATAAATCTTCATAATGTTGAAACAGTTGAAGTTGAAACATCTTAAAAGGTGTGCTTCAGATATAAACCATTGAATTTCATTTGCAAACGGTAAGTCTTAATATTAGTCTTGGGCAATGGGTGAGGTGACATAATTACACATGCAACAGTACTTGTTGTAAATACATGTATATTTAACAATAAATGTTGATACTTTATGAAATTATAAGAGAGGTTATAGGGATGGCAATAAGTTTGCAGTTATAAAATACATAATAAGCAGGAAGATGTTAAACTCATAGACCATCAGATGATGGCCTATCAACCAAGTGCCCACTACTGATGTTAATTTCACAATGGCCTCTGCAAAATTCAATGCTGTTCCGGTATACCATGGTACATACCGCGGTACTTTAATCTTTGTGGTACCCAGCCCTAAAATTATCATATGTACATCAACCACCCCGACCAGATATTGATCCAGTCTAATCAATCAACGCACCATTGAAATAGGCCCACCTGCCCCAGTTCATACTTTGGAATATACTTTCCCTGTTATATGCACCATGCACTTGCACTTTGGTTAGCGCGTGATAAGATGCCTCCCTCAATCCAAAAGTATTGATATTCCTCCCATTCCCCACGACACCACACGGCGCATGCATCCCCTAGAAGCCTCTCAGCGAGAGGCATCCAACAGCATCCATAACACATGCCCCCCCCCCCCCCCCCGCCTCCCCCCCCTCCCCCACACACACACACACACGCAGAGAATTTTCTTATTTCTCCCTGGACGGAGGATCTGGCATTTCAGGTTAATTGTCTCCAATAAAAACAATTTGCATGAGATGTCGGGCCTTCTTTCTTTAGGGAGTGAGAGGTGTTTCAGTGGGTCGTCTGCTGAATTTTTTACCTAGAGCGCTGAGCATTTAATACCTAGGTTTTAATTACAATTATTTAATTATCATTTTCATTATTTATGGATGTAATTGCTTAGTCATTAATTTCGTTTATTTAGTTATTTAGCAAAGCATTTAGAAGTCATTTTTACTTCCAATTTTCTTTTTCTTCTTATTATCATCCCTTTAAACTCTTTATTTGGTTAGTTATTTCTGTTTGTTTTTATTTATTTATTTATTTATCTGATGTGATTCATATCTATGATTGTTCTTGGCATATTTCATATGGGGCAGGAGGTGTCGGGAAAACCTTAATGACGTTTGACATCACGCCAAAAGTGGTAACGTCATTAAGAGTTGTTATGAGATGTCATTTCCTGTGCATATGAAATATGGCTTGAAGTTGTTTTAAAAATGAAAAAGAAAATATAGTCGCATGCAGAAAATTTCATGCTGAAGAAGACTTTAAAGCCGAAAAGTTCAAAAATAGAATTGTTCATGCATTTTACAGTGAGAAGAAGAAGAAAAAAAACCACAAAGAAACAAAAAACAAACAAACAAGTGTCCTGTATACAGGGCGGTTTTATTTTATCTATTGTTTTAGTAATTTTTATTTTATCTATTGTTTTATATATAAGAACAATATTTTACAGTATAAAAAGTATCCTGTATCTTTATACGGAATTTAAATATGGTGAAAAAAAAAAAAAAAAAAAAAAAAAAAAGATGGTGCCTTGGTTTATGATGGTTTGCGATGTTCTTAATTGAATTGTTATGAAAAAAGCAACCACAGACGCGCATAATATTTATGCCTCATTCTCGCCTTGGACATATTTCTTTACCCTTCTATTTATTTTATTTATTTTAATTTATTTACTGATTGATTGGTTGATTAAATAAATGACTGAATGACTGAATGACTGACTGACTGAATGAATGAATGAATGAATGATTGACTAACTGACTGACTGATTGATTGATTGATTCATTCATTCATTCATTCAGTTATTTATTGTCTTTAAAAGTGTGTATGCATAGAAATAAATTTGGAGAAAAATAAAAATACTGAATAAATGAAAAGCTCTCGTAAATGAATCGTTTATAATAATAATAATAATAATAATAAAGAAGAAGAAGAAGAAGAAGAAATAGGTAAAGAAGAATCTTTATTTCTCATCTTATGATAAAGTAAAGTCGAGTGTGAGCTGGCATTTAAAGCGCCCAATCATGATCGGAATATGGAATTTCAAATTAGATAAAATGATTACAGCCATTTAATATAAGTATTTTTGTCATAAAAGTGTCACTTGATAACTTTCAGTGTAAGTGCACTATCAGCCAATATACTATCGCCCGTTTAGTTTCCTAAATAGTGCACATGGTATTTTACTCCCTGTTTAACTTCTAGTTTCATGCCCAAACATAATTCAGACCAAGCGCACCAGGCGGTATCTTGTGTCTTAGGTTCTTAGCAGTACTGTTTGTTTATAAAGGACTTCTGTTGGGGAATTTCACAGAATCAAGAGATTATTGGTAAAGATGGGTGAATACTGGCTCAAGTTTATTGACCAGTTCTTCTAGAACTCTTGGGTGCATTTCATCGAGCAAGAAGGTTTAGTTGTCTCCCATTCCAAAAGGTTCTCAAGATCATGCACTAGTACTGTCTTCTTAGCCTTCATTTGTGAGATACAATGCTGTGCCATCCACAAACATGTAGACTTACGATGAGATCCCCATCCGGCAAGTCCTTGATGTATAAAATTATCAGAATCGAGCACAAGACAGATCCCTGAGGTAATGGGAGGTAACAGGTTTTTTCTCAACAGTCAACGAGTGCCTTCTGGGCCGATCTCCAAGGGAGGCTTGAATCTAAACCAGCATCTGATACCATTCTGGTTTAACTTTCAAAGAAGCTTTTAGGGAACTGATCTTATCGAAGGCCTTTAAAAAATTAAAAGCCTAATTAATATTTTGAGTAACGTATCAGTCAATGGCAAGTTATATTTTCTTTTGATAACTTTTGATGGGATGCATCTCTCCAATACTGATAAAAAATTATTTTTGAATTTGAACCGTGTGTCACTGACTGACTTTTGACTGTGGTCTTCAGAGAGAAAGTTATCCTTGAATTGTGCCATTTAGTGACGTAGACCATCCACATATGCGCGTTTGTACAACAAATTTTCTATTTTGGTTGCCTTATTCCTTTGGCTCTATTATCATATTCTACATATACAATATCATGATCCGTCATCGGTAGCATCCATTTTACTCAGTCAAACGAGGCATGTGAATTCGTGAATAAGAAATTAAGGGCCTTATCCTACATAGTACATTAACAACCTGTCATGGCCAATGTTCATTTATAATGTCCAAACATTTCGGTTGTGATTGCCTTTTTTATGCCCTCCTGAGGAACCTGCATGTTACTCCGATCTAGGTCTCCACAGTTAAAATCACCAGCTACCAAAATATGAGCATTTCCATTTGGAATTATCCTGTTTTTGGATGAGTTGAAATGTATTTTTTATCAATCTTATCTAGAGGCGATAAAAAGAGCCAATATATTATCACATTCTATTTTGCTTAACTTACACCAAATTGTCTCGCAGTTGGTGCCCAGTCCCAGTGTGCCTGTACAAAGTAAAAATATAAATGAAGACATCAAGGAAATGCTTTTATCACGAAACACAGCCTTCCCAAGGCACCAAAAGAGGTCGAGATGAGAAGCAATTAAACAATGGCAAAACAAACGCCAGATATTAACCCACCGATGAATAAAGACGAACGGAGGAAGCACCTAGGTACGGTCAGTAGAAAAACTACTTGGCGGGATGGGGTGGGATGTGTGTGGTGGGACTTGAATGATATGCCAGATAACCAATGGTTAGAATATTTTACAGTGATGAAGTTGGAAAACGAAAATTAGATATTATTGTGAATTATGATGACACGGATTTAAACGACATATTTCACAGACCGTTTACTGAAGAAGAGTTGAAAGCCAGTATCTCATATCTAAAAAATGGCAAGGCAGGTGGGCCAGATGGAGTCTTAGCAGAAATAATAAAGGCTACACTACTGCAAATTGTACCTATTTTATTATTATTAATCTGGTGAGTTCCCGGCTGACTTGGCATGAAGCATTATTTGTCCACCATTTAAATCGTGATCACTGTTAGACCCAAGTTATTTTAGAGGTATGTGATTAATTCATATTTTGAACAAGATATTAACAAGTATGATGAATAATCGGTAATCCTCATGGACAGACGATTTTTCTTAAACTGACAAATCACAAGCAGATTTTAGACGGGGATATTCACATCACGAAAACATGCCTATATAATTTTGACCCCCTTAAACCCCACTTTTATATAGTAAAACTGGGGTTTACAGGGGTATACATTATTTGTCTTATTTCTGTTCAAAAACATAGATTGTGGGTACGCATTAAAACCGCCTTGCCGAGGCGGTTCTAACGAGTACCCACAATCTATGTTTTGAGCAGATATATGGAGAATATCAGAATTTTTTATCTGAAAATTGTCATTTTTGGTGGTAAAATTTTCAGTATATTTGAATAGGCATTTTTCGTAATGAGATACGGATAATCGGTTTTGTTTGATGGCTTCAATACAGAAATACATAAACAGTACTTGTTTGTTCGTTGACTTTTCTAAAGCATTTGATTCTATCAGGCATGAAAAACGTATTAAATGTGTCATTAAAAAGGGAGTGGGTTGTAAATGTTTGCGTTTATTATTGTCTACGTTTAACGGTTTATGTTCTTGTGCTAAAACCTCTGATCATACATGCACAGAAAATTTTGATTGTAATATTCGGACTAGACAAGGCTGTAAGCTAAGTCCAATTCTTTTTTCACTTTATATAAATGATGTGGTGGAACATTTGCGAAAGAAACGAGCAGTTGTCATACAAACTTTACATTATACTGATAGTCTAATAGCTTTATAATATGCAGATGATGTAATAAATTTGGTGATACAGTCCGAAAACTTCAGATTCAAATACATATTTTATCAGGATTTTGTCAGTTAACAAAACCATAAGTAGATTTCCAAAATCCCGGACATACGCTTCTACCGATATTTCCTTCGTTCAGGCCTATGGGCATGGTGGGCGAAGCTTGCTTACCAAGCAATGCTTTCTATCCGCGGACGCCTGATTACACCCTTTATTCTGGGGTCCATGTCTGTTGGTCTGAACATTCTGATTCGTCATTCGTTTACGGATTTATGAGTTTAGATTATGGCTTAGGTACCATGACCCCAACTACTTAACAGGTATGAGAATAAATTTGTTGAAAACAAAGATAATGGTTTTCAGAAATGGTGGATGTTTAAGAGAAAATGGGAAACGGTATTTTGAAGATCAGAGAATTGATGCTGTGTCTGCATACAGATACATAGGAATAAAATTAACACCGAAGCTTATATGGACACCAGTAAAATCTAAATTAGCTAATCGAGTTAATAGAGATATTACTTTAATGCTAAAAAATACAGAGATATATAGGGTACTTTGATTATATTGAGTGTTTTAAACTGTTTTATACTACGATAAACCCTATTTTGTGTTGTTCAGCTGAAATATGGGGTTATCAATATTCAGATTTTATTTGGAAGAGGCACAATCAATTCTGTAGAAGAAAAATGAAGTTACCAGGTAATATATTCGTAAGAGGTGAATGTGGCAGATGGCCTCTATATATTGATCATGTTTGTAAATGCATAATTAGATACTGGATACATCTTACAAGAATGAATATGTATCGATATTTATATTAATTTTACCGCATGCTGAGAGATTTTGATAATGTTGGCAGGGTGACTATTGTATTTGTACGGGTTTGGTTGTCTATGGTTTATGTGAATGTTGGAGACGAAGTTTTGTTTATTAAATATTTTAAGCAAAGGTTAATGGATTATTCAATTCAGAAATGGTCAGCTAATTGAAATAAATCGGGAAAAGCCCGACATTATCAATATATAATGCCGAATTTAGTCTGGCCACTCATATCAAATATTTTACCTTTCAAATTTAGGATTTTATTATAAAAGCTCAGATGTTCAGTGCATCCTTTATTAGTAGAGACAAGCAGACACAACAATATCAAGTACGGAAATTGAATATGTATATTATGCGACTTATCATAAGTTGAAGATGAATATCATTGTATTGTAGAATGTCCTCTTTAAGGTGACGTAAGAAGTATATATTTACCAGTTTTGTTAAATGATGATACATCATTAGTAAAGATAAATTAGTGAACTCAGGAACTGTTACGACACATAAGCTTCAATGCATTTTTTCTCGACGTAGGGTACCTTTTTACTTATATAAGGCCATTTTTGCCTTACCCTACATATTACGCAATGCTTCTGTCTAACAGGTAGGACACTACTATATAGTAACAGTTTACCCATGCACTTTACGTCTAAGAAAATACGTGGCTACCTGAACGTATATAAGTATCGCAATGCGAATGATTCTGATAAGGGCGAACTAACAAAATAGAAGGGAAGGCAATGATCAGGAATCGATACAATTATCCCTCACCTCCCATCAGAGACATCAAAGGGAAAGAAATACAAACACGAAATAACTAGACCCTAATGGAAACATCACTAGCAGAAAACCAAACGGACAGTTACTTTTCCACAAAGTGGCCAAATGGCTATCCAAAACAAAAAGATGTAAGCGACACACACATTCAAAGACGAACTATAACAAAAATAAACATAAACCATGACAGAAGAACCGCCTTGGAACGGTCAGTGAAAAGAATTTCACTGGGGGCGGGGCGGGGTGGAGGGGGGGGGGGGGCGCTTAAGTCGATTTTACGTTTTTACGTGGCCACAATCCTCGCCCTTACTTCTGCCGCGGTTTAGACACATAATTTGTTCAGTCCGCATGAAGGCGGCCTAACTCATCAGTGCTATATCTCCGAGAACACAAAAAATCAACTAATTACAGAGATGAAACAACGATGAGGACTCGACAGCACGAAACAACTGTAATACTGAAGCAAAAGAAAACCAACAGTTAGACTCCGTGGGCCCGACCAAAGATAGAGCATCAAGTACCAACTAACATTACCCAAAATTAAATTTCAAGTAAGCCTTTACGCTGGAACCATCATAGAATCTGAGGCCTAACCCGCCGACGCGCAACCAAAGAGGGAAGCAAAGTTATTAGCCGTGATTGGGTAACAGTCATGCATGCAGTCTGTCATATAACATTTATGTTGTACCCAATCTTTTTATATCGAAGAATGATTTTACGAAATTGGGTTCTGATGTCATTGCAAGCATATATTTTTCTGAATTTATAAACTAAGTCACCATAAAATTCGGGTTCCGATAGGCCTTGTTGCAGAAGAGATTTTAGTCCGACATTGAATTTTGAAACTAAATCGGAATGACGTCTATAAAACTTAGAAAAGGCTTTACATAGTTTATGATACCGATAACCCTGATTAAGCAGTTTAGCAGTTAGCAATTTATCACGAGTGTTGAAGTCAGTTACATGACTAGACACTCTGGCAAATCGAATTAATTGTGAAATATAAACATCGTAGGATGCCGCACGAGGAACATCACCATCCAAGAAAGGAAAATTTACAATCTCAAAATCAAAATCATCGCGTTTATCATAATTTTTGCAGAAAACAAACCCATCTACCATAGATAAATATAAATCCAAAAACGCGGCTTCGGTATCAGAAGAATTAGCTTTATTTAACTGAAGTTCTGTGGGGAGATTGGGGGTGGGGGGGGGGTGTAAATTTGACTGATTAAACCATCGAAGTAGGTATTGTCAATATTCAATAAATCATCCAAATATCTTGAAGTCGAGCCAAAAGCTTCAATGATTTCAGGTTGGTTTTCAACGGAAAGGGACATTATGAAGTCTCTTTCATAACAAAACAAGAACAAATCAGCCACAAGGGGTGCGCAATTCGTACCCATCGGAATACCCACAATTTGTCTAAATAACTTAGTACCAAATCTTATATAAATATTGTCAAGTAGAAAGGTGAGAGCTTCACACACTTTCTGACATGTCCATAATGTGTAATTTTTATGCACTTCAGAAGTTAAAAAAGCATTTCTTACATTACATGCAAGGTAGAGGGAATCTTCTCTATGAAATGTCCATTCAATTAAATCATTTAGTTTTTCTTTTATAAGATTATGAGGGAGTGTAGTGTAAAGCGTGGAGAAATCATAAATAGACAGACTAAAAGCACGAAATTGTCTGGATTTCAATTTATTTAAAACCTCATTCGAATTTTTTATAGACCAAAACAGATTTCTCCCTGATCTTTCGAAAACTTTGTCACAATATTTAATTACATGTTTTTTTGATGGCAGTAAGACATGAAGTTAATAATTTAGAAAGTTCAGTGGTGGTACAAGAGCTTGATTTTGCAATAAACCGTGCAAGACACTACTGCGCGTCAGAGGACCACAGTCCTTAGAGGTGTCTTTTCGTGATGATATTTTATATTTTCGTCATCAATTTGTAGGTTTTCTGTGCAAGGTCTGAAAGGCCAGAATTGTGTCGTCTGAATTAAAACCTAAAGATTGTTGATTGCTGCGTCTATATAATGGACGCAGGGTGAACCACTTCTGCATTTTGTTACATAGGATTTTAATGTATACTAGACCGGCTGCGCTAAATATTTCATTCTAGTAGGAATTTTCTCAGTTTGCGCGCATGGCGTAATTGTCTGGAACAGTATTCCTGTCATAGTCATAGATATTTTTGTAAAAAAAGTGTACTTATTGGATTAAACATTAATATATATATTTTCTACTATATTTGCAATTTAACATTATCTATACCTCCACCGCCATAATTAAAAATTGATATTTTACGTCTCTGTCTGTCTGTCTGTCTGTCTGTCTGTCTGTCTCTCTCTCTCTCTGTATGTCTGTCTGTCTGTCCGCCTGTCTCTCTCTCTCATTGGTGTTTTGTTGTCATGCATTCATTTAATGATTATTTATTTATTTTTTCTCCAATGATTTTTATCATTGTAAATATGTAATTTTACATATTATGCACATGCATGTTTATTTATGCTTGTACTGTTTGTATATATGTTGCTAAAAAGGGCCCAAGGAAGATAGGCTACCAGCCAATTGGGTTATCCTCTCAAAATAAAGAATTTACTTACTTACTTACATACTTACTTACTTACTTACTTACTGAAGACAGCAGTGGGCTTCTTTGGACTACAAAATATTTCAAGGCCACGGGCAAAGTCCCGAAGAACTATAATCGTTCCTACGTGATAGTATAAGAAAAATATATAATATATTAGACTAGAGCCAGAGCTCAGTAAACATTTTTTTTTCAAGTTAAAGAAGATTAAAAAAATCCAGATGGTGGTTGACTAGTCAAGAACCAAAATATTGGACTGGGCCCAAACAGTTAATTACATTAACTAAGACTCAGTTAGTGAGTCTATATCTTAAGAGACGGAAGCCAGCATTCTCTTCGCATTGGCGCAGTGTTCACCACACTTGGTTGGAGCTGTACTGGTGATTAAATATTTTGATTAACCAACCCAGTTATAAGTTATAAGCGGTACAGTTGCCAGCTATGTTGTGTCCGACTGTAGCCAACGCAAAGATTCTAGGTTTGTGATTGTTCATGTATTGTTATGTAGATTCGTAAGTGTAATTGTATGTCGTATATATTTATGTAAACAAAAAGAATTGTAAAATCTAACATTGTGAGAGTTTCTGTGTAGCGGTACAGTTAGCCTGAAGCATAGTCAAACATGAAGTCATCCTCGGTGGGTCTTGGCCGCCTCGTGCTTAACAGGAATTGACACAATTAGACCCAAATCAAGCCCCCAACACTAAAGGGAAAGACAGACAAATACAATTGAGCAGCCACAAAATGAGCAGATGGCCAGCAGAGTTAGAAACTCTTTCCCAAAAGGGTGCCAACTCTGTTACCCAAATTTAACTGGATATACATGTTCCTTAAAAATTAACAAAACGTACTATAATGGAAGTACCGCCTTGGAACGATCAGTAATGAATTACGGGGTTGGGGCGGGTGGTTGGGGCACTTAAGTTAGTTTTACAGGATCCCAACCAACCCTACCCCTCAGCTTCCATGGTGGTAAAAACATATATTTGTTTGGTCCCTGTGGAGATTTTCCGTGGTTCAACTATTGGTTTTCATTTACTCTGGCATACAGTAGAATTGGCCATGAGTACTCGTCTTTGTTTATCATTGTGATTAATTTGATTTTTATGTTTTCGCTTTGATGCATTGACTGAGTTGGGAGCCTTTATGCGAATCGAATTTTTTATGTATTTCTGTATTAAGAGTAGCATCGGGACCCAGGGTGAAGTTAGCTAGCTGTAAAAGTGCTTTAAACCCCACGGTGGTTTGTTCTACTGACTGTTCTAAGGCGGTGGTCCTGGTGTTAGTCTTACTCTTTATTGCTTTGTGGTTTATTCTACGAGGCGATTTGTTTTATGTCTTACCATGTGTTATTTGTTCTTGTGTTTTTCAGTCCTTTTAGCATTGCGATTACCTCGCTTGGGGAAGAGAGAGCTTTTCTTAGTGCTTTTCGTACATTTGTTCAATTTGCGCTTGTTTGGTTTTGTTTGTTTCCTCTTCCTCTTGGTGTCTGGGAAGGGCTGCGGTTTGTGATTGTGGCACTCCCTGGACTTTTCTCTTACATTTTTTTTTCTATGTGGTTTTATGGCTTGTTTAATGCAAACAAGGAATCTGTGCTGCAGTTATCAAAGTTTATATATTATGCACTGAATGAAGGAAATGAAGTCCTGAACACTTAAACATGAAACTAGCTCAGATGCCAGTGTAAGATCACTTTGTGTGTGTACCGCACTCGATGGTTTTCTATGTGTAAAAATGTTATGTAATATGGACCGACGGCCTGAGATACTAATAAACTTTGTCATTGTCATTGTTATTTTGTTGTTTAGTCATTTGTGATTCTCTGCGCGGAGGTTATTGACATAGATATAATATCTCCTGAATCTATTGTTGAGCTTAGTGAAATTTGGCGTTTAGTAAGTTCTATTCTATTCTAATATATCATGAGCGAGAGCGTTATCCGTTTCGGTACATAATTTTCCTACAGGGTTAAATATCTAGGTATAATTTCCGTTATCCTACGGAAAATAGCGGAAATTGATGTAACAGATGCAAAACGTCGAAGGTTTGAAAATTACGGGACTCGTTTTACAAAAATACTCTTCACGAAGTAGTCTTTGACAGGTATAACGATTTATTTATTTATTTTTCACTTTACAGCATTCCATTCTTACAATGGCATGCAAGAAATATCGATTAATTTAACGATGTCACCGGTTTCCGTGACAGTTCGCTCGTTAAATTTGTTTACTGTTTTCCAGAGAACATTGAGTCTTAATCTAGAGAACATTTGAGTCTCAATCTAGTTGTACTGCAACACCCACTCGCGAGGATTATGTGCAGGTGATTGGGCGTCATGAAGAAAAAAAGAAAAATGAATAATGAGGATAAAATTGCCGTAGTGGGATGGATATAACAGATGATAGTGTTACGGGTTAAGGAGATGGGATTGTTCTGGGTCGTTACGGGCCAGTCGTTTCGGCCCTGGGTTGTTTGGCCCAGGGCCAAAACGACCCACCCCCAAAATTGGCCGAAACGACCCAAGCCGAATTGACCCGGCCGAAACGACCCGGAACCAATGAGATTAACATCAGGTTAAAAATAAACAGATCTGTGTTATGGTAATTGGTGGTCAAGAGACCTGATCACCACACTGAAGTGAGTCAGGCAACATGACTGTGGAAGATGCCAGCCTATTCCATTGCACAACAGCCAATGGAAAAAAGGAGTACTTATAATGGCCTATTCTCATAACTCCGTTCACCCTCTTCTTAGAATAATATGAAAACAAATCTTTCTTAAATTCATGCCACATTAAAAGTGATAAGAAATAACTAACATTACAACTGATTTTGAAGAAAATCAGTTTTCGCTTACAATTTTATGCATAAAAATCAAAATTTGTCACAAAATGCTAAATATTTAGGGGGTACCCCCAAAAAAGCACTAACCAGTGACATGCATGTGAATGAATATAAATAGTATCAACAATTTAGAACAGTTATAGTCTAAATTAAATGCTCATTATATATAATATGCATAGAACGAATCTGGTTGCCTGTGATAATCAAAGAAATTTGAGTGAACAGAGTTATGAGACATGCCCAAAACACCCCCTTCATTTTCTGAAGATTGTAGAATGTAAAGATGTGAGTTTCATTTCTTTTAATCATAAGATTCTCATAGGTATTTAGTCAAATGTATAAAATATATGTACAGACAATCATTCTTGAAATAAATAAATGATAGCAGGATTGCTGAACCTTAGGTGAACGGAGTTATGGGTTTCCAGGCAAATAATTTGGTCAACATACATGTGCTGATCATGTTAGAGATTTGGTTTTCATTTCCTCAAGATTGTGTTCTCCTTTCTGGAGACTATTCAACTACTAGTTTGATACATCATTTCGAAGTTTTTTTTTGGTAAAATTAGAAAAGATAATTCGAGCAATTTCATGCTTAAAATGGGCATACCTATGTTTAATGCTGCTTTGTGATGTGTGTATAGTAAGTCACTAATGTTTCCACCTTATGGTGACATCAATAAATATGTATAAAGAAAGCGGGGCCCCGATAGCCTAGTGGATAGGAGAGTTGACACTTAATCCATAAGGTTCGAGCCTTGCTCGGGTCACATGTAGAAAAGCTGAGTTCTGCTTACGGGTGGTCAGGTGGTTTTTTCCTGGGTTCTCTCATTTTCATCTACCTTTGATGAACGAGCGGTTCGATATAAGTTAACTATTCTTAAAAACCGTAAAATCCAAATAAAAAAAAAAGAAAATGGATAATTTTGTTGTTATTCCACCTCCATAATGAATTGACCACGGGGTTTATCTGAATAACTATTTATAGACAACTGGTTCCAGTCTTGTGTGTAAGTGCAAAGATAGCGGGAAACAGGAGAGACAGGGCGAAATGATTTTAAAGGACCTAATCAAGTCAAGTAAAGATGACCTGCGCCATGGGCATTTTGCAGCTCAGAGATTTGCAGTTTTCAATGTTTCAAGATCTGAACAGACTGCTTTAATTGTAAGCACTGACCAATCTTTGTCCAGTGCAAGTGGTGCATTACTTATTTTTACTGTGAAATCTGCCTTGAATTATTCTCACATGTTATGACATTTAAAATAAAACAACTCCAAAACAAGCAGTTAGACCCAGATAAGATGCTGTATCTGATGTCTGATCAGGATCTACACTGTGTGGAATTATTTCATCAAATCTGGGACCAACAAACTGCAAACTGTGTTGTTAAACTGAAAAAAAAAAAACAGGTGCGTTCAAGCAGTGCATTCTTTAATCACTCAGTTGGGATTAAAGAGACCTTTGATCTTTTTGGACACGCCGACTGCACCTGGTGTTAAAAACTGCAGTCACAGTATATTCACATATGTCACACACAGTGTATTCGCTCGTGATTAATTATTAGGCTACCATCAATGATGATTTGTGTTAAGCACTTGTTTACTGTAAAAAAGACAGTGAAGTGTTGATTTTCTCACTATGTTTGGATAATGACGTAATTAATTTGTGTTGCAGTAAGTTTCCATGACCCAAAAGAAGATACAGTACAGCTCAGGTGTTTTTTCAAAATCCCCCCCGAACCGGTGGGGTTGATTTTTTAGCCCACCGCGGATCTTCCTGATACCCCACTCCAATTCCCACCGCGACGGATTTTTCGTCCACCGCGTTTCCGCCGAGCTCCCTCCGCAAAACCACCCACTTACCTGTAGAACTCCGCGGTGGGCAAAAGTTTATCCTGGCGAGCTCGCAATGAAAGATTAGTGACGTCAGAATGATTGACAGCTCCGAATTTTTCCGAGTTTGCATGGGGAGGAAATCGGGACCTTTATTTTGCTTACGCATCATTCGGCTGATTTGCCGCTGAATAAATACAGAAATATTTCTACCTAGAGATTAAAAAAAAAAAAAAAAAAAAAAAAGAATTAATGAATAAAACAAGAAATAAAAAATAACGTATTTCTGTTCGTTTATTTCTTACCTTGTACCCGGGTACTTAAAGGGGCGCTTCTGCTATCTTAGAGGCTTTTATTTGGAGACCAACGAGCATCGTCCCGGAAAAAAAAAATACGAGTAATGCCACGTAGGCGGACGCATTAATCTCCGATGGTCAGGATCGTGCATTCGATCCTCACAGATTGAGAGATTTATCATGAAACACATGTATTTGCTACGGTCATTCGCTCCTTCCACTGCTTCAAGATCGGCAGTTACAAGTTTCTGGCGGAAGGGAGTTCAGTGTACTAGTTAACCACTTATTGTATAAGCATGCCCCCCCGCCGTATTGGCGCGATTCATAAAAAATGCTCTTCCCCGTTCCATTTCGCAGTATTGGCGCGATTCATAAAAATGCTCTTCCCCATTCCATTTCGCAGTTAGATGCGCCGTCCGACTGGAGACCAGGAGGTCGCGGGTTCAACCCCCGCCGAGGTCGGCAACATTCTTTCGTGGAGATTGATCATGAAATATTGTCTACGGTCATTCTCTCCCTTCCGCTGATTCAAGAAGGGCAATTGTCAGTTTCTGGCGAAAGAATGTGCGCAATACTGGTTAACCGCTTAGAGGATTAAGCTTGCCCAGTAAACGTGTGGTTAGGTAAACTGACCGCACTCGACATGATCCCATTGGGTTGACTGGGCCGTAAAACCTCAACACAAACAAACAAACATTCCATTTCGCACAGATCAGACGCGTAAAGCAATTGCAGTTAACTCCCTTTTAAGTCAGTTACAGTTAGCTCCCTTAAATCAGTAAAACCTGCAGTGTGAGTACCTTACCCAGCATTTATCAGGGTACAAATGAATACTTTGTTACGTTATTCTCTTACAGTATAATACATTAATTACATTATATTCATTGGCTTATACAGCAATCTTCAGAACTTTCGTTTCCATGTAAAATGTTCTGTTTTTGTGGCTTCAATATATGCGATATGCAAAACCAAGACCGTAATTTATTTAACGAGTAAAAGAGACGCATCGGCGGGAAAGCCGTCTTCTGGGCTAAGACTAAATTCGTTTTCTTTTCTTTTTTTTTTTTTTTTTTTTTTTTTTTCATCACCAAGAAAACAGGATTTGACGTTTCATACAGTGGAGACAATTTGCATGAAGTGCAAATAATGTTCTCTTGGAAGATAGAGAAAAATATTTCAAAATGTCGTCTGCTGAAAATTGTACCCAGGGTGCTTAGCGTTAAGGTTTGAACAAACAACTCGCGCATGAGTGTGCATGGCAAAACCTACAATAAAACTTGTACGAAGAGACGGATCAGTACGCGCCTGCACATTCTGATAAGAGCATTCGCTGATCGTATTTACCATCGATAGCCGGGCTGTCCAAAGCGGAATAAAAATGCGACTGCAACAGCACATTCTGTTCAGACCCTTCGCTCATCGTACAGTATGCAAGAAGCTTGCTTTATCTAGTGGGTCGATGCACAGACTAACCTGAGTCTTTGCTGGTCGCACGTACATTGTAGTATTGTAGGTTTTATCCGGTTCAAAGTTCGTACATTGTAAATCATACTTCAGACATGAGAACTTTGTACCGACGTAATTTTTGTTTGAACTGGAGTTAAACTGCCCAGTCAATACTATTCATCGAGCCCGCACACTTTTCCGGGCGGGCATTCATAAGCTATTACAGCAGAAAGTGACAACTGCCCTTCTTTTCTTTCATATACTTTGACGATAAAGCTTACTTTTGGAGTTATGGCCCTTTGAACACCGAAACTATTTTAGTGATTTCTGTAATATATTTGTGTCCGCTCTGTAACTTGAAAACTGTTTGCGATATTTTCTTGAAACATAATTCATTAACAAAGTTATGGTACTTGTTTGATGTAAGTGCAGTGGTGGGGCATGGTGAAATGTCTGCAGCCCTTTTATTAGATATTTAACAGGTTGAAATATTGGGAAAGGGTGCCTCGGTGGTGTAGTAAAGCTGCGCGTCTTGTCACTCAGGGGATGGGACTTTAAACCAAGGTCCGCACCTCCGTATGAACTAGCTATTAGTGGGATGTTAAAAAACTCACTCAGGGCTTCCGTTAAGCGGACGTACGGCGTATATTACGCCCTGAGATTGCCACCGGACGTCCAAATTGAACTTCAAAGACGTACCGCGGACTTCCGAAATTTCTTTTATCCGTCCAAAATCGATACCCGAGACGTCCAAAACTGTCAAAAACCCCGCCCACTTTTAACGAGTTGTATTATGTTTGCCCCGCCTATTTATCGGAAATTCACTACCTGTGTTCACTGAGCTTCTAAGGACGTCCCACTTTCCGCTTGCGGGAGTTTTATTGACAGCCGTCTCACGTGTCGCGGCACCCTTTTGATAGCTGTGTGATCACTGCATGTATTTGTCAAGCGTGATGAGTTGATTAATTGATGTTTGTATAATTTAACTTTCTCCTGCGACACCCGAAATATTCGTTCACGCGCGTTCAAAACGTTGACCAATGAACCCGAAAATTTTCGGTCGGGAGGAATTTTCCAGGTTGCGTTTTTATATTCTAAAACTTCCTGGCAACCTTATCAGTTCCAAAACCTAACAAATACACAAAGAATGCATGAGAAATAAATAAATCTTTCCAGCGCACCAGTTTAGCAGGAAGACGCGTTCAACAGATTATGCAAGTTAAACAAAGACAAGAAGCACTAATAAATTGAATTTAGACGAGCGGATTTTCCTTGTCTGGAAATAGATAAATTCAGAACCAGAAATAAACATCAAAAATGCGTTGACACAAATGATCTTTGGAAGAAAATAATGAAATTATATGAAGACATTAATTGTTTTAATATTCAGGTCTTAAAATCTTAAATTATTATTTTGCTAAGAAGGTGTGTCGTCTGAAAACACCTCAACACTTCCGGGAGTTACCGAGGGAAATTCTATAAATAAATAATTATGCGCAAAACGCAAATTGAAATCTATTCAAATTTAGAAGCTTATGCTTGTCTTTCCTACAATGCTATGACAATAAAAGCAATTTTTCAAATGAAAATATAACATATTTTTCGTCAACGTTTTCGGAAAACCCGTTTCAAAATGCGTAGCCTCGTTCCGGTTGCGCTGTTTACCAGCGCGAAAAAGACGCAAAGTAAGTCTAAATTTAGGAGATTTGTGATGGTTTTGCTTGCTTTTCTCCGCGAACGAACGTTATTGCTGTTGGTATTTCATCAAGAGCTGCATTTTATTTGTTTGTTGTTACACACGAGTCGGCGCCGTTTTCCCGCAAATTTGTGAAGGACGCGACTCGTTCGCTCGTGTTGATCAGCTTCTGTCCGAACAAATATTTCATTATAAACATGTCTGCGAAGTAATTTCAGCATACCGGGTAGTTTATTTTTAAGAAAACATGTTTTGGGGCTTTTCTCTCACGTATTTTATTTTATTTTTTCCCTTCTCTGGGCTTTGAAACGAACGCGAAGTTTTACCAATGTTAATGCTTTCTCTAAGGTCCGACATACAAGTTCAGGCTTTCCAAAAAGATGCGATCGAATTTTAAGCGATAAGGACGTTTTTAAGACACACCTGAAAGAATTATAGATCATGATGATTCTGTGTGACACTGAAATAAGAACCTATGTTTTGCAAAACAAACGGCAGCCTGTTGCAGCACCGAAAAAGTGGGACTTCCTAGATTTTCCTGTGGGACTTCCAAATCTGAGGTGTAGGAAGTCTGGGACTTCCTGAGTCTGAAAGTTAATGGAAGCCCTGCTCACTCACTCATTTGAATTGTCATTAACTTCTGTGGCCCCTTGTTCGTTACGTGTGTTTTTTTTGTATGACAGACACCATTTTTGCTTGGGCTGTCTCATTGATTCAATGTCTCTTTGATGTTGATAGCAGAAGCGCCCCTTTAAGTAAATTTATATTGACACGTGCGGTTGCTGCACGCGAGTGAGAATTTCCCGGTCTTTTACCACATTACGTCATTTATATTGAGCGCGTGCGGTTGTTGCATGGGAAAAGGCAGTTACAGGAATACCAAACATAAATACGTAATTCGTGGATTCGAGGCAGATGTTTGATTCTCTTTGAGATTTTTGAGTGTTTGTTTTGTTTTTTTACGGCACATTAAGTAAAAATGACCATGCCGTGCCCACTTGTTGGCCGGACCAAACTACGCCACAGAATCCGGTACTTTTTCATATGGAGCTTTGTTACAGCCCCTGTTACCTGCTCGAACAGCGAATGGGGCTACCAGGGTTTTCTGTGGACCAAGGGAACACCCAAATATATTTCAAGGAACATGGCAGCATTGGTTAATATTTCAAGAGAACAAGGGAATAATAATTTTGGGGGATCGGAAAGTGGCAATTTGGAAAACTCATCCTTTTCTATGCATTGGCCATACGCAATCGTTTTTGTCCGCCAGCAATCGCAGTGTTTCGATGCTTTATTAATATTCAAAAGGATGCTGATGAGCGAAAACTGACTCAAGCAGGACGTACGAATATTGCAATTTATGCACCGAATTTGCGATACGTTTTGTGTACGCAGATACCAACAATTCTGTACGCTCATGGTGAATGGGAATGCTTACAATCAAAATTCGTTAATTGCTGTCACACAATGAGTTGAAAAGGCTGATTTGATCAGGTCGGCAGTTTGGTCCTATTCAACCGTGCATGCCGAAAAAGTACGACTGGCTTTAGCCACGCCCCTTTGGAAACAGGTTTCTCACTTCATCGCGGAAACACCGCGTGGCCCCCGCGGCTGTTTCAATTACCTGTCATAATCGCATCGAATTTTACCTGTTCGAAAGTAATTTTATCAGGCGATTTTTACCACGGGAACGCAGCGGATCCACCGGCCCGGGTGAAACCACCGTGGGATACTAAAATTTAATCCTTTCCACCCGAATCCACTCCCAACCGGCTCGGGGGGGGGGGTGGATTTTGAAAAACCACCTGAGCTGTACTGTACCTGTTCCAGGTAAAATTACTGTTGTAAGTGAATTTGTAACAGGTACCTTTATTAACCCTTAAAGCGCCAGTCACAACAATTGTTATCTGCTTTGTCTTCTGCTTGTGATTTTAAAAGTCATTTCTGCAAACAGTGTGGACCCAGATCAGACCGCTCCTTTAGGAGCAGTCTGATCTGGGTCTACACTGTTTGCCAGTATGCAAAAAATAGCTTTGAGAAGTTTGCAAGAATATTCAGCAGAAGACATAAACAGATGACATTTTCAGATGCAGGTTTTCTTGGCACTTTTAGGGTTAACAAGTCCTCTGTCTAAAGCATGCCACACATTACAGGAACTTCTCTTGTATACTGTACTTAATATAGAAAAACACCAGAAACAGTGAAAATGCATATATATGTACATGTATGTGTGCTTTACACATTTTAAACCGGTACAGTGAAGTTTCAGTCAACTCTTTATACAGAACTCTATAGAGAGAGCCTTGAACATGCCACTTGAATAATAAGGGCCTTGAAGCTTACATGTAAGTTATATTTTCGCTGAATGTTTACTGAGTCTGCGGAAATTATAAGTCGGGTTGTATTCAGACCGATTAAAAAATTGAATTGCTGAATTCATGAGATCCCTGCTTTCAACAGTCTCTTTTTCAGAGCCATCAGAGTTCAGAACACTCACCTATATTGACCTGTCAATAATTGACTGCCGCCAACACCACTTTGGCCTGCTACTAGCAAGTATGACCAGAATTAGAGTTTATGACAAATTTAATGCATGCATATTAAAGTCAGTGTTTACAGAAATATGATAAAATATCATTTAACAGGAAGTTGGTTAAAATTGATAGTAAAATTCAAGGATCAGTAATTAAAAGCTCAGTTCATTACTTAAATATTCAAGCCTTAAAACAATCTGTGATTTGAGACTGGAGGAAATCAAAAAGAGGTTTTCATGGTCATCCATGCCTTTCTATTAAAGTGATAGTTGACGGGTAAATTTAACAGCTGGCTCGAACAACTTTTCTTTTAGATGCCAAAACTTTTAATTGAAATGCAAAACTCTCACTAAAATGGAATTTAAAATCGTCAGTTTATGAGTAAAAACTGTAAGAATAAAAACTGTTTAGAATGTGGGTACAGAACTGATTAGAGAACAATAGTGACGCAATGAACCGATACATTCATATAACCCCCACAGGCATTTAAGTGTAGAATCGATCAAACAAGACGTACCAATTACAAATATTTGTATGTCTTAACAGAAAATGGCCAGAGCAAAAATTTTGCGCTGTTATTTGTGGTCGTTGTAGGTAAAACATTTTCGGAAAATATGCGGTCACTGGTCACTTAAAACAGGGGGTTGTTTAATACAGTGTCAGATAATCTTAAAATTCGTCGGGAGGATTGTATACTGGTCTCTGAACGCAGGTGGTCGCTTATTTCAGGTGGCCATTAGGGCAGGTTTGACTTAGATAGATAGATAGATAGATAGATAGATAATATGCTGGGTCACACAACTTACCGAAATACCAGAATACTACCGGAATACCTATGAAAAATACAGGAATACCTGTGAAAGACACCTACATGTACTGAAGATACCAATACTGGTTTTAATTAATTAAGAAATATGTCAACTTAAGAAAAGGGAAAGTATTGTAACTGTAAATACGTTATCTCGACCTTGCTTATCTCGAATAACCGCTTATCTCGAAGTGAAAATCTTGTCCCTGTTTCAACACAGAGATCTACCTACAGGCAACAAAATATTGTGGAAAAGAGAAGCAATTTCTCCTCTTTTCCACAATATTTTCAATATATCTCTAACTTAGGAGTCAAATTACATAGTAATTCTGTTAAAGGTGGTTGTTCGATTAATTGTTTTCCTCAGTTCCGCAAATCTGATATGTTGAAGTCCGGATATCTCGAAGTGTTTCATAGAGTCCCTTGGATTTGGAGATAACGAGAGTTGACTGTAATTTGCAAATCATCAATAAAGTGCTGTCTTTGAAAACATTGTTGATACTATGCTAACTCAGAGCCGGAATACCCATGAAAAACATGAATAACCATCACTTTAAACAAAAACAAAGACTTTTGTATAAAACCTTATATAAGTTGATTGAATAACTTGTCCGATATGATTTTGTTGTTACCTGTATGTATTCATGAATATAAAAATATATGCCCAGTAAAATAAATGACACGAATATCATACTGTTTTCATTCAAAGCTACACTGTGCCAAATATTTGTCAAAAATATATTAAAGAAGCATAAAGCATGGCTGCTTATTCTCAACACCCGCAAAACCATGTTGTGAAAAGAAAAGGATCATCCAGGGATGCTTGTGGAGAGACAGTTTAGGTGGCACTGAAGGTAGGTGTCAGTTGAAAATAAGGCTGACATTTTGGCTCAATCACCCATATTCAAAATCCAGCAGTGCAGTTCAATCTCTTATTTAGTCTCCCATATAATAAAACCGGAATTGCAGTCTTCTAAGTGAAAGGGAACAAAATTTTTTTTCCGTGCAAGGGCGGTCAGATTTTTTTGTTTATGGTGATAGACTGGCATGTAAACTCCAGTTCTTGGACAGATTACAAATCTCTGGTTAAATACAACACGGTTCCATTGAAGGTTTAACGTGTTCTGTGGTGTCTGATCTGGTTCTAAACTGTTTGCTCAGGCCTGTCTGTCATATAAGGTAAAGTACGGAAGTTTGATCGAATCTAACCCTTCAGAAATCATCCTTGATCTGCCCCTGATTTATAAAAAGCTTGTAAAATTGCATTATCAAGGCACGTGCAATTAGCTCCTTTTAATTAAAAAGTAAAACCCACAGAGTGAGGACCTTACCCAGCATTTACCAGGGTACGAATGAATATTAGAACTGTTAGTCTTATACATTACATATTGAGAACATTTTAATTATTAACCCTTAAAGCGCCAATCACAACTTTTGTCATCTGCTTGTGATTTTGAAAGTCATTTTTGCAAACAGTGTGACCTGATCAGGGTCCACACTGTTTGCGTGTATGCAAAAATAGGTTTGAAAAGTCTGCAAGAATATTCAGCAGACGACATAAAACAGACAACATTTTTAGATGCAGTTTTTCTTGGCGCTTTAAGGGTTAAAATACCCAGAAAATGCAAGTCACAAAATAACATTTGCCTTGCCCCACATGAATGTAACAGGTGAAAAAATACTAATCACCTATTCCGCAGCCGGGTATCGAACCCGGGCCGTCTGCGTGACAGGTCAACACTCTACCATGTCGCTACAAAAGCCAGCTTGTACCACAAGGCAGTACAAGTGTATCATATACCTATCACTACTACATATTCCCCTTCCATTTTCAGATTCGTCCACGAATCTCTATTTGAGCAACCACTCAATATCAGGCCACCAAGCCTATTGGACCACCAAGCCCATCAAATGGGGTTATTTACGTTGGGCGCCAGATGTAACAGGTGAAAAATTCTAATCACCTATTCCGCAGCCGGGTATCGAACCCGGGCCGTCTGCGTGACAGGCCAACACTTTTAAGACAATAAGACCTGTGCGACCAGTGAAGACTCAGATCAGCCAGCGCATTCACATAGTCTGATCAATCTTCCCTGTTTGCATGAGCTTCTATGGCCACTGGGCTTTTCAAGATTGTCCTCCGAGTATATGTGTTTTCTCAGAGTAACTGGGGTGCTTTGTTGAGAGTCTGCGAAATGCTGAGATTCAACAAATTTAAATCATATCTGAACAACTTACTCAACTGATGTAAGATTTATACAAACATCTTATGTAGTTTTTGTTTAAAGTGATGGTTATTCATGTTTTTCAGGGGTATTCCGGCTCTGAGTTAACGGACTATTAACAATTAATAAAGCGAGTGTTGGTCTCTTCATTTGGTATTTTTCCAGGGCATTCCGGTATTTCGATAGTATTCCGGTACTTCGGTAAGTTGTGTGACTGTAATATGCCTATATCTGGGGGTTGAAGGTCTTGTTGGACACTCCTATTCTATGGTTCCAGGGACTGAGATGGTCATCTAAAGAGCTGCGCCATGGTGGCCATTTTGAATTCCTTCAAACAACATCTCCTCCCAAACTGTAAGTCAGATTGAGCTGAAACTTGATGGGAGGCATCAAAGCGACACAGAGGTTCAGAAATGCTAAAATTGTTCCGTCCGGATATCCAAGATGGTAACCATGGCAGCCATCTTGAAATGCTTCAAACGACATCTCCTCCCAAACCGTAAGTTGGATTGTGTCCAAACTTGTTGTGAAGCATTGAAGCCACATAGAGATTCAGAACTGCTAAAATAATTCTGTTTGGCTATCCAAGATGGCTGTCTGGGCCGCCATTTTGAAAATCTTGAAACCACATCTGCTCCCGAATCCTAAGTCAGATTGAGCCCAAACTTGGTGGGAGGCATTGGGGCCACATGGAGATTTAGAATTTCTAAAATCATTCTGTTCCAATATCTAAGATGGCCGCCATGTCGGCCATCTTGAAAATCTTCAAACAACATCTCCTCCCAAACCATTGGTCAGATTGAGCTGAAACTTAATGGGAGGCATTGGAGCAACATAGAGATACAGAATTGCTAAAATCGTTCAGTTCCAGTATCCAAGATGGTCTTCACAGTGGCCATCTTGAAAATCTTCAAACCAGGTCTGCTCCGGAACGGTAAGTTGGATTGAGCCCAAACTTGGTGGGGAGGCATTAAGGTGACATGGAGATTTAGAAATGCTAAATTTGTTCCGTTCCAATATCCAAGATGGCCGCCATGGCCAGCTCAAAAATCTTGAAACGACATCTGCTCCCGAATGGTAAGATTAAGCTGAAACTTGGTGGGAGGCATTGGGGAGACCTGGAGAATCAGAACTGCTAAACTTATTCCATTCTGACATCCAAGATGGCCGCATGTTGACATTCTTCAAACGACAACTCCTCCCGAACTGTAATGTGGATTGAGTCCAAACTTGATGGGAAGCATCAGAGCAACATAAAGATTTAGAATTGCTAAAATTGTTCTGTTCCACTCATCTGCTCCCGAATGGTTAGTCAGATTGAGCCAAAACTTGGTGGGAGGCATTGGGGGGACATGGAGATTCTGAATTGCTAAAACCATTTTGTTAGGAGATCCAAGATGGCCGCCACAGCAGCCATCTTGAAGATCTTCAGTTGTTAGCTCACATGGAGCTTTGCTATTGACCATGGTCTGTCCTTCATCTCTATGTTCGTCAGTAACGCATAACATTTTCAACATCTCCATCAGAATTGTATTCATGATGGCCGCATGGTGGCCATCTTGAAAGTCTTCAATTGTTATTTGCCCCCAAACCACGTCGGATGGAGTGGAAACTTGGTGGAAGGCATCGGGGCAGCATGGAGATTTTATAATTGCTAAAATGGTTCCGTTCTGATATCCAAGATGGCCACCATGGCAGCCATCTTGAAGATCTTCAAATCACATTTGCTCCCGAACAGTCTGATTGAGCTGAAACTTGATGGAAGGCATTGGGGTGTTATGGAAATTCAGAATTGCTAAAATTGTTCTGTTCCAATAATCAAGGTGGCTGCTGTGGCAGCCATCTTGAAATTCTTCAAACCACATCTCCTCCCAAACGGTAAATCAGATTGAGCCAAAACTTGATGAGAGGCATCGAGGTGACATGGAGATTCAGAATTGCTAAATAGTTCAGTTCCAATATCTAAGATGGCGGCCATTGTGGCAATCTTAAAACTCTTCAAACAACATCAGATTCTGGATTGCTAACGGAAATCTGATCTGATAGCCAAGTTGGCCACCATGGCACAATGTAACATGTTATGATCAGCCTAACACAGGTGAGCAATTTCTGGCCCACTTAGACCTCTAGTTTCATTTGATTTAATCTGCTGTTACTCCGTCTTCTTATATTTAAATATATAGTGTGCTAAAGGTGAACAGCTTTAAATAATCATGCCAAAAACATTTTCATGTAGGAATTAACATCTTCGTGAAAGCCCTCCAATAAATTGTTTGTCAACTGACAATATAATTGTCATGATGTGCACAGTGCATAGTATTTGAACAGGTATGCTGCAAGCAAAAATGAACCTAATCATACACTACAACCTCTTTATAACACAGATCATTATAACATGGTTTTGGATATAACACAGTTCAAAGTTGGATCCCAAAAATGTATAGATTATATTGAAAAATGACCGTAAATGGTCATTTTTCAATATAATCTATACATTTTTGAATGGATATAACAGGGTTGCAGTATCTTCTACCGATGACAATATCAGCGAACTGAGTGGACACTGTCCTGCACTAGACTGCATCACACTCTGATCTTGGTTACAATATTTACCCTAAGTCCTCAACTCTTACCATACTTGTTCTAAAATTCGAACAGTTACAATTTACTACCCATGTTATTTCTAAAAATAGCTGGATGATTTAAATGCGCATCTGACTGGTGATCAGGAGGTTGCGGGTTCTACCTCCTGTGGGTTGGCAACTTTCTTTCATGGAGATTATCGGGTAATCATGAAATATTTTCTACTCTCATTTTCTGCCTTTCGCTGATTCAAATAGGGCAGTTGTCAGTTTCTGACGAAAGAATGTGCACAACAATGGTTAACCATTTGGGAATAAGGCTGCCCATCTCAATATGACCCCAGTAGGTTGACCTCAATGGCCGTAAAACCTCAACACAATCAAACAAAGACCCTGATGAGATGGCACAGAATGCCTAGCAGACAATTCACATGAAATGCCAAGCCTTATTTTCTCAAAAAAAAAAAGAATTTTGTATACTAAATTTTGCTTGGTGCTTTAAGAGTTAAGCATTGAAATGGACATTTCAGCATCAACACATTTAAGCCTTAGTGCATGTAGCGTCCCAAACAAAAGGAACATTGGCAAACATTGTAGCCCTAGATCAGAGGCTGTGGAAAGCAGCATCTGATCAAGGTCTACAATGTTTGCATTAAATACTGGAATTTCTAAAAAGCATAGTAATATTGCAAACTAACCAGAGATGGCTTAATGGTGGAAAGGTCATACAGTGTTACCCATGTCGATCAGTCTCAGTCCGTGTCGAGTGTTAGCAATTTGCGTTTAAGATTCTCAAGCACGGGCATTCATGTCCTTTGGACGTATTTCTAGTATTCGAAATAGACCTGTCCAACAAGTTTTTTGCTAAGGTTTACCACAGAGTTTAAAACTCGTACCAAAACCTTATTATCTAGAGCACTCTGGGCCCATTTGTTCAAAGCAGCATTAGCTTAACGAGCTCGTTAGTGGTCAAAATGTCAACTGTTCTGGTAACTAAAATATCTGATTCATAGGTATTTTTGCTGAAAAATGTGAGTTTTGCAAAGCTACTCACATTTTTTTCAGCAAAAATATTATTGTATACCGGTATGCCATATTTAATAATCAAAGTTTTAACAATACATTAACTAAAGACATTGTTAATTTTGAACAACTAGACGTGTAAGTATTGATACAAACCCTGATATAGGCACAGTAATTTCTAATTTCAGGTTTTACTGGTGGTTGAAGGGTTTTTAAAGACATGTAAAGGAATTTCTGCTGAAATAAAACCCCTTCTGTTTGAAGTAGAATACCGGTATACTAGAAAAAATGTTAACATGAAAAACATGATAAAAGGGCTGAAATGAGCAAAAGTTAAAAAAAACAACAATGACTAGTTATGTTGACCCCGATGATGACCCCTCTCCTCATCGACTTGAGGGGTCATCAGGGGAGGAAAAAGGAGGTCTGATAATCATGAGAAAAGATGAGAAAGATAAACATGTGTTCAAAAAACCAGCTGTCTCATTGCTTGGTCTTGACAAGCTTGCTGAAGTGAAACGTAAGTCTGCAAACGAAAGCTCTAATGTGAAGAAGAAATCTAGGGTGACATCATACAAGGATGAGGAGGATGATGGAGATAGCAGTAGCAGTAGTGATGATGACGATGGTGATTACAAGAAGTCAAAGAAACAAGAAAGGAAAGACAGGTTAGTGACAAACAGGAAAAAAAAAAAAAAAAATACCAGATATTAATTGGCTAAACTAGATTTGAGAGATGTTGAAGTATTGTTGAGTTTATTGGGGTTTAGTAGCATTTTTATGTCTCTCCCCCTCCCCCCACCCCTTTTAGGGTTGGGAGATATATTGTTTTCCCCCGTCTGTCTGTCACACTCATGTCCGCTCTATAACTTGAAAACCGTTCAAGCTATCTTCACGAAACTTTATGTAAATATCAATCAACATCAGACGACATGCAGAATGCAAAACCATAACTCTTGCATTTATATTTTTTGAGTTATTTCATTTGAACTTTGTCCGTCACAAAAGTGTGTCTGCTCTATAACTTGAAAACCGTTCAAGCTATCTTCATGAAACTTCTTATAAATATCAATCAACATTAGACGACATGCAGAGTGCAAGAATCATAACTCTTGCATTTATACTTATTGAGTTGTTTATCTTGGAACTTTGTTGGTCACAAAATCGTGTCTGCTCTATAACTTGAAAACTGTTCAAGTTATCTTCACGAAACTTCATATAAATATCAATCAACATAAGACAATGTGCAGAGCGCAAAAACCATAACTCTTGCTTTTATACTTTTTGAGTTATTTCCCTTGGAACTTTGTCCGTCACAAAATCGTGTCTGCTCTATAACTTGAAAACTGTACAAGTTATCTTCACGAAACTTCATATAAATATCAATCAACATTAGATGACGTGCAGAGCGCAAGAACCATTAATCTTGCTTTTATACTTTTTGAGTCATTTCCTTTGGAACTTTGTCCGTCACAAAATCATGTCCGCTCTATAACTTGAAAACTGTTCAAGTTATCTTCACGAAACTTCATATAAATATCAATCAACATTAGATGACATGCAGAGCGCAAGAACCATTAATCTTGCTTTTATACTTTATGAGTTATTTCCTTTGGAACTTTGTCCGTCACAAAATAATGTCCGCTCTATAACTTGAAAACTGTTCAAGCTATCTTCACGAAACTTCATATAAATATCAATCAACATTAGGCGACATGCAGAGTGCAGGAACCATAACTCTTGTTTTTTATACTGTTTTGCGTTATTTCCCTTGGACCTTATCTTAAAATCGTGTCTGCTCTATAACTTGAAAACCGTTCAAGCTATCTTCTTGAAACTTCATATAAATATCAATCAACATTAAACAATGCGCAGAGTGCAAGAACCATAACTCTTGCTTTTATACTTTTTAAGATACTTTCCTTAGACTCTGTCACAAAATCGTGTCAGCTCTGTAACTTGAAAACTGTTCAAGTTATCTTCAAGAAACTTCGTATAGATATCAATCAACATTAGACGATGTGCAGAGTGCAAGAACCATAACTCTTGCATTTATATTTTTGAATTATTTCCTTTGGAACTTTGTCCATCACAAAATTGTGTCTGCTTTGTAACTTGAAACCTGTTCAAGATATCTTCAAGAAACTTCATGCAAATATCAATCAACATTAGACGACCTGCTGTGCAAGAACCATAACTCTTGCATTTATATTTGAATTATTTCCCTTGGAACTTTGTCCATCATAAAAAATGTGTCCACTCTATAACTTGAAAACAGTTCAAGATACAATCTATCTTCATGAAACCTTATATGAATATCAGTCAAGATTAGACGACGTGTAAAGCGCAGGAACCATAACTCTTGCATTTATACTTTTTGAGTTATTTCCCTTGGAATCTTATTAGTTAATATAAATGTTTGCTGAATGTACAATACAATTTGACACCAAAAAGGGGGAGACATCTATGTTTTTGTAGAAAAACAAAGTCAAGTTAGGACGGTATTTATCTTTATTTTCGAAAATTGTATTTTGATATGTTTATTTTGGCTTAATTTTGACCAGTCCTAGAAATAGAGTCCTATAAAGAAGCCACCTAATGCAGAGCCCAGCAATTTTTCGACTTGCTAGTGTACAATAAATGGGATTTTATGGAATTTTGTGTTTTCTGGTAACCTTCATATAGTTTGTTTGGAATCTGATAGGCAAATTAGTATTTATAGTAAAAGAGTCAACCTACTTCTCATTAATAGCTACTTTTTAACCTAAAGTAAATTATTTATACTAAAAAAAATGTATGTACATGTTTAAATGTGCCTGTTAATTTTTGCACTGGTTATGAAACTTTTGCTGAGCTTTTGGTATATTTGCGGTCACACAACTTACATGTACTGAAATACTGGAACACTACTAAAATACCCATGAAAAATACAGGAATACCATGGATATCATTACTATTGATATATCATGTAGCCAAAAGAAAGTACATGGGCAAAAAGGCCCCCGCCAAAACATATATTCTTAAAAACGAACTATGCCAAAATTACTTTGCAGGTATGTATAATAAAATATGTGTGTCGGATTTAAGTATTGAATCGTGCATCAGCAAGCAAATAAAAGGCAGATCTTGCTGAAATAGGAACAACAATACTTTTTGTTCATGAAGAAAACTGAGCAAAACCATAGCAAATGGCCTTAATTTCGTTTTTTTTATGTCTTTTCTGCATTGGTAAACAGCACAGCTGGAAAGACAGTTGTTTCTTTGCA
The DNA here is from genome assembly GCA_964016985.1 of Anodontia alba. Lineage (NCBI taxonomy): Eukaryota > Metazoa > Mollusca > Bivalvia > Lucinida > Lucinidae > Anodontia > Anodontia alba. Next base: position 63,047,301 of record OZ024827.1, on the reverse strand, counting down.
AAATGTTAATAATTCATGATTTTAAAACCTGAATATTAAGGCAATGAATTTATATACTTTTGTTATTTTGTTCCAAAATTCATTTCACTTAATTGAAGTAAGTCAAATACAGAAGCGTTTTAGTATTTTTGGTTTGAAGTGATGGGTATTCCTGTTTTTCGCAGGTATTCTGTTGGTATACTGCCTCTTAAATAAGAGGGCTATCAACAATGTTTTCAGCGCAACTTGCAAATTAATAGCAATTACAAAACTGGGTCATCTTATACTTTGACATAATATATCAAAATTAATTAATGAAAATAAGGGTATTTCGGTATTGTTCCTATATTTCGATAAGTCGTGTAAAAGAATATTTGCAGTTAATTTTTGGAGGTTCGCTGCAGCATGATTTGCAGTATTATTACTCCAGTATTTACCAAAAGTATTTGATAGAGAAACCTGTGCTGTGTAGATTTAGACAGATGCCCACAGAAGTCGGGGTCTGCGCTAGTAGCCAGTTATACAGCAGCTTTTATACAGAGCAGCAGATAGTATAAAAATGGACTTGTTCAAATTTTAGGTTAAGTACAACAAGGTGTGAACCCTTAAAGTGCCAAGCAAAATTTATAGCAGACAGCATTCAAAAATTTTTTTTTACTTTTCAGAAAAAACAAGCAGACGATTCACATGAAATGTCAAGACTTGTTTTCTCTGAAAAATAAAAATAAAAATAAAAAAAAAATGTTGTCTGCTGCAGTTGTGATTGGTGCTTTAAGGGGTTAAGGTGCCTAATAATATAGGGTACTGTATTTATTCTATTTGGACATCTCAACTCCTTACCATACTTGTTCTAAAATTTGAACAAGTACAATTTACTACCCGATGTTGTGTTTAAAAATTGCTGGATGAGTGGCTAACAATGTAGACCTTGATGAGATGCTGTGTTCTGTGGCATCTCATCTTGGTCTACGCTGTTTTGCTTAGGCCTGTCTGTCTGTACATATATGGTAAATACTTCATCTGTCTTGGCACACAACAAATTTCTGTTTACTGATTCTCTCATATAATACATGTATGTGTGTGCGTGCTTCAAAATGATCCCATTTCTTGTACATGTAAATTTTATATCAGTTTGAGATAAGGCACTTTTTCAACCCAAAACTGTCAGTATGTTTTCTTATTTCTCCATGAAAGCAGCTGTACTGCACTTTATTGTACAGAGCCTTTTGTTAACGCCACTTCATCCTCTCATCTAATGTTGAAAGAGACAAAACATGCCAATTCTTCAGAAAGCATATTTTGTGGGTACCTATTAGAAGTGCCTTACCAAAGCATACATGTATATTGTAAGTACTCATTAGAAATGCCTCACTAAGGGGCTTCTGATGAGTACCCAGAATATATATTTTCTGGGAGAGATAAGGAAAATAATTTTCTGTATAGAGCTCTAGTTTTCTTTACTTGTTTATGTGTTTTCCATTAAGACTTGGGTTGTAGATCTTTGCTGATAAGTTATGTTGTATTCTCTCCTCTTAAATGTTATTGGGTAAATCTTGAGTAAAAGACAATAATTTTACCCATTTATGGCCAGGTGACCATTAGTTCTTGTAATGCCTTACTTAAGTGAAAATAAATTAGCATTTGTAGCTTTTCATATTTACCCTACAAACTCAAACACCTTAACTGCTTAACATACTTGCCGTCAACCCGCAGTTACTGGGCGCTTGTGGTTCGATCTCTGGCCAAGTCATACCGAAGACTTTAAAAATGTACATGTAGCAACCCTTGGTGCTCAACATTATGAAAGTAGAGCTAGGAATTTGAACTGGTCAGCCCAGTGCCAGTATAAAGTGGCTTGGTGTAATATCATACGTGTCTGGGTTGTGATATTTCAGTGAGGCAGCACTTTAAAAGTGACCATTGAGCTTCCTGCCACATCCAGACCTCGTTGCAATATGACGTAAGATTGTTGAAAGTGACTTAAAACCTGAATTAAAGAAACAATTGCCCTCAAATTTGAACAGCTTCCAGTTTACATTTTACTACCTCTTAATGCGCATAAAACTTATTGGTTAAGTGGCAAACAGTGTATACCCTGATCAGACATGTTTGATTTGGGTCAGCACTGTTTGCTTTCGCCTACATGTCCCAATACATTAGATAAATAAGTATCCTATTTAACATATTTCAGACATTATCGTCAGACAAGAATTGAAACTCCCTCTCATCCAGGTGGTGTTAGTTCTGAGGTACTGGAAAAACAGTATAGTCGCAGACACAGAGAGAAAGACAAGGGAGTTTATGCTTCATCTAAAGATAGAGAAAGAAACAGAGACAGAGACAGAAAGGATAGAGATAAATATAGAAACAGAGGTATGAATGACAGCGATAAATTAATATGTGTGTCCAACAGGAACTTGCCGCAGGCTGTTGGGGATGCTAGATGTGCACCAATAAACTTGTCATGTAACAAATGTTGGTGTATCTGAATTGTGATGGTTGCATAAAACACTTTGTCTTTCGGTGTGTATGCAGTAATGCAAGTGTTTTCATAACTTGGCAGAGGCTAATGACATGGTGGCTGGGCCAATAAGGAGAGACAGTATTTTGACACAGCCGCTGAGAATTTCAAATACATGTATTAACCCTGGTACTGCTGTACCCGAATTTACCCTGTCTTTGCAAACAGTGGAGATCCAGATCAGTTGGCTTCTGAAGAAGCCAACTGATCTGGATCTGCACTGTTTGACATTAAGTATGTGAATTTTTATAAGCAACCTTGATCAAGTAATTTGATTGGCAGAAAATTAGGAGACTGGTGATCATGGAGTTACGAGTTCAATCCCCGCAGAGTCGGCAACATTCTTTCATGGAGATTAACCATGAAATATTTTCTAGGGTCATTCTCTCCCTTCGCCTGATTCAAGATGGGTAGTTGTCAGTTTCTGGCAAAATAATGTGCACAGTACTGGTTAACTGACTAGAGGACTAAGTCTTGTTTGTGTTGAGGTTTTACGGCCCAGTCAACCCAATGGCGTCATGTCGAGCGCGGTCAGTTTACCTAACCACACGTTTACTGGGCAGGCTTAGTCCTCTAAGCGGTTAACCAGTATTGTGCACATTCTATCGCCAGAAACTGACAACTGCCCTTCTTGAATCAGCGGAAGGGAGAGAATGACCGTAGAAAATATTTCATGATCAATCTCCACGAAAGAAATGTTGCCGACCTTGGTGGGGGTTGAACCCGCGACCTCCTGGTCTCCAGTCGGACGGCGCATCCAACTGAGCCACCGAGGCCGGCGGTGAGAGGACTAAGTCTTAGGTAAACTGATGGCTCTAGAGATGACCCCTTTGGGTTGACTTGGCCATAAAACCTCAACACAAACAAACATTATCATCCCTCGTCCTCTTGATATGACTTAAATAATGTTGAGACTAAAACATCAAATCATCATCAACATCATGATCATCATCTTCATCATCATCTTCCAGGAATCAATTTTAGCACTTGCTAACTTGCTAAATGCTGGTTAATTCCCTCAAAAAGCAAGCTGCAATTTCCATCACTTGCTTATTCTAGCAAGTTGGAAAGATTCTCTTTAATTGGTGGAACCTGAGGCATTGTTGCTGAAGTTTTGCAATTCCTTTTCCAAAGGCAATGATGGTATTTTTCTTATTTTTCCCAGAAAACAGGTTTTGACATTACATGCAAATTGTCTCCTATGGAGACAATTTGCATGTAATGTCAAAACCTGTTTTCTGGGAAAAATAAGAAAAATATTTTAAAATGTCTGCTGAAATTTTTACCCAGAGTGCTAAGGTTTAAAGCCACATTTAACAGTGTTTATAAGTGTGAAAAAGCAAGTTGGCTGAAAGGTTTAGCAAGTAAAAAATAATGCTACTTGCTAATTTTAGCAAGCTGTCAAAAAAGTTAAATTTGAACCCTGATCTTCATCAGGTTCCTGCTGAATTATATAAATGAACTACATATTAAAATTGAACATTTGTTTCACAGATTATAGAGACCGTGAAAGAGACAGAAGACGAGATAGAGATTCCGAAAGAAGTCATCGTGGATCAGAAAGAGGCTATAGGAGTTCTAGAGAATGGGAAGAAACTCCCAGCAGAGGACGAGATGATCCAGTCACTCCAAATATTAGACCAAAAGGTACAAATAATTTTTCAGTCAATCAGACAAGCTGCCATATTAACTGGTGAGCGATATTTTTTTATATATACCCTGCCACATGATAGTAGCAAGACGGGGGTATTATGTTTTCCTGTTGTTCATGTATGTGTCAGTCCATCTGCCGTATTCCCACCCATCTGCCTTTTCATTTTCAGATGATGAGTAAATATCAATGGATTTATACCAAACTTGGTTTGTGCATTGATATTGTGAAGATCTACAGTGGTATTGCTAATGGGCAAATTTCATCATTTTTTCAGAGTTATCTGTCCTTCATACGATAGTTGAAGGGTATCATCATTTCATATTTTTATTTATTTATTTTGCTTTTATATTAGGGCTTAAAATAGAATACTTAATGGTTCCCCTGTCATATCTACACATCTAAAATCCACAAAAAAATATGATTTTCAAAGTCACACCTGGTAATCTCTTAAGGGGTAGCTGGTAGTTATGCACTCAAAATCTTTATGAGAAATTCTGGCCATGACTTACGAGACATCCATCTCCTGATTTATTGATTTTTAGTCAATTTCATAGACATATTTTGAAAAATCGGACAATGCTATTCCCAGCGTCTTTAATTTTTGCACCAGAAAAGATAGGTGTGGGCTTGAAAAAACAAGCGACTGATTCTTAATTTGATTTCACCCGGAGATGGGTAGTCCGATATTCCTGTTTTGTTGGTAGGGGGGACATTGTTTTCGGGACGGATCCCGTTGGTGTCGGCGTAAAACTTCTTATCCCCTCTGTAACTTGAATACCCTTTGGAATATTTAGATGATGCTTGGTAGAAATTTAGATCAGGACGAGATGATGACGTATCGCATACAAGATTGACAACACTGGCTTTCTTACTTTTTGAGTTATCACCCTTTGTTTTATTTGAAAAAATGTTTCGTGTCAGCTCTGTAACTCCAATACCCTTTGGAATAGTTTGAATGCCCTTTGGAATAGTTCGATGGTACTTGGTAGAAATGTAGAACAGGACCAGATGATATGTCATGTACAAGAGTGACAACTCTGCCTTTCTTATTTTTGGCGTTATCTCCCTTTGTTACATTTGACAGTGATAATCCATTGATTTCGTGTCTGCTCTGTAAGTCAAAGACTTTTTGGAATAGTTTTATGATACTTGGTAGAAATGTAGAACAGGACCAGGCGACTTGTCGCGTTTAAGAATGACAACTCTGCCTTTCTTACTTTTGGAGTTATCTCCCATTGTTATGTCTGACAGTGATTATTCATCAATTTTGTGTCCGCTCTGTAAGTCAAAGACCCTTTGGAATATTTGTATGATGCTATCTAGAAATATAGAACAGGACCAGATGACGTGTCACATACAAGAATGACCAGACAACGTGTCGTGGACAAGAATGACAACTCTGCCTGTCTTACTTTTGAAGTTATCTCTCTTTGTTATGTCTGACAATGATTATCCATTGATTTTGTGTCCGCTCTGTAAGTCAAAGACCCTTTAGAATATTTTTATGATACTTAATGGAAATATAGAACAGGACCAGACGACATGTCGCCTACAAGAATGACAACTCTGCCTTTCTTACTTTTGGCATTATCTCCCTTCGTTATATCTGACACTGATTATCCATTGATTTCGTGTCCGCTCTGTAATTCAAAAACCCTTTGGAATATTTTTATGATACTTGGTAGAAATGTAGAACAGGACCAGACAACGTGTCATATACAAGAATGACAACTCTGCCTTTTTTACCTTCGGCGTTATCTCACTTTGTTATATCTGACACTGATTATCCATTGATTATGTGTCCGCTCTGTAAGTCAAAGACCCTTTGGAATATTTTTATGATACTTGGTAGAAATGTAGAACATGTCCAGGCGACATGTCGCGTACAAGAATGTCAATTCTGCCTTTCTTAGTTTTGGCGTTATCTCCCTTTGTTATGTCTGACAGTGATTATCCATTGATTTCGTGTCTGCGCTGTAAGTCAAAGACCCTTTTGAATATTTTTATGATACTTGGTATAAATGTAGAACATGACCAGGCAACCTGTTGCGTACAAGAATGACAAATCTGCCTTTCTTACTTTTGGCGTTATTTCCCTTTGTTGTGTCTGACATTGATTATCCATTGATTTCGTGTCCGCTCCGTAAGTCAAAGACCCTTTAGAATATTTTTATGATACTTGGTAGAAATGTAGAACAGGACAAGAAGACGTGTCACGTACAAGAATGACACCTCTAGCTTTCTTGCTTTTGGAGTTATCTCCCTTTGTTTTGTTTGAAATAGATATCTTGTCTGCTCTGTAACTGGAATACCCATCAGAATATTTTGATGGACAACTTGTTCCTTACAAGAATGACAACCTGCCTTTCTTACTTTTGCTGTTATCTCCCTTTGTTATATTTGACAGTCATTATGCATTATGCATTGATTTCGTGTCCACTATGTAAGTCGAACACTCTTTGGAATATTTTGATGATACTTGGTAGTAATGAAGAACAGGACGTCTGGTGTCACATACAAGAATGACAACTTTGGCTTTGTTTATTTTTGGAGTTATCTCCCCTTCTTGTGTTTGAATTTTATTTCTTGTCTCTGCTCTGTAACACGAATACCCTTCGGAATATTTTGATGATGCTTGGTACAAATATAGAACAGGACCGGATGACTTGTTGCGTACAAGAATGACAACTGGCAGGATTGAGGGGGGTTGGGGGGGGGGGGGGCACTTTTGTTTTTTTCTTAAAAACCTTTTCTAGTTTCAGCTGTCTTGGCTATGGAATACTTATTTCACATATCAAATAAGACGTAGTGCAACCTACATCTACTTTGCAATACATAAGATGCTAAATTTCCCAAGCATTTGTTCCAGGGACTGAAATACTAGCAACGAATATGACTCAGGAGGCCGACAACCTCTTACAGGGGCATTAACCATTATGGGGACAAGACAGCCAACTGTCAGGTGTCTGATTACAAGGCCTGAATATCCCTTATGTGAACATTAGCCATTAGCAGAGAATGCCCTACATTTAAAAACATGCAGAATTTAGACCAAACCAGTTTCAAAATATTCCATTTTATGATTGACATATAAACAATCACCATAAAAGGTTTTGCAAATGAGACAGCATGTGTCAACAGGGTTCTGAGCATGTTTGCATATATTTGAAGCTCTCTATTGAGCAAATTCATATAGAAGTTTCATTTTAATGCTGTAAAATTGCTTAGTGATGTATAGGCTTTCTTGTCCCCATAAGGGTTAATGCCCACGTAAGGGGTAATCAGCCTCGTAAGTCATATTCAGCACAAATATTTCAGTCTCCAGAACAAATGCTTGGAAAATGATTGCAGATCCAGGGGTCGTAAGTTCAAATCCCAGTGGGCACATAACTTGCATGGAGATTGAATGTGAAATAATTTCTGTGGTCATCCTCTCTGCACCCACTTCTACTGATTCAAGGTCAGACCTTTAAAACTCAGTCAAGTAAAAATATAAACACAAACTACAGTCACAAAATCCACCATTATTAATATTGGAAAAATCTTGTTTGGAATTTTAGATACCCCATCCAGGTCTGCTTGGGAGGAAGATGATGATATCACACCACCTAAACGCTCCAGCTGGGATCTCCCCACCCCCAGTGTCTACAGTGGTGGGGACAGGAGTGAGAGGGGGGACAGAAGTGATAGCAGAAGAAGTGACAGAAGTGACAGGTCTTACAGAGATGATAAATATAAAAGGTAAAGTCTCTACACCACAAGTGTCTACAGTTATGTGGTCAGGAGTGAGCCAGCAGACAGAAGTAATAATAGGAAAATGACAGGGCTTAAAAATCTTTAAAGAAGAGGACCAATAAAGGCAATGTATGAGGCCTTTGATATTTGATACATAGCTTCCCCTAATGGACTTCTACCAAGATTGTTCAAGTTATTGCCCTGGGGCCAAAAATGGCCCCACACTGGGGCCGACATGTTTTACATAGACTTATATAGAGAAAACATTCAAAAATCTTCTTATCTGAAACCAGAAGGCCCTGGCCTTTGATAGCTTCACCTAGTGGACCTCTGCCAAGATTGTTCAAATTATAGCCCTGGGGCCAAAAAATGGCCCGCCCCAGGGTTGACATGTTTTACATAATCTTATATAGGAAAAAACTTAAAAAGTCTTGTGATTTAGATACTCTGAGAGAAAATAGTTGAACTATTTGCAAGCAGTGGAGGCCCTGATCAGATGTCACATTATGTGGCATCTGATCTGGGTCTGCACTGTCTGCCAGTTTCCGTTTTAGGGGTCTTCAGACTACAATGGGTTATGTGCTTTAGACAAATTTCAGAAAGTCGTTTTTTGCTTGCCGCTTTACAGAGAAAAAGTAAATTTGCAAACTTACGTCATGATTAAATGCAAAACCATTTGTCGTAACTACCTCAGTGGCTCAGTTGGATGCGCCATCCGACTGGAGACCAGGAGGACACGGGTTCAACCCCAGCTGAGGTCGGCAACATTCTTTCGTGGAGAGTGATCATGAAATATTTTCTAGGGTCATTCTCTCCCTTCCGCTGATTCAAGAAGGGCAGTTGTCAGTTTCTGGCGAAAGAATGTTCACAATACTGGTTAACCGCTTAGAGGACAAAGCCTGTCCAGTAAACGTGTGGTTAGGTAAACTGACCGCGCTCGACATGACCCCATTGGGTTGACTGGGCCATAAAACATCAACACAAACAAACAAAAAGTTTTATTGTAGTCATAGGTTTTTAAAAAATCAAATATAGTAAAAATGAATGCAAATTATGCGGAAATCTGTAGGGTAGGTAACTTGGAGGCAGATTTTCAACCAGTTCCGCTTGTTCAATTTTTCTCAATAATTAAAATTCAGCGAAGAAAAATAAAAAATATTTTCTTAGACAGAAAGTCCAAAAAATCACTTTACTATAGAAATTGCATAGGTCAGACCAATTTTTGGCCGTAAATTTAATTTTACTGTAAATATTTGAGAACAGAACACAGAAACAGAAAAAGACAAATGGTTTTTGATAAGATATGGACAATCAGAACAAAATATTTTCATTTAAAAGAAAACGCGAAACAAAAAATGTCTTTTGGAGAGATGTCGAAAGGACAGTAAGTGTTAACCTAATAACCTTAGAAATGTTTGAAATGGCGAGTAACACCAGTTTGGCAAAGGACTGCGATTTTCACAAATCTGTCTCAGATCCTAGTTTCTGAGAAAGAAATCTTTTAAAATGCCATCTGCTCTAAAGGGTTAACCCTTAAAGTGCAGTTTAAATACAGTGCAATCTTTCCACATATACCACTCTAGGGAACACAACAAATAGCTGTTGTATGGAGGTGACTTTTAAATTAACCTTCGCCTGCTGAATCTGGATATACCCTGCCTTTGCGGAAGCCAACTGATCAGGATCTGCATTGTTTGCAGTTCAGAATGTGAATTTATATCAACAATCTGTATCAAGGCATCTGACTTGTTGACAGTTAGAAATGGGTGTGGCATCTTAATTTGTTCAGCAGGACAAGGGTTGATATATAAGAAAATGCCTCTTTTTGACATTAGAAAAAAGCTGGGCTCTATAGCGCAGTCAGTTCTGCATCTGACTGCAGATCCTGCGGTTGCCAGTTCCTTTTAAAGTAGACCCATTTTCAGAAGGGAAGAAAAGCAGTGTTGTCAGAGTTGCCTTCCCAGAAAATGTATCAATTTCCCTTAAACGGAAGATAAAAATAACTCCAAATTTATATTAACACTTACAGTTGTATGGGCAGATTCAGCAGACGACAAACTGATGATATTTTTCTTAGAAAATAGGATCTGACACTTCATGCAAATTTTCTCCTTAGGAGACAATTGGCATAAAGTGTCAAATCCTATTTTCTAGGAAAAATAAGAAAAATATTTCATACTGTCATCTGCTGAAATTTTTACCCGTCATGCAAAGTGTTAAACTCAGTAACGAAATCAAGAGGGAAAAAAATCTGATGAGAGTTTGGTTGGTTTAGTTACTTCAACAGCAGTTTGTGTGTTTTCAGATCCAAAGGCAGAAGTAATGAGACACCAATGCCCACACCTACATATAAATACAATGAATGGATGGATAACAAGAAGAAAATTAAGTATACTCCCAGAGATCCCAGTAAAACAGGTGAGTCAAACTTAATTATTTGATAAATAAGGGGATAAAAGTATTTTATGGGTGTGAGATTGGAATGGAAAAGTCCCTCTCATGGTACTTTTTGGATGTGGTAGTGTGACCTTGGGAGTAGATGGTAGAGTGATACACCCTTCTGCTGAAAATTCTAGAGGGTAGGTCTTACTAAGCTTGGGTTTTGACAAGAAGGTTCTTGTCTTACTTGAAGAAAGTTAAAAGGTTCGGGCCTTTTTCTCATCTATCCCAATTGTCTTGTCTTTTGCCTTATCTCTGGGAAAAGCTTCAGTAGGACTCAATATTGACAGGAATCTCAAGTTGAACAAACAAGCAAATGACCCTGGGAAAATACAAGGCCCTGGTCAGACTGTGAGAATATACAAATTATTCTGGACATAGTCTGTATCTATAGAGCATAAGGGTCTTTGTTTGTGCCCCCAACTTTGAAGAAGGTGGAAGGGCATACAGCCTTTGGGCGGTTTGTTCATCAGTTTGTTTGTTTGGGATAAGGAGTAACAGGCAGAAACTTGGTGTCCTTAATGAGGATGATGAGTAAATTACCTTACTAACCTGAATTTTTTCCAGAGTTAAACCCCTTATAATTTAATGATAATGAAATCCAGTCAGCAAGGTATAATGAAATCCTGTCAGCAAAGTATAATGAAATCCTGTCAGCAAGGTATAATGAAATCCTGAGAGCAAGGTATAATGAAATCCTGTCAGCAAGGTATAATGAAATCCTGTCAGCAAGGTATAATGAAATCCAGTTAGCAAGGTATAATGAAATCCTGTCAGCAAGGTATCTCAAAAACTGAGGTAGGGACTTGAAGCTTGATGAGTATATTAAGGATAATGAGTAGATCAGCTGATTAACTTTTGAAAAAAAAATTGTGATTTTTTTCTTGGTCTACAGATTTTGCTATGGTCCCTCTGTCATAACCCATTGTAGACTGAATAGACTCCCTGACACTGTATATTGGAAGAGTCCAATTTCAATTTTAGGTGCGTCTGGCTATGAGATTTAGATATTCCTAGAGAAAAAAATGGCTAAACTATTCAAACAGTGGAGACCCTGATCAGATACCGCAAAATGCTGCTTCTGATCTGGGCCTGCACTGTTTGCCAATTATCTGTTTAGACTACAATGGGTTAATACATGTCTGTTTAGGGTAAATTCAAAATCATAGCCCCAGATAAGACGGGTATCCAGATAAATATATATCTTGTTCCTCCACCAAAGTGTATGTTGTGAGTATGTCTTTTGCGGAGAAATAGGACAAATATTGATGGTGTTTAAAAGAGAAAAGTGCAGTATCTGGAGCTAAGGTAAATCATGTCTTTACAGAAAAAGAAGAGCTGGCGTTTTCTGATGAAGATGATAGGGTTGAATGGGAGGAGGAGCAGAAGAGGCTGGACCGAGAGTGGTACGGGTTGGATGAAGGCTATGACGATGAACATAATCCGTTCTCCGGAATGTCTGAACAGTACAAGAAGAGGAAGGAAGAGGAACTGGAGAAAAAGAAGAAGAAAAAAATGACAGCCAGACAACGACAGATAAATAGGGTAATTATAGAAATAATAGAACTGCTTTTATGTACTGTGGAGCTTAACTTATAGCTATTGCAATTAAGAGACCTCCCAGCAGACACACAGCGTTAAAAAAATGTTGATTCAACATTGATTCAATGTCATGACGTTGAATCGAGGTTGTTTCAATATTGTGTGCCTGCTGGGCTCCCTCTGTATAGAGATCGCTTGAAAATGTACACGTATAGACATGATTAATAGTTAACTGACTGTCTCGACATGACCTTAAGAGTGTTGACTAGTCTGTTATGCTCAAACTCAAAAGCTTACAGGAAAGATAAATAGCAAATTTGTTTGAAGTTTTTTAGAATGGTGTAGACGATCACACTCCAGATAACTAAAAAGTTTTGATATTTTTCTATTTCTCCACATAAACATATGTTGTTGGTACTCATTTGAAGGAACTGGGTAAGGCACTTCTAATGAGTACAACAATGTATGCTTTAATGGAGAAAGAAGAAAAAAACAACTTACTTGATACCCCTCTTTATCCAGAGTTACAGGAGATAGATGGATAGAAATGATAACATTATGTTTCATGGGGATGAAAATGCTGGTTGAGGAAACAGAAGTAAACAACAGAAGTATTAGTTGTGTTTCCAGTCAGCCTTAAGGGGAATTGATCCTCTTTTAGGGGAGGCAACTCTGTCAAAATGGTTTGCCTCCCTTCTGAAAAGGGGTCTACTTTAAAAGGAAAGAATTTGCTCCCAGGGAGCAAATTCTTTCATTTTAGAGTAGACCCCTTTTCAAAGGGGTCTTAGTGTGCAGAAAAGCAAACAGCTGGCCTAGGTGGCTCAGTTGAATGCATGTCTGACTTGTGATCAGGAGTTTCTGGGTGCGACCCCCGCTGGGTCGGCAACATTCTTTCATGGAGATTGATCATGAAATATTTTGTACGGCCATTCTCTCCCTTCTGCTGATTCAAGAAGGGCACTTGTCAGTTTCTGACGAAAGAATGTGCACAATACGGGTTAACCACTTAGAGGACTGTCTAGTAAAAGTATGGTTAGGTAAACTGACTGCACTTGACATGACCCCATAGGGTTGACTGGGCCGTAAAACCTCAACACAAACAAACAAACAAACAGGAAAATGTCTGAAAATCTACCTAGTGTATCCAGTCCCAGTAAGTAGTTCTTAACACAAGACATCTCTTCTTTCGATTATGACAGGACATAGAACTGTGGGAGACTAACAGAATGTTACGTAGCGGCGTTGTAGAGAAGACGGTCTACGATGAGGACTTTGATGAAGAAAATGAAGCCAGGGTTCATCTTCTTATTCACAACATTGTACCACCTTTCCTTGATGGTCGAATAGTATTTACTAAACAACCAGAACCAGTTGTTCCAATAAAGGTGAGAAATATATATGGGCCGCGCCTTGTGAAAACACATCTTCAGGCATATGCGGACAGTGAAGGCCCAGATCTGCCTGTGCATCTGTGCATTCTGATCAGGGCCTTCATTGTCCGCTGCCAGAATTTTTGGATACTATAGAATGTATCAATGGAGAGCAAAGGCCTAGATGAGACCTTACACATGCTGTCAACATGAGTGCTCTGTGGAACACCCAACTTGTTGGTGTAAAAATAGCAAACCTTATTCCTAATTATCACCCTATGTGTTTAGTAACACACCAGGTTTTGGTAGGAAGGGTAATGTTTTTAAACCCTGCCACACAATAGTGGCAGGGTATTATGATATACCTTTGGTGTCTGTCCGTCCATGCGTCCGCATTTCATTTCCCGATAACTCTTCCTACAGTTTTCATCAGATCGCATTAAAACTTAGTGGACAGTTAGACCATGAGGTGATACAGCGCATATTGTTTTGAGGTTACAGTAAACCAAAGTTTGAAAGAGTTTTTACATTTTTAAAGATTTTTGAGACTGGACTTTGTTTCCGGATAACTCCTCTTACAGTTTTTATGCGATTGTGTTGAAACATGACGGACGGTTAGACTATGAGTGATGCAGCGCAATTGTTTATAGATTACAGTCCACCAAATTTTGATAGAGTTAGAGCTCTTTAAAGATTGTTCAAGCATGCTGTGGCTTCTAGTTCTCATGGCGGCTTACAATTTACAAATGTATTAAGTACCACATCAAACACAAACATCTTCTCTACATGTTTTGTTACCCTGCATTGGCAGGGTTTGCGATGCTTATATTGTTTATAGTGATCAAATACATTCTTCTTGTATTCTGTAGGACCCAACCTCAGACATGGCAATTGTTGCTAGGAAGGGTAGTGCTGTTGTTAGGGTCCATAGGGAACAGAAAGAGAAAAGAAAGGCTCAGAAGAAGGAGTGGGAGCTGGCTGGGACCAGGATAGGGGAAATCATGGGGGTGAAGAAAAAACCTGATGAGGTGAGTGGAATTTACAAGTTTTGGTCTTTGACATTTTTTATTCATTTAATTTTTACACTCCGTGACACAACTGCGTTTGGGTATTTTGTTTCCCTCCAAATCTGTCCATCCATCCTTTTAGTATCGTTTATTTAACCTTTGACAGAGTTACTACCCTAGCTTACCACAAAAAAAAAAATGGTTTCCTCTCAGTATCATGAGAATGAATCAGTGGATTTGGTCGAAACTTCATATGTCAAATGACATTGACAATATCTTGCTTAGAATTATTACTCAGCATTTTCTGTCAATTTTCAACAGAGTTATGCTCTTGGTTACTGACAAAAAATGGTTTGGGCTTAATATCTTGAAAGAATTGATGGATTTGATTGAAATCATATATCAAATGATACTGTCATTTGATACTGACAGTGTCTTGCTTCGGATTATTACTTGGCATGTTTTGTCAATTTTCACAGAGTTACTGCCCCTGCTTAACAAAAATGGTTTTTGTTTTAGTATCATGAGAATGAATTAATGGATTTGGATGAAACTGCATATATCAAGTGATATTGACAATATTCTTGTTTGGGATTATTACTTGGCACTTTTCATCAGTTTACAACAGAGTTACTACTATCCTTGCTTAATAGCAACAAAAAATGTATTTTGTTCAATATGAGAACAAATTAATGGATTTGCATAAAATTTACATATTGAAGTATTTCATTTTGCAGATGAAATTGGCTTCTCTGGTTTATTCAACAAACAGCATTTGTGGTTTGAGCATAAAATGCATTACTTTATTACCACATCAAACATAGCCATCTCCACTCCATATTTTGTTACTGCACACAGGCAGGTATAATGCAGTGTCTGCGATGCTTTCATTAGCATTTCTAATAGTAAAGTTAACAGATGACAACATGAGATATTTGAGCTATGGTGTAAGAAAGTATGCCATGGGATGTATGTGCCGAGCAAAGATAACTCAGTCAGTGCATACGTACAATCAAGCCTTACTTTCTCAGAACACTGAGGCAAGCATATTTCAGAATGTTATCTGTTGTTGTTGTTGTTGTTGTGATTGACGCTTGAATGCTCTACCTGTTTAGTACAATTTCAGCATACAGCGTTATACAGTTATTGACTATTGAGGTAATGGATATGACGTGATATTCACCAGAGAATATCATATTGACAGAGGTGATAGCCGAGGTCAGTATTGGTATTCAGTTGTGCAACGTCATATCCACTCAATATCTCAATAGTAAATAATTGATTTATTATATAGTTTGTCTTTTCTCTTGATAACTGTGGCACCATTAAAATAAAATAAAAAAAAAATAAAAAGCACACGTAGACGCCGCCATCACTACTGAAGGCATTACTAAAAGTTGATATTCACTGGGAGGTGCACACAAGCCGGTGAACATCAGATATATTCACTGAGCTGAAACAGCTCTCAGCCAATGAAAGACAGTCTATTTTTAGGTTATATATTAATTTGAAATATTTTTCCTATTTTTCCGGAAGACAGTTTTCTTCAGGAGACAATTTGCATGAAATGTCAAAGCCTGTCTTCTGCGAAAAATAAGAAAACATCATCAGTTTGACATCTGCTGAATTAGCCCAGAGTGTGGTAAAGGTTCCAGAGGAGAATATTAGAATATGCCAAACTCTTTTCAGGAAAACTAAAAACGAAAAATCTAAATGTTGTCTTTTGGTATTGTACTTGCTTGATATGAAAAAGTCTGTCACTCAGGAGCATAGATAATTTGGTACTAAACTTGTTCTAGCAACAGTTTTTTTTTCATATCAGACACCTGATTATTTAGCCGGCCTCGGTGGCTCAGTTGGATGCGCCGTCCGACTGGAGACCAGGAGGTCGCGGGTTCAACTCCCGCCGAGGTCGGCAACATTCTTTCGTGGAGATTGATCATGAAATATTTTCTACGGTCATTCTCTCCCTTCCGCTGATTCTTCAAGAAGGGCAGTTGTCAGTTTCTGGCGAAAGAATGTGCACAATACTGGTTAACCGCTTAGAGGACTAAGCCTGCCCAGTAAACGTGTGGTTAGGTAAACTGACCACGCTCGACATGACCCTATTGGGTTGACTGGGCCGTAAAACCTCAACACAAACAAACACCTGATTATTCTCTATATATTTGATGTAAGCACATTGATAAATTGAAGCAAGATATAAAGCGAGTGATAACCTTATTATCTTACAGGAGGATGGAAAGGAAGAGGTAGATTATAAAACTGATCACAGATTTGCAGACTTGATGCAAGACAAGACAGAAGCTGTCAGTGACTTCGCCAAGAAAAGGACAATGGCTCAACAAAGACAGTACTTACCCATTTTTGCTGTTAGGAATGAGGTAGGCTGAAATTTATCCCATTGAGGATGCGGCACCTGATTAGGGACTCCACTGTTTGCAAATAGTTCAACCATTTTTCTTTAGGAATATCTATATCGTATAGCCTGAAATACCTAAAATGGAAAATGGACTCTTCCAATATATAGTGTGGGAGAGTTTATTCAATCTTTAATGGTTAAGGGGATTGGATACACTTGATAAAATTGCCAACATTTTCAACATGGGAGAAAGAAGCATCCAGATGGCTGAGTGGTTAGTGCTCTTAACTTTAGATCATGAGATTCCAGGTTTGAATCTATCTTGACTGATATCTTAGGGATGTTCAAGGTCTCAGCGATATGGGTCCCCAGAATCTTGACCAAAGATCAGAAGAAGGGCAGGCTTGATATTTCTAAGTATTTACTGTCTCTCTATGAAGATGAACCTGAGGAATTTATGTGTCGAGTTGTGACCCAAGATGAGACTTGGGTCCATCACTTTGATCCTAAGGCCAAAAAGCAAGAGTATGCAATGGAAGCAACCTGCCTAACCCCCTTCTAAGAAATTTAAGAGCATTTTGTCAGCAGGGAAGGTGATGGCTTCTTTCATTTGGGATAGTCTGGGCATTATCATGGTGAATTAACTGAAGGACAATCACATTATAACTGGTGCATATTATGCAGAAGAACTAAGGTGGCTGCATCAGGAGATTGTAAAGAAAAGAAGAGGAAAGTTGACTCAAGGTGTATTGCTCTTGCAAGATAGTGCACCAGCCCACCTCATAAGTTGCTATGGCTGTTGTGACTAAATGCAGCTTTGAGGTCCTTCCTCAGCCCTGGTATTCTCCAGATTCAGCCCTTCGGACATCTATCTGTTACCAAATCTGAAAACTAACTTTTGTGGTAGGAATTTGGAAGCAATGAAAGCGTCATAGATGCTGTTGATGAGTGTACTGGGGGGGGCGGGGGGTGGGGGCAGGAAGAAGGCTTCTATTTTAACGGGATAAGCAATTTGGAACAGCTTTGGAGAAAGTGCATTGAGGCAAAGGGAGATTATATTGAGAAATAATGGCACAATTTCTGCTCTTGGTCATTCCCAAATTACTTTTTTATTGTCCCTTGTACTCTTTAGAAGAACCTCAGTGAGATGCTTCTAATGAGTACCCACAACATGTTTTTGTACAGAAATTAGTAAACTGTCAGGATATATTGCTTCACTAGCAAAAAAATATAATATTCAGGGTTTATGTAAACAGTTCAGAGTTTATGTAAATAGCTCAGAGTTTATGTAAACAGTTAAGAGTTTATCTAAACAGTTCAGAGTTTAGCTAAACAGTTGTGTTAGCTCTAGAAATGGTAACAGTTGAGAGTATTTTTTTTTTTATGTTTTTGCATCAAAACATATCTTATGGGTACTCTCTGGAATTGCCTCAGTGAGACCATCCAGTGGGTACTTTGTAAAAAAAAAAAAAAATAACAAAACTGTTTATATGAAAATGCACTTTTTCTTAACCTGAGTAATGCATTTATGTAATATGTTTGTTTTATTTCAGTTACTGAACATCATACGAGACAATAGTGTTGTGATAATAGTGGGAGAAACTGGTTCAGGCAAAACTACACAATTAACACAGGTATACCTTTAAAACATGCACTATGGGTGGTAGGGTGGTTGACAAGGGCCTACTGTACTTGCAGCAAGTGTGGGGAGTGGGAAGTGGGTGCATGTTAGTTAGTATTCTGTTTCTGCATTGTCATTTGCTATGGTTATTCTCCCTTTCAGCTGATTCAAGAAGTTCAGTTGTCAGTTAATGACTCAAAGTACTGGAGCCAGTTGTTCCTAACGAGCTCCTTAAGAGGTCAACTCGTTAAGTGTTTTACAACTTTATAACCAAATAAACAAATATCTTTTGTTGAAAACACGTGAGAAGCTTTTGCAATGCAAAAGCTTCTCACATTTTTTCAATAAAAAATAACGGTACCTTTGAGATATTAATGTTTGAAATTTTAACGAAACGTTAACTAACGACATCGTTAGTTTTGAACAACTGGCTCCAGGTTAACTGCTTTATCTGCAGCCATTCTCCCCTTTCTGCTGAACCAGGAAGGGCAGTTGAGTGAAAGAATGTGCACAGGTACTGGTTAACCACTTGGAGGACTAGGCCTGCTCAGGTAAAGTGTGAATAGGTTAACTGACTGGCTCAATATGGCCTTAGAAGTGTTGATTGTGTCTACACAAAAAAACTACAACACACCTGTGGACTGATTTCACCTGTAGGAAGACTGGATACTTGCTGCAAGCAGTAGTTTTGGTCAGACTATTCTCATACTTTAGTAGTACCTGTGTAGTTTTAGATAAGGCACTGTTTTTTTGCCGAAAAACCTTTATATTTTTCCAATTTTTCCACAAATACATAGTGGGTACTGTCATTAGTGGAGAATGATCATGAAATATTTGCTAAGGTCATTCTCTCCCTTCTGTTGATTCAAGAAGGGCAGTTGTCAGTTTCTGGCGAAAGAATGTGTACAATACTGGTTAACCACTTAGAGGACTAAGCCTGTCCAGTAAACATGTAGTTAGGTAAACTGACCGCACTCGACATGACCCCATTGGGTTGACTGGGTCGTAAAACCTCAACACAAACAGTTGAGTACCTACAATATACATTTTGATGGAAAAATAAGAAAAACATTTATCTGGCTACCTCTTATCAGGATCTGTGCTCTTGTTTACATATTGACAAATAAAGGGGCTTCACCATAGCTCCAGATACGAGGGAGTATCAGGAAAATATTTTTCTTATTTCTCCATGAAAACATATGTTGTGGTGCTCATTAGAAGCGCCTCGTCGAGGTGCTTCTAATGAGCACCACAACATACGTTTTCGTGGAGAAATAAAAAAAAAATCAAATTTTTTTTTTTTGGTTGAAAAAAGGGCCTTATCTGGAGCTATGTAAATCACGAGAAAAAGTGTCTTTGGTTTTTTTGTGGACGGTAAAGATCCAGATCAGCCAACAAGGCTGCACAATCTGATAAAAGATTTGCTATGTACTTCAGTAAATGATTCTATTTTACAGTATCCAATTATACTGTAAGTGGACAGTGAAAGCTCTGATCAGTCTGCATGTATGTGCAGATTGATGATGATGATCTTTGCTGTCCACATATGCTCGGAAGGCACATTTGGACAAGGCATGGTTCAAATCATAGCTCTTGATAAGAGGGGGTATCCATATAATAGTTTTCGGTGGCTCAGTTGGATGTGTGTCCAAATGGTGATCAGGAGATTGCAGGTTTGACCCCCGTCAGGTTGGAAACATTCTGTCATGGAGCTTGATCATGAAATATTTTCTATGTTCGTTATCTCCCTTCCGCTGATTCAAGAATGGCAGTTGTCAGTTTCTGGCAAAAGAATGTTTACAGTACTGGTTAACTGCTGAGAGAACTAAGCCTGCCCAGTAAAAATGTGATTAGGTAAACTGACCGTGTTCGACATGACCCTATTGGGTTTACTGGGCAGTAAAACCTCACCCAAACTGATCTTCATGAAACATCTGTTGTGGGTACTCATTAGAAGTGTCTCGCTCAGCGAGGCACTCCTAATAGGTACCATAACATGTTATTATGGAGAAATAAGAAAATAAGTAAACAGAAATGAGAAAATAAGAAGAATTAAATAAGAAAAATATCAATACTTTTCAGTTGAGAATAGTGCTTTATCCCGATCTTTGTCAGATATTAGAAGTGACCATGTTATTTTATTTTGTGAACAAGAGTGACTAATGTTATGATATGTTGTGTTTGATTGTAGTACCTTCATGAAGATGGTTATACAAAATATGGTATGGTTGGTTGCACCCAGCCGAGGAGAGTGGCAGCCATGTCAGTTGCTAAGCGGGTCTCTGAGGAGATGGAAGTGAAGCTGGGAGAGGAAGTGGGGTATGCCATCCGGTTTGAGGATTGTACCCATGAGGTACTAGAATATGTTTCTTTGTATTTCTATGTTAGGACTTCAAACAAAGTGTGGTTAGGTGAACTGACTATGCTCTACATGACCCCAGTGTGTTGACTGGCCATAAAATCTCAACACAAACAAACAAACAGTCCTGTAGTCAAAATAATTGTACCTTAGCCGTCCTGTAGGAGTAAAACTCATAGATTCTACTCAAAGATTGGGTATATACAGGGATGAGAAACTTCAGGATTAGTCCTGATTTCAGGATTGAGAACTTGCATTTTAAGTATGAAATTTCACCTTTTGTTCACAAGACCATCCTTTTGTGTCAAAAGTCCTTATTTGGGTTAATAAATGCCTGATTTTGTTTGTGTTGAGGTTTTACAGCCCAGTCAACCCAATGGGGTCATGTCGAGCGCGTTAGTTTACCTAACCACACGTTTACTGGGCAGGCTTAGTCCTCTAAGCGGTTAACCAGTATTGTGCACATTCTTTTGCCAGAAACTGACAACTGTCCTTCTTGTATCAGCGGAAGAGGGAGAATGACTGTAGAAAATATTTCATGATCAATCTCCACGAAAGAATGTTGCCGACCTTGGCGGGGGTTGAACTCACGACCTCCTGGTCTCCAGTCGGATGGCGCATCAACTGAGCCACCGAGGCCGGCCAATATATGTCAGAAATAAACATTAAAAACTAATTATTAAACTTATTATTTGTTGCATAGCTCCAGATAAGAGGGAGTTTCCACATAATAATTTTCTTAATTCTCAATAAAGATATATGTTGTGGGTACTCATTAGAAGCGCCTCCCTGAGCACTTCTAATGAGTACCTACAACATATGTTTGTATTGAGAAATAAGAAAAATATTAGTAGTTTTTGGACTGAATTTTTAGATTTCAGGATTATTAGCTCACCCCTGTATACATGACATATGACATACTCCAGTAGCTGATATGCGTATTCATTTAATATGATTTTGTATATGATGAAAGGGAAAATTTCATCAAAATGGGATGAAAAATAAGAAAGTTATTGAAGTTTGAAGATGTCAGAATTGCTAATGTGGGTGCCAATATTTTGAATACCGTATTTGATCTAATTACCGCACATACCCCTATAAGCGCACAGTCATTCCATAGTCTTCATTTACAGCCAGTGTTTTTTTTTTCTTTACTTCTTTATAAAGGCATATGTTGTGGGTACTCATTTGAATTGCATCAACTTGTCGATGCAATTCAAATGAGTACCCACAACATATGCTTTTAAAAAGAAAATAAAAAAAAAATTGCATAATCATCATCAAATAAGTCCTTTTCTGACCTTTTTATAATGTATCCTTAATAGGTAGATACATATTTTATCACAGCTGAGTGTTCCCAGTAATTTTGAAAAACCTAAGCGCACATTGCGGTAATTAGGTCAAATACGGTAATAATAAATACCTTATTCGACAGAATTACCGCACTGTGCGCTTAGGTTTGTCATCTCAGATATTTTATTTTACCAGTGCTGCCTTTCCCTTTAAGGGTAATGGATACATCGCTAAGGGAAGTAACTTTTGGCATGGAAATATTTGCCTTTTCTCATTGGCAGCTACTCCTAAAGGAAAGAGTTTGTTCCCAAAGGGAGTAGCCCCATTTTTGAAAGGTTTCAGACACAAGAGAAGCAACTTCTTATTTGCAAAAAGTGTTTTCCCTTTTCAAAATGTCAAGCATATCCATCCATCTTAAAACCTGGGCCCAGTTGTTCAAAGCATCGTTAGCTTAATGAGCTCATTAATGACAAACTTGTGCACTGTTGTAGCTATTTTCAAATATTTTGATATTTTTGTGGGCAAAAATGTATACTCACATTTTTTCAGCAAAAAATATCAATGTATTTGCCATTTTTCAAGATAGAAATTTTAACATAAGTAAGTAATAACATCAATAATTAAGTATTGGGAAAAACAACCATCTGACTTGCTACAGTCTTGTGATAACCCTCGAAATATGAATGAGCAGCAACATGAGAAAATGTACCTTTGGACATGAGTGTCCAGGGAAGATTTAGGTCAGCCTGCACATTTCAGGTTAGCTAGCAACTTTAAGTTTTGAGCAGCTGGGCACTGTTTTACTGAATAAATTGTTACATATTCTATATGAAGATAATGATTACTTGAATAGTGAAGGGGCTGACCAGAGAGCAGTTTTTCAAAGCATACTAGGTTTTACAAAGTCATTAAATTAACATGATGTTAAATGTTAAATACAAAATTGTAAATACCCAGTATACTGATATCAGTGTATGAAAAAATTAATTGTTTAAAGGTACTTCTTGATAATGTTTGCTTAAAGACTTCGTTAAGCTAACCATGGTTTGAACAGCTGGACCCAGATTGTACAAATATAATTTTCCAGTTATTTCCTGTATATGTATGAAGTGTCTGTGTGGTCAAGCATTAGGCATTTCTGACTTCAATTCAGGAGGTCCAGAGTTTGAATCCCACTAAGGACATAATTCTGGGCCCGGTTGTTCAAAGCATCGTTAGCTTAACGAGCTCGTTAAGGGTCATTTCGTTAACTGTTTTAGCGGATTCAATATACAATATTCTGATATTTTTTGCTGAAAAAATGTGAGTAGCTTTTGCACTGCAATAGCTACTCACATTTTTTCAGCAAAAAATTTCAGCGTATTTGCGTATCACTAAATGTAAATTTTAACAAATCGTTAACTAACGACGTCGTTAGCTTTGAACAACCGGGCCCAGCTCATGACTGTACAGCTTTTCACTGCACAGAGCCTTTCTTTACCACTCCTTCATAGTCTCAGTGTGACTTAAATAATGTTGAAAGAGATGTCAAACACTTAATCATCATTATGTTGTGCATGTATGGAACGTTTTATTTTTCAGTCCACCATAATAAAATATATGACAGATGGTATATTACTTCGAGAATCATTACGAGAATCTGACCTTGATAACTACAGTGCAGTAATCATGGATGAAGCACATGAACGCTCATTAAACACAGATGTTCTCTTTGGATTGCTAAGGGAGGTAAGTCATTGAAAGACAGTTTGACTGGCGAAGGATGTGGGTATGTTTTTGATATAGCTTTTTCATTCAACCAAAAGTAATGATATTTTTCTTATTTCTCCATGAAAACATTTTGTGATATTGAGGGTTGAGTGCAAGACTATAGTAACTCAAACATATTTTTGAAACCCTTGTTTAGGGGAAACTTTGTCCCCTTTGTAAACAATGCAAATTTAGGTGCCATTGCTCATATGAGCAAATGGCACTTAAATTTTCATTGTTTACAGAAAAAAATGTTGTAATCTTCATAATGCCTTCATGGTGAGGAGATTAAGTATTGGGAGAAACAACCATCTGACTTGCTACAGTCTTGCGATCAACCCTCAAAATATGAATGAGCAGCGACATGAGAAAATGTACCTTTGGACCTGAGCATCCAGCGAAGATTTAGATCAGCCTGCACATTTGCTAACCAAGGATGCAAGTTTCCTGTGGACAGTGAAAACTGATCAGACTGCATGGATGAACTGGCTGATTTCAGTGATTTGAGTAAGTATTTGGAGTACATGTCAGAAGGTACATATCAAGTTGCAGCTCTATATTTTTTGATTGGAAAAAAGTTATTTTTAGTAGTACAGTCGACTCTCGTTGTCTCCAAGTCCAAGTACTCTCTGAAATACTTCGAAATATCTGTACCTCGACATATCAGATTTGCAGAATTGAGGAAAAAATAATTCAATCAACTGCATTTAACAAATATATATGTACTTGGACTCTTTGAGATATATTGAGATATATTGAAAATATTGTGAAAAAGAGGAGAAATTGCTCCTTAGGAGCAATTTCTTCTCTTTTCCAGAATATTTTTTACCTGTTGTTAGATTTTCATGTTTAGGCAGGGACCAGATATTCACTTCGAGAAACGGTTATTTGAGATAAGCGAGTTCGAGATAATGAGAGTCAACTGTATAAGATTGCCAAAGTGAGTCTTGACAAAAACTAAGACTAGCCTGTAAATTAGCACAAAGTAGCTAACAGATGAAAGTAAAATCTAATAGATTTAGATTCTGAAGGGCAGACTGAATATCAAAGTGGCTTAAATTTGTTTACGCTGTTTGTTGGGGCAGGTTTTAACAGTTAATTTTTGCCTATTTTCCTTGTAGGTTGTAGCCAGGAGAAGAGATCTCAAATTAATAGTAACTTCAGCAACTATGAATGCGGACAAGTTTGCCCATTTCTTTGGAAATGTCCCAGTGTTCACTATTCCTGGCCGTACCTTCCCGGTAGATGTACTGTACGCCAAAAATCCAGTGGAAGACTATGTAGATGCTGCTGTTAAACAATCACTGCAGATACACCTCACTGGACAGGATGGTAATTATTTAATATAGGGATCAAACATGGTTTTTCATGCATTAAAGCCTGCCTTCTTCGTGGCTCAGTTGGATGCGCCGTCCGACTGGAGACCAGGAGGTCATGGGTTCAACCCCCGCCGAGGTCGGCAACATTCTTTCATGGAGATTGATCATGAAATATTTTCTACATTCTCTCCCTTCCGCTGATTCAAGAAGGGCAGTTGTCAGTTTCTGGTGAAAGAATGTGCACAATACTGGTTAACCGCTTAGAGGACTAAGCCTGCCCAGTAAACGTGTGGTTAGGTAAACTGACCGTGCTCGACATGACCCCATTGGGTTGACTGGGCCGTAAAACCTCAACACAAACATGCATTAACATTCGCCAGGTCCCGTGGGAGGTGTTGAAAACCGAGGCCCAAGGCCGCGGTTTTCAACACCTCCCAAGGGACCTGGCGAATGTTAATGCATTTGAAAACCATGTTCGATTGCTATTATTGCATAAAAACTGAAAACATTTGCTACATTTCGCGTTATTTCTTGCACTATTTTGTTTCCCCTTTTCCCGGATGTTGCACGAACGCTATTTCCATGGACTATGCTCGTTCTAGGGCAGGAGGGTACATATCGCGTGATGGCAGCAATTCTGGGGCCCTGGTTTGAGCATAGTGAAAGTTGCGTAGCCGTGCATTAACAGCGCGTGAATTGCCTTGGTTTTACACGGCTTTTATATTTTCAGTTAATGCACAGCTGTTAATAACATGCAACAATGTTTTTTATGCAATAATATAATTTAATTCACAATTATAATTTGAAAAGGAAATGTACAGAATGAGCTTAGAAGCAAACATATGGGATATGGATACACTTTCAGGGGAGGCAACTATGTCAAAACTGGGTTATCTCATTCTTAAAAGTGGTTTACTCTATAATGAAAGGTATTCAGACAGTTAACCTTTTCGTCCCTACAGACCAATACAGATGCCTTTGCAAATAGTGCAGATCCAGCTGAGACGGCTCATAATGAGCCATCTCATCTGGATCTGCACTATTTGCCATTCTGTTATTGATTTTGACTGAAACCCCTATTTGCAACAATGGATATGTCCAAATACAGAGATGGAAGTGTTCATTTCAGAAACTCAGGGATGAAAGTGTTAAGACCAAGACCAACTGGTGGATCAGCTGTATCCAAATAGTCAGGTTCTTTAACTTGTCCTATACTTGCTGCAGACACCCTACACTGTGCAGAGACTTTGGTCAGGATGTATTGTCTAGTCTACGTTGGTTTGGGTAGAGGGGGTGGTCGGGTGGTGCGAAGGTGCTGTGTATCTTAGATCACCGGGGCGTCCAACTGATATTGGCTTACAGTTGGGCAAGGCCTGCTATCCTTGTAGTGGGTAAGGGTAGAGGGGGAATGTTTTTATTTCTTCTGTTTCTTCACTTTCATTCCTGTTCCTCTTTCTTCCCTGTCCCTCTCTTTCATCTCCTCTACTCTCTCTTCTATCTCTTTTCTCCCTTTCTCTGGGAGACGACACAAAATGACCCTCAAGGGTTGACGTGTCGTTAAACCCCAAAACAATCAATCAATGGTTTGGGTAGAACAGCTCAGTCAACACTATAAAGGTCATGTCAAGCTGGTCAGTTGGCCTAATCACACTTTTCCTGGGCAAGTTTAGTCCTCTAAGCAGTTGATCAGTACTTGTGTACATTCTTTCCCCAGAAACTGACAACTGCCAGTTTTGAATCAGCAGAAGGGAGAGAATTGACTATGAAAGAATGTTGCTGGACTCGATGGAGATGCAACCTGGGATCACCAGTTGGATGCACCTCTAAGGCACCGAGGCGGGTGACAGGGTTAGGTTTTAATAGCCTGTGTATGGGGGAAAAAAAATCTGTATTCAATAATTATTAGTTGTAGATAATGATTTTTTTTAACAAAAAAAGTTTTGATTTTTTTTCTCGTTTTCTCCAGAAAACATATTTTATGGGTGCACATTAGAGATGCCACTATGAGGCACTTCTAATGAATACCTACAACCCTTTGCTGGAGAAATAAGAATTTTTAATCTGTATGTGCCACTTATCTAGAACTATGAATAGTCTTTTTCTGTTCTCCTCCAGGTGATATATTGGTATTTATGCCAGGACAGGAAGATATTGAAGTGACTTGTGAGCTACTTGCAGGTTGGTTGATTTATTACCCAAATAAACCTTAGTATTAGGACAGACAGGCCTCAGCAAACAGTGTTGACCCAGATCAGATGCCGCAAAATGTGGCATCTGATCAGGGTCTACACTGTTTGCCACTCCTCCAGCAGTTTTTACACACATCGATAGCCAGCTACCTGGAAGGGGTCCCACCGATGTGGATGTTGCTCCTGTATCTGCACGTTAATAAAAAATCTGTTGATGATGATGATGATCAATAGATAACAAAATGGACGTTCAAATTTTAGGACAAGTATGTTAAGGAGGTAAGGTGTCCCAATACTTAGGATAAATATAGTAGCTATAGATTCTGTTGATGGCTTGTCCAGGCTAGCAACAACACATTTTGCAGAACAGAAATTTTGAGGAGAGTTTTGATAAATTTAATCAAAAAACTCTAGAATAATCAGGAAAAAACTGTCTGATCTATACATTTTCTTAGAGCCGATCTATACATTTTCTTAGAGCCTTTATGTTGTCTTAATTCTGCTGGGCAGTTCTGTTAAAAATGACTGGAACAAAAGAAAGTCATGTCTATTGTTAGTTTATGTAAATTATCCTTTGTAGTCATTCTTCAGTATCTGTCAATTGTTATTTGGTTGGTTTGGAGTTGAATAGCCCAAGTCAACACTATTAAGGTCATCGAGCTGGTCAGTTTTACCTAACCACTTTTCCTTAGTCCTGTAAGCGGTTAACCAGTACTTGTGCACATTCTTTCATCAGAAACTGACAACTGCCTTTCTTGAATCAGTGGAAGGGAGAGAATCACCGTAGCTATAGAAAATATTTCATGATAAATCCCCATGAAAGAATGTTACAGAACCCAGCGAGGATCAAACCCATGATCTGTTGGTCACCAGTCAAAGGCGCATGTGACTGAATCACAGAGGCTGACAATTAGTTATTATATTAGTCGCAAAAGTTTATTGATACAAAGACAACTATAGTGATGCTAATAAGCCATGCTTATTAACACTTTTTCTTGTAATATCTGTTTCACTACTAAATCAACTTAATAAACCATTTTGATGCAAGTAATCCCCATGGTTTGATGTATCATTAAATCATCATTGTCATCGCTGTCATCATCATCGTCATCCTCCTTCTAATCAAGAGCTGTGATTTTGAGCTTTTTGAACCTCTTATATTTTGTATAGGGCTCTTTGATCATATTGTGTTCTTAACACTCTTTGGATTACAAGATCCCAGGTTAGAATCCCACTGGAAGAGGACATTACGAAAACAAGCCTATTCAAATATATAGAAAATTTCACCTCCAAAAACTGAAAATTTTCAGATAAAAAATTCCGATATTTTCATATTTGCGCTCAAAACATAGATTGTTGGTACTGGTTAGAACTGCCTTGCCGAGGCGGTTCTAACGAGTACCCACAATCTATGTTTTTGAGCAGAAATAAGAAAAATAATGTATACCCCTGTAAACCCCAGTTTTACTGTATAAAAGTGGGATTTAAGGGGGTCAGAATTATATAGGCGTGTTTTTGTGTTGATTCAGCTCATGGCTGTACAGCACTTCATTGCACAGAGCCTTTATATTATCTCCCCTCCATCATCTCGATATGACTTAGATAATGTTGAAAGGGATGTCAAACATGAAATCGTCATCATCATAGCACTCTTCCTGCAGGGTAAAAATTTAATCAGACACCAAATTTGAAATATTTGTCTTATTTTCCCAGAAAATAGGCTTTGACATTTCATGCAGATTGTCTCCTATTTCCAGGGAAAAATAAAAAAAGTATCGCTAATTTTTGGTCTGCTGATTAACCCTTAAAATGCCAAAAAAAACCTGCATCTGAAAATATTGTCTGTTTATGTTGTCAGCTGCATCTTCTCACAAACTTTTCAAACATACTTTTTGCATATAGGCAAACAGTGTGGACCAAGATCAGACTGCTCCTAGAGGAGCAGTCTGATCTGGGTCCACACTGTTTGCAACAATGACTTTTTAAGTAACCCACAGAAGACAAAGCAGATGACAATTGCTGTGTTTGGCATCTTAAGGGTTAATAATTGTATTAGCCATTGAAAGCACATATATTTAATACTAATTCTTGTGATACCATGCTTGTTTATCAGAACGTCTTGGTGAACTAGATGAAGCTCCCCCATTGGCTATATTACCTATCTACTCTCAGTTGCCTAGTGATCTGCAAGCTAAAATTTTCCAGAAAGCCCCAGATGGTGTGAGGAAATGTGTGGTGGCTACAAATATAGCTGAAACTTCACTTACAGGTAATGTTTCTAAAATTCATTGCAAGTAGTTATGTCTTATTGAACTGGAGCAACCTGAAAAAAAAACAACAACAAAAAAAAATCTTTTCCTGTCCATAATATTTTGCCTACTTGGGTGATTTTTTTTTTCTGTCTTCTTTGACAATTTTGATGAAGTTAAAATTTAACATGCCAGATAAACTTTCCAGCAGATGACAGTTTGAAATTTGTTTTCTTGTTTTATCAGAAAATGGGGTTTGTCATTTCATGCAAAGTGTCTCCTTTATAGACAATTTGCACGAAATGGCAGACCCTATTTTGGTGGAAAAAATAAGAAAATATCACCAGTCTGAATTTGTGCAGTGAGTGATATAAAAGATTAAATTCCCAGACTGAAAATATAAAACACTGAGGTGCTTCTAATGAGTACCACAATATATGTTTTGTGGAGAAAAAAGAAAAATATTGTGTGGGTACCCCTTCTTATCTGGAGTTATGAAATTTGGAAAGTTATAATAAAACATTCTGGCTAGAATCCTGTTAGGTAGGTGAGAAATGTAAGGGGAAACATCAGTTTTAGGCTTTGACCCTTGTTACCTATTAACATTGCCGGCTATTGTAAACTGAAGGTGTTAATCTCTTACAGTTGATGGTATAATTTTTGTTGTAGATGCAGGCTATTGTAAACTGAAGGCGTTTAATCTCTTACAGTTGATGCTATAATGTTTGTGCTAAACGGAGGCTATTGTTAGCTATACATATTTAACATCTTACAGTTGATGGTATAATGTTTGTGGTTAATGCAGGCTATTGTAAGCTGAAGGTATTCAGTCTCTTACAGTGGATGGTATAATATTTGTGGTAGATGCAGGCTATTGTAAGCTGAAGGTATTCAATCTCTTTTAGTTGATGGTATAATGTTAGTGGTAGATGCAGGCTATTGTAAGCTGAAGATATTAAGTCTCTTACAGTTGATGGTATAATATTTGTGGTAGATGCAGGCTATTGTAAACTGAAGGTGTTAATCTCTTACAGTTGATGGAATAATGTTTGTGGTCGATGCAGGCTATTGTAAACTGAAGGTGTTTAATCCTAAGATTGGTATGGATGCTCTTCAGATCTTTCCTATTAGTCAGGTATGTATTTCTTCAAAACATAGATTGCTTTGGTAGTTTATATAACTTTTCTGTCTGGATCTTTATTAAATCTGTCTGGAAAATTTGGACACCTCGGAAGAATTATTAGTGCTCAGCATGCTTGGTAATTCCAGCAGACAACATTTTGAAATATTTTTCTTATTTTTCCCTCTGAAATAACCCAGAAAAATAACCCAGAAAAAAGGCTTTGACATTTCATGCAAATTAGGAGACAATTTGCATGAAATGTCAAGCCCATTTTCTGGGAGAAATAAACAAAACATGGGCTTTGGAATTTCAAGCAAATTGCCTGTCCATTTTTTGGGGAAAAATAAGAAATTATCATTTTTTTTCTGTCATTTTGCCCATAGAGTGGTAAAGGGTAAGCAGGCTTAACCCTTGTCCTGCTGAATAAATTAAGATGTCACACCCACTTCTAATTTTCAGCCAATCAGGTTGCTTGTTCTGGATTGTTGCTATAAATTAACATTCTTAATGACAAACAGTGCAGATCCAGATCAGTTGGCTTCTTCAGAAGCCAACTGATCTGGATCTACACTGTTTGCAAAGGCAGGATATATCCGGGTTCAGCAGGACAAGGGTTAACATATCAGTAGAGTTCAATCATTTGATTGTGTCTGTTTATAGCTCTATTTCTGGTTAACTCTGAAATCCACAATCTTCAGTGTTTGCATTTACTTTCTTCATATAAAACATAAACTAAAAAAATTCAGTATCATTTTATGATCCTTATGTATACTGCATTGTCTAATGACTTTTCCATTTTTAGATCATCTGTATGAAAGTACAGCAAGAGCTGTGGCACTACCCCAGAATTGGTAGTGGTGTCAGCATCCACAAATGCTTTGGTTTTACTTTAAGTAGTTTCAAAGAATTCAAGTTACCTGTGACCTTGTCGTCAGGTTCAGAGACATATAATTTTCATTTTAAAGTTTTATGTTGGAAGTTTTTAAAGCTGTATATCTTCCTACTTATCTCTTCCTCCCTCATAGCATTTAACTTTATTTTATATGAATAGGATGATATTATATAGGACTATGCTGATGTTTTATTAGGCTGATAGGCACCAACAGGTGTTACTTTTTCCATATGGCTTGATGAATCTCTAATCTATGAGGATTGTACTTCTTTAGCTTACCTGAGCATGAAGTACTCAAGTTGAGTTATTATGATCGTTCAGTGTCTGTCCTGCATTTACCATTGTGTGGCGTAAACAATTTGCTTTAAATGACTACTCCTCCTACATGCTTGGGCCAATTTACTCTAAACTTGGTAGACTCAAAACTAAGTATCGAGGCAACTTGTAGATCAAAAAGAGCTGAAATTGTTTCGCTATGAAATCCAAGATGGCTGCCACAGCCACAGCCGCCATCTTGAAAATCTATTTTGAACTTCTCCTGAACTGAAATGTCAATTGATTGAAAACCTGGTAGGAAGTATTGGGGTGACTTGTAGGTCAAAAATAGCTAAAATGGTCCCAATCAACAATCCAATATGGTGACCTTGGCAGCCATCTTTGAAAATCTATTGTAAACTTCTTTTCCTGAACCTAAAGTCCAATTGACTCAAAACTTGATAGGAAGTATTGGGGTGACTTGCAGATCAAAATTAGCGAAAATCATTCCGATCAGGAATGCAAGCTGGCTGCAAGGGCTGCAATTTTGAAAATCAGTTTTGGGCTTCTTCTCCTGAACTGAAAGGCCCATTGACTTGAAACTTTGTAGGACGTATTGGGGTGACCTATAGAACAAAAATAGCTCAAATAGTTCTGGCGGCCATCATGAAAATCTATTTTGAACTTCTTCTGAACTGAAAGGCCAACTGACATAAAACTTGATAGGAAGTATCAGTGTGACTTGTAGATCAATAACAGCTGCAATTGTTCCGATCAAAAATCCCAAGATGGTCGCTATCTTCAAAATCTATTTTGAACTTCTTCTCCTGAAATGAAAGGCAGATCAACTCGAAACATGGTAGGAAGTACCAGGGTGACTTGAAGATGAAAAATAAGTAAAATAGTTCCAATTGGAAATGCAAGAAGGCCACCACAGCCACCATCTTGAACATCTATTTGAACTTCTCCTGAACAGAAAAGCCAGTTGACTGGAAACTTGACAGGAGGTATCAGGGTGACTTGTAGATAAAAAATAGCTAAAAAAGTTCCGATTGGATATCCAGTATGGCTGCCATTTTGAAAATTCATTTTGAACCTCTTCTCTTGAACCAAAAGGGCCAACCGACTTGAAACTTGGTGGGAAATATTGAGGCTACCTGTAGATAAAAAATAGCTAAAATCACTTTGATTGAAAATCCAAGATGGTCACCATGGCCGCCATCTTAAAAATCTGTTTTGAACGTCTTCTGAATGGAAAGGCCATTTGACTCCAAACTTGGTAAGGAATATCAGGGCGACTTGTAGATCAAAAGAAGTGAAAATCATTTAGATTAGTCATCCAAGATGGCCACCATCTTGAAAATCTATTTTGAACTTGTTCTTCTGAACAGAAAGGCCAGTTCATAAATAGCTAAAGTCATTATGATTGGAAATCCGAAATGGCCATCATAGCTGCCGTCTTGAAAATATGTTTTGAACTTCTTCTCCTGAATGGAAAGGCGAACTGATTCGAAACTTGGTAGGAAGTATTGAGGTGATTAAGACTTGTATATCGAATATATCTTGAATAGTTCAGATTGGAAATCCAAGATGGCCGCCATGACCACCATCTTCAAAACCTATTTTGAACTTCTTCTCCTGAGCCAAATGGCCAACCGACTCAAAATATGGTAGGAAGTATTGGGATGACCTGTAGATCAAAAACAGCTAAAATCTTTCAAATCTGAAATCCAAGATACCAGCCATGGTGGCCATCTTGAAAATAAATTTTGAACTACTTCTTCAAGATGGAAAGGCCAATTGATCCAAAACTTTGTGGGCAGTCTTGGAGTGACTTGTAAATCAAAAATAGCTAAAATTGTTTTGATCAGAAATCCAAGATGGCTGCCATCTTGTAAATCTATTTTGAACTTCTTCTCCTGAGCCAAAAGACCAATTGACTGGAAACTTAGTAGGAAGTATTGGGTGACTTGTAAATCAAAATAGCTAAAACAGTCCAATCAGAAATCCAAGATGGCCACCACAACTGTCCACCACAGCTGTCATCTTGTAAATGTATTTTAAACTGCTTCTCCTGAACTGAAAGGCCAAACTTGTATGGTACTCAGATGAGTAATTCAGGGCCATTTTGGCCCTCTTGTTAGCTCACCTGAGCTATTGTGGTCAGTCAGTGTCAGTTGTGCGCTGTTCATCATGCATCATTCATCCTGCGGCATCATCAATTTGCTTTAAAATCCTACTCCTCCTACACCCTTGGACCAGTTGAATTGAAACTTAGTAGGAAGGATCTACTTGTAGATAAAAAATTGCTAAAATCATTCCGATAGGAAATTCAGGATGGGCACCATGGCGTGCATCTTGAAAACCTATTTTGCCCTCATCTCCAGTACAGAAAGGCCAATTGCCTTGAAACTTGGTAGGAAGTATCGGGGCAACTTGCAGATCAAAAGTAGATAAAATTGTTCTGATCTGAAATCCTAGATGACCACCATGGCAGCCATCTTGAAACTATATTTAGCGCTTCTTCTCCTGAACCAAATGCCCAGTTGACTCGAAACTTTGGAAGTATTTGGGCAACTTGTAGATCAAAAATAGCTAAAATCGTTCCCATTGAAAATCTGTTTTGCTCTTCATCTTCAGAACTGAAAGGCCAATTGACTCAAAACTTTGTAGGAAATATTGGTGCAACTTGTAGATAAAAAAAAAAAAAAGAAAAAAAGAAAAAAAAAAGCTAAAATTGTTCCAGTTGGAAATCCAAGATCCGTCTTGAAAATCTATTTTGCCCTTCAGCTGCTGAACCGAAAGGACAATTGACTTGAAATTTGTTTGGAAGTATCATGATGTCTTGCAGATCAAAAAAAAAAACAAAACTAAAATCATTCTGAAAGGAAATCCAAGATGGCCGCCACGCCATGGCGGCCATCTTGAAAATCTATTTTGAACTTCTCCTAAATCAAAAAGCCAATTTACTCAAAACTCGGTAGGAAGTATCAGGGTGGTCACCCTAGCAGCCATGTTTAAAGTCTATTTTGAATTTTTCTCCTGAAACCAAAGGCCAATTGATTCAAAACTTCATTGGCAGTATCAAGATGACTTGTAGATCAAAAGGGGTAGGGGATGGTTGGGTGAGACAAAGATGTCGTGTAAATTGTGTCACCGGGGCGTCCAACAGATATTGGCTTACAGTTGGGCAAGGCCTGCTATCCTTGCAGCAGGTAAGGGTAGAGGGGGAATGTTTTCCTTTCTTCTGTTTCTTCACTTTCATTCATTTTCCTCTTTGACTTTCTCCCATGTCCCTCTCTTTCATCTCCTCTTTTATCTCTTCTATCTCTCTTCTCCCTTTCTCTGGGAGATGACACAAAATGACAAAAAGTGTTGATATGTTGTTAAACCCCAAAATAATAAAACGTAGATCAAAAGTAGCTAAAATGGTTCTGATTGGAAGTCCAAGAATGCCACCATGGCCACCATCTTGAAAATCTATATTGAACATCTTCTCTTGAACCGAAAGGCCTATTGACTCCAAATTTGTCTGGTAATCAGGTGAGCAATACAGGGCCATGTTGGCCCTCTTGTTTTTGTTTTCATATCAGTTTTGTTATAATTTTGTTTTTATTTAGATACAGCTTGATTTGTCTGTGCTCTTATATTGCGCCATCTCTATCAGACATTTTCTTATGATTCCTGTAATAATTTCAGGCCAATGCTAACCAGAGATCAGGAAGAGCCGGGAGGACAGGACCAGGGTAGGTGGAAAAATAATCAATGGTACACTGATGCCTCAGTATAGGCTTTCATGAAGAAATAAGAAAAAACTATTTAGTTTTTAGCTTGCCTGTACAAAAGTACAGGAAGAGCTGTTGCACTACCCTCTGGCGTCGGTGTTGGCGTTGGCATTGGCATTGGCGTCGGCGTCAACAAAAATGTTAAAGTTTTAGGTCAAAGTTTTTAAGACCTTATATTTTCTTCATCCTCAGATGGGTTTACTTTATATTTGGTATAATTAAAGATGTTGGTTAAAAATTTTATTGAGACCTATCCACACTCCTGCTCATGACCTATAGGTCAAGGTCATGGACTTAGAAATTTTATGTTAAAGTTTTGCGTCAAAGTTTTTAAGAACACTTAATTTCTAAATCCTTGCATGGATTTTCTTTATATTTGGCATGATAATAGATATTGGTCCAAAAATTTATTGGGCACTATCCCCACCCCTGTTTACAACATATAGGTCAAGGTCACGGACTTAGAAATTTATGTTAAAAATTTACGTTAAAGTTTTTAAGATCTCTCTAAATCCTGCTATGAGTTTACTTTATATCTGGCATCATTATAGATATTGGTCCAAAATTTTATTCGGCACTATCCCCACCCCTGCTTATGACATATAGGTCAAGGTCAAGGACTTAGAAATTTTATGTTAAAGTTTGCATCAAAGTTTTTAAGTGTTTTTTTTGATTTAGTTTATATTTGTTATACAGGGCTTCCATTAACTTTCAGACTCAGGAAGTCCCAGACTTCCTACACCTCAGATTTGGAAGTCCCACAGGAAAATCTAGGAAGTCCCACTTTTTCCGTGCTGCAACAGGCTGCCCTTTGTTTCGCTTAACATAGGTTCTTATTTCAGTGTCACACAGAATCATCATGATCTATAATTCTTTCAGATGTGTCTTAAAAACGTCCTTATCGCTTAAAATTCGATCGCATCTTTTTGGAAAGCCTGAACTTGTATGTCGGACCTTAGAGAAAGCATCAACATTGGTAAAACTTCGCCTTCGTTTCAAAGCCCAGAGAAGGGAAAAAATAAAATAAAACACGTGAGAGAAAAGCCCCAAAACATGTTTTCTTAAAAATAAACTACCCGGTATGCTGAAATAACTTCGCAGACAAGTTTATAATGAAATATTTGTTCGGACAGAAGCTGATCCACACGAGCGAACGAGTTGCGTCCTTCACAAATTTGTGGGAAAACGGCGCCGACTCGTGTGTAACAACAAACAAATAAAATGCAGCTCTTGATAAATTACCAACAGCAATAACGTTCGTTCGCGGAGAAAAGCAAGCAAAACCATCACAAATCTCCTAAATTTAGACTTACTTTGCGTCTTTTCCGCGCTGGTAAACAGCGCAACCGGAACGAGGCTACGCATTTAGAAACGGGTTTTCCGAAAACGTTGACGAAAAATATGTTTTATTTTCATTTGCAAAATTGCTTTTATTGTCATAGCATTGTAGGAAAGACAAGCATAAGCTTCTAAATTTGAATAGATTTCAATTTGCGTTTTGCGCATAATTTATTTATAGAATTTCCCTCGGCAACTCCCGGATTTCAGACGACACACCTTCTTAGCAAAATAATAATTTAAGATTTTAAGACCTGAATATTAAAACAATTAATGACTTCATATAATTTCATTATTTTCTTCCAAAGATCATTTGTGTCAACGCATTTTTGATGTTTATTTCTTGTTCTGAATTTATCTATTTCCAGACAAGGAAAATCCGCTCGTCTAAATTCAATTTATTAGTGCTTCTTGTCTTTGTTTAACTTGCATAATCTTTTGAACGCGTCTTCCTGCTAAACTGGTGCGCTGGAAAGATTTATTTATTTCTCATGCATTCTTGTGTATTTGTTAGGTTTTGGAACTGATAAGGTTGCCAGGAAGTTTTAGAATATAAAGCGCAACCTAGAAAATTCCTCCCGACCGAAAATTTTCGGGTTCATTGGTCAACGTTTTGAACGCGCGTGAACGAATATTTCGGGTGTCGCAGGAGAAAGTTAAATTATACAAACATCAATTAATCAACTCATCACGCTTGACAAATACATGCAGTGATCACACAGCTATCAAAAGGATGCCGCGACACGTGAGACGGCTGTCAATAAAACTCCCGCAAGCGGGAAGTGGGACGTCCTTAGAAGCTCAGTGAACACAGGTAGTGAATTTCCAATAAGTAGGCGGGGCAAACATCATACAACTCGTTAAAAGTGGGCGGGGTTTTTAACAGTTTTGGACGTCTCGGGTATCGATTTTGGACGGACAAAAGAAATTTCGGAAGTCCGCGGTACGTCTTTGAAGTTCAATTTGGACGTCCGGTGGCAATCTCAGGGCGTAATATACGCCGTACGTCCGCTTAATGGAAGCCCTGGGTATAATTATAAATGTTGGTCCAAAATTTTATTGAGCCCTATCCACACCCCTGCTCATGACCTATGGGTCAAGGTCAAAGACTTAAAAATTTTATGTTAAAGTTTTGCATCAAAGTTTTTAAGATCTCTTAATTTCTAAATCCTTGCATGGATTTAATTTATATTTAGCATGATTATAGATATTGATCCAAAATTTTATTTGGCACTATTCCCACCCCTGCTTGAGACCTAGAGGTCAAGGTCATGGACTTAGAAATTTATGTTAAAGTTTTGCCTCAAAGTTTGTAAGACCTCTTAATTTCTAAATCCTTGCATGGATTTACTTTATATTTGGCATGATTATAGATATTGGTCCAAAACTTTAATCAGCACTATCCCTGCCCCATGACCTAGGTGTCAAGGCCATGGACTTTGAAATTTTATGTAAAAGTTTTACCTCAAAGTTCTTAAGATCTTGTAGTCACTCAACTACTTTTCAGTCATACTTGGTATTGGTATTTTTTTGTTTGATTGACAAGCGCGAGTTCAGGCGAGCATCCTGTCTGGCGACAGGTCTTGTTATTCTTATTAAAATGCAATTCACTTAAAATGCTACTATTCCATGGACACCAACCATAGTTCTACACTGTTCTATGGATACCAGCCATAGTGTTATATATATAGGGATGGTACTGCATAAGTTTTTGTTAGCTCACCTGAGCAGGAAGTGCTCATGGTGAGCTATTGTGGTCAGTCAATGTCCGGCGTGCGGCGTCATCAATTGCTTTAAAAGCCTACGCCTCCTACACCACTGGGCCAATTGACTCAATACTTGGTAGGAAGCATAGGGGTAACTTGTAGATCAAAAATAGCTAAAATCCTTCTGATCGGAAATCCAAGATGGCCACCATGGCCGCCATCTTGAAAATCTATTTTTCGCTTCATCTCCTGAACTGAAAGGCCAATTGACTCCAAACTTGCTAGGAAGCATCAGGGTGACTTGTAGATCAAAAATAGCTAAAATCGTGCCGAATGTAAATCCAAGATGGCCCCTATGGTGGCCATCTTGAAAATCTATTTTTTGCTTCTTCTCCTAAATCCAAATGCCAATTGACTCGAAACTTGGTAGGAAGCATCGGGGTAACTTGTAGATCAAAAATAGCTAAAATGGTTCCAATCAGAAATCCAAGATGGCCGCCATCTTGAAAGTCTATTTTTCACTTCATCTTCTGAGCAGAAAAGCCCATTGACTCCAAACTTCAGGAAGCATCAGGGTGACTTGTAGATCAGAAATAGATAAAATCGTGCCGATCCAAAATCCAAGATGGCCTCCATGGCCGCCATCTTGAAAATCTGTTTTTCGCTTCTTCTCCTAAACCCAAAAGTCAATTGACTCAAAACTTAGTAGGAAGGATCAGGGTGACTTGTAGATCAAAAATAGCTAAAATCGTTCCAGACCGAAATCCAAGATGGCCGCCATGGCCGCCATCTTGAAAATCTATTTTTCGCTTCTTCTCCTGAACCGAAAGGCCAGTTGACTCGAAACTTGGTAGGAAGCATCAGGGTGACTTGTAGATCAAAAATAGCTAAAATCGTGCCGATCATAAATCCAAAATGGCCGCCATTGCGCCCATCTTGGAAATCTATTTTTCGCTTCTTCTAAATCCAAATGCCAATTGACTCGAAACTTGGTAGGAAGCATCGGGGTGACTTGTAGATAAAAAATAACTAAAAGCGTTCTGATCGGAAATCCAAGATGGCTGCCATCTTGAAAATTTATTTTTCACTTCATCTCCTGAGCAGAAAAGCCAATTGACTCCAAACTTGGTAGGAAGGATCAGGGTGACTTGTAGATCAAAAATAGCTAAAATCATGCTGATCGGAAATCCAAGATGGCCGCCATGGTGGCCATCTTGAAAATCTTTTTTTCACTTCTCCTAAACCCAAAAGCCAGCTGACTTGAAACTTGGTAGGAAGCATCGGGGTGACTTATAGATCAAAAATGGCTAAAATTGTTCCGATTGGAAATCCAAGATGGCCACCATGCCGCCATGGTGGTCATCTTGAAAATCTATTTTTCACTTCTTCTCCTGAACCGAAAGCTTATTGACTTTAAACTAGGTAGGAAGCATCAAGGTGACTTGTAGATCAAAACTAGCTAAAATCATCCCTATCAGAAATCCAAGATGGCCGCCATGACAGCCATCTTGAAAATCTATTTTTCGCTTCTTCTCCTGAACTGAAAGGCCTTTTGACTGGAAACTTGGTAGAAAGCATTGGGGTGACTTGTAGATCTAAAATAGCTTAAATTGTTTGGATCGGAAATCTTGAAACTCTTTTTTTTGCTTATTTTCCTGAACCAAAGGTAGAGTTGATTTGAAATTTGGTAGGAAGCATCGGGATGACTTGTAGATATAAAAATAGCTAAAATCATTCCAATTGGAAATCCACGATGGCGGCCATCTTGAAAATCTATTTTTCCCTTCTTCTTTTGAACTGAAAGGCCAGTTGACTCGAAACTTGGTAGGAAGCATCGGGTTGACTTGTAGATAAAAAATAGCTCAAATCGTTGCGATAGGAAATCCCAGATTGTGGCCATGATGGCCATCTTGAAAATCTGTTTTGAATTTTTTCTCCTGAACCAAAAGGGTAATTGACTCAAAGTTCATTGGAAGTATCGAGGTAACTTGTAGATCAACAGTAGCTAAAATCATTCTGATTAGAAATCCAAGATGGCTGCCATCTTGTTTATGTTTATTATATTTCACTGCCACTGAGCTGTTTACATGTATAAAATCATGATTCTTCAGAAACCACTTAGCCATTTGCCACCAAATTTCACATTGATCCTACTGTTGAAATGTGATTGAGAGTTTGTTGAAATGATCACGCTCCATTGACTGTCATGTCATATATATTCTTTTTCAAAGTTAAGAACTGCTTAAATGATGATCTTTTCATTAGTTGCGATGACAGGATTGGAAAAATGTTGCATAACTATGGCTATGTCACTCAGGTGAGCAAGCCGAGGTCCATGGGCCTCTTGTCTTCTATTTAGATCTTGTGATATTCGTATTCTGTGTGTTTATGATTGGGTTGTGAGGTACTCTTTTTGTCATCAATATTTGACCATGTCATAGCACAGTATAAGATATTTAAAAACAATCATAGCTCTAGATAAGGCATTTGAAGCTTTATGGGTGAAAACACCTTACTACTCCAGGGCCCAGTTGTTCAAAGCATTGTTAGCTTAACGAGCTTGTTAAGGGTCATTTCATTAACTGTTTTAGCAGATTCAATATACAATATTCTAATATTTTTTGCTGAAAAAAATGTGAGTAGCTTTTGCACTGCAAAAGCTACTCACATTTTTTCAGAAAAAATTTTAGCATATTTGCGTATCAGTCAATGTAAATTTTAACGAATCGTTAACTAACGACATCGTTAGTTTTGAACAACTGGGCCCAGATAATCTACTACAGAAGTAGGTCACCATGACCTGCCTTTTCCTAAAATATATGGTCAGTTGTTGGCAAGCACTGACAGACACAACAAGCTATCTGTGGCCATCTTGTTTTATTTTAGAACCTCAGTATATATTTTGGCATAAAATCTTAATAATGAAAATTACCACATATATCTTATACTGTATACCCATCATTGTTCCTCTTTGCAGTTAAAACCATAGTGTGAGATAGGAGGGGTGTCCGGTAAATATTATTTCTCCACATAAATATATACAGTGGATACTTATTAGAACTACCTCTACAAGGCCATACTAATGTATGCTACAACTAATGTTTCATGGGGAAATTAGAAAAACAACCATAATTTTCGGTAGAAAAAATAAGTGTCTTATCTGGAGCTATGTAAACTTTTAAAGTGACAAGTGAAATAATTATTTCAGGCAAGCTTACAGATTATATACACAGCGGCAATATAAGGATGAACTTCTAGTCACAACAGTACCAGAGATACAGAGAACCAACCTAGCTAATGTTGTACTGCTGTTGAAATCACTAGGTGTACAGAATCTCTTACAGTTCCACTTCATGGATCCACCACCACAGGTAAGTTTACTTCTAGTCACAGCAGTACCAGAACACAGTGAACCATGTTGTATTGTTGTTTAAATCACAAAGTGTACATAATCTCTTACAGTTCCATCTTTGGATCCACCATTACAGGTAAGATTACTTCTAGTCACAACAGTACCAGAGACACAGCGAACCATCCCAGCTAATGTTGTATTGCTGTTGAAATCACAAGGTGTACATAATCTCTTACAGTTCCATTTTATGGATCCCCCATTACAGGTAAGATTACTTCTGGTCACGACAGTACCAGAGATACAGGGAACCAACCTAGCTAATGTTGTATTTCTGTTGAAATCACAAGGTGTACATAATCTCTTACAGTTCCATTTTATGGATCCATCATTACAGGTAAGATTACTTCTAGTCACGACAGTACCAGATACAGAGAACCAACCTAGCTAATGTTGTACTGCTGTTGAAATCTCTTGGTGTACAGAATCTCTTACAGTTCCACTTCATGGATCCACCACCACAGGTAAGATTACTTTTAGTCACAACAGTACCAGAGATACAGAGAACCAACCTAGCTAATGTTGTACTACTGTTGAAATCACTAGGTGTATAGAGTCTCTTATACTTCCACTTCATGGATCCACCACCACAGGTAAGATTACTTCTGGTCACGACAGTACCATACAGAGAACCAACCTAGCTAATGTTGTAC
The DNA here is from genome assembly GCA_964016985.1 of Anodontia alba. NCBI lineage: Eukaryota > Metazoa > Mollusca > Bivalvia > Lucinida > Lucinidae > Anodontia > Anodontia alba. The sequence continues at coordinate 63,004,752 of OZ024827.1, read as the reverse complement.
TGCTGTTGAAATCACAAGGTGTACAGAATCTCTTACAGTTCCACTTTATGGATCCACCACCACAGGTGAGTTTACTTCTAGTCACAACAGTACTAGAGATATAGCGAACCAACCTAGCTAATGTTGTATTGTTGTTGAAATCACTAGGTGTACAAAATCTTTTATACTTCCACTTTATGGATCCACCACCACAGGTAAGTTTACTTCTAGTAACAACAGTACTAGAGATATAGCGAACCAACCTAGCTAATGTTGTATTCTTGTTGAAATCACTAGGTGTACAAAATCTCTTACAGTTCCACTTTATGGATCCACCACCACAGGTGAGTTTACTTCTAGTTACAATAGTACCAGAGACACATTTGGCATCGGTGACTCAGTTGGATGCTCATTGGTCTGGTGATTAGGAAGTTGTGGGTTCGACCATTCGGGGTCAGTAACATTTTTTCATGAAGATTGATCATGAAGTATTTTCTGCAGTCATTCTCTCCCTTCTACTGATTCAAGAAGGGCAGTAACTTTTGTCAGTTTTTGGCTAAAGAATTTGCACAATACTGGTTAACCACTTAGAGGACAATGCCAGCCCAGAAAAAGTATGAGTAGGTAAATTGATCCTGCTTGACATGACCCTAATATGTTGACTGGGCCATAAAACCTCAACACAAACAAAAACCAGTGATACAGCAAACAAACCTAGCTAATGTTGAATTCACTAGATGTACAAAATCTTTTACAGTTCCACTTCATGGATCCACCACCACAGGTAAGTTTACTTCTAGTCACAACAGTACCAGAGATACAGTGACCCAACCTTGCCAATGGTTTACTATTGTTGAAATCACTAGGTGGATAGAATCTTTTACAGTTCCACTTTATGGATCCACCACCACAGGTGAGTTTACTTCTAGTCACAGCAGTACCAGAGATACAGCAAATTAGCCTTAGCTAATGTTGTACAGTTGTTGAAATCACTAGGTGTATAGAATCTCTTACAGTTCCATTTTGATTGATTCATCACCACAGGTGGGTTTACTTCTTGTCACAACAGTACCAGAGATACAGCAAACAAACCTAGCTAATGTTGTACTGTTGTTGAAATCACTAGGTGTATAGAATCTCTTACAGTTCCACTTTATGGATCCACTACCACAGGCGAGTTTACTTCTAGTCACAACAGTACCAGAGATACAGTAAACAAACCTAGCCTATTTTGGACTATTATTGAAGTCACTAGGTGTATAGAATCTCTTACAGTTCCACTATGGATCAACCACCACAGGTGAGTTTACTTCTAGTCACAACAGTACCATAGATATAGCTAACAACCTGGCTAATGTTGTACTACTGTTGAAATCACTAGGTGTATAGAATCTCTTACAGTTCCACTATGGATCAACCACCACAGGTGAGTTTACTTCTAGTCACAACAGTACCATAGATATAGCTAACAACCTGGCTAATGTTGTACTACTGTTGAAATCACTAGGTGTACAGAATTTCTTACAGTTCCACTTCATGGATTCACCACCACAGGTAAGTTTACTTCTAGTCACAGCAGTACCAGAGACACAGAGAACCAACCTAGCTAATGTGCTGTTGTTGAAATCACTAGGTGTACAGAATCTCTTACAGTTTCACTTTATGGATCCACCACCACAGGTGAGTTTACTTCTAGTTAGAACAGCACCAGAGATACAGAGAACCAGCCTAGCTAATGTTGTACTGTTTTTGAAATCACTGAGTGTACAGAATCTCTTACAGTTCCACTTCATGGATCCACCACCACAGGTGAGTTTACTTCTAGTTACAATAGTACCAGAGATACATTTGGCATCAGTGACTCAGTTGGATGCTCATTGGTGTGGTGATTAGGAAGTTGTGGGTACGACCCATTCGGGGTCAGTAACATTCTTTCATGAAGATTGATCATGAAGTATTTTCTACAGTCATTCTCTCCCTTCTACTGATTCAACATTAGTCACAACAATACCAGAGATACAGAGAACCAACCTAGCTAATGTTGTACTGTTGTTGAAATCACTAGGTGTACAGAATCTCTTACAGTTCCACTTCATGGATCCACCACCACAGGTGAGTTTACTTTTAGTCACAACAGTACCAGAGATACAGAGAACCAACCTAGCTAATGTTGTACTACTGTTGAAATCACTAGGCGTACAGAACCTCTTACAGTTCTACAACACTTTTTTATTATATCCTGCCACATGATAGTAGTGCAGGACTATGTGTTCACACAAGATGTCCGTGTGGGTGTTTTAGTCTGTCCGTCCATTATAGGTACATTGAGTCATATTTCATTTCATTGCAATAACTTGTTTTGTAAATTTTGGTAATTATTTACAGAGTTATGTACAGAATTAAGTCCATTGATAAGTGTTGAAAGTTATTTTTCATGCCATAAGTAGAACATCTCATCTAATTCAAGCAAAATTTTTATGGTGGCAAAATGATAATTAAATACAGATTCAGTACAACTAAGGCAGATGTAACCATTCCCCTTAAAGATACTTTAAATTGATATAATTCACTAGAAAATATTATCTCATCTATATCCTTGCTCCATTCATTCATGCTTATATCTGTTTCTTTGTATTCTAGGATAACATCTTGAACTCAATGTACCAGCTGTGGGTTCTAGGGGCTCTGGACAACACTGGTTCCCTGACCCCTCTTGGTAGAAACATGGTGGAGTTTCCCCTTGATCCTGCCCTCTCTAAGATGTTGATAAAGTCTCTGGAAATGGAATGCAGTGCAGAAATATTGGTGAGTGAGCTATATTTTACTTCAGACAGTTCTCTACCCATAGCTCCAGATAAGACACTATTTTTTTTTCAACAAAGTATAGATTTTTTTCTTATTTCTACCTGAAAATGTGTTGCAGGTGTTCATTAGAAGCACCTTGGTGTAGAAAAAAATGTTTACCTGATACCCCTCTAATCTTGAGCTAAGTGTTACGAGCAAGGTGTAATGGGAAAGAAATGACAGTGAAACCAGCAACAAGCTTTAAAATTGTTTACAATATTTATTAACAAAAAAAAAAGACAATGTGCATAACAGACAAATATACGTAAACAGTACCTTTCAAGTTTTATTGTCACAAAGTCCCTCAGAAATATTCCACAAGAATTTCTAAAACAAATCCTTTGGTTAACAGTTTCTGATCCCACAATTTGAAGTCCCTGAATTCAGCATTTAATTCCAGAATAAATAAAATATTAAAGTAATCCAGTATAGAATAATTTCCAATGAAAGTATACAAAGATGCCCATATGAAAATGTTTTCCCCTTATATATTATGAAAGAACATTCTAGAAAAAAGAATTTGCCAGAGGCATCACCCATTTTCTAGTTTTAGTCAAGAATATTCTCAATGTTCTATGACATACCAAAAATAGATCAGTCCAGAATATTACTTCTGGAAAGTTCTAAAAAGAATATAAACAACTTGATATTGTAATCATGATTTTCCAGAAAGTTCTATAAAAACTTGTAGTAAACAAGTAGATACTGGTATTTAAAATGATTAAACATCTTATATATAACACTAAGTATAATACCATTATCTTAAATTTGTTGAGAACTGGTAGTTCTCTTTTACCCCTGCTTTGAAAAATCCATGTTAGCAGTTTTATTACAATTATTCTCACTACAGCTGGTGTTGGTTATGTGTAGTGGTCGTAAAATGTCTCCCCATATTTCACTATAGTGTGGTTTATATTTTCTGGCCCTTTTTAATCACTGAGCCCATTCTTAGATTTTTTGAACATTTTTGAGGATCACTCATGAGGCCTAATTGGCTGAAACTAACTAGTCTGACTCGTCAGTCTTGACTCATCAGGGCCCAGTTGTTCAAAGTTAACGACATCGTTAGTTAACAGTTCGTTAAAATTTACATTGAGTGATACGCAAATATGCTGAAATTTTTTGCTGAAAAAAATGTGAGTAGCTTTTGCAGTGCAAAAGCTACTCACATTTTTTTTCAGCAAAAAATATTAGAATATTGTATATTGAATCTGCTAAAACAGTTAATGAAATGACCCTTAACGAGGTCGTTAAGTTAACGACGCTTTGAATAACTGGGCCCAGTTGTTTTCAGTTTTGTCAGTTGGTTCATTGATCTCAAGGGTCATTCTTATTAGAAGCTATTTATCACTTTGATCATCCTGTAATCTTGTTACTTTAAAATTTGTTTGATACTTTTTGCTGACAGTAGCTACATAAGCTAAAATCTTGAAACTTGCTTCGATCAGTCTATCGGCTATGATCATTTGGTAGAGCATCTGCCCTTTGATTAGGATGTTTTGGGTCACAGATTAAGCTGGACCATGTAAGACTTCCTAAAATTGGTGCTACTGTGCTTTCGACATCTTTCAGAAAATTCTATTTTGCTTGGCATTTTACAAACAAATTTTGCAAACTTTTATCATGATTATAATGCAAAACCATTTTTTGTAACTATCTATGCACAAAAAGTTTTATTCTAGTCATTAGTTTTAGAAAAATCAAATATTTTCACTTTTTCCCCCCATAGTAAAAATGAATGCAAATTATGCAGAAATCTGTTTGGTAGGTACCTTGGAGGCAGATTTTCAACAAGTTCTGCTTGTTCAATTTTTATGCCCCCAACTTCAAAGAAGTTGGAGGGGCATATTGCTTCTGGGTTGTTCGTCCGTCCTTCCTTCCGTCCGTCCGTCCGTCCGTCCGTCACGCTTTTTGATGCATAGCATAACTTTAAAACCGTGAATGCTACTGTTTTGAAATTTCATATATGGATTCCTCATGAAAAAATAGCTGACACGTATTTTTTTTCTTGACAGGATTATGCCCCTTTTCTGAGTTATGGCCCTTTGAAAAAATATGGATGCAATCTTGTCAGCAAAATATCTCAAAAACTATTAAAGCTAGAGCCTTGAAACTTGATGAATAGACTGGTAGTGATGAGTAGACAACCTGATTAACTTTTGAAGAAATTTTGAAAAATACTTCTTGAGTTATGGCCCTTTGTAATTTTGGGCAATTTTACCTTGTCAGCAAAATATCTCAAAAACTGTTAGCTAGAGCCTTGAAACTTAGTAAATGGATTTGTAGTGATGAGTAGATGACCTGATTAACTTTTGAAGAAATTCTGAAAAATACTTCATGAGTTATGGCCCTTTGTAATTTTGGGCATTTTTATCTTGTCAGCAAAATATCTCAAAAACCGTTGGAGCTAGAGCCTTGAAACATAATGAATAGACTGGTAGTGATGAGTAGACAACCTGATTAACTTTTGAAGAAATTTTGAAAAATGCCTTTTGAGTTATGGCCCATTGTAATTTTGGGCATTTTTACCTTGTCAGCAAAATATCTCAAAAACTGTTAGAGCTTGAGCCTTGAAACTTAGTAAATGGATTTGTAGTGATGTGTAGATGACCTGATTAACTTTTGAAGAAATTCTGAAAAACACTTCATGAGTTATGGCCCTTTGTAATTTAGGGCATTTTTAACTTGTCAGCAAAATATCTCAAAAACTATTGAAGCTAGAGCCTTGAAACTTGATGAATAGACTGGTAGTGATGAGTAGACAACCTGATAAACTTTTGAAGAAATTTTGAAATATACTTCTTGAGTAATGCCCCTTTGTAATTTTAGGAATTTTTATCTTGTCAGCAAAATATCTCAAAAACTGTTAGAGCTAGAGCCTTGAAACTTAGTAAATGGATTTGTAGTGATGAGTAGATGACCTGATTAAGTTTTGAAGAAATTCTGAAAAATACTTCATGAGTTATGGCCCTTTGTAATTTTGGGCAATTTTACCTTGTCAGCAAAATATCTCAAAAACTGTTGGAACTAGAGCCTTGACACTTGATGAATAGACTGGTAGTGATGAGTAAACAACCTGATTAACTTTTGAAGAAATTTTGAAATATACTTCTTGAGTTATGCCCCTTTGTTATTTTGGGCATTTTTATCTTGTCAGCAAAATATCTCAAAAACTATTAGAGCTAGAGACTTGAAACTTGGTGAATTGATTGGTAATGATGAGTAGATGACCTGATTAATTTTTTTGTAAATTCTGAAAAATATTTCATAAATAATGGCCCTTTGTAAATTTGGGCATGTTTCCCTTGTGAACAAAATATCTCAAAAACTATTGAAGCTGGAGCCTTGAAACTTGATGAATAGATTGGTAGCGATGAGTAGATGACCTGATTATGCCCCCAGTTTCGAATGAAATTGATGGGGCATATTATTTTGCCTTCATTTGTCCATCCGACTGTTTGTCCGTTCATCAAGCTTTTTAGCTTACCTGAGCACGAAGTGCTCATGGTGAGCTATTGTGGTCAGTCAATGTCCGTCGTGCGTCGTCCGTCGTCCGGCGTCAACAATTGCTTTAAAAGCCTACTCCTCCTACACCCCTGGGCCAATTGACTTGATACTTGGTAGGAAGCATCGGGGTGACTTGTAGATCAAAAATAGCTAAAATCGTTCCGATCGGAAATCCAAGATGGCCGCCATGGCCGCCATCTTGAAAATCTATTTTTCGCTTCTTCTCCTGAACCGAAAGGCCAATTGACTCCAAACTTGCTAGGAAGCATCAGGGTGACTTGTAGATCAAAAGTAGCTAAAATCGTGCCGATCGGAAATCCAAGATGGCCACCATGGCTGCCATCTTGAAAATCTATTTTTCGCTTCTTCTCCTGAACCGAAAGGCCAGTTGACTCCAAACTTGCTAGGAAGCATCAGGGTGACTTGTAGATCAAAAATAGCTAAAATCGTGCCGATCGGAAATCCAAGATGGCCGCCATGGCCGCCATCTTGAAAATCTATTTTTCGCTGATTCTCCTGAACCGAAAGGCCAATTGACTCCAAACTTGCTAGGAAGCATCAGGGTGACTTGTAGATCAAAAATAGCTAAAATCGTGCCGATCGGAAATCCAAGATGGCCGCCATGGCGGCAATCTTGAAAATCTATTTTTTGCTTCTTCTCCTGAACCGAAAGGCCAATTGACTCCAAACTTGCTAGGAAGCATCTGGATTACTTGAAGATCAAAAATAGCTAAAATCGTGCAGATCGGAAATCCAAGATGGCCGCAATCTTGAAAATCTATTTTTCGCTTAAACTCCTAAACCCAAAAGCCAATTGACCCCAAACTTGGTAGGAGGCATTGGAGTGACTTATAGATCAAAAGTAGCAAAAATCGTGCCTATCGGAAATCCAAGATGGCTGCCATGGCAGCCATCTTGAAAATCTATTTTTCGCTTCTTCTCCTGAACCGAAAGGCCAGTTGACTCCAAACTTCGTAGGAAGCATCGGGGTGACTTGTAGATCAAAAATAGCTAAAATCATGCCGATCGTAAAACCAGGATGGGCGCCATGGCAGCCATCTTGAAAATCTATTTTTCGCTGATTCTCCTGAACCGAAAGGCCAGTTGACTCCACACTTGGTAGGAAGCATTTGGGTGACTTGTAGATCAAAAATAGCTAAAATCATGCCGATCGTAAATCCAAGATGGCCGCCATGGCGTCTATCTTGAAAATCTATTTTTCGCTTCTTCTCCTAAACCCAAAAGTCACTTGACTCGAAACTTAGTAGGAAGCATCAGGTTGACTTGTAGGTCAAATGTAGCTAAAATCATTCTGATCAGAAATCCCAGATGGCCACCATGGCCGCCATCTTGAAAATCTAAATTTAGCTTCTTCTCCTGCACCGAAAGGCCAATTGACTCCAAACATCGTAGGAGACATTGGGGTGACTTGTAGATCAAAAATAGCTAAAATTGTGCCAATCGGATATCCAAGATGGCCGCCATGGCAGCCATCTTGAAAATCTATTTTTCGCCTCTTCTCCTGAACTGAAAGGCCAGTTGACTCGAAACTTGGTAGGAAGCATTGGGGTGACTCGTAGATCAAAAATAGCTAAAAAAGTGCCGATTGTAATTCCAAGCTGGCTGCCATTTAGAGTTTGTTCAAATGATTACCCTCAATTGACTGGCATGCCATATATCTTCTTCAAAATAAAGAACTGCTTAAATGATGATCTTTTCATTAGTTGCGATGACAGGATTGGAAAAATGTTGCATAACATCTGCATATCTGCAGTGACTGTGTCACTCAGGTGAGCGACCCGTGGCCCGTGGGCCTCTTGTTTTGTGCATGCCATATCTTAAGAACATGCTAGGGTTTTGAAATTTTATATTTGGGTTCCCAATGAAAAAAAAGCCGACCCGTATTTTGTTTCTTGTCTAGCATGTTTATTTAAAGTTATGCCCCTTTGAAATAAATCAGAATTAAATCTTGTGAGCAAGATATCTTGAAAAGTATTTAAGCTGGGTTCTTGAAATTCGATACAGTGAGTGGGAATGATGTGTACATTACCCGATTATATTTTGAGAGAATTCCATGAAAATATTGATAAAGTTACGGCCCTTTACAGTTCTGCTCATTTTGACCTTGTCAGCAAGATTTCTCGAAAAGCACTTAAGCTAGGGTCTTGAAATATTATATGCTGATTGGGGATGATGTGGAGATTACCTGGTTTGTTTTTTAGGGAATTCCATGAAAAATTGATGTAGTTATGGCCCTTTGTAGTTCTAGGCATTTTGACTTTTTCAGCAAGATATCTCAAAAAGTATTTAAGCTAGAGCCATGATATTTGGTATACTGATTGGGATTGAGGAGGAGATCACCTGAATAAATTTTGAACCAATTAAATGAAATATTGGAGTTATGGCCCTTCACAATTTCGGCCATTTAATGTCGTTGCTTTATTGTGTATAGCATAAGTTTAGAACCCATGTATGCTAATGTTTTGAAATATCATGTTTTGATTCCTCATGAAAAAATAGGTGATCCGTATTTTTTTCTTATCCCAAATCATCTCCTATTTTAGAGTTATTTCCCTTTGATAAAATAACATTGAAATCATATATTTGTACTGTTGTTACCGTCATGGCTAAGCAGTGTTGGAGTCAAACAGTGTTAGAGTCAGGCAGTTGGGGGCATAGTGTTTTACAAACACCAGCTCTAGTTCTGAAATTTTCACAATATTGTTGTGCAACATCTATAATTCAACTTCCTCAAAGAAGAGTAAAAAAAAATTTCTAAGACAAAAGTTCCCCAAAAAATCACTTTACTATAGAAATTGCATAGTCTGACCAATTTTTGGCCGTAAATTTAGTTTTAGTGTAACTATTTGAGAACAAAACACAGAAACAGAAAAGACAATTGGTTTGTGATAAAATATGTTCTGTCAGAACAAAATATTTTCAATTGAAATAGAAGGCTAAGTAAAAAACAGGGCCCAGTTGTTAGAAACTAACGATGTCGTTAGTTAACGATTTGTTAAAATTTACATCGAGTGAAACGCAAATATACTGAAATTTTTTGCTGAAAAAAATGTGAGTAGCTTTTGCAGTGCAAAAGCTACTCACAGTTTTTCAGCAAAAAATATCAGAATATTGTATATTGAATCCACTAAAACAGTTAATGAAATTGATACTTAACGAGCTCGTTAAGCTAATGACGCTTTGAACAACTGGGCCCAGCTTTTCAAGTGATGTCGAAAGAACAGTAGCAGCTCTTAGCACTGAGCAATAGGAAGAAGAGCAAGGACTTATTGCTTCAGTGTCAGTATAGTGTGTCTGGTAATATTACATCAATGTATCAGAGTTGTGATACTGTAGTGAGGCAAACTATAAAAGACCCTCAGTGACCTTTAAGTCAAGGTTGCCATATTTACCCTAAATGTTCAGACAGAAAGGCCAGAGCAAACAGTGTAGACTCAGATAAGATGCTGCAGAATGGCCTGAACAAACAGTGTAGACCCAGATCAAGTGCCACAGAATGTGGCATCTGATCAGGATCTACCTGTTTGCCACTGATACTTTAGTGTTTAGACGCATCATTAAATAGTCAAGACTTGTTTTCATTTTAGGACAAATACAGTATGAGTTAATGTGTCTTATTATTATATAGCTATAAATATTAAATGATTAAAATGTGCAATAAAAACGGAGTAGCTAGCATGCCAATATCACACAATATCGGCACACTTATTTGATATTGCACACTTACTTGGATGCTCTCATATTACCGTTACATTACGTTGCTTTTGATGATGTTGTAATGCAGTGATGTCGCGCCAAACCTTGCACATTGGTAGAATTCACATTTTTGTTATTAAAACATCGTTTTAAAGGTTAGAAACACCGGGAAATGGAAGAAATATTTATAGCTATATAATAAAAGGGTTATTACACTGATATTGGTGAATATTGCCCCTCGATGGGATATCTACAGACGCTTGCAAGCTCGCGTCCTTCGATATCCCAACTCCAGACAATATTCACCAATATCAGTGCAATAAGGTAGTGCCGCATTGTCGTTGTTGAGAACAGACAAGCATAATTACATAATTATGCATGAACATTAGCATTGAGAATCGGCCAGAATTTCATAGTCGGTCATCAGTTTTGCAACACCAACTAATCATTGACTAATAGTGGACTTGGAGAAAATATATTCATTCTTAGTTTAGCCCTCTTCCTGATACTTATTCACAGCTCCAGATAAGATGGGGCAACTACATAATATTTTTCTTATTTCTACATGAAAACATATGTTGTGGGTACTCATTAGAAACACCTCAACAAGGCGTTTTGGATGAGTACCCACAGCATATGTTTTCATGGAGAAATAAAACAAAATACCAGTTCTTTTTGTTTGAAAAAGTGCCTTAGCTGGAGATATGCTTATTGCTGGCTGTTTTTATCAAATTTCCTCACCTTCATTCACCACAAATCTAAAATGTTGTTGTTGTATATAAATTAACCCTGGTCCTGCTGAACCTGGATATATCCGGTCTTTGCAAACAGTGTAGATTCTGAAGAAGCCAACTGATCTGGATCTGTACTGTTTCCCATTAAGTATGTGAATTTGTATAAAAAAACATGGATCAAGTGATTTGATTGGCTGAAGATTAGAAGTGGGCATGGCATCTTAATTTATTCAGCTGGACAAGGGTTAAATGGCATTATATTGCTGCCTGTAGCCTCTAGGTACTATTTATAATGAATACAGTACTTCTACTCCTGGTATATAGTGCCCATGGTAGATGTAAGAAAAAAAAAAAAAAAAAAAACTATTTTGTGCACTTTTAAATGAATTTAAAAAGTGCACAGACCAAATCACACCTCCCATCTTTACTAATCTCATCATTATTTCCTGAAAGAAGTTTAATGTCTTATCACACAACAAATGAAATCTTCTCTATAAACAATGTCCTGCACAGCTTGTATAATATCTTGCCTTTCTTTCAGGTATGTCATGCAATGGAATATATAATATTCAGTAGTTTCTGGCATATTGCAAACAGGACATAAATTAGAAATTTAAAATGACCCGTATAGACAGCTTAGTATTGATTTTTTACAAAGTGTCTATTAAAATAAAAAGTTAGAAAAAATATCTTCTTTAACTCTTTCCCTGCTAGTGGCCACTTTTGTACTTTTGTCGTTTGCTGATAACCTTTGCAAACAGTTTGGGCCCAGATCAGGCCAGATAAAATGTCGTGCCTGATCTGGATCCAAACTGTTTGACCCTCTGATGGTATTCCTGAAAGCTTTTTTGAAAAAAGTTAATTTAAAAAAAAAAATCCACAGACGACAAAAAAGCATGCAAAATTACCCAGTATGAAAGAGTTAAAAATAAAATTTTCCAATTTGTTGACTATGAAAATTCTTTCTGATCATCAGTCAAAAAAGACAAAAGTGACTGATGATTGATTATAACTGATCATCGAGACAACACTAATGAACAATCTCATCAGTGTCAGTATTTCAGTAGATCAGGGCCCAATTGTTCAAAGCTAACAATGTCGTTAGTTAACAATTTGTTAAAATTTACATCGAGTGATACACAAATATGCTGAAATTTTTTGCTGAAAAAATGTGAGTAGCTTTTGCAGTGCAAAAGCTACTCACATTTTTTCAGCAAAAAATATCAGAATATTGTATATTGAATCTGCTAAAACAGTTAACAAAATGACCCTTAACGAGCTCGTTAAGCTAGCGACGCTTTGAACAACCCGGCCCAGATCTGCAAACGCACTGTAAATACCTTGATCTTGCTGCATTGAGAAATGTAGCCTGTTTTCCATCAGAACAATGAAAAAAATCATCAATGCCCTACTGATTTGAAATGGTGATTTTCACCAAGATTTAATATCTGTTCCTTGTTGTGTGTGATGAGGGTTACCCACCTTGAATTTAAGATGTTTTCTTTGTTAATTTTGCACCAAAACATATCATGTGGATATCTTTTGAATACTTGCTTTATATTAACCTATGTGAATTTACAGTAATACAGTCGACTCTCGTTATCTCGAATTCCAAGGGACTCACTGAAACACTTCGAGATATCCGCACCTCGACATATCAGAGTTGAGAGAGTGAGGAAAACAATAAATTGAACAGCCACATTTAACAAATGAATATGTAATTTGACTCCTGAAGTTAGAAATATATATATATAAAATAATGTGGAAAAGAGGAGAAATTGCTCCTGAAATTGCTCCTTAGGAGCAATTTCTCCTCTTTTCCACATTATTTTGTTACCTGTTGTCATAGTTTCATGTTAAAACAGGGACCAGATTTTCACTTCGAGATAAGCGGTAATTCGAAATAAGCGAATTCGAGATAACGAGGTTCGACTGTATTTGGGAACTCTTTCCCCGCTAGCGGTGACTTTTGTTGTCTGCTCATAACCTTTGCAAACAGTTTGCACCCTGATCAGGCCTAACAAAATGTCAGGCCTGATCCGGATCCAAACTGTTTGACACTCTGATGGGAATCCTGAAAGATTTTTTTGAAAAAAGTTAATTTAAAAAAACAAACAAAAAAACCCAGAGATGATAAATAAGCATGCAAAATTACCCAGCATGCAAAGGGTTACTGCTGAGTATTGGGATATATAGGCCTGAGCAGTCAATGTGGACTCAGATCAGACACATCATTTCTACCAATTTTCTGGGAAAAAAAACGGATTGTCATCTGCTTCAATTTTAAATGGCTGTTTAAAGGTTAAAATGACCTGAAAACATTTTGCAAAAAGTGTGTATCAAAATAGGCTTGTGCTTCTGTCTGATCAAGTTCTCTACTATGTATAACATTAACCCATTTTAGTCTAGAGACCCCTAAAAGGATAATTGTTAAACTGTGCAGACCCAGATCAGACACCCCAGAATGTGGCATCTGATCGGGGTCTCCACCATTTGCAAATAGTTTAGGCCTTTTTCTGTAGGATTATCTAAATTGCATAGCCTGACATACCTAAAATTTTAAATGAGACTCTTCCAATGTATAGTGTCGGGGCAGTCTGTTCAGTCTGAAATCGGTTATGTATGAACCCTGAATATCTGTATAGGAAGACACTAAATAGACTGGATATGCTGGCTGATCTAGGTCTGCCATATTTACCTTTAATCATATTTAAAGTGCCATTCAAAATTGTAGCAGACGACGTTGTTAAATGGCCGCACTTCATAGTGCAATTGGTAGGGTGACAGACTCTTGATCCAAGGTTCGCAAGTTTGAATCCAAGCTTGGACATGTAACTTTTGTGCAGATTGATCATGAAATAAATAATTTCTATGGTCATTCTCCCCTTTCTGCTGATTCAAGAAGGGCAGTCGTCAATTACTGGAAAAAATATCTGCACAATGTAATGGTTAACTGCTTAAAGGACTAAGCCTACAGGGGAAAAGTGTAGTTAGGTTAAGTGACTTGCTCAACCTGACCTTAACAGTGTTGACTGGGCCATACAACTTCAAATCAGACAAGAAAAAACATTTTCTTTAAATTTTCTGAGAAAATGAGGTTTGACATTTCTTGTGAATCACTGCAGGCAGATGTTTTACATGAAATGCCAAGACTCAGCCAGGTGGACCATATTTTTCTTTAAGTTAAAAGGGCCATTCAAAGTTGTAGCAAATAACATTGTAAAATGTTTTCTTTTTTTCATTATTTTTCTAAGACAAGAAGACTTGCTATTTTGTGTGAATTGTTTGCCTATCAGAAAATGTCAAACCTTATTCTCTCAGAAAAAAAAATGTGAAGCTTTATTTTCTGAGTAAAGAAAAAACAACAAACATTAGAATGTCTGCTGCTGTTGCCACTGTCACTTTAAGGCTTACTTTTCAGATAGACAAGCCTAATTAAACCCTATAGGTCAATATCAAAGTGCTTGTTGATCAGGTCCCACCATGTGTAGCATTCTGCCACCCTTTATAGAGACATCAGCAAAAAATTGTAGGATTTGTTTTCTCCAAATTTTATGATACATACAGTTAAGAGTTAAGATGTGCAACTGTTTAGCACAAATACAGTACTCTTGTTATACCCCCGACATACGAAGTATTTGCGGGTATATAGTTTTTGCTTTTCCATTTGTCCGTTTGTTTGTTCGTACGTACGTTCGTTCATACAGCCGGCCTCGGTGGCTCAGTTGGATGCGCCGTCCGACTGGAGACCAGGAGGTCGCGGGTTCAACCCCCGCCGAGGTCGGCAACATTCTTTCGTGGAGATTGATCATGAAATATTTTCTACGGTCATTCTCTCCCTTCCGCTGATTCAAGAAGGGCAGTTGTCAGTTTCTGGCGAAAGAATGTGCACAATACTGGTTAACCGCTTAGAGGACTAAGCCTGCCCAGTAAAAGTGTGGTTAGGTAAACTGACCGCGCTCGACATGACCCCACTGGGTTGACTGGGCCGTAAAACCTCAACACAAACAAACAAAGTCGTTCGTTCGTTAGTTTGTCTTTCCGTCACAGGTCAAAGTTTTTGCGTTAAAGTTTAAAAGACCTCATATTTTGAAGACCCTTTGATGGATTTCATTCATATTTGGCATGATGGTAGATATAGGTCTAAAATTTTTATCAGCACCATCCCCGACCCGGGGGTGACCTTGGGGTCAAGGTCACGGACTTAGAATTTTCATAAAAAAGTCAGGGTCAAAGTTTTTGCGTTAAAGTTTATAAGACCTCATATTTATACCCCCGACATAGGAAGTATGTGGGGGTATATAGTTTTCGCTTTTCCGTTCGTCCGTTTGTTCGTTCGTACGTACGTTCGTTCGTTTGTTCGTTCCGTCACAGGGTCAAAGTTTATGCGTTAAAGTTTATAAGATCTCATATTTTGAAGACCCTTTGATGGATTTAGTTCATATTCGGCATGATGGTAGATATAGCTCTTAAGTTTTTATCAGCACCATCCCCACCCCGGGCGTGGGTCAAGGTCACGGACTTAGAATTTTCATTAAAAAAGTCAAAGTTTTTTGTGTTTAAGTTTAAATAGCTATATCATCAAGACCCTTGAGGAATTTCATTTATATTTGACATGTTGGTAGATATTGGCCTAGCATCTTACTCTGCATGATCCCCACCCTGGATGTGACCGACGTCAAGGTCACGAACTTAGAATTTTCATATAAAAGTAAAAATTTTTGCGTTTAAGTTTATATAGCCATATCATCAAGACCTTTTATTAAATTTCATTATCCCTTAATTGAAAGGTTGAGTGGATATAGCTATCAGCAAGGAATCTGTTTGTCTGTCCGTCAGTCCGTTGAAGTATTATTTGTTCATACTTTATTTTTGTTTTAGGGTCAAAGTTTTTGCGTTAAATGTTATAAGAACTCATATTTTGAAGACCCTTTGATGGTTTTCATTCATATTTGGCATGATGGTATATATAGGTCTTAGGTTTTTATCAGCACCATCCCCTCCCCGGGGATGACCTTGGGGTCAAGGTCACAGACTTAGAATTATCATAAAAAAGTCAAAGTTTTTTGTATTTAAGTTTATATAGCTATATCATTAAGACCTTGAGGAATTTCATTTATATTTTACATGTTGGTAGATATCGGCCTTTGCGTTTAAGTTTATATAGCCATATCATCAAGACCTTTTATTAAATTTCATTATCCCTTAATTGAAAGGTTGAGTGGATATAGCTATCAGCAAGAAATCTTTTTGTCTGTCCGTCCGTCCTTTGAAGCATTATTTGCTCATACTTTGTTCATATTTTGAAGACCTTTTGATGGATTTCATTCATATTTGGCATGATGGTAGATATAGGTCTAAAGTTTTTATTAGCACCATCCCCATCCCAGGGGTGACCTTGGGGTCAAGGTCATAGACTTAGAATTTTCATAAAAAAGTCAAAGTTTTTTGTGTTTAAGTTTATATAGCTATACCATCAAGAACCTTTGAGGAATTTCATTTATTTTTGACATGTTGGTAGATATAGGGTATAGTAAAAAAAAAATTGCATCTTTTATATAGCTATACCATCAAGACCTTTGTTGAATTTCGTTATCCTCCTACCGAGAGGTTTAGGGGATATAGCTATCAGCATGGAATTCATCCATCCTGCCATCTCCCGAGTCAAAGCTACATATTTTGTGCTCGTTAAAAACTGGTGGTAGCGCTGGTCGGGGGTATACATGCCCCACTGGGCACTTTGTCTAGTTTGAAGACCCTTTGATGGATTTCATTCATATTTGGCATGATCGTAGATATAGGTCTAAAGTTTTTATCAGCATCATCCCCACCCTGGGGGTGACCTTGGGGTCAAGGTCACAGACTTAGAATTTTCATAAAAAGTCAAAGTTTTTTGTGTTTAAGTTTATATAGCTATATCATCAAGACCCTTTAGGAATTTCATTTATATTTGACATGTTGCTAGATATCGGCCTAGAGTCTTACTCCCCATGATCCCCACCCAGGGTGTGTCTGAGGTCAAGGTCACGAACTTAGAATTTTCATATAAAAGTAAAAAATTCTGCATTTAAGTTTATATAGCCATATCATCAAGACCTTTTGTTAAATTTCAGTATTCCCTAATTGAAAGGTCCAGCGGATATAGCTATCAGCAAGGAATCTGTTCATCTGTCCGTCCTTCCATAGAAGCATTATTTGTTCATACTTTATTTTTGTCTTAGGGTCAAAGGTTTTATGTTAAAGTTTATAAGACCTCATATTTTGAAGACCTTTTGATGGATTTCATTCATATTTGGCATGATGGTAGATACAGGTCTAAAGTTTTTATTGGCACCATCCCCACCCCGGGGGTGGCCTTTGGGTCAAGGTCAGGGACTTCCAATTTTCATAAAAATGTCAAAATTTTTGTGTTTAAATTTATATAGCTGTATCATCAAGACCCTTGCGGGATTTCATTTATATTTGACGTGTTGCTATATATCGGCCTAGAGTCTTACTCCGCATGATCCCTACCCTGGGTGTGACCGAGGTCAAGGTCACGAACTTAGAAGTTTCATTTAAAAGTAAAAGTTTTTGCGTTTAAGTTTATATAGCCGTATCATCAAGACCTTTTGTTAAATTTTATTATCCCCTAATTGAAAGGTTGAGCAGATATAGCTATCAGCAAGGAATCTGTTTGTCTGTCCATCCATCCGTTGAAGCATTATTCTTTCATACTTTATTTTTGTCTTAGGGTCAAAGTTTTTACGTTAGAGTTTATTAGACCTTATATTATGAGCCTTTGATGGATTTCATTCATGTTTGGCCTGATGGTAGATATAGGGCTTAAGTTTTTATCAGCATCAACCCTATCCCGGGGAATAACCTTAGGGTCAAGGTCACGGACAGAATTTTCATAAATAAGTCAAAATTTTTGTGTTTTTTTTTTGTGTTTATGTTAATATAGCTATACCATCAAGACCCTTTGAGGAATTTCATTTATATTTTACATGTTGGTAGATATAGGTCTAGAGTTTTACTCAGCATCATCCTTATCCTGGGGTATGACCTTGAGGTCAAGGTCACAGACTTAGAAATTTCATATAAAAGTAAAAAAAAAATTGCATCTAAGTTTATATAGCTATATTATGAAGACCCTTTTGTTGGTTTCATTAATATTAAGCATGATGGTATATATAGGTCTGAAGTTTTTATCAGCACCATCCCCAAGCTGGGGCATGGCTTTTAAGTCAAGGTCACAGACGTTTCATGCAAATGTCATTTTTGCTTATATTATAAGGACTGATTTCACTGGTATATGGTGATAGTTATAGGGCCAAAGTTTTATTTAGCTCAGTCCCTGCACCTGTGCTGACCTTTGAGGTCAATGGCTTCATATTATGTGTGATTGAATTTTTTCAATGTTATAACATATAGCATACAACTGCCATCTCCAGAGTCAAAGCTACATACTTTGTGCTCTTTAAAAAGTGGCGGTAGCGCTCTTTGGGGGTATACGTGCCCCACTGGGCACTTTGTCTAGTTAGATATGTACAGTACTCCTGTCAGATGTGTACAATACTTTTCAGATACATACAGTACTCTTGTTAGATATGTACTGTACTTTTGTCAGATGTGTACAATACTTTTCAGATACATAGACTAATCTTGTTAGATATGTACAGTACTCTTGTCAGATGTGTACAGTACTTTTTCGGATACATAGGCTACCCTTTGTTAGATAGGTACAGTACTTTGTCAGATGTGCACATTACTTTTCAGATACATGTATTACTCTTGTCAGATATACACAGCAATCTTGTCAGAAATGTCCAATGCGTTTATCAGATATGTACAGTACTCTTGTCAGATACTTATAATACACTTGTCAGATACTTATAGTACTCTTGTCATATATGTACAGTACTCTTGTCAGATAGTTACAGTACTCTTGTATGATATATACATTACTCTTGTCAGATACTTGCAGTACTCTATTCAGATATGTGCAGTACTTTTCAGATATGTGCAGTATTCTATTCAGATATGTACAGTTCTCTTGTCAGATATATACAGTACTCTGTTCGGAAAGTTAACATGCTCTTGTCTGATAATAAGAGTACTTTATCAGATAGTTACAGTACTCTTTTTGGAAATATACAGTACTCTTGTCAAATACTACAGTTCTCTTATTCTATAATCTCTTTTCTTATACTTAAAGTTCTCATCAGATTCTTACAGTACTTTTTATCAGATATGTACAGTACTCTTGCCAGATATGTACATTACTCTTGTCAAATACACACAGTACTCTTGTCAGATATTAGGTATAGTTAAGCTCATATTGCAAACCACTGGGTTGATATCTCTGCTGGTGGACGATCCGATGGTCCCCGAGGATATCATCAGCTCAATATCAGTTCCTCAGTGCTGATGTTGATACTGTGGTGTTAACATCAGTACTTAAGTGCTGTATTAATTAACTATTTTTATATCTAAATCTTATAGTACAAATTCAAATATTTTCTAAAACTAAGACAGACTTGTCAAAATGACATGTATCTTAGCGGGTTCGGAATCCACTTTTTAGGCTTATTTTGCTTTCTGTATGTCTTGCTGCTTGCCAAGATATGTGCATCATACATTTCATTTCCAAACTTTTGGGGTTTAGCCCCACTGATGAAGTTTAAATAACAGAAAGGCCTCTGTGGCACTAAATTAGGTATAGTTAAGCTCATATTATATACTTACAGTACTCTTATCAAATTCTTATAGTATTGTCAGATAGTTACAGTACTCTTGTTAGATTGTTACAGTACTCTTGACAGATAGTTTCAGTAACTTTATCAGATTGTTATAGTACGCTTGTCAGATAGTTATAGATACTTACAGTATTCTTGTCAGAAAGGTACATTTCTCTTATCAGGCACTTACAGTGCTCATGTCAGGTATGCACAGTACTCTTCTCAAGCACTATTCTTGTCAGATACCTTAAGTACTCGTCAGATATTTTAAGTACTTTTGTCAGATACTTTATATATTGTCAGATACTTCTCATTCGTCTGTCATTACTGACAGTGACCAGTCCTAATCAGCTGTGTGATGTATTATTATTTGTGTGTTCTAAGATGGCTGATGAGACCAATCTTTGCCCTAAATTGCCTGTCGCAGATAGAACAAGAGAGGTCTGAGGAAGAAAGCTCTGTTGGTGATGCCTTAGCTTGGCTTTCCACTGTGCACGTTTCTGCTTGGTTTCACTGATTCTTTTTGCTTTGTATTTACCAGCTCCCCTTTTTATGAGGCCTCGCCACTTTGTACGATCCTGTGCAATCTGTTCCCATGACTCTGTTGGTATGTTGAAGTCTTTAAGGGAGGCTTTGAGGGTGTCCTTGTATCGCTTCTGACCACCATGGGAGTGTTTTCCTACTTGAAGTTCTCCATAGAGGATTTTCTTTGGCAAACGTCCATCAGGCATTCTGGTAACATGGCCTGTCCATCTTAACTGTGCCAATTTTAGAAGAGTATGTACCCTCTGCATCCCTGCCCTTTTCAGGACTTCTGTGTCTGGAATCCTGTCTTGCCACTTGATCTTTAGAAGTTTTCTAAGACAGCTTGTATGGAAGTGGTTCAGTCTTTTGGCATGCCGTTGGTAAACTGTCCAAGTTTTGCATGCGTATAATAGTGTTGGCAGCACTACCGATCTATATACTTTCAGCTTTGTGTCCAGTCTGATTCCACTTTGGTCCCAAATACTTCCATGTAGCTGGCCAAATGCTGCACTAGCTTTGGCAGTTCTAGCGTTGAAGCTGTCATGCTGTAAAGATCATGTCTATTGTTCCTCTGTTTTTCCTGAATCCACACTGGCTTTCTGGTAGAAGCCCTGACCGTTCGAGGTGTTCATTCAATTGGTTCAGTAGGACCCTAGCAAGGATCTTCCCAGCGATTGACAATAAAGAGATGCCTTGATGATTGTCACAGACTTGAAGATTCCCTTTCCTTTTGAATAGGTGGATAATTGTTGCATCCTTGAATTCTTGAGGGATGGCTTCTTTTCTCCACATAATGTGAAATAACTCTGTCAGTTTCTCTGCAACTGGAGGACCTCCTGCTTTGTAGATCTCTGCAGGTATTGCATCTGATCCTGGATCCTTGTCAGATGACAGGCGTTTTATTGCTTTCACTGTTTCAGAGACGGTTGGGAGCTCATCAAGCAGCGGATTACATTCCACCTGTGGTAATCTGTTGATAGCTTCATCATTGATAGATGATGGCTGATTAAGGACACTGTCAAAGTGTTCAGCCCAGCTTTTCAAGATAGCTTCTTTGTCAGTCAGAAGACTAGTTCAATCTGCACTAAGGAGTGGGGTGGTTCCTGAGCTCTTGGGACCATATACTGTCTTGATTGAATCAGAGAACTTTTTCATGTCCTTTCTGTCTGCAAAGGACTGGATTTCATCAGCCTTTTTTCTTAGCCAGGAGTCTTGCATGTCTCTGAGCCTCGTCTGAACTGTCTTGCATATGTTTGAATAGGCAGTCTTGCCAGATACTGAGCTGGTATTTCTGAGGTAAGCCTTGTGTTTTTGGTGTTTCTCTTCAAGGAGTCCCTGAATTTCTTTGTCATTCTCATCAAACCAATCTTGGTGTTTGCAAGATACTGGTCCTAGGGAATCCATTGCTGAAGAGTGAATGGTGTCACTGAAGACTGTCCAGCTCTCATCTGCATCTTCTGAATTGTGTTCCAGTGCATCTAAATGGCTGCAGAGATTGTTGACAAATGCTTGCCTCTTGCTGTCTTGTTTCAGTTTGGAGACATCTAATTTCTTTGGCACCTTCTTGCCTTGTGTGTCAGATACTTACAGTACTCTTGTGAGATATTTACAATACTCTTGTCAGATATGTAAAGTTCTCTTGGCAGGTGTACAATACTCTTGTTAGATATGTACAGTACTCTTGTGAATTGGTCACAGTACTATTATCAGATATGCAAAGTACTCTTGTCTAATATGTACAGTACTCTTGTTGGACATGTATAGTACTCTTGTCAAATATGTACAGTACTCTTGGCAGATACTTACAATACTCTTGGCAGATATGTACAGTAGTCTTGTAGGATATGTATAGTACTCTTGTCGGATAGTGACAGTATTCTTGTCAGATAGTTACAGAAATCATTTCAGATAGTTACAGTGCCCTTTTCAGATAGGTAGAGTACTCTGGTCAGTATGTACAGTACTCTTGTCAGATACTTACAGTATTCTTTCAGATATGTACAGTATTCTTGTCAGATACTTACAGTACTCTTGTAAGATATGTACAGTACTCATGTCTGTTATTTACAGTACTCTTGTAAGGTATGTACACTATTTTCAGTCCGCTGATTCAAGAAGGGCAGTTGTCAGTTTCTGGCGAAAGAATGTGCACAATACTGTTAACCGCTAAGAGGACTAAGCCTGCCCAGTAAACGTGTGGTTAGGTAAACTGACCACGCTCGACATGAACCCATTGGGTTGACTGGGCCGTAAAACCTCAACACAAACAAACAAACACTATTTTCAGATATATACATCTCTTTGCAGATTTATAATACTCTTATCAGATATGTACAGTTCTCTTGGCAAATGTACAGTTCTCTTGTCAGATATGTAGAGTACTCTTGTCAGTTATTTACAGTACTATTATCAGATATGTACCTTGTAAGACATGACAGTACTCTTGTAAGATATAAACAGTACTCTTGTCAGATACTTAACAGTATTCTTGTCAGATAATTACAGTTTTCTTGTCAGATACTTACAGTACGCTTGTCAGATAGTTACAGTATTCTTGTCAGATACTTACTGTGCTCTTGTCAGATATTTATAGTATTGTCAGATACTTACAGTACTCTTGTCAGGTAGTTACAATGTTCTTGTCAGATACTTATAGCACTCCTGTCAGATACTTCACAGTATTCTTGTCAGATAGTTCCAGTGTTCTTGTCAGATACTTACAGTACTCCTGTCAAATACTTCACAGTATTCTTGTCAAATAGTTACAGTATTCTTGTCAGTTTCTTACAGTATTATTGTCAGACAGTTACAGTAGTCTTGTCAGATAGTATTGTCAGATACTTGCAGTACTCTTGTCAGATACTTACAGTACTCTTGTCAGATACATTGAAAAATTTTTTCTGCTTGGAATGACTTCACCTGCTACACCCTGAGTTTCTGAAGTGAATCTTCCATCTTTGTAGACGCATCCATTGTTGCAAATGGTGTCATTTAAAAATCAAAAACAGAATGGCAAACAGTATAGATTCTGATGAGATGGCTTGTTACCAGTAATTTCATCTGGATCTACACTGTTTGCAAAGATATCCATGTTAGTCAGCAGGGATGAAATGGTCAACCCTATAGCATGATGTCAGCATTTATAGTTGAAATTAACAGCAGTATCGATCATTAATCCATTGAAGACTGGAGATCCCAAAACGGGTAACTAGCAAACAGTGCAGACCCAGATCAGATGCCGCAGAATGCATGTCTGATCAGGGTCTCCACTGTTTGCCAATAGTTCAGCCATTTTCTTTAGGAATAGCCACATCATATAGCCTGACATACCTTAGATAAAAAATAGACTGTTCTAATATAAAGTAAGGGAGAGTTTATTTAGTCTTTAATGGATTAAATTACTCAAGGACATGTGGTTTGTTACGCCCCTGCCTATTCGAAGAATAGCGGAAGGGCATTAAGTGTTACCCCTGTCCGTCCCGTACGTACGCACGCATGCACGTACGTCTGTCCCAATTCGTGTCCGGGCCATAAATCCTAAACCGTATGGAATATATTTATGAAACTTTACAGGTGCATGCATGAAATTGAGATGATGTGTCATGAACGAGGAAGACTTGCTTGTTTGGTTTTGAATTATCTGCCCTTGACTTAGTTCCATATAGTAAACCGTGTCCGGGCCATAACTCCTAAACCGTATGGAATATATTTATGAAACTTACAGGTGCATGCATGACATTGAGATGATATGTCATGAACAAGGAAGACAACACTTGCTTG
The DNA here is from genome assembly GCA_964016985.1 of Anodontia alba. Lineage (NCBI taxonomy): Eukaryota > Metazoa > Mollusca > Bivalvia > Lucinida > Lucinidae > Anodontia > Anodontia alba. The sequence continues at coordinate 62,980,943 of OZ024827.1, read as the reverse complement.
TTTGGTTTTTGAATTATCTGCCCTTGACTTAGTTCCATATAGTAAACGGTGTCCGGGCTATAACTCCTAAACCGTATGGAATATATTTATGAAACTTTACAGGTGCATGCATGACATTGAGACGATATGTCATGAACAAGAAAGACAACTCTTGCTTGTTTGGTTTTTAAATTATCTGCCCTTGACTTAGTTCCATATAGTAAACCGTGTCTGGACCATAACTCCTAAACAGTATAAAATATATTTATGAAACTTTACAGGTGCATGCATAACATTGAGACGATGTGTTATGAACATGGAAGACAACACTTGCTTGTTTGGTTTTTGAATTATCTGCCCTTGACTTAGTTCCATATAGTAAACCGTGTCCGGGCCATAACTCCTAAACCTTATGGCATATATATTTATGAAACTTTACAGATGCATGCATGACATTGAGTCGATGTGTCGTGAACAAGGAAGACAACTCTTGCTTGTTTGGTTTTTGAATTATCTGCCCTTGAATTAGTTCCATATAGTAAACCGTGTCCGGGCCATAACTCCTTAACCGTGTCGTGAACAAGGAAGACAACTCTTGCTTGTTTGGTTTTTGAATTATCTGCCCTTGAATTAGTTCCATATAGTAAACCGTGTCCGGGCCATAACTCCTTAACCGTACTGAATATATTTATGAAAATTTACAGGTGCATGCATGACATTGATACGATGTGTCATGAAAAAGGAAAACAAATCTTGCTTGTTTGGTTTTTGAATTATCTGCCCTTGACTTAGTTCCATATAGTAGACCGTGTGTGGGCTATAACTCCTAAACCATATGGAATATATTTATGAAAATTTACAGATGCATGCATGACATTGAGGCGATGTGTAATGAACATGGAAGACAACTCTTGCTTATTTGGTTTATAAATTATCTGCCCTTGACTAAGTTCCATATAGTAAACCGTATGTGGGCCATATCAACCTTAATAATAACTTCATGCTGTACCTGTCACAATTACATATGTAACCTTTTTCTGAATGACATTTTGGCGGAGCATCCGTGTCCTATGGACACTTTTCTGGTTGATATCAGGTTAGTTATTTTCTGCTGAAATATTTACTCTAAATACTTGATCAGGATCTATACTGTTTGTCATTCAGCCAGCTCTTTTTGGAGACATTAGCAAATGTCCTCAAATTTCAGACACTTTATTCCAAACTATTTTTTTTTTTTTGACCAAATTTTGCTTTTTATCTCTTTAAATACTCGGTCGAAGTTTAGACCATGATCAGACTCGGTCGAAGTTTAGACCATGATCAGACTGTTCCTTTAGTAGCATTGGTGCTTTTTGGCCTAAATTTAGCTTTTTATACCTCAACACACAATAGTGGCGGGATATATAGCCCAGGGCTCTAGAAAACCGGAAAATAGCTGGTCTGAACTGAAAATAAGAATCCCGGAATGGTTTTAAAAACCCAAAAATGCTAATAATTCAGTCCAACAGAGTGGTGCCTTGGACCCCATTTTTTTCTCGACCAACCAATTTTCATGAATCAATGATGTCTATAAAAATCACAAACGGTCAAGTCTTCACAAAGTGATAACGTCCCTTTAAATGTGATGATATTATGGTAGTTAAACGGCTCTAAGCGGTCATTTGACATGTGTATTGGAGAGGTCAGATGAATAACGTCAACTTACCGCAACACAAATTAATTACGTCATTATCCAAACATTGTCAGAAAATCAACACTTCACTGTCCTTTTTGAGGTTAACAAGTGATTAGCACGAATCATCAGTGATGGCAGTCTGATAATTAAGCTGTTTGTGTGACATGTGTGAATACACTGCAACTGCAAAACACCAGGTGCAGTCGGTGTGTCCAAAAGATCAAAGGTCGCTTTAATCCCAACAGAGAGTGATTAAAGAATGCACCGCTTGAACGCACCTGTTTTCTTCTTCTTTTTTTTTTTGTTCAACATGGTTTGCATTTTGTTGGTCCCAGATTTGATAAATTAATTCCCAAACTGTGTAGGTCCTGATCAGAAGTAGCATACAACGGTGTCTGATCTGGGCCTTATGTTTTGTTTTTTTTTAATGGAGGTTACCTGCAAGTATAATTCAAGGTAGATTTCACAGTAAAAATAAGTAATGTACCACTTGTGCTGCTAGACAAAGATTGGTCGGTGCTTAAAATTTAAGCCCTCTGGTCAGATCTCTTCACGCTTACACACAAGATGGGAACCAGTTGTCAATGGGGTTGAGGTGTATTATTAAAAAGGATTTATAGGACTTTGCCATTTGTCATTAGTTTTTGTGACAGGTGATATTATAATAACACTTTGGAAATAGGCTCGTTGATGAGGTCATCGTCTTTGGTTGGACCGATTCAGATTTCAGAATTTTTAGAGTTCTGTTATAGCCACATAATAGTGGCGGGTATTAAGGTACCGCATTGGTTGTCTGTGTTGCTGTCTGTCTATTTTACAAACATCTGTCCATAGTTTCATTTCCAGAAGATAACTTGAGTAAATGTCAATGGATTTTCACCAAACTTGGTGTGTGCATTGATTTTGGAGATCTGGTTTGGGATGCTAATAGCAAATTTCCTCATTTTTTTTTACAGTTATCTGCCCGCGATATGTCCATATTTTCGTTTCCGGATGATAACTTTAGTAAATGTCCATGGATTTTCATCAAACTTGGTTTGTGCATTTATATCATGGAGATCTGGTTTGCAATTGCTAATGGGCAAATTTTGTCTGTTTTTGACAGACTTATCTGCCCGCAGCACATCTGTATTTTTGTTTCAGGGTAATAACTTGAGTAACTCTCAATGGATTTTCACTGAATTTGACATGTGCATTGATATTGTGGAGATCTGGTTTGGGATTGCTCATTGGCATATTTCATAAATTTTTGACAGTTATTTGCCCGCGACATGATAATGGCTGGGTATTATTGTTTCCCGTTTTTATTATACGCCCGTTTGAAAAAGGGATGTATTATGTTACGGGGTATGGCGTCTGTCCGTCCGTTCGTAAACTTTTTTGTTTCCGACTAACTCCTCCTACAGTTTACATTCGATCAAGCTGAAACTTGGTATATAGTTAGACCATGATGTGGCGCAGCGCGTATTGTTTCGGGGTCACAGTCCACCAAATGTTTGCAGAGTTATGCCCCTTAGAAAATTTCTGTAAACTTTTCATTTCCGGTTAACGCCTCCTACATTTTACATCCAATCAAGCTGAAACTTCATATATAGTTAGACCATGATCTGGAGCAGCGCATATTGTTTCGAGGTTACAGTCCACCAAATATTAGCAGAGTTATGCCCCTTTGAAAATTTCAGTTGATTTTTCGTTTCCGGCTAACTCCTCCTACAGTTTACATCTGATCAAGCTGAAACTTGATTTGAAGTTAGACCATGATGTGGAGCAGTGTGTATTTTTTCAAGGTTATAGTCCACCAAATATTAGCAGAGTTATACCCCTTAGAAGATTTCTATTAATTTTTTGTGTCTGGCTAAATCCTATTACAGTTTACATCCAATCAAGCTGAAACTTCATGTACAGTTAGACCATGCTGTGGTGCAGCGCATATTGTTTGGCGGTTACAGTCCACCAAATATTAGCAGAGTTATCTGAGAGAAAATTTCAGTAAACTTTTCGTTTCCGGCTAAATCCTCCTACAGTTTACATCCTATCAAGCTGAAATTTTATTTGTAGTTAGACCATGATGTGGAGCAGCGCATATTATTTCAAGGTTAAAGCCCACCAAATATTAGCAGAGTTAAAACCCGTTGAAAATTTCTATTAATTTCTATTAATTTTTTGTTTCCAGCTAAATCCTACTATAGTTTACATCCGATCAAGCTGAAACTTCATAATAGTGACAAAATGATGTGGAGCAGCACATATTATTTCGAGGTTACAGTGCACCAAATATTTGCAGATTTATTCCCCTTTGAAAGTGTTTGTAAACTTTTCACAGCATATTGTTTAGAGGTAATAGTGAGCAAATTTTATTTTATAACAGGTATATTTTTTGCAAATAACTAAAGTTTTGGTCATATGGGCAAGATATTGATTTTTTTTTTCTTTTATTAGATTTGCAAGGAAAGGTTGCCATTATTAAATCTTTACATAATTCTTTTTGGATTTTTTTTTTTTAATACTCTTCTGATTTGGCTCCCTTGAAGAACAAAAATAAAGTCAGTATTAAACAAGTTAAAGGTTTATAAAAAATTTCTTGCAGCATTTTTTTATTTTTTTTTGGTTGTTTATTAGCTCACCTGAGCACGAAGTGCTCATAGTGAGCTATTGTGGTCAGTCAATGTCCGTCGTCCGTCGTGTGGCGTCAACAATTGCTTTAAAAGCCTACTCCTCCTACACCCCTGGGCCAATTGACTCAATACTTGGTAGGAAGCATCAGGCTAAAATCGTGCCGATCGGAAATCCAAGATGGCCGCAATGGCCGCCATCTTGAAAATCTATTTTTCGCTTCTTCTCCTGAACTAAAAGACTATTTGACTCTAAACTTGCTAGGAAGCATCAGGGTGACTTGTAGATCAAAAATAGCTAAAATCGTGCCGATCGGAAATCCAAGATGGCCGCCATCTTGAAAATCTATTTTTCTCTTCTTCTCCTGAACCGAAAGGCCAATTGACTCCAAACTTGCTAGGAAGCATTGGGGTGTCTTGTAGATCAAAAATAGCTAAAATCGTGCCGATCGGAAATCCAAGATGGCGGCCAGCCATGGCCGCCATCTTAAAATCTATTTTTCTCTTCTTCTCCTGAACCGAAAGGCCAATTGACTCCAAACTTGCTAGGAAGTATCGGGGTGTCTTGTAGATCAAAAATAGCTAAAATCGTGCCGATCGGAAATCCAAGATGGCCGCCATGGCCGCCATCTTGAAAATCTATTTTTCGCTTCTTCGCATTAACGGAAAGGCCAGTTGACTACAAACTTGCTAGGAAGCACCGGGGTGACTTGTAGATCAAAAATAGCTAAAATCGTACCGATCGGAAATCCAAGATGGCTGCCATGGCGGCTATCTTGAAAATCTATTTTTTGCTTCTACTCCTAAACCCAAAAGCCAATTGACTCCAAACTTGGTAGAAAGCATTGGGATGACTTATTGATGAAAAATAGCTAAAATAGTGCCTATCGGAAATCCAAGATGGCCGCCATGGCGGCTATCTTGAAAATCTATTTTTTGCTTCTACTCCTAAACCCAAAAGCCAATTGACTCCAAACTTGGTAGAAAGCATTGGGATGACTTATTGATGAAAAATAGCTAAAATAGTACCTATCGGAAATCCAAGATGGCCGCCATGGCAGCCATCTTGAAAATCTATTTTTCGCTTCTTCGCATGAACGGAAAGGCCAATTGACTCCAAACTTGCTAGGAAGCACCGGGGTGACTTGTAGATCAAAAATAGCTAAAATTGTACCGATCGGAAATCCAAGATGGCTGCCATGGCGGCTATCTTGAAAATCTATTTTTTGCTTCTACTCCTAAACCCAAAAGCCAATTGACTCCAAACTTGGTAGAAAGCATTGGGATGACTTATTGATGAAAAATAGCTAAAATAGTGCCTATCGGAAATCCAAGATGGCCGCCATGGCAGCCATCTTGAAAATCTATTTTTCGCTTCTTCTCCTGAACCCAAAAGCCCAGTTGACTCCAAACTTGCTAGAAAGCATCGGGGTGACTTGTAGATCAAAAATAGCTAAAATTGTGCCGATCATAAAACCAGGATGTGCGCCATGGCAGCCATCTTGAAAATCTATTTTTCGCTTCTACTCCTGAACCGAAAGGCCAGTTGACTCGAAACTTGGTAGGAAGCATTTGGGTGACTTGTAGATCAAAAATAGCTAAAATCATGCCGATCGTAAATCCAAGATGGCCGCCATGGTGGCTATCTTGAAAATGTATTTTTCGCTTCTTCTCCTAAACCCAAAAGTCACTTGACTTGAAACTTAGTAGGAAGCATCAGGGTGATTTATAGATCAAATATAGCTAAAATTGTTCTGATCAGAAATCCCAGATGGCCACCATGGCCGCTATCTTGAAAATCTATATTTAGCTTCTCCTGCACTGAAAGGCCAGTTGACTCCAAACTTGGTGGGAGACATTGGGGTGACTTGTAGATCAAAAATAGCTAAAATTGTGCCAATCAGATATACAAGATGGCCGCCATGGCAGCCATCTTGAAAATCTATTTTTGGCTTCTTCTCCTGAACCGAAAGGCCAGTTGACTCGAAACTTGGTAGGAAGCATTGGGGTGACTCGTAGGTCAAAAATAGCTAAAATCGTGCCGATCGTAAATCCAAGCTGGCCGCCATTTAGAATTTGTTCAAATGATCACGCTCCATTGACTGGCATGCCTTATATATATTCTTCAAAATTAAGAACTGCTTAAATGATTATCTTTTCATTAGTTGCAATGACAGGATTGGAAAAATACTGCATAACATCTGCATATCTGCAGTGGCAATGTCACTCAGGTGAGCAACCCGTGGCCCGTGGGCCTCTTGTTTTTGTTTTGTTATTTTTTGGTCCGATTTTGAAGTATAGGAAAAACAAAGAAGCCAAAGGCTCATATGAGCTTATAATATAGTCATGCTTCTGTGGTGTGTCCTCCATCAGAAAGCACTTCTCCCTAGAAGCAGCAAACTTCTCCCTATTTATCCAGGAGGGAGAAGTCACTTCTTCCTTAATTCCTGGGCCAGCTTGGTCGCTTAGGTTACAGTTCACCAAATATCAGCAGAGATATGCCCTAATGAAATTTTTTTAATTTTTTTTTTTTTTGTAATTTCACTTACATTTTATATCCAGAGCACTAAATTATACAGGAGCCAGTTTTTGTGCTACATCTTTTTACTTGCCACGGGCGTATAATGCCCCGCTTGGCGGAGCTCTTGTTATACATTTGTTTCATAAAAGATTTGGTGGAATGGCAAACAGTGTAGATCCTGATGAGACTTCTCCTTCAACAGACTGACCTGGGACTGTGCTGTTTGCATATGCCATTTTGTTGAAAATGTTGGTGGAAGTGAAGTTCAAGGACATTAACCCAAGTCCAATTTAAGAATGATATAAAGTAAATACCTACGCTCCAGATAAGAGGGGCTAGCCATATTATATTTTTCTTATTTCTCTGCAAAAATACTATCTTGTACTCATTAGGAGTATCTTAGTGAGGCGCTTCTAATGAGTACACACAACATATGTTTTCATGGAGAAATCATCAGTACTTTTCAGTTAAAAAAGTGCCCATGTAAATACAGAATGCAATGTCATGTATGTTAATCCCTTTACCCTTGCCATGCAGAATAAATTAAGATGCCATGCCTACTTCTGAAGTCAATCAGATTACATGATCCAAATTGTTGATACAAATTCACATACTTTATTACAAACAGTGCAGATCCTGATCTGGATCTACATTGTTTGCGAAGGCACGGCATATCCAGGTTCAGCAGGACCAGGGTTAAAGTGCCTTGCAAAATTGTGGCAGATGACATTTTAAGTTTTTCTTCTGGTTTAAAAAATAATAATAAGTCATGAAATGTCAAAACCTTATTTTTTGTGAAACCAAAACAAAAAACAGAGTGCTGTCTGCTGTTGTTGTGAATGGTGTTTTAAGGATTAAAAGGATAGTTTGAACTTCATGTATTAGGATTTTATGAGGTTAAACTAATAGTTCATTGACATGTCAGTATTGAGCAAAAGATGCCCATGGCTAAAATCATGGGTAACATTAAACTATGCAAGGATGTGAATTTGATATCAGATTGCCTAGAGACTGGTTATAATATATCTTTTCAAATTTTCTGCTGAAATGGTTACCATAGTTACCTTAAAGGTTTGGATGCTGGGTAAAAATTTCAGTTGCTCATTTTGAAATTGTTTTCATATTTTCCCAGAAAACAGGCTTTGGCATGTCATGCAAACTGTCTCCTTTTTAGCTCACGAGCCAAAGGCTCAGGATGAGCTATTGTGAACACACCCCATCTGTCATCCGTCCATCCGTCTGTCCATCTGTCCGTCCATTCATCTGTCTGCCTGTCTGTCCATTCGTCTGTCTGCCTGTCTGTCCATTCACATCTTTGAATGACTTCTTCTCTGAAACCCCTGGGCAAATTTGTTCAAACTTCATGTGGAGCCTTGTGTTAAAGGGGTATTGAAAATTTGTAAAAATGGTCACGGTCCATGAATCAAGATGGCCGCCATGCCGATATATATCTCCTATAGACTTATAATGGGAAAACCTTAAAAAATCTTCTTCTCTGAAACCATGAGGCCCACAGCTTATATATTTTGTATGTAGCAATGTTTAGTGGTCCCCTACATAAATCCTGCCACTCAAGCCCCTGGGGTCCAAACTGGCCATGCCTCAGGGGGTCGTGAACTCCCATAGTCTTATAATGGGAAAAACTTAAAAAAATCTTCTCTGAAACCATGAGGTCCAGAGCTTATATATTTAGTATGTAGCAGTGTTTAGTGGTCCCTACATAAATCCTGCCAATCAAGCCCCTTGGGTCCAAACTGGCCATGCCCGGAGGGTCATTAGCTCCCATAGACTTCTAATGAGAAAAACTTAAAAAAATCTTCTTCTCTGAAACCATGAGGCCCACAGCTTATATATTTAATATGTAGCAATGTTTAATGGTCCCCTACATAAATTCTGCCAATCAAGCCCCTTGGGTCCAAACTGGCCACACCCCGGGGCTCATTAGCTCTGCCAATCAAGCCCCCTGGGGCCCGAACTGGCCATGCCCTGGGGGTCATTACCTCCCATAGACTTATAATGGAAAAACTTAAAAAATTCTCTGAAACCATGAGGCCAACAGCTTACATAGTTAGTATGTAGCAGTGTGTAGTTTTCCCCTACATAAATCCTGCCAATGAAGCCCCTGGGTCATTAGCTGCCATGGGAAAAACTTAAAAAAATCTTCTTCTCTGCAACCATGAGGTCCAGAGCTTATATATTTAGTATGTAGCAATGTTTAGTGGTCCCTACATAAATCCTGCCAATGAAGCCCCTGGTCATTAGCTGCCATAGACTTATAATGGGAAAAACTTAAAAAAATCTTCTTCTCTGCAACCATGAGGTCCAGAGCTTATATATTTAGTATGTAGCAATGTGTAGTTGTCCCCTACATAAATCCTGCCAATCAAGCCCCTGGGACCCAAACTGGCCACACCCCGTGGGTCATTAGTTCCCATAGTCTTATAATGGGAAAAACTTAAAAAAATCTTCTTCTCTGCAACCATGAGGTCCAGAGCTTATATATTTAGTATGTAGCAATGTGTAGTTGTCCCCTACATAAATCCTGCCAATCAAGCCCCTGGGACCCAAACTGTGCCACACCCGGTGGGTAACTAGCTCCCATAGACTTATAATGGGAAAAACATAAAAAAATCTTCTTCTCTGAAACCATGAGGTCCAGAGCTTATATATTTAGTATGTAGCAATGTTTAGTGGTCCCCTACATAAATCCTGCCAATCAAGCGGTCCAGACTGGCCACACCCCGGGGGTTATTAGCTCCCATAGACTTATAATGGGGAAAAATTAAAAAAATCTTCTTCTCTGAAACCATGAGGCCCAGAGCTTATATATTTAGTTTGTAGCAGTATTTAACGGTCCCCTACATAAATCCTGCCAACCAAGCTCCTTGGGACCAAACTAGCCACGCCCTGCGGGGTCATTAGCTCCATAGACTTATAATGGGAAAAACTTAAAAAATCTTCTTCTCTGAAACCATGAGGCCCAGAGCTTATATATTTAGTATGTAGAAATGTTTAGTGGTCCGCTACATAAATCCTGCCAATGAAGCCCCTGGAGTCTAAACTGGCCACGGCCCAAGGGTCATAAGCTTATATAGAGCTGTATAGCTAAAGAACCATCAAAAATCTTCTTCTCTGAATCATGAGGCCGAGAGCTAATAGATTACCGGTAAGTATGAAGCCAAGTTAAGTGGTCTCCTGCATAAATTCTGCCAACCATGTCCCTGGGGTCCAAATTGGCCACACCACGGGGGTCATTAGCTCCCATAGACTTATAATGGGGGAAAAACTTCTTTGAAACCATGAGGCCCAGAGCTTATATATTTAGTATGTAGCAATGTGTAGTGGTCCACTACATAAATCCTGCCAATCAAGCCCCTTGGGTCAAAACTCACCATGCCCCGGGGGTCATTAGTTCCCATAGACTTATTTATAATGGGAAAAATCTAATCTTCTTCTCTGAAACCATGAGGCCCACAGCTTATAAATTGAGTATGTAGCAATGCGTAGTGGTCCCCTACATAAATCCTGCCAATGAAACCCCTGGGCACCAAATTGGCCACACCCCAGGGGATCATAAGTATATATAGAGCTATATAGCTAAAGAACCTTTAAAAATATTCTTAATTGAAACTACTAGGCAGAGAGCTAACAGATTAAGGATGAAGCAGTGCTTAGTGGTCTCCTACATAAATCCTGCCAATCAAGCCCCTTGGGTCCAAACTGGCCATGCCCCAAGGTCATTAGCTCCCATAGTCTTATAATGGGAAAATCTTAAAAAATCTTCTCTGAAACCATGAGGTCCAGAGCTTATATACATGTATTTAATGTATAGCAATGTTTAGTGGTCCCCTACATAAATCCTGCCAATCAAGCCCCTGGGGTCCAGACTAGCCATGGCCCAGGGGCCATTAGCTTCCATAGACTTAAAATGGAAAAAAAACTTTAAAAAATCTTCTTCTCTGAAACCATGAGGCCCAGAGCTTATATATTTAGTATGTAGGAATGTGTAGTGGTCCCCTACATAAATCCTGCCAATCAAGCCCCTCGGGTCCAAACTGGCCATACCTTGAGGGTCATTAGCTCCCATAGACTTATAATGGGAAAAGCTTGAAAACTCTTCTTCTCTGAAACCATGAGGTCCACAGCTTATATATTTTGTATGTAGCAATGTTTAGTGATCCCCTACATAAATCCTGCCAATCAAGCCCCTGGGGTCCAAACTTCCCACGCCCCAAGGGGTCGTGAACTCCCATAGACTTATAATGAGAAAAACTTTAAAAAATCTTCTTCTCTTAAACCATGAGGTCCAGAGCTCATATATTTAGTATGTAGCAATGTTTAGTGGTCCCCTACATAAATCCTGCCAATCAAGCCCCTTGGGTCCAAACTGGCCACACCCCGGGGCTCATTAGCTCCCATTAACTTATAATGGTAAAAATTCAAAAAATCTTCTTCTCTGAAACCATGAGGCCCAGAGCTTATATATTTAGTAAGTAGCAATGTTTAGTGGACCCCTACATAAATTCTGCCAACCAAGCCCCTGGTGCCCAAACTGGCCAAGCCCAGGGGTTCATTAGCTCCCATAGACTTACAATGGGAAAAACTTAAAAAAATCTTCTTCTCTAAAACCATGAGTCCCAGAGCTTATATATTTAGTATGTAGCAGTGTTTAGTGGTCCCCTACATAAATCCTGCCAATCAAGCCCCTGGAGTCTTAACTGGCCATGCCCCTAGAGTCATATGCTTATATAGAGCTATATAGCTAAAGAACCTTCAAAAATCTTCTTCTCTGAAACCGTGAGGCTGAGAGCTAATAGATTAAGTATGAAGCCAAGTTAATATAGTCTCCTACATTAATTCTGCCAACCATGTCCCTGGGGTCCAAATTGGCCACACCACGTGGGTCATTGGCTCCCATAGACTTATAATGGGGAAAAAACTTCTGAAACCATGAAGCGCAGAGCATATACATTTAGTATGTAGCAATGTGTAGTGGTCCACTACATAAATCCTGCCAGTCAAGCCCCTGGGGTCCAAACTCACCATGCCCCGGGGGTCATTAGCTCCCATAGACTTATAATGGGAAAAACCTAATCTTCTTCTCTGAAACCATGAGGCCCACAGCTTATATATTGAGTATGTAGCAATGTGTAGTGGTCCCCTACATAAATCCTGCCAATGAAACCCCTGGGTTCCAAATTGGCCACACCCCAGGGGGTCATATGTATATATAGACTTATATAGCTAAAGAACCTTCAAAACTCTTCTTCTCTGAAACTACTATAAAGCCCAGAGCTAACAGATTAAGTATATAGCAGTGTTTAGTGGTCTCCTACATAAATCCTGCCAATCAAGCCCCTTGGGTCCAAACCAGCCACACCCCGGGGGTCATTAGCTGCCATAGTCTTATAATGGGAAAATCTTAAAAAATCTTCTTCTCTGAAACCATGAGGCCCACAGCTTATATATTTAGTGTGTAGCAATGTTTAGTGGTCCCCTACATAAATCCTGTCAATCAAGCCCCTGGGGTCCAGACTGGCCACGAGCAGGGGTCATTAGCTCCCATAGACTTATAATGGAAAGAACTAAAAAAATCTTCTTCTCTGAAACCATGAGGCCCAGAGCTTATATATTTAGTATGTAGCAATGTGTAGTGGTCCACTACATAAATCCTGCCAATCAAGCCCCTGGGGTCCAAATTGGCCATTCCCTGGGGGTCATTAGCTGCCATAGACTTATAATGGGAAAAACCTAAACTTCTTCTCTGAAACCATGAGGCCCAGAGCTTATATATTTAGTATGTAGCAATGTGTAGTGGTCCCCTATATAAATCCTGCCAGTCTTCTTCTCTGAAACCATAAGGCCGAGAGCTAATAGATTAATTATGAAGTGATGTTAAGTGGTCTCCTACATAAATCCTGCCACCCATGCCCCTGGGGTCCAAATTGGCCACACCGCAGGGGTCTTTAGCTCCCACAGACTTTTAATGGGAAAAACTGACATACACAAGTGCTATGGAGCGGCTTAGATATTTTTGCTTCCACAAAACTGTTAGATTTAGGGGATAACTGCATTCAAATATGTCATTTGGGGAGGTAAATCGGCGGTTTTACGGTCGGAAATTTGGTTTTAAGGAATGTTACAGCCGATTTACCTCCCAAAATGACAAATTCGAATGCAGTTATCCCCATTCTTACGCATTTATTCATTTTTTCTGTTGAAAAATGCACTGTTTGCACAAAGCGACAAGTGCTGTGAGCTGCGTAAAAACAAATGCCAGCCAATGAGAAGCGATTTCTGACAGTATATCGCAGAATATACCATCACAAATTTTTGACATTAATCAATCAGATGTCGCATTACATACACAAGTGCGTTAGAATTTGTTTTTTCCACAAAACTGTCAGGTTTTGTTTCTCCACAAAACTTTCACCCATTGTAGACTGAATTAACTCCCCACACTATATATTGGAAGAATCCAGTTTCAATTTTAGGTAGGTGAAGCGGTCATTCTCTCCCTTCCGCTGAGTCAAGAAGGGCAGTTGTCAGTTTCTGGCGAAAGAATGTACACAATACTGGTTAACCGCTCAGAGGACACTAAGCCTGCCCAGTAAATGTGTGGTTAGGTAAACTGACCGCGCTCGACATGACCCTATTGGGTTGACTGGGCCGTAAAACTTCAACACAAACAAAGGTAGGTGAAGCTATGAGATTTAGATATTCCTAGAGAAAAATGGCTGAAGTACTTGCAAACAGTGAAGACCCAGATCAGATGCCACGTTCTGCGGCGTCTGATCTGGGTCTGCACTGTTTGCCAGTTACCCTTTATGGGGTCTCCCAACTACAATGGGTTAATCTAAGTCTAGTTTGAATCTTAGGAAAAATGTCAAAACATCAATATTTCATTTCTGAAAGTATCCTCTTGATCTGCATCGTAGCTTTAGCTGAATCAATTCTCTGAACCAAAGAAGTGTTTGTGTTTTCCTTACTTTGCTACAAAAACATATGTTGTGGTGTTCACTAGAAGCCCCTCCCAGAGGCACTTCAGATGAGTATCCACATGTTTTTGTGGAGAAATGAAAAAATTATATGCCTGATATCTCCTTTTATGTAGAGCTATGCATTTCTTAGCTAGAGCTGTGGCTGAGTCTTTGATATATTTAGAGTTTAACATCTTAAGTCTCACTGTAATTATCAGCTTCTGCCATCTTCCTAGCCAGGTTTATGTCAATTTTTAATGTCACGTTATTTCTGCCCTTGCTTTTGCTTGGTCTTTGTCCTTCATCCATTGTGGTGTTTGAACTCTGATTTATCTCATTTGTTTCATTTGTGCTCTCTTCGGAATCATATTCTAATTTAACATTAGAATCTTCTATAACAATATCCAGGTTTTCATCTTTATATGCATCCTTACCTGGCTCATCCACTTCACTTTGTTTGGATGATTTATGGCTAGAAACCTCTGCAACAAAACTTAAGTTATCAGTTCCATGTATTTCCATTCCTGGCTCATTGAGTTCATTTTCTGTCTCTACCATTTTATCTTCATCAGTAGTCTTATTTCTGTCATATGACCCATGAGAAGTAGCATTGCTGTCATGTGACTTACTACAAATAGCACTGCTGTCATGTGACTTATCCACAGGACTTTTGTCTGGTAGTCCAGAATTTTCTTCAATTTTATGTAAAAGTTCATACTTTTCCATTTGTCTGACTTTGTAATCCTTGTAAATGATACAAGCCAATACTAATATGCAAGGAATAATAAAAATAGATCCAGCCAATATACCAATAATAATTTTCAAGTCACTTACACTAACATGTTCACATTTTTCTTGAAGCACTTCAGTTTCATTTAATAATGCTCGCAGACACACTACACTCTCACTTTCTGTAAGCTCATAGCTTATTGTCATTTTTCGCTCATTCGATTGCAAAATAGGGGATACATACAGGATTGATTTATACAGATCTAGAATTACTCCATTGAAACCATATATTGAAACTGAGCTATTGAAGTTCCAAGTTAGATGAATCTCTTTATCTTCCACTTCAGCTTGCATTTCAAATAAATGGATGCTTTCTGTTTCTCCACAGTCATCATTAGGACAGCTCTGATTGGTGAAACATACATGTAAGTTGATGAGTAGAATGAAGATGTTGAGTACTGTTTCCCTGTCTGTTGCCATAACTGAAACCAAACAGCATTGAAAATATCAAACATTGCACTGCCAATTACCAGGTGAAAAAATAAGACTACCATATTTACCCTAACTGCTTGGACATCTTAATCCTTGTTCTGTTGAATAAATTAAGATGACACATGCACTTCTAATTTTCAGCCAATCAGATTACTTGATCCAGATTGTTTACAAATTCACATAGTTAATGGCAAACAGTGCAGATCCAGATCACTTGGCTTCTTCAGAAGCCAACTGATCTGGATCTACACTGTTTGCAAAGGAAGGGTATATCCAGGTTCAGCAGGACAAGAATTAACCCCATACCACACTTGTCCAAAACTTTGAACAAGAAAATCTGTCAAAGTATAAAATCTTTGAATTTATAAAATCTATAAATAAAAATGAAAAAAGATTGTCTTTAGAAACAAAGAACAGACAAAGGAACAAAATCAGAGAGTCCATAAAAAGTCCTTGATGTGTATAAAAACTGCTGGATGATTGACAAGCAGTATAGACTCTGGTTAGATGCCACAGAATGTGGCAGCTGATCTGGGTCTGTACTGTTTGCCAGATAAAATACAGACTTTGTCAGCTGATGTAATGATCAGTGGACCATAATTGGCCACTCTCTTAACATTTTACCAATCTCTGGACTAATTCAGCAGACAACCAATTAGTGATAGTTTTTTTTTTTGTTTTTGTTTTTTTTTTTTTTAATTTCCCAAAATTCAGGATTTGACATTTTGTGCATATTGTCTCCATTAGAGACAATTTGCATAAAATGTCAAATTGGAAAAATAAAAAAATATTTCAAAATGTCTTCTGCTGAAAATTTTACCCAGAGTGCTAAATGTTAAATGTTCATTTCCATATTATAGCTGTTTTAATATAAAAGTTCAAAATGCCATTTTACAGAAAACTTGTTAAGGAGGAGTATTTGATGATAATTCTTGGATAATTTTCTCCAGTTCTTCATAAAAATATATGTTGTGGGTACTCTTTAGAAGCGCCTCGCCGAGGCGCTTCTAATGAGTACCCACAACATATGTTTTTATGGAGAAATAAGAAAAATTATCCCAGAATTAGGGGATAACTGCTTTCAAATTTGGCATTTGGGGAGGTAAATCGGCGGTTTTACGGTTGGAAATTTCGTTTTACGGCGACGCGTCAGCGGAGCCGTAAAACGTAATTTGCGACCGTAAAACCGCCGATTTACCTCCCCAAATGACAAATTTGATGCAGTTATCCCCATTCTAATGCATTTATTCATTTTTTCTATTGAAAAAATGTACTGTTTGCACAAAACGACAAGTGCTGTGAGCTGCGTAAAACCAAATGCCAGCCAATGAGAAGCGACGTTACATGATGACATCGGATTTGCGACAGTATATCGCAGAATATACCGTCGCAAATTTTTGACGTTATCCAATCAGACGTCGCGTTACATACGCGAGTGCATTAGAATTATCATTAAATACCCCATAACAAGTCTTCTGATTGTACAACCTGTTGATGTGTCTATAAACTGCTGGATGAGTGGTAAACAGGGTAGACTCTTACCAAACTGTATTCTGTAACATCTGATCTGGGTCTTCCTTGTTTGCTCAGAACAGTCTGTTCAAAAATAGGTCAATTATTTGTGGTTTTGGTTTAAAGTTCTCTTTTTAAAATTATGACAAGACAAACATGGGATATCTGACTGGTGATGAGGAGATTGTGGTTTCGATCCCCTCTGGGTCCATAACATTCTTTTGTGGAAATTGTTGATGAAATATTTTCTATGGTCATTCTCTCTTTTCCATTGATTCAAGAAAGGTTCTGGCAAAAGAATGTGCACAAGTATGGGTTAACCATTTAGAGGACTAAGCCTGCCCAGGGTGGTTATGTAAACTGACTGGCTCAGTATGACTTAATAGTGTTGACTGGGCCATAAAACTCAAACAGAATGACTGAACAAATTCTACAGATCAACCCTTGTCCTGCTGAACACGGATATGCTTTGCCTTTGTGGAAGCCAACTGATCTGGATCTGTACTGTTTGTCGTTAAGTATACCAATTTATATCAACAACTCGGATCAAGTAATCTGATTGGCTGAAAACTAGAAGTGGGCATGGCATATCAATTTATTCAGCATGACAAGGGTTAAGATTGTTTGAATAATCTCCTGCTGAGATATGCTATGCTTATATGCAATCACTTGAATGACTTAGCTGAAACTACTGGAGTTGAAAACCTTGTATTTTATGTGGATGACTGGTTTTATTGAATATCTGCAGCCACAAACTTTGATATGCTTCATTTCATCTTGATTTGAATTGCTAATTAACCCTTGTCCTGCTGAGCCTGGATATGTCCTGCCTTTACAAACAATGTAGATCCAGATCAGTTGGCTTCTAGCCAACTGATCTAGATCTGTAATGTTTGCCATTAAGTACATGAATTTATATCAACAATCTGGATCAAGAAATCTGATTGGTTGAAAATTAGAAGTAGGCATGGCTTCTTAATATATTCAGCAGGACAAGGGTTAATGCAACCAGTCAACAACTGTAAAATATTTCAATTTCTTGTCAATTAACTCCTATTCATGTATCAATTCAAAACATTGGATGATGTAAATTTCTTTGCAGCCTTTTTAGGAACAAGTGCTTGTCAAATTTGCCGGATGATATCAAATAAAGTATATTTCTAAGACCAGCTTAAGAGGTCTTTGATGAATTAACTTATCTTGTCTTAATTCAGTAGAGCATCCCCTTTGTGAACGGAAGCTTGTGTGTTTGATCCCCAACTGAGTCATAGCAAAGTCTTTAAAAGTGGTACTAGCTTCTCTTTCTTAATGTACTCAACAGTAAGAAAGTAGAGCTAGGAATCAGAACTGATAGAACATTGTGACTGGGTGAATATCATATCATGTGTCTGGGGCACAATAATTCAGTGAGACAGCACTCTATAAGTGAGCATTGAGCTCTCTGCCACATCCAGACAATGACTTGATATGACTAAAAGATTCTTGAAAGCAAAGTAAGACTTGAATAAAAGAAAAACAAATCTTGTCATAATACACTACCTGTTTATAACACGGTTCGTTATAACACGGTTTTGGATATAACATTGTTAAAAGATGGATCCCAAAAATATATAGATTATATTGAAAAATGACCATAAATAGTCATTTTTCATTATAATCTATACATTTTTGTTTGGATATAACATGGTTGTTTAACTAATAAGGTTTATGCTATGGACCCCAATAATAGTATTATAAAGAGGTTGTGGTGTAACATGTAAGTGCCATCACCAGAGTTTGTATGCTTTTGTGTCCACAGGCATAAGCCACCGCGATAGCAATAATATGAATGTTGTTACCTCATATATAATTTACAGAAATTTCCATTGTCCTAAATTCTTTCAGTTTCATTAGTTCAGTAATTGTTCAAAAGTATTATGTAACTTTATATATATAGGATGTGGGGAGATGATCACATCCCATTTTTTTCCTAAAGGGGTATGCACTTTGATGACAGAAGGATTAAAAATTTGTTATTCATAGCTCTAGGTATAGTAAACTGATACAGCAAAAATATTTGCTGAGGGTACTAATCAAAATTGCATTAGTGAGGCAAGTGTAATGTGTACATGTGTACCCACAACATGTTCTCTTTATGAAATGAGTGAAATATCTATTCTTTTTGTTTGTAAACGGTTCCTTGCTGACAGCTGTGATTATTATTTTTTTTTGTTTTGTCATATAAAATCTACATTTAACCTTACAGCGCTAAACAAAATTGTAGCAGTAAGTCAACATTCTAATTATTTCTATAATTTGTCAGAGAAAATAAGACTTGACATTTCATGCAAATTTTCTGCTAGACAGGTGATTCACATAAAATGTCAAGCCTTATTTTCTCTGAAGAATACAAAACAAGTTCAAAGTTTGTCTGTTGCAGTTATGATTATGCTTTAACGGTTATGTTAACTTAATTGAACTACCTATCCCTTAAAACTGGTAGTCTTGTAGATAAAAAGCTGTCAGATAAAGAGTTTCATCTTTTTTCTCATGAAAATATAGGCTGTGGTTACTCAATGAAATCATCTTGGTAGGGCAATTACAATGACTACCAACAATTTATGCTTTTGCAGCGAAATAAGAAAAATAGTGATATATTTTGGTCGAAAAACATATCTCATCTTGAGCTGTATTGATGTGAAATATATGTGATATGTATCACACGGAGAGATGGGCTTAAACAGTTATTGTAACCCAGATCAGCCAGCATGGCTGGACTGTCTAGAACATCTGGGTTATCTACTGGTGAAAGTTAAGGCCCTGATTAGACTATATGAATATACAGGTTAATAGGGGCCATCCCTTTTTTTTTATGACTATTTTTTATTCTTAGTGCTCTGGGAACAAAAAATCAGCAGACAAAATTTTGAAATATTTTTTGCATTTTTTTTTCTGGAAAATAGATTTTGACATTTCATGCAGATTGTTTCCTTTTGAGACAATTTGTATGAAATGTCAAGGCTTATTTTCTGGGTGAAATAAGAAAAATATCAGTTCGATGTCTGTTGAATATGCCCTGAGAGTGGTAAAGGTTGAGCTTTTTATATCAGAAGTCTTATATGGGGAACATTTTGAAATTCATCTGGGATACTTTTTTCCAGTTCTTCATAAAAATATATGCTGTAGGTACTCATTGGAAGTGTCTTGGTAAGGCGCTTCTAATGAGTACCTGTGATTAATGATTGTTTTGAGAAACAAGGAAAACCATTCCAGAATCCTCATAAAGTAGCCCTTATCTGCATGCTGGGTAAAATTTTCAGTAGATGAACTCTTTGAAATATTTTCCCGAGAAATAGGCTGTTGTGACATTTCATACAAAGTGTCACTTGAGACCATTTGCATAAAATGTCAGCACTTATTTTTTGGGGGGAAAAAGAATATCATCAGTTTGTTGTCTGCTGAATTTTCCCAGAGAGTGGTTAAGGTTAACAGAGTCCTCTGTAACATGTATTGCATTATAACATATATTATGCTTGGTAAAAGTTTCAACAGATGACATTTTGAAATGTTTTTCTTATTTTTTTTGAGAAAATAAGCTTGCACGTTTCATACAAATTGTCTCCTTTGGATACAATTTGCATGAAATGTCAAAGCATATCTTCAAGGAAAAATAAAAAAAAAAATCAGTTTGTCATCTGTTGAATTTGACTGGTAATGGTTTTCATGGTTGTAATTATTGCAAAACTGTGGACACCCATATATTTGCATTTGTTAAAGTGATGTCAGGTGAAAACTGATCTTACCATTTTATCCTTAATTTGCCCCTTACATTATTTAGATCAAATAAAAAAATATGTGTGTTTAGGGTAATATGTTGGAAAAAAAAAATAGGTAGGGTAGATAGGGATTCTTTTTTTTTTTTACATTTTTTTTATGAAGAATAATACCATAATTACCAAATATATTTAAACTTAATTCACATAAAATTTTACCAAGTTTGTTTGACTGTCCTTCGATGTTTCTAAAAGTACTCATAGAATGGCAAACAGTATAGACCCTGATCAAACTGCTCCTTTAGGTTTCATCTGGGTCTACACTGTTTGCTTAGCTCCACTGAATACTCAGCATAGATATTTTATCCCAATACCACCTATTTTTTTTAGAAAACATGAAAAAAATGCCAGGTTTCACCATAAAAAATTAAGTAGGGTAGAGTTACCCTAAACATAAATATTTTTTTTTTATTTTGCCTGATCAGAAAGTATTTCAGCTAGGGCTTTGATATTTGACAGACTTACAGAGGCTGAAGAGTAGATTACTTGTTTAACTTTTGAAAAAAAATAAATAAAATTTATGAGAGTTATGCCCCTTTTCAAGTTTGGTGTTTTGTGAGACAAGCGAAATAGTTGTTTTTGTTGGTTTGTTTTGGTCCTGTCCATGCTGTTTGATCTGGGTCTGCACTGTTTGCCATTCAGACAACTAATTTTACTGTAAAATACTTGTATTTGGCAGCCATTTTATTTTGACACTATTGGCAGTCAAGGACAAAAATACCAAAATAAAAACTGCCAATAAAGATCAAAGAGCACAAGGGAAGAATAACAAACTTGCAGAAAGTATATTCCCAATACACATCATAAGAATTATGTAACATCAATCAGTCAAGAGCATTACCCATGACAAAAGAAAAAGTGTATTTACTTCTTAAGCACTTTTTAAGCACCAGAAAATAAAGAAAGATAATGATCTAGCCATAAGCTGGCTCAACAGGGCTGAATAAAAAGCAAAAATACCTTGATTGTAATTGCCAAAAATTGCTGGGTATAATTGCTAATTGATTGGCTGCTTTACCAAGACTAATAATAACACAACATATGTTTTATTGGATAATCAAATAAGAGTTTCAGAGTTTTAGAGTTTATTTATTCACCAAGTCCATAAGGCTATAAAGCCCACCAGGATACAACATATACATAATTCGAGGGTTGAGCGCAAGACTAGCGTAACTCAGATGGTTGTTTTTCCCCAAACCTAATCTCCTCACCATGAAGGCATTATGAAGATTACAACATTTCTTTCTGTAAACAATGAAAATTTAGGTGCCATTGCTCGTATGAGCAATGGCACCTAAATTTGCATTGTTTACAAAGGGGTCCAAGTTGCCCCTAAACAAGGGTTTCAAAAATATGTTTGAGTTACAATAGTCTTGCGCTCAACCCTCGATATATTGATGGCATAAGACTAGTATTTTGAACATTAAACCCATTGCCAGGTAGACAAGAATGTAGGACAATAGCCCACTAGGACAATAGCCCACTGGACAATAGCCCACTAGGACAATAGCCCACTGGGACAATAGCCCACTAGGACTTTAGCCCACTTATATGTAAATTGTGCATTTAATTAAGACATTGAGTATGTAATGAGTTTAAAATAAAAGTATTTATAAGTCATAACAGTGTAGACTATTTTTTTTTAATTCTGAAATTCTGTTTAAACAAACAGCAGATCCAGAGCCAATGGATTTTTTTACCAGCTCTATAATTTTTACTCATGTTTTATTTGGTAGAAACAGGGTAGGGTATAAATGAGTAAAAGCACACTGTATACACACTTTTTAGCAGTGGGCTGTTGTCCTCCCTGCCAAATTTAGCAGTGGGCTAGGGTGGATCTAATTACCACAGACCAACCACAGACCTACCACAGACCACCACAGACCTACCACAGACCACCACACACCACAAGTCAAATTATTATAGATCATTAAAATTAACATTTAGACAAGTAAATTTAAAAAAAAAAACAACAACAAAAAAAACATGAAGTTTGACTATCATTTGGAATTTCATTGTCATAATGGATAAAAATCAGTAATGTATGTTCTCGCAGCAAAAGGGTATCTTGTGGAAACTTAAGTTTTGTTAAATGTGATTAGAATATAAATAAATAATAAATAAATAGATAATATAAATGAATAGATAAGCAATCATGTGAAAATGACCCTTATAACTCAGAGTTGTCATATATTATATCAGTATGTGTATTGCAGGTATATTGGTAGTAGGAATAAAACTGCAATTTTGACAAAATAGTTCATTAGCATCAAACTGCCCCCAAAAATGAAAACAATTTCCTTTAGATGCACTGCATGATATTTAATAAAAATACAGAAAACACTTCCAAAGGTACTTTCAGCATTAAAATTGGTACCAATGTTACAAGATATCGCAGTCTGAGTATTCAGTACTTTTGATAAATTTAAATAAATTATGCAAATTAGTTGAACTTAAAACTGATTTATCCTTGCTTTTAGTTGACATTTTTAGCTCCTAATTTCTTAATGAATGACATGTTTTACTAGCTGCATAATAGTATATAATGTTATTTATAAAAAGCTGAATAATATTGCAAAATATTTGGAACCATATCTTGAGAATATGTCTATGTGAATATAATATACTGTTTTACAAAATCAGTAAAAAGAAGCAAAAATGATTTCATGCTAATTTGTAAACATTCAAAATAATCTAATGTTCATATACTTTGCATTTAAAAAATAAAATCTTGTCATTTCAGGGTTCTCAGGGACGCAGAATCCTGCGTCCCGGGACGCATAAATCAGGGTCCAGACTCCTGAAAATTCCCAAAGCTGAGTCTGCCGGACGCATGTTTTTTTTTCCCGGGAGGACTACTAATTATGATCGGATTATTTGACTGAAGTCTAAAGTCTGCCACATGTTATTCGTATAGTCTGTAGCATCTTAAAAGAACAGTAGTAATCCGCCGCGTGCTATTCACACTTGCGACAGTACCGTTATTTGCTAAGCAAGCGGTAGTTAAACATGTGTGAGCAGTTTACACTTCAACGATCGAGCAATTAAAGCATGCGACTGACACCGGTATGCGACCCCTTCCCTCATTGTGCATTGCCTAGACCGACCGACTGATTCATTGAAAGTGTACATGCAGGTGTCATGCTTTCGTCCCTTGAGGCTGGCATTTTTTTTTTTTTTTTTTTTTCTTGTTTTTTTTTTTTTTTATTATTAATTGATCATTTTTAGCTCACCGCAACAAAAAGTTCTGGTAAGCTATTCTACTACCCACGGCGTCCAATGTCGGTGTCCACAAATGTTAAAGTTTTTGCGTTAAAGTTTTTTAGTAGCTCATTACTTTTTTATGTGTACATGGATTGAGTTCATATTTGGTATGATGATAGATACTGGGCTAAAGTTTTTATCTGCAGTATCAGCACCCATGACCGTGACCTTGGGGTCAAGGTCACAGACTTCTAAAGTCTTTGTGTTAAAGTTTTTAGGAGCTCATTACTTCTTTACCTTTGGATGGATTTGGTTTGTACTTGGTATGGTAATAGATACTGGTCTCAAATTTTTAGCAGCAGCATCAGCTCTCATGACCATAACCTTGGGGTCAAGATGACAGACTTTGAATTCTTATGTTAAAATTTTTGTGTTAGTTTTTGTGTTAAAGGTTTTAGGAGCTCATTACTTCTTTACCTTTTGATAGATTTAGTTCATACTTGGTATGGTGATAGATACTAGTCAAAAGTTTTTATCAGCAGCATCATCATACATGATCGTGACTTTGGGGTCAAGGTCACAGACTAAGAACTTTTATGTTAGTTTTTGCACTGAAGATTTTAGATCATTACTTGGTTGCCTTCAGATAAATTTACTGGAGACTTGGTATGGTGAAAGATATTGCTTTAAAGTTTTTATCAGCAACATCAGCACCTATAACCATGACCTTGGGGTCAAGGTCACTTACTTAGAATTTGATGTTAAAGATTTTGTGTTAAAAGTTTTTAGGAGCTCATTACTTTTTTATCTTTGGATGGATTTAGTTTATACTTGGTATGGTAATAGATACTGGCCTCAAGTTTTTAGCAGCATCAGCTCTCATGACAATAACCTTGGGGTCAAGGGCACAGACTTTGAATTCTTATGTTAAGTTTTTGTTTTTAATTTTTTAGAGCTCATTACTTCTTTACCTTTGGATGGATTTAGTTTATACTTGGTATGGTAATAGATACTGGTCTCAAAGTTTTAGCAGCGGCATCAGCTCTCATGACTATAACCTTGGGGTCAAGGTCACAGACTTAGAACTTTTATGTTAGTTTTTGCACTAAAGATTTTAGATAATTACTTGGTTGCCTTTAGATGAATTTGGTATGGTGATAGATATTGCTTTAAGCTTTTATCAGCAACATCAGCACCTATAACCATGACCTTGGGGTCAAGGTCACAGACTTAGAATTTTAATGTTAAAGATTTTGCGTTAAAGTTTTTAGGAGCTCATTTCTTCTTTACCGTTTGATGGATTCAGTTCATACTTGCTGAGGTCAGAGATACTTGTCTAAAAATTTTATCAGCAGCATCAGCTTCCATGACCATGACCTTGGGGTCAAAGTCAAGGTCGCAGACAGACTTTTTAGCTCACCTGAACAAAGGGTTCTACTATCCTTATATTTGCTGTTTGTCGCCCATGTTGATTCATTGATAGGTAGAAAATCTCCATATGGGATGTGGGGATTAGTGTTTTTGTGCATGCTGGGCCTTGTGGGGAAGGGGCAGGGGCTGGGATCCTGTAGAGTACATTTAAATCCACAAGTGTTTATTACTGAATTTGCTGAATTGTTTTTTTTTATTGTGGTTCATTACTGTTCTGTGCTTGTGTTGTTGATGTTTTATTTCATTTTTCCATTATGTGTGTGACTCGTATTCAGTTATGTTTGGAGAATTGAGACTTCAGCTACTTGGGAAACAGTTACTGACTTGGCAAGTTAATTTTTCTAATTGTTTCTGGAGGTAGCTGTTTGCTTTTTTCCCTATGTGTGTTTAGGGTTGGGGATGGCTTCTGATTGTATCAGTTGCTGTCATATATAACTTATAATTTGAAAATGTAATAATTGATGTTTTCCTGTGACACCACTCTTATGCAGATACAAAAGATGATTCTGCCTCTCATTTCGAAAACATATAATTTTATATACTGATACACATGGCCTTTTTTGAGGTTTTCATGCATATTTTCAGCATTTGGACACTTTTCTGCATAGTGAAATCATTCTGATGACTACAGCAACATTTTTGGTGTTCGAAATTTTAGGAAAATTATTGTGTACAACTCCCTACTTTTCTAGTCTTCTCTAGTTAATTTGAAGTCAAAATCATCTAATTGTGACAGGGTTTGTGTTTTGAGCAGTAAATGTAAAAAATAACTACCATTAGTTTTCTTCCAAAAATAGTCTTCTTTATAGCTTTTTAAATTTACATGTTAGTCAAATCAACACAATGTAATTGAAAATAAAAGCATGTGAAAATGGTTTCAATATTACCAGGAAAATCTGCATGGGTTAAATGGAATAAAAAGGGATACTAATGTTACAGACTTGAATCATACATGATCCCCAATAATTTCTTTCATTGCGACTTTGTTTCTGTTATGGGTCTGAAAATTTGCCTTTGCGCAACTAAGTCAAAGCGCAACTTCCGGTGAGCTATCCTGTCAGGCGACAGGTCTTATTTGTTTTTCATTTTAAAATTTTTTGACACTGAATTTTCGTCACTACCATGAAAAATGCCCGCTTACTGTTTTCTGTGAAAAAATGACTGGCGGCCACAAGAAAATTAGTACCTTATCCCTTTGCGAGATATCAGTCTGCGCATCAAAATGATTATTCCTACTTGTCACTAAAAAAAAAAAAAAAAAATAGTTTCCAAGTCCCATCGAATGTATCCCGTAAACCCTGTGAAGAGTCTAATGGCACTGCTTAGAGGCACCCCGGACGACGGTATACAGTTAGGAACTGTCTTGTATAAGTTACATTTTCCATTGCTCCCGCATAAATAAAGCGCGTGCTCATAACGGTGGTGCATGCTCATAACGGTAACGTCATTTGATAGCATGGCGCGAAACAGTTTTGGGAGAAAAACGTACTATTACTATTTTGCATTGTAGAGCATTTTCTTGTCAGAAATACACATGAAACAGACACATATTAAAAATAGAACTAAATTATCAAGACTTTTTCGGCAAACCAAAGCAGTAGATCGAAATTTCAGCTAGTAAAGAGGTCCCGGACATTTTTTCATAGCGTGTATTGATCGCAGTAACATTGAAATGGCGTTTTGCGGGAAGCTCAACAGAGATGTCCATGATTAGAAGGTGCGGATATATTGCATATATAAGTGTGCGGTAGCATATAACAGAGCTTTAATTGGTTTTGATTCAAATATATTTCACTTAATATCCATAACACTCAAGACCACTTACAGACAGCAACGAACCAAACTTTTTAGCTCACCTGAGCCGAGGGCTCAAGGTGAGGTATTGTGATCACTCACCATCCGTCGTCGTCGTCCGTCTGTCCGTCTGTCCATCCATTCACAATCTTTAAACAACATCTCCTCCTAAACCACTGATTGGATTTTGACCAAACTTCACAGGAATGATCCTTGGTTGATCCTCTTTCAAAGTTGTTCAAATGGTTCCGGTCCATTGCATATCTAGGTCACAGGAGCTAAAAATAGATTTTTTAACTAAAAACTCAAAAAATCTTCTCATCAGAAACCACTGGACCGATTTCAATAAAGTTTTGCAGAAATGTTCCTTTGGTGATCCTCTACCAAGATTGTTCAAGCCATTTGGATTCGTCAAAAAACATGGACACCAGGGGGCGAGGCTTATTTTCACTATATATCTGTATAGAAAACTTTAAAAATCTTCTTGTCAGAAACCACTGGACCGATTTCAATATAATTTTGCAGAAATGTTCCCTTGGTGATCCTGTACAAAAATTGTTCAAGCCATTTGGATTTGTCAAAAAACGTGGCCACCAGGGGGCGGGGCTTATTTTCACTATATATCTGTATAGAAAACTTTAAAAATCTTCTTGTCCGAAACCACTGGACCGATTTCCATATGATTTTGCAGAAATGTTCCTTTGGTTATCCTGTTGCAAGATTGTTCAAGCCATTTGGATTTGTCAAAAAACATGTCTGCCAGGGGGGCGGGGCTTATTTTCCTTATATATCTATATAGAAAACTTTAAAAATCTTCTTGTCATAAAGCACTGGACGGATTTCAATATAATTTTACAGTAATGTTTCTTCGATGATCCTCTACCAAGATTGTTCAAGCCGCCATGATTCGTTAAAAAACATGGTCGCTAGGGGGCAGGGTTAATTTTTCATATATATCTGTATAGAAAACTTTAAAAATCTTCGTGTCATAAACGACTGGACCGATTTCAAAATAACTTGGCAGAAATGTTTCCTTAGTGACCCTCTATCAAGATTGTTCAAGCCGTCATGATTTGTCAAAAAACATGGCCTCTAGAGGGTGCGGGGCTTATTTTCCATATATATCTATATAGAAAACTTGAAAAAATCTTGTCGTCAGAAACCACAGGACTGATTTCAATATAACTTCACAGAAGTGTTTCCTTGGTGATCCTTTACCAAGATTGTTCAAACCGTTATGATTTGTCAAAAAACATGGCTGCTAGGGGGCGGGGCTTATTTTCCTATATATCTGTATAGAAAATTTTAATAGTCTTTTCAGAAACCACTTGACCGATTTCAATGTAACATTGCAGGAATGTTTCTTATGTAACCCTCTATCAAGATTGTTCAAGCCATCATGATTTGTCAAAAAACATGGCCGCTAGGAGTCGGGGCTTATTTTTCTTATATATCTATAGAAAACTTTAAAACTCTTCTTGTCAGAAACCACTGAACTGATTTCATTATAACTTTGCAGAAATGTTTCCTTGGTGACCCTCTACTAAGATTGTTCAAGTAATCATGATTCGTCAAAACACATGGCTGCCGGGGGCAGGGCTTATTTTCCCTATATATCTATATATAAAACTTTAAAAATCTTCTTTTCAGAAACCAATGGAGCGATTTCAATACAACTTGGCAGGAATGTTTCTTTGGTGACCCTCTACAAAGATTGTTCAAGCCATCATGATTCATCAAAAAATATAGCTGCTAGGGGGCGGGGCTTATTTTCCCTCTATATCTATATAGAAAACTTTAAAAATCTTCTCGTAAGAAACAGTTGGACCGAGTTCAATGTAACTTGGCAGGAATGTTGCTTTGGTGACCTTCTACCAAGATTGTTCAAGCCTTCATGATATGTCAAAAACCATGGTCCCCAGGTGGGCGGGGCTTATTTTTCGTCTGTATCTGCATAGAAAATTTTAAAATTCTTATTGTCACATACCCCATGACCGATTTCAATATTACTTGGCTGGAATGTTGCTTTGGTGAACCTCTATCAAGATTGTACAAGCAGTCATGATTCGTCAAAAAACATGGCTGTCATGGGGTGGGGCTTATTTTCCCTATATATCTAAATAGAAAACTTTAAAAATCTTCTTGTCAGAAACCACTGAACAGATTTCAATATAACTTGGCAGGAATGTTCCTTTGGTGACCCTCTACCAAGTTTGTTCAAGCTTTCATGATTTGTCAAAAAACATGGCCGTTAGGGTGTAGGGCTTTATAGTTATATAAAACTTTTTAAACCACTGGACCAATTTCAATATAACTTGGCAGAAATGGTCCTTTGGTGACCCTGTTTTAAGATTCAGTTCAAGTCATCAAGATTTGTAAAAAAACATGGCCAGGGGTGTGGTGGAGGGGGGTGGGGGTGGTTAGTGCTATAAAGTTTATACAAAAATCCTAGAGCAGTGAACTTGGCTGAAACTTCAACAGTAAATATGCAAATCTATTTGGTCAGGTGAGCAATATAGGACCATCATGGTCCTCTTGTTTTTGGTTGGGATGGGGTACTGAATTTAACTGAAAAGCAATGAAAGAGGGGTGCCATTGGGAGGATCAGTTCATATTTCTTGAGACATGTCCTGGAATCTTTTGTTACATAAACCATAAAATATTAATAATATCTGCTTTACTTGCAGCACATGATGGAAGAGTTCAAGTATTGTTACCTCTGAAATGAAAAAGCTAAAAACATTGTCTGCATTACTTTATTAAATATTAAAAGTGCGTCATGACATCATCCTAATTTCTGGCCAGCTCCACTGAATATTAATTAAGAACATCAGAATATGTGATAATGACCAACAGTTGGTTACACGCATTGCTCGGAATGATACATAAAGCAGAGACCAAAATCAGTTGGAAACAAAAAAACTCACAAAAAATGTGAAAATAAGGAAACTGATTCTCCATCAGGTATTTATAGAATGAAGTTATGGGGGACTTGCTCACTATTAAAGGAGAGTCATGAAAAAAAAAAAAAAAAAAAATGGGACTC
This sequence comes from Anodontia alba, assembly GCA_964016985.1. Classification (NCBI taxonomy): domain Eukaryota; kingdom Metazoa; phylum Mollusca; class Bivalvia; order Lucinida; family Lucinidae; genus Anodontia; species Anodontia alba. The sequence goes on along the minus strand of OZ024827.1, from coordinate 62,951,156 downwards.
CTACTTTTGGGGAGTGGGACTCCTACTTTTTGGTTGGGACTCCTACTATTTATAAAAAGGGAGTCCAGGACTCCTACTTTTAAAATCCTAGTGAGAACCCTGCATTTTATTATCTTCCCAAGCTTAATTTTCCAAAAGTCAAATTTTCTATAACAACAGTTACATAATTAAAAAGAAAAAACAAGCACAACATTAAAAAAGGCAAATGGATTTAATTATATTACATCAACATTCATAAAAAGTATACCTTGAAAACCCAACTTTATATAAAGCAAAGTTGGGTTTACAGGAATATATATGATTTTCTTAGTTCTCAAAACATAGATTATAGGTACTTAGTTAGTACTGCTAAACAAGGTGGTTCTAATGACCACCTACAATCTATGATTGAAGCAATATTAAGAAAAACATCATGAATTTTTGTCACAAAAAGAACATTTTTAGAGTTATTGAATACTGCTTTATAAGACATCGACATGTTTTGTAATAATAATGAATATGAAAATGTTCTCAACAAAAACAATTACATACTTGTTCATATGCATTTTTATCTTAAAATATGAGGAAATGTATTTTATTTTAACATATTAACAGTTTAATATATATTGCAAAATGAGAAAACTTATTTTGAAGTTCAAAAAAAGGAGAAAAATCACTTGTAAATTAGCTTCAGTGGATTGTCATTGTTTTTATCATTATTCTGGTTATTATTTGTTTGTGTTGAGCTTTTACGGCCCAGTCAACCCAATGGGGTCATGTCGAGCACGGTCAGTTTACCTAACCACACGTTTACTGGGCAGGCTTAGTCCTCTAAGCGGTTAACCAGTATTGTGCACATTCTTTCGCCAGAAACTGACAACTGCCCTTCTTGAATCAGCGGAAGGGAGAGAATGACCGTAGAAAATATTTCATGATCAATCTCCACGAAAGAATGTTGCCGACCTCGGCGGGAGTTGAACCCGCGACCTCCTGGTCTCCAGTCGGACGGCGCATCCAACTGAGCCACCGAGGCCGGCTTTATTCTGGTTATTAAGAGAACATAATGCAAATTATACAGGTACTTGTTCCAAGTATGACTCTAATTAACATCTACATATTAATGCCAGATGATTATTATCCTTTTGCAGCCTGAAAGCCACAAATATAGAAAATGTAACTATGGTCAAACCAAAATAATAATGCAGACACTGAAGCTTAGCATTTGTCCATTTAATATATCATTTCTAAAAAAAAGTTTTATTCCACTTCAGTAGTACCAATTCTTCACCAGGAACCATATTAGTTTCTCTTATCAGCAATGGTCCTGTTGTTTAAATCATATTTGACAGCTACTGGCATTGTTCAATCATATATGAAGGGAAGATAAATTTCTGTGGGTACCCCATTTTTACTTTTCTCTGATAAGTCACTCTGATATTTGAGTAATTGAAAGAAAAACAATAAAACCTGACTGAAATAACAGCAGAGTTTTTAGAAATCAAAATAGCACAAAAAAAAGTGATCTAGCAAAAACGAATGGTTTTCTTTGAAAGAAACAAATTCAAGATGGCTAAAGGACATTTAAATCCTTGTGGACAATGCAAAATAAACTGTGCCTTAAACAGTGTGTTTTATTCTTTTTGATCTTCTTGGCTTCATGCAAAATGTGAACACTTGTCTTCTAAAGATGTGAATGTGCTTGCTAAAGCCATTACGAAAACACGCCTATTCAAATATATTGAAAATTTCACCACCAAAAACTGAAAAAAAATTTCAGACAAAAATTCTGATATTTTTCATGTTTCTGCTCAAAACATAGATTGTGGGTACTCATTAGAACCGCCTCATTGAGGCGGTTCTAACGAGTACCCACAATCTATGTTTTCCAGCTAAAATAAGAAAAATAATGTATACCCCTGTAAACTCCAGTTTTACTATATAAAAGTGGGGTTTAAGGGGGTCAAAATTATATAGGCATGTTTTCGTGATGTGACCATGGCTACATATGTACATCATGTACGCATGACAACTCTATATGTCACTGGCAAGTATAAATGAGGTGTGTGAAAAAATGGTATTACAGTTTAGACCAGAATTTTTTTCTATTTTTATGGTTCTCAGGAGAGCCTCCCCTAATTTCTCCAAAATCAAAATAAAAGCAAAAGTAACTCTATGAAATTTTATTTTTATTATTCTCTCCGACTGCTCAATTTCAGAAGCTTTTGAATTAAAATGAACCCTTTTTAGTCATTAAAAATGAATGACCTGCACAAAAATGTGTTGCCAAAAGGATATTTTGACAAATTTGAGGCAAATTGCCCCAAATTTGTCAAAAATACCCTTTTGTCTACAGATTATCTTGTACTTTAATGAGTTAATTAGGCACACATACAAGAAAATTATCAGTCAGTAGAGAGTTAACAAGGGTCCTAAATGATTATGATTCTGAAACATTTAACACATTATTCCACTAATAATTTAATTAGTATAAGGTAATATACATAAAGTGGCTGTCTAGAGCCAGGCAGAATGAAAACAATGCATTATGTAAAGTCATTATTTTTTAATTACAGGATACTAGATAATAATATTACTAAAAGAGTTGCAAAACTACTCACCACAGCATAAGAAAGAGAGAAAAATAATGAGAAGAAACACAGAGGTCTGTGAAAGATAGTGAACATCAGAAATTTGATTATCTTAATTATCAAAGCATAGAAAACATTGACTTAATGTAAAATTAGTTTTCACTGATGTTGCCATAAGAAACTGTCATAATTTGCAGAAGCATAACAGATAAAAAAAAAAATACATTCAAATAATTTAAATAAGCAAATAAACAACAACAATTGAATAATCATGCAAAAATGTGTTTTTCACATTTTATACAGGTCTGTAGGTATGACAAAAAAATGATTGTTAATGTAAACCTGTCCCTGTCTGCTTTTTTAACAGCGTGTTTGCAAACATGTTAAATTCTAATTATTACAGTGAGGAAGATTCAAGTCAGTGAAATTAAATTTTTACATTAAGTAAACAGGGAATTTTAACTTCGTAATACATTAACCTATAGATAATGTGCTATTCTATTCTGTTATTCACCCCCTCCACAGAAAAAACGACCTTTCAGTCGTGATAAAGTCTTAATTCAGAAGGTCCCTTTAAACAGTTACCTGTATGACGTAGTTCCTCCCGCTCAAATGATCACGAGTCAGTTTCTTTTCTGTGGACTTTGAATGTTTAAGGATTATTATTCTGTGTTAGAAAAAATGGATTAAAAGTATTCTACACGGTTAAAATTTTTATATCCTTGACTTTCTCTGGTTCTATATTCACTCCTTCTACTATCTATGTATTTATTTTCAAAAAATCGATCTTAGATTTCTTGTTTTCTCAATGTTAAATTTCTTCCTTTGTTTCCGCGTCAGTCGATGCATTTCGCCCGCGGCAACTGTGGCCATTTAAAAGCTAAATGGGATACACATTTATCTTGCTTAACTTGTAATTCTTGCACACGTATCTCTCCGTGTTATATTTGTAGCTCCTGGACAGAAAAAGTTTGGAACCTAGCAGAAAGAAGATGCCTTCATGCTACTAGAAAATCAGTTATGACGCAGAAGAGATAACAGAACAAATCAAAGAAATTCAAGAAGTCCCAGTCAGACATGTCTGACAATGGGACAGTTGATGGGAGCACCGCCCCTCATAGCTTTACTGCTCGGGGCAGGACCCATCAAGGTGGCAGCCTGGCGGACTTAGAGTCTGACCGGGCACTAAGCCCACCAGTCACCAGTCACCGGTCATCCAGTCACCGGTCAACCAGTCACCAGTCAACCAGTCACCAGTCACCCAGTCACTGAGCAACTTATCTCCGTTCATCCAGTCACTGGTCATCCAGTTGCCGGTCAACCAGTCACCAGTCAACCAGTCACCAGTCAACCAGGCACCAGTCAACTAGGCTACAGTCAACCAGGCATTGGTTTACAGTCATTCGCGTATGACTTACAAACACAAATTTCGCCTGGTTATATTCCTATAAATGTGCCTGTACAAAGCTACGCTCCGTCCATAAGTAGCCATATTTCACATGGTAGTGTCCACAGACTATCCAATGTTTTAGTTCCTGGTTATGAACGTTCTGAAAGACTAGAACTTCCTAATCCAGCGTCTTCCTCTAGACAGATTATTCCACTCGAACCTGATTTTTTGCAGGTCTCAGATCCGAGTGTAATGATTGAGCCTCCTAATTCAAATGATTTATCTATCTCCAGACCTTCAAGGAAGGATCAGTCAAAAAGAGAGCATAAATCTAAAAAGAGAAGAAGACATCGATCGTCCTCTTCTTCTATCTCTACTTCCAGATCAGACTCTTTGAGTTCTTCTCAGCGAAAGAAAAATTCAAAGAGATCTAAGCACTCTCATAAAAAGAGAAGAAGACGATCGATGACGCCTTCTTCTTCATCAAATTCCTCCCAATCTCAACTTGACATTGGTAGATATACAAGGGCTCATAAATCTCCCCAGGTTGTTCAAACGCCAACTCCAATACAACCTGAGGAGACTAATTTTAGTCCAATCACTAATCAACCTATTAATTACGATCAGATTCAACCGAATCTCACTCAACAGAACAAGGAGCCAGATTCGGAAACTGAATCTGAAGTCTGGTCATTTGATCGTGCGATTAACAAGGTCTTCCGGCTTCTTCCTCCTGAGTTATGCCCCAAAACTCAGCAGGATCAAGCTCCATTAAAACCTCTCTCTGGGATCGAACAATTAATGGAGTCTCGTTCCACTCCATTACTTGTCCTCCCACAATCCAAATTAGTACAAAATACAATAAAATATATTCAAAATAGACTAGACTCGGACAAATGTTCAAGAGATTGGATTTGCCCGCAAAGCTTGATTTCGGCTCTTGCTCCGACTAAATTCTACAAGAGCCAAAACCAATATTTGCCAACTGATAATATCCCTCAATTAGAAGCGGATGCGTCTCTCCTAGACATTTCTAATAAAGGAAGAGCTTCTATTCCGTTGAAGAATCTAGAAGCATGTGAAAGGAAGGCTAGAAAACTAGTCGCCATTAATTCTCATGCTGATCTATTTTCTTCAGCTGCCTTCCTTTCATTACAACAGGAATCGATGTCGGTTGCAGCCCTTTCCAGACTTCTGGAGGCCGTAGCCAAATCGATTAAACATGCTACTGCCATGTCTACACTTTTAACTACTGAATTATTCCAAGCTAGGAGGGACGCAGCCCTAGCTTCGTCTAAACTACTACTTGACAATTCCACATACGAGTTAAGGAACGCTCTTATTAACTCAAAATCCTTATTTGACGACAGGATAAAAGAAATAGCTAAATCAAACTTCGAAGCTCAACAGCAAAGGTTTATAGCCTCTACATCCATTCAGTCACAATCTCATTCTTATAAGCCTCCTTCGCAGAGCAGAGCTTTCAAGATACCTAAATATCCTGCTAAACAAACAACATCCAGACCTAAACCTACGCAGTTGTATAGGTCCAAAAATATTCCTCAAAGCTCATCTTCTCACACTAAGAAAGATAATATCAAGAGGACTGGTAACATCCGTCAGTTCCCCTCCTCTAAACCTGCGTCTTCCTCCGCAAGATTATGAAGGCCCGCCCTTTCCACTGCCTGCTCTTCCGCTCACAGACATTCCAGTGGGAGGACGAAATAACAGACAACAAATGGGTCCTCTCTATCGTACGAAACGGATTCAGGATACCATTCATCAAAATTCCTCCTTTGTCATCTGTTCCGATCAGAATGAGTCAATCCTCCTCCCCGTTTCTCAGAGAAGAGATCGAAAATCTTCTCAACAAACGGGCAGTGGAAAGGGTACAGAATCCGGGAACTCCCGGCTTTTATTCCCGGATATTCCTTGTGCCAAAAAAGAATGGAAAGTTTCGTTTAATATTAGACCTGTCTTTATTAAACTGTTACATAGAGAAACAAGCATTCAAAATGGAAACAGTCAAATCGGTAAGACAAGCGATGAGACTCAACGATTGGGCTGTCTCCATAGATTTAACAGATGCATATCTACATGTGCCGATACATCATCAATCCAGGAAGTATCTTCGCTTCGTACACAAAGATCAAGTATGTCACTTTTCGGCCCTACCGTTCGGAATGACCCTAAGTCCGTTAATTTTCTCGAAACTGATGGACGTTATTGCAGCTTTTCTACGCCAACGTGCCATATCAGTTTTTCCATACCTAGACGATTGGCTGATAAAAAATCTGATTCACAACCGTCTGATTACTCAGACAAAGATTTGCATTCAAACTATTCAAAGCCTAGGTTTTCTGCCAAATCTCAAGAAGTCAGATCTCTTTCCTGCTCAGAAATTCACCTTCATAGGTATGGAATTTCTGACACAACAAAATTTAGTCAGGGTTCCAGCGGATCGTGTACAGAACCTAATTCTAACAATCAAGAAAATAATGTCAGCAAAACATGTATCGGCATGAACTTTCCTTTCTCTTTTGGGCAAACTCAGTGCTGCAGCAGACCTTGTTCTCCTGGGCAGACTGCACTTATGTCCTCTTCAGATGTGCCTGCTGTCTGTCTGGAAACCTCATATTCTTCCTCTCGATCACCCGATCTTGATAAACGGCATGATTCGATCTCACTTACAATGGTGGATAAACCCTATTCGATTCAAGACAGGGACTTCTATCCATCCTCCAGACCCCGAATTCTTCCTTTATACGGATGCCAGTCATTACGGATGGGGAGCTCATTTAGAGCCGACAACACTGTCCTTTCATGGTCGCTGGACAGAAAACCAATCCCAGCTCCATATCAATATGTTAGAAATGATGGCCATACGATTAACACTGAAACAAGCCAAAACATTTATTCACCATTCTTGCATCATGATATCCACAGACAACACAACGGTGGTCTCATATATCAACAAACAGGGTGGCACTCATTCCCCCAATCTTTGCTTAGAAGTTTGGAAAATACTCAATTGGTGCCTGGAACAAGACATAGTTATCAGAGTATGTCACATCCCAGGCAAATTCAACATTCTTGCAGACCGCCTCTCAAGACTAGACAAATCTATCAAGACAGAATGGGCTCTGGATCAAACAGTTGTGAATTCAGTATTCCAGATGCTCAGCTTCCCAAATGTGGATCTGTTTGCGACAAGATTCAACCACAGACTCCCATTATATGTCTCTCCAGTACAAGACTACAAAGCACTAGCGATAGATGCCCTGTCCATGGACTGGAATCATCTTCATGCATATGCTTTTCCTCCTTTTATTCTGATACCTGCTGTTCTAGAGAAAATCCGACAACATCAGTGCAGAATAGTTCTCATAGCTCCGTTCTGGCCACAACAACAGTGGTTCTCAGAACTTCTTCTTCTATTAGTGTCAGCTCTGATTCGTCTGCCACTAATTCCAAGACTACTGACTCAATCCAAAGGAAGATTTGTACATCAAAACCTCCCAATTCTCAACCTTCACGCTTGGGAGTTATCAAACAATCAATCAGAGATAAGAAATTTTCACAAAACGTTGCAGATTTTGTCTCCAGATCAAGAAGAGCATCTACACAAAAAGTCTACGATGCAAAATGGACCATCTTCTCTAATTGGTGTCATACAAAAAAGGTTAATCCGATCTCGGCCCCTATTACAGTTATAGCCGATTTCTTAATCTTTTTTTTTTCGGAAAAGAAATGTCAGATTAGTACTATTAAAGGTTATAGATCTATGATCTCTAACACTTTAAAATTCAAAACTGGTAATAGAATCGGATCTAATCCAGTTTTATCTGAACGTATCAGATCCTTTGAACTTCAACGACCAGTACAAAGATCTCTTACACCTAAATGGGACTTATCGTGGGTTTTAGTATGTCTACAAAAACCACCTTTTGAACCTATTGATAAGGCTTCTAAATTTCATGTTACTATTAAGACAGCCTTTCTCTTAGCTCTTGCCACTGCTAAAAGGTGTAGTGAAATACATGCTCTAGCTATGGATTCACAACATTTAAGATTTAATCAATCTGATGGTTCAGTTTCCATGATTCTTAAATCTGGTTTTTTAGCAAAAAACCAGCTTCCTTCTGTTAAACCAGGTCCTATTGTTGTTCCTAGTCTTGCTCGAATATGTAAATGGGAACATACTGACAGACTTCTTTGCCCAGTTAGGGCTCTGAAATTCTATCTCAAAATGACTAGCTTTTATCGCCAAAATAGAACTAGACTTTTTCTTCCTATTAAAGGAAATATGGATATTTCTAAAGATACTATCTCGAGATGGATATCTTACACTGTTAAACTTGCCCAGGCCCGGATCCAGGGGTGGGCAAAAGGGGCACATGCCCCCCCGAAGTGACCGCTAGTCATGCCTTGCCCCCGGTATTTTTCGAATTACACTCTTATGCATAAGCTATCCAGCTACCTGTGATTTCCAGAAACAGGGAGTTCATAAATGATAATGAAAGCCATTACTAAATGGCATGCTGTGATTTGTCAATAACTTGTTAATATTGCCCTGCTGATATGTAGCATATGGTCAGCTACACAGGCTTCTGTCTTATAAATACATGATTTCACACCTTACATCTTTTTATTTAGACAATGTACATAAAAAGATGTAAGGTGTGAAATCATGTATTTATAAGAATTAATAGAACACTTCGAACAGCAAAATAAAACCGTTTCTACTCATACATCTAGATAATGTACCTGTATGAGTAGAAACGGATTTATTTTGTTGTTCGAAGTGTTAATTTGTTTAATTTGTTTTCGAGATTTTAATCCTAACCACTCTCTCTGCTAATTCAGCAGTCGACAAATTGGTGACATTTGTCTTATTTTGCCCTCTAAACAGGATTTGAGTGAATGTTCTTTTTTTTTTTTTTTTTTTTTTTTGACGTTCGGTGGGTTGGTTGTGTGTGTGTGGGGGGAGCATGGGAATTTGCACCCCCACACTTTTTACCCAATCCAATCCATATATATTTGTATGGGTGTGGTGGCTGAAGGGACAGGCAGGTTATCCGGGACTCTGCATATCTAGCACGGATGATTATCAAACTAGCCAGAATTATTTTTGCAGCTTTGAAATTACCTGTATAAAGCTGAAGGTTTTATTTGTTTGTTTTGGAGTTTTACGGCCCAGTCAACACTATTTAGGTTATTTTTGAGCCGGTCAATTTACATAACCGCATTTCCTGGGTAGGCATATGTATACATAAGTGATTAACCAGTACAGTGCACATTCTTTCGCCAGAAACTGACAAAGGCCCCTCTTGAATCAGCGGGAGGGAGAGAATGACCCCACAATTGTATGTTGCCCCAGCAGTTTTCGTAAAATTGCCAGAAAGGAAAAAAAAAATCAGCCTGCAAGATTAATGAAAATGACTTGAAAATAGCATGGAAATGTACTCTCAGGCAATCTAATTTATACTTATACTCTCCCCCTCTCGCGGATTACGCCGCTCGATACATGCCTTCGGCAGTCAATGCCCCCCCGTCTTCAGACCTTCTGGGTCCAGCCCTGTTGCCTATAGGAAACTCACTAAACGAGATATCTCTTTCCTTAAAATCAAAGCTCATGAAGTTAGAGCTCTTTCCTCTTCTTGGGCTTTCTTCGACAAAGTTCCTCTCAATGATATACTTCAAGCAGCGGTTTGGAATAGTTCATCAACTTTTGCAAAATTCTATCTCAGAGACATGTCTCAACAAGCACAGAATCTCCAAAGTTTGGGCCCCATTGCAGTGGCCCAAAAAGTGGTGGGGGGCCAACAGCAATCAGCTATGGATGTGTAGACAACGTCAACAGCCCCCCTAGACCTGATGCTATACTAGAGAGGTACTAATTATATTATATCTTTATTATATATATATCTTAACCCTGGATTACTTTATCCTTGGTTAAAGGATCTTATTATTGCCTTAAGCACTAATTATGTCCTCATTATATATATATAAAAATAAATCTTTTTACTAAGTCTTAATTCAGAAGTTGGGACTAACTTATTAGGAGAAATCCTCCCTCCTATTCTACAAATTCTAGCACATTATCTATAGGTTAATGTATTACGAAATTAAAATGAAGTTTTTTAAAAGTAAAACATATTTTAACGAGTAATACTTAACCTATAGATAAGTATTTATCGTCCCACCTCCCTTCCCTCGCTCTTTTCTCCTAATTGTGTATTGTTTTACACATAAAAGAAACTGACACGTGATCATTTGAGCGGGAGGAACTACGTCATACAGGTAACTGTTTAAAGGGACCTTCTGAATTAAGACTTTATCACGACTGAAAGGTCGTTTTTTCTGTGGAGGGGGTGAATAACAGACTAGAATAGCACATTATCTATAGGTTAAGTATTACTCGTTAAGATATGTTTTACTTTTAAAAAACTTCATTTTCTGGAGATAAAAAATCAGTGAGACAGCTGATAAAAAGATTTTTTCAAACCAAATATCAGTGTCTCACTGAAAAGTAGGTAGACTCAACATGTCTGTGTGTGTTGAAAAAACCAGTGAATAAGGTTCAATTTCACCACATGACTGTATTTTAAAATAATGAAATTATGCTCTAGGACTGTAGGACTAGAAATTGATCAAATAGATGTAATGCATCCTATTACTAGTCTTGGCTAACAAATCACAGCCTTTGTAAATAATAATTAATATTTTCTGAAGGATAGTCAAACCTGCTATTAGGAAATTTTTGCATTCTTAAACTACTGTTTGAACTAACAAGGCTGGAAGTGGGGGGCATCTGTGCACTGTTGACCCATTTCTTCTTTCATTCTGATTATAGTATTATATTTTTTAATTGTTCTTGTTTACCTTGTTCTTGATTAAAAAATAGAAAATGCATGCAGCACATTCCAAACGATAGTCAAACTTAATATTTTTTTCTAAAATTACTTGTTAAAATGTTAATTTTGATGATCTATGATGATTTGAATTGTGGTCTGTGGTAGGTCTGTATTGTTCTGTGGTGGTCTGTGGTAGTCTGTGGTGGTCAGTGGTACTTAGATCCACCTGTGGGCTAATGTCCTAGTGGGCTATTGTCTCAGTGGGCTATTGTCCGTTCCCCTGTAGACAAATAATGGTCTTGTTCCAATGGTAGAATTAGCACTACAAAAAGTGTGAAAATATATAATTATGTATAGCAACAGATAAGGCACTTTTTTCATCCGAAAAATGCTGGGATCTTTCCTATTTCTCAACGGAAACATATGTTGTGGGTACGCATTAGAAACGCCTCCCCGAGAAATAAGAAAAATATTATGTGGATACCCCCTCTTATCTGTAGCTATGATTATGGTAAACTGCACCTTATCTGAATCTACTAAAATAACCCTAGGTATTGGAGTAAACAGTGTAGACCTAGATCAGATGAAGCAGAATGTGGCATGTGATCAGGGTCAATACTGTTTGCCACTCAGTCCATTAGTTTTTAGACTGATTAACAGGTAATAAAATGGACTTGTTCTAGGACAAGTGTGATAAGGAGTGAAGCAACCCCAATATTTAGTGTTGGTATGGTAATGCTGGTTTTCACCAGACTGGTTGTAGTGTCTGCTTCGACTTCATATCACATGGTCCTAGGCTTGAATCCCACCTAGGCAGCATTCATTTCATTGCCCAGAGCCTTTTATTATTGCCCCTCCATCATCTCAGTATAACAAAATAATGTTCAGAGAGACATATAAAATCAGATTGTCATCATCATCACCCATCATCAGCCAGTGATCAAAGACTGCACTGATTTGGCTTTTGATTCTCCATAATTCTGTACAATCCCTTTCATTTGATAGTACTAGTATGAAGCCCCACCAGAGTGATGCTGCATAGGTCCAGATGAATGGAGTATTTCCAAAGCAATTTAATATTTTTTTTTTTTTTGGTTCCAAATTGTGTCTTGTTGGTTGGTGCTCACTGGATTTCTTCAATAAATCAATTCCAGTGAGTACCCACAACATAGATTAAGACAAGATGGGGGTTTTTTTTACCGAAAAGTATTGATGTTTTTCTTTTGTGGGTACCAATTAGATGTACCTCTGTGGGTACTCAGTACATTGTGATTTGTGGAGAAATAAGAAAAAAAAAATGTGTATGGCCCCTGGATCTATGACACAAGTCACATTTCTCATTTATAAACTCATCTGGAGCTGTATACTTGACTATCAGGTTGAATAAATTTTGAAACTGTCATGGGATGACACTTGACAGATACAACCAGTGGTTATTTAGATAAATCATTGTTCTGTAACTTATGAATGGCCATTAAACCACATTCTCCCAATCCGGCTCCCTACCCCACACCCCCTACACAGGTGTAGAGTCAGGGAGATGCAGTGAACAATACTCCTAAGTTTTGATCTTATTGTAAGTCCTCTGTTGTGCGCCGTCAACAATTACTTTAACGCTTAGCACTCTGGGTAAAATTTTCAGCAGACGATATTTTGAAATATTTTTCTTATTTTTCCCAGAAAATTTTTCCCAGAAAACAGGATATGGCATTTCATGCAAATTGTCTCCTTAGGAGACAATTTGCATGAAATGTCATATCCTGTTTTCTGGGAAAAATAAGAAAAATATCATCAATTTGTCGTCTGCTGAAAATGCCTAGAGAGTGATAAAGGTTAAAAGCCTACTTCTCCTACACCCCTGTGTATTCTGTGGTGTCTGATCTGGGTCTACATTGTTTGCAAAGGCCTTTCTGTCCCAACACTTGGGGTTGTTACTGTACCCTAAATATTGACAGACAGGCCAAAGCAAACAGTGTAGACACAGATCATATGCTGCAGAGTGTGATGTCTGATCAGGGTTCACATAGTTTGCTACTCATTCACCAGATTTTCTAGACATACCAGGTAATAAAATGGACTTGTCCAAATTTTAGGATGCCTCTTGATGGCCGAATGGTTAGTGCTCCCGACTTAAGATCACGGGGTCCTGGGTTCCAGTTACGCTGGTGGTGGAACAGACCCCTTTCACATTGTTATCTCCCTTAGCGTGCGCTCTTCAAGTGAAAAATCGATAAAGTATATATAATCAAACAATGGGGCAAGTAGCCGATCTGATACACTGATAAAATAGATTACAATGAAATAAAGTTGTTTAACCATCCAACTGGAAACCAGGAGGTCGCGGGTTCAACCCCCGCCGTGGTCGGCAACATTCTTTCGTGGAGATTGATCATGAAATATTTTCTACGGTCATTCTCTCCCTTCCGCTGATTCAAGAAGGGTAGTTGTCAGTTTCTGGCGAAAGAATGTGCACAATACTGGTTAACCGCTTAGAGGACTAAGCCTGCCCAGTAAACATGTGGTTAGGTAAACTGACCACGCTCGACATGACCCCCATTGGGTTGACTGGTCCGTAAAACCTCAACACAAACAAACAAAGTTGTTTAAATTGGCCTTTTGACATTTTGAGGTATACTCAAAGGCAGTAAAAAGTATACAGTTTTGAGTTTTGAGTAAAGGCTCGTGTTGTTACTTTTTCGTTAAAATGTTTTCATGGTCATTTTAGTTAAACGTCTGTCTTTGAAAATCACAAAGGTAAATCTTTGGCTGTCATAAGTTATGGAGTTATGAGCCCTTAATTAAAAAAAGTATTTCCAGTCATAACTGGCTTGGTATAAAACAAATGTCATTTCATTTTTCATAAATGTCTTGCACAAATGTCTGTGAGTAAAACCACAACGTTATTTAATTTGAAATTCCCATCAAATGATGTCAAGCTGAATTTGACTTTCTTCCCGTCTCAAATTATCTCACTTTGAATGAGAAAATATAGGGAATTTACAAAATCTATATCTGGTGGCATTTGTCATTTTCACTTTAGTTTTTCGAAAAAGTGTTGCTTGGCTTAGCCTCCTTGTACCACATACAGGTTGAATCTCCTAAAACCGTTATTATACAGAACAATGTCAATTAATGTCCCATAGAAATTCAGTGCATTCCGTCAGAAGAGGAACGAAAATGTCAAAAAACATCATGTCCTTGGTATAGAAATTTGATGGTGTGTACTCTGTTATGCATTTGAAGTTGAAACGTGCCCTTACAGCATTTTTATCCTTCTATCGACTGAATGCAATACAAATACATAAATGTAAGTTTCTTTGTCTAAAATGCACTTTTAAAGTGAAGCTACCCATATGCAAATGTTGATTCAGACCCCTTATTCGTTTCCATAAATGTCATTTCCTTGCTCTTTGATAGAATTTCTAGGAAATTGTTGCAAATAATTTCTAGGAAATTGTTGCAAATTATTCGTATATGATTGTTCCTAACTATGATATCTACGATTGATGTACATATGTAAAAATCCGGTGACAAATAAAAAAATAGTTAACTGTATCCTTATTTTTGCCTCTCAGTATATTTTCTTATTTACTGAATGCCAATTATAAAAAGTGGATCATTCAAATGAATTAGTATTACACCTTGTAACTGATTTCCATAAAGTTTCTCAGGGCAGTAAGAGTAATAAAATACTATAGGCTACCCGGCCATACTTTTGTCTTAGATATTTTGCAAATCATCCCATTATTCGTATAGAAGTGCAGACCATACTTAAATAAATAAATAGATAAATTTGCTATAAACAAAACAGTATTCCAAGGATTAATAATAATAATTCCATGTGTCATCTTTCTCATATGTTTTGATAATAAACAAAACATTACTTAACCTCTAAAATCATGAGCGCATGCCAAAAGTGTGTATATCAATTTTCGGTAAATTATGACACTAACCTTTGATTAAATGGATGATTTAGCACCCAAATAAACTAATCGAATGCCTGCCAGTTGAGAGGTAGGCGCCCTAATAGATGGGTCCCTTTCTGATTAGGCAGCATTTTATTGCTTTTCAAAACAAACCAGACAGCTTTACAAAAGCGCAGCATGATGCGGGACATGTTTGAGGTGCCGCATGATAATACAAGCAAACTGATATGTCTGTCTAGCGATGACATGGATCAGCTTGGACATCCATCCAGCCTGATCAGAGTTTTGGATGACTATTACCCAAAATGTTTGTTCTGTTTTCTTGCAAACAGTGATTATTGACCATACAGAATGGATGATTGGGCTGATCTGAGTCTTCGCTGGGAGCGCATGACTGAAATGATTGTATGACAACAATTTAGGACAGTACCTGAAATAAATTAGAAGCCATGAAAAAGACCAAATGAAACGGAACATTAAATTCTGATACAGATATAAGTTATTTCACAATGATTATAAATATAATAGTGAAAAACTCTGGTTATAAGACAATCATATATCTGTCTCTAGTTCTTAGTATGATATTTCGGTTATGAAATATGAATCACATTTCAGTTGATGGTCTTTGTTTATACAGTGTAGCTCCAATACATCGCGGTCCGTTATTTTGCGAAATCCAGTATATCGCGAATAGGCCATGGCTCCCAAATTTTCCAAAAGCAAAAAAAAAAAAAAAAAAAAAAAATTAAAAACATAAAATGTTTGTTGTTTTATTTAACTTCAGAAAAAAAAAAAAAAAAAAAAAAAAAGCGTTCCGCCTCCGGTAATTGATTTTTCGCGCCTATCCCGACGCTAAGTCGCGCGTCAAGTATTATATGATAAACAATCCACTTAGTGTCAATCAGCGCACACGTTGATGATAATTGGCAAACAATAAATTATATCGCCGTAATCGTCGTAATCATTATCATCATTTAGTACATAGATCTACTCAATGCTCAATGAGTCAATGATGCCCACAAACTAATTTTGCTCAGCAGGGGAAAACGGTCCACCTCCTTTTCAACACCAGCAAATTTTACAAGACAGTAGTCTTACGATGTTTCTGTCCAACATACACAGATCGTAGTCCGCTTATTTTACACTTCTGTAGATATAAATATTTCAGAAGAAAACAACTGCGTCAAAAAAAAACAAACAATAAAAAAAATAAATAAAAAGAAGTTAACTCTGTTTTTTTTTTTTGCGCCCGCAATATAAGCGAAGGGAAGCAACTCAAGTTATCTTAGCACAATGGAGTAACTTCCCTTCGCCAGAGTATCCAAAATGGCGTCCTAAATTGTCAATCCGATGATTTCTTGTTTTCAAACGTAGTTTATCAGCTGGTTTTAGATTGGAATTACTTGTTAGACATAGCACACCATTGTAAATTATTCCATTGAGCAATTCTAATCCAATTTTAATTAGGAAATATGGT
This sequence comes from Anodontia alba, assembly GCA_964016985.1. Taxonomy (NCBI): domain Eukaryota; kingdom Metazoa; phylum Mollusca; class Bivalvia; order Lucinida; family Lucinidae; genus Anodontia; species Anodontia alba. Next base: position 62,934,939 of record OZ024827.1, on the reverse strand, counting down.
GACAACATAACTGAATGCCATTTATCCGTGATGTCTCAGCAAACTACCACAGCGACAAACCGAGCGAGTGTTATGCACGCCGTTATACATGCATGGTACATGTTGGGACTTATATCGCGCTCCGACCACATCGCGGTTTCAGGGTTATGGACCCGCAATACCGCGATATATTGGAGCTACACTGTATTTTAGCGAAAAAAATCTGATGTCTTGAATTTATTTATTTATTTATTTGAAAGTAACTTTGTTTTTACATGGAAATAAATGAAAGTGACATGCATGAAGACGGTTCTGCTTGTGGTAAACGGAATCTTTGTGTTATTTTAAGTTTCTAGCTCTAAGCAGTATTTTGACATTAAATACTTCTTTACTGAAGCAATAAAATAAATTTCTATACCTTCGAGGAAGACAATTTCATTTTTTTTTTTATTTAGTTGTTTTTAATTGATATTTTTTCATCTGTAACATCCCAGGTCCTCTATTCTGATATGCAGTATATGAAGATTGCCCCCTCAATTGTCAGTAATCTCACTGAGTTAACGCCGATTCAAGACTTACCTGGACAATTTGGCACATGCGCACAGCAATGTGAAAGTGGTCTATTCATTCATCACGAAAACATGCCTATTTAATGTTGACCCCCTAAAACCCCACTTTTATATAGTAAAACTGGGATTTACAGGGGTATACATTATTTTTCTTATTTTTGCTAAAAAACATAGATTTTGGATACTCATTAGAACTGCCTCACCTCTTAAGACAGTTCTAATGAGTACCCACAATGTATGTTTTTTAGCAGAAATATGAAAAATAAAAGAGTTTTTTTTATCTGAAAATTCAGTTTTTGGAGGTAAAAGTTTTTATATGTTTGAATAGGCGTGTTTTCTTAACCCTTCTCTTGCCGGAAATAAAATGAATCAGGCCTGTAAGAGGGGGTACCTCTACTTGAGAAGTCACTACCCCCTGAATTTTACCTCGATTTTCATGAATTTTCACGTATAATTTGCCGATCCTAGGTGGCCATATTACTGGAGAAAGGATGGTCATGTGACTAGAAAGTCACGTGACAGTCATGTGTAAACCGGGAACCGTTTAAGACACTTAAAAAAAAAAAAAAAAATTACAAGAGCCCAGCGCCTACTGTGTACTATTGCGAAAGAAACGAGTGACATACGTAGGTTCTACTGTTATTCCTACTTCTTCCTCACTGGAAATGATTCAGGTGTTATGGGCTTTTTTTCCAGAAAAGCCTGATCAATTTGTTGAAGTGAGTGCTGAAATTAATGGCAGCTTGAAATTTGGTATTCTCGGTCTTTTTTAGTGTGGGTAAAATCCAGCACCTGACTATCTAATGAAAAGTGGCGTGTTTGTATGAAAGTAGGTTCACTCCTGTATGAGAACACTTGCTCTGAATGGTTGCATGTGGTATATTGTAAGTATGACAGGCTTTTGAGTTGACAGTGCCCCCCAGCGCGACTATTGTCGCGAAAGGCAAGATAAGGGTTAATGTCATGACTGTATGGAACCTCATTGCACAGAGCCTTTCATTATCACATTCCATCATCTCATATAACTTAAATAATGTTGAAAGGAATGTAAAACATCAAACCATCATCAAATACTAGAACAACTATGGTAAGAAGATAAGGCATCCCAATATTTATGGTAAAGTGGCACCACTTTTTTTTTAGAGTCATGTCTGGTCTGAATAAAATGAAATTTAAAAATAAAAGAAAGATAGAAAGAAAATGAAAAATATACAAAAAAAAAAAAAAAAATGAAAAGAAATTATAAAAAAAAAAAAAGAAGAAAAAATAAAAAGAGGTACCTGTTTCCAGTCAGAAACATTGATTGTTCTCAAACTTTTCAGAAAGAAATTTACATATAATTTCCTTGAAACAAAGTTTATGAAGTTTAGAAATAACCAACAAAAAAGAAATAGTAAAAAAAAAAAAAAAAAAAAAAAAAAAGTGAATGAATAGAAATAAAAAAGAGGTACCTGTTTCCAGTCAGAAACATTGATTGTTCTCAAACTTTTCAGAAAGAAATTGATAAGTATATTCCCTTAAAGAACATTTTGATGTTTAGATAAACTCTCAGTATACAAGCGATAAACTTTTATTTTGTCTGAAAGTGGATTGAGTGCAATATTATGGGTGGAGATCATTAGGGCTGTGTGCAAGAACCTTCACTATGTTGAAAATTGGTGTGGAGTGCAAGATCTACCCGTGTGCAAGAATTTTGAATTTCATGGGGATTGTTTGTTTAAATTAACTCTTGTCTGAAATAAATACCTACCTATGTACCTGTGGTGTATTGTAATAAATCATTATCTCTAAGCATGCCGGGAAAAATTTCAGCAGGCAACATTTTGAATTTTTTTTTTTTTTTTTTAAGAAAATAGGGTTTAGAATTTGATGCAAACTGTCTCCTTGAGACAGTTTGCATGAAATTTCAAACCTTATTTTCTTAGAAAAAATAAGGAAAAGATCATCAATTTGTCATCTGCTGAATTTGCCTTGAGAATGCCAAAGGTTTACATTTGCTCTTCAGCTGTACAAGGGTATACAGATGTATAATATCATATTTGGTCATGGAAATGTGTACCAATGTCTCATTGCAATTATCTCAAATTAATTATTCCATTGAGATGCCCCAACATACTTGCATGGGGAAAATATGAAAACAGTATTATTTTACAGCCAAATAACAAAATCTTCGAAGCTCAGAAATTTCCTTGGCCACAGGTAAGATTTTTAGCTCACCTGTGCACAATGTGCTTGGAGTGAGCTATTGTGATCGCTCTGTGTCCGGCGTCAGTTGTCCTATGTGTGTCGTCTACAACTTGCTTCAAATGACATCTTCTCCATAACTACTGGGCAGATTTCAACCAAAGTTGATAGGATTGTTTCTTTGGAGGTCCTCTTCCAAATTGCTAAAATGGTTCTGCTCCACTGAACAAAATGGCCACCAGAGCTAAAAATAGAAAAACCTTGATACGACATCTCCTCCTAGGCAAATGGCCCGATTTCAAAATAATTTCACAGAAGTGTTCCTTTGGTGACCGTCTATCAAATTTTTTCAAATGGTTATGCTCCACCGAATAAAATGGCCGCCAGAGCTAAAAATAGAAAAACCTTTAAATCACATCTCTTCCTAGGCCAGTGGCCCGATTTCAAAATAATTTCAAACAAAGGCTCCTTAGGTGACCCTCTACCAAATTGCTAAAATGGTTCTGATCCGCTAAATAAAGTGGCCACCAAAGCTAAAAATAGAAAAACCTTAAAACCAATTCTCCTCCTAGGCCAATGGTCCAATTTAAAAAAAAATTCACAGAAATGTGCCTTTGGTGACCCTCTATCGAAATTGCTAAGACGGATCCGCTCTGCTGAACAAAATGGCCACTAAAGCTAAAAATAGAAAAACCTTTTAATGATATCTCTTCCTAGACCAATGGCCGGATTTCAAAATAATTTCACAGAAATATTCCTTTGGTGACCCTCTACCAAAATTGCTAAAAATGGGTCTGCTCCAGTGAACAAAATGGACACCTGAGCTGAAAATAGAAAAGACCTTAAAGGACATCTCCTCCTAGGTCAATGGCCTGATTTCAAAATAATTTCACAGAACTGTTCCTTGGGTAACGCTCTACCAAAATTGCTAAATGGTTCTGCTCTGCTGGACAAAATTGCCACCAAAATTTAAAATAGAAAAACCTTAAAACGACATCTCCTTCTAGGCCAGTTTCAAAATAATTTCACAGAAATGTTCCTTGGGTGATCCTCTACCAAAATTGCTAAAATTGTTCCGCTCCTCTAAACAAAATGGCAGCTGGAGCTAAGAATCGAAAAACCTTTAAACATCATCTCCTAGGCCAATGGCCTGAATTCAAAATAAATTCACAGAAATATTCCTTAGGTGACCCTCTACCAAAATTGTTAAAAGGGTTCCACTCTGCTGAGCAAAATGGCTGCCAGAGCTAAAAATAGAAAGACCTAAAAACAACATCTCTTCCTTGGCCAATGGCCCGATTTCAAAATAATTTCTCTGAAATGTTCCTTAGGTGACCCTCTACCAAAATTGCTAAAATGGTTCAGCTCCACTGAACAAAATGACCCCCAAACACCATCTGTCATCACCACTGGAAATAGAAAACTGCTGAATCAAAAGTGGACATTTACAAATGGATCAGGATGAGTTTAGCCTCTATTTCCCATCTATTTTCTATTTTTTGAAGAGTGAATTTATTTCCCTAAAACAACAAAGGAATTTTTGCATCAGTTTATGTGTTTTTCTTAGGTGTATGTATCAATTTAAAACCAGGAAAACAAGTTTATCGTTGGTTGGTACCGACCGAAGATCAGCATCTTCGAAAATCGGCTTCAGATTTTATGATTTCATGAATTGTTTCCACGCATTCTTAGTTTTGTGTGTTTCTGTCAATGATGGGCAGAATCTGCAAACTTTTTCTGGGCATGTTTTAATTTAACACTAAGCGTATTTGTTAAAAAACACAATCTGATGTGTGTGAGCCAGCCGCGGTGGCTCAGTTGGATGCGCCGTCTGACTGGAGACCAGGAGGTCGCGGGTTCAGCCCCAGCCGAAGTCAGCAACATTCTTTTGTGGAGATTGATCATGAAATATTTTCTACGGTCATTCTCTTCCTTCCACTGATTCAAGAAGGACAGTTGTCAGTTTTTGGCTAAAGAATGTGCACAATAATGGTTAACCACTTAGAGGACTAAGCCTGCCCAGTAAACGTGTGGTTAGGTAAACTGACCGCGCTTGACATGACCCCATTGGGTTGACTGGGCCGTAAAACCTCAACACAAACAAACAAACAATCCGATGTGTACGGCATTATCTTTTTCAACCATGTAGATGTATTGACAATAGCTAAAAATATGTACGGCGAATAGGGGCAGCTTCATCTTTGTTATTTAATGTTAAAAGCCAATGACGGGTGGGTAGCCCCACAAATTTTCTTAACTTTTAAGGTTATATTCACCTTTTTCTACCATGGTATGAGTCATTTGGAGCTAACAGAAGGGCTGCATTGTAAATCTATGTCTCTTGCTTGGTCCACTGGTCTTTAGCTGGTGGTTATCTGTTGCTCTAGGTGCATGAGTTCTCATCCTTGAGTCTTCATGACTTTTGCCTGTGATTTGTTTGTTAGATCTAGGAACCGTTTGCTACACGTGTTGATTTAATGATCAGTTAGAAAACCTCAGTGCAAACTGAAAAAAACAAGTTGTTTCAACCACAATGAAAGTGTGGGTGAAGGTCCAAATCACATTAAATCAATTTAAACCGATCAAAAATATTACTGACTATTCCAAGACGGTATGTTTGTTGTCACAGTGGTTCCTTGCCTTTCTACATTCATTTGTCCATGTTATCATTTATTTTTCCTATTATGTGTGTTACTACTATTCAGTTACTTTCTGATTCAAGAGTCAACACCTTTTTGAGAAAGATCTGCTGACTCACTTTATTATGCCATTTGTTTCGTGGCATCACTACGTGTTTTAAACTTTTGACCTCTTTCTCTTTAGTGATTTATGGTTCCTGATCGTTGCATGTTTTATCTATTGCTGTGTACGTGTTGAGTTTCAAAATTTTCGTTTATGACTATCAGACATGTTTTCCTTCATATCTCAGGGATGGATGAGTCTTTAGGTTAGATTTTCTTTGCAGTAATAGCATCTGTATGTGCACATTTTTCTCTGCAATAAGATACCATAATACAAGTTCCTGTTACCAAAAACAAACCAGAAAACTACTACCCGCGCCACTATATTCTGCAGGTGGTTTTTCGAAGAGTCTGTCGAAATTAATAAAACACAACTAGTGGAAGGCACTCGAACCTTTGCCTTGCGATTTTCCTTGTAAGTTCTAAACCTTTCTGCGGCAGAAAATACTGCACTGTTGCAAGATACCCAAAACTGCTTCTTTGTTTTGTTGATTCCATGTATTTTATGACATTTTATGTCCCGGATATCAATAATGACAATGACGTGGTAAACAACGCCGCATGCAGCTTTGCGCCAATGTAATTTTAATTATGCGAAATAAAAATCCCCATCTCGATTTTCAAATCATAATAGAAGTACAGAGAAGTGGTAAGAGGTTTGTTTCACATGAATACGCATAAGGAAAGGGTTTGTTGGTGTAATTAAACTGATAGCAAAATTTATTATTTTGCCTAAAACTCCAAAGAAACCACTTGCAGATGATGGTGGCAGGGACAGTCGTTCTCAAACAGGAATCTTTTGAACACTGTTTTTCACATATTCTGAGTAAATAGAGAAACACCATAGGTGTTCCTGCCGTTACAAGCCAGGTATATTGAGAAAGAAATGAAAATGAAACCAGTAACAAACTTTAAATTATTAACAGTATTTATTCACAAAAAATAAGACAAGATTTAAAACAAAAGAATGCAAAGTAAACAGTGCCTTTCAAGATTTTAGTTCACTTAGTCCCTCAGAAATATTCCACAATAATATTTAAAACAAATCCTTTGAATAACAGTTTCTGATCCCGCAGTTTGAAGTCCCTGAATTCAGAGTTTAAATCCAGAATAATTAAACTATTAAAGTAATCCAGTATAGAATAATTTCCAATGAAAGTATACAAAGATGCCCATATGAAAATGTTTTTCCCTTATATATTATGAAAGAACATTCTAGAAAGAATAATTTGCCAGCGACATTAGTCATTTTCTAGTTTTAGTCAAGAATATTCTAAATGTTCTATGACATACCAAAAATAGCTCAATCCAGAACATTCCTTCTGGAAAGTTTAAAAAGAACATAAACAACTTGTTATTGTAAACATGATTTTCCAGAAAGTTTTATAGAAATTTGCAGTAAACAAAAATATGGTGATATTTAAAATAATTAAACATCTTAAATATAACACTTTGTAATGCTTAAAAATACCAATAGAAATATACAATATACATGCATTTTTGAAAAGCGCATGCTACTTCTTATCTCAAAATAAAGCTTCTTCTGCAAAATACTGATTTTAAATTGTACATATACCTGAGTCATTAGTTACTAAGTACCATCACTAGTGTTTACTTGTGACGGAGAATTGTTGAGAAAATTGTGTTTGAATATATTTTATTTCAAAATATAGGTTGATAATTCCTGACAACATTGGATCAAAATATTCTAACAGCTGAATCCATCATTTTAGCTTCAATTCAGTATGACTTATTCACATTTTGTTACCTGTGAGCAGCGATCTTAATGACATAATGGATTTCAGATATGAGCAGCATGTCCGAGAAGATATAACACTGTATTTGGCAAGACGCATGTTTCAGCATACATACAAAGAAGTGCGGTCTCCATTGATGTGGAGAAATACGACGGAACTCTTTACACAATTTTATCCATAAACCACAGAACTATTCACCATACACTTTGTTTCACGCTATTTTGCAACAAGCCATACATGTAGCTGCTATTCGCTATACAGCAAATGATTTACATTTAGACAAAACAGTCTCCTTAAACATACAGTTTAAGGAGCGTTATTTAGCATATTATTTTTACCTTTATTTTTTATTCTTATTATGCCAGAAACTTTGGTAGAAATGCATAACAATAGAAGAATAGCAACAAACAGGTCCAAATGTATTTAGCTATCACAAATACGGTCTGTAAGTACAAAAGTGTGTGTTTTTATCAAAAAATCGCTACTCATGGCATAAGATGATTATATCCACTACTGATGTCTCACAGCTGTATTTTTAATCTGAAGCTTACATGCAGTAAAATATACAATTTCAAGGAGGCACTCCCCTACCAGCATGTTTTACTTTCGATTCAGAGGTTTCTATTTCAGGTGTTGATGATAAACGGTGCCAAAGCTATAAAAATAGAAAAACCTTTAAACGACATCTCCTAGGCCATTGGATGGATTTCAAAGTAATTTCACAGAAATGTTCCTTGGGTGACCCTCTACTGAAATTGCTAAAATAGTTCCACTCTGCTGCACAAAATGGCTGCTAAAGCTAAAACAACCCCAAAAAAACCTTTAAACCATATCTCTTCCTAGACCAATGGCCTTATTTCAAAAACATTTCACAAAAATGTTTTTTGGTTGACCCTCTACCTAAATTGCTAAAATGGTTCCGCTTCGCTGCAAAAAATGGCCGCCAGAGCTGAAAATAGAAAAAACATTTAAACGATATCTCCTCCTAGGCCAGTGGCCCGATTTAAAAATAATTTCACAGAAATGTTTCTTGGGTGACCCTTCACCAAAATTGACCAAATGGTTCCACTTCGCTGAACAAAATAGCCGCCAAAGTTTAAAATAGAAAAACCTTTAAACGGCATCTCCTAGGCCAATGTCCCGATTTCAAAATAATTTCACAGAAATGTTCCTTGGGGGACCCTCTATCAAAATTGCTAAATGGTTCTGCTCTGCTGAACAATTTGTCCACCAGAGCTAAAAATAGAAAAACCTTTAAACAACGACTCCTCCTAGGCCAGTGGCCCGATTTGAAAATAATTTCACAGAAATGTTCCTTGGGTGACCCTGTACCAAAATTGCTGAAATGGGTCAGCTCCACTGAAGAATTTCACAGAAATGTTCCTTAGGAGACCCTGTACCAAAATTGCTAAAATGGTTCTGCTCAGCTGAACAGAATGGCTGGCAGAGCTAAAATAGAAAAACCTTTTAAATGACATCTCCTACTAGGCCAATAGCCTGATTTCAAAATAATTTCACAAAAATGTTCCTTGCAAAAAATGGCTACCAGTGCTAAAAATAGAAAAACCTTAAAACGCCATCTCCTTGGCCAATGGCCCGATTTCAAAATAATTTCATGGAAATGTTCCTTGGGTGACCCTCTACCAAAATTGCTAAAATGGTTCCGCTCCACTGAACAAAATGGCCCCCAAAGCTAAAAATAGAAAACCTTTAAATGACATCTCTTCCTAGGCCAATGGCTCGATTTCAAAATAATTTCATGGAAATGTTCCTTGGGTGACCCTCTACCAAAATTGCTAAAATGGTTCTGCTCTCTTGAACAAAATGGCTGGCAGAGCTAAAAATAGAAAAACCTTTAAATGACATCACCTCCTAGGCCAATGGCTTGATTTCAAAATAATTTCACAGAAATGTTCCTTGGGTGACCCTCTACCAAAATTGCTAAGATGGTTCCACTCCGCTGAACAAAATGGTGACCGGAGCTCAGGTGAGTGATCCAGGGCCATTATGGCTCTCTTGTTAGCTCACCTGAGCTATGCTGAGGATGAGCTATAATGATCACTTTTTGTCCGTCGTTCTTCCGTCTGTCTGTGCGTCTGTCTGTCTGTTAACATTTTCAAATGACTTCATCTCTGAAGCCGCTAGGACAGTTTTGACCAAATTTCATATGGAGCCTTCTTAGGTTAGGGGAACGAAAGATTGCTAAAATGGTTGCTGTCCATTGATCAAGATGGCCACCATGCCCATATATGGTAAAAACCTTTAAAAATCTTCTTCTCCAGAACCAAGGATGCCTTTGGGCTGAATCTTTGCACAAATCGTCAGGGCCTGGAGGGCTACCAAAGTTACTAAAATAATTGGTTGTACATTGACTTTTCGGGGCGTCCAACTGATATTGGCTTTCAGTTGGGCAAGGCCTGCTATCCTTGTAGCAGGTAAGGGTAGAGGGTGAATGTTTTTATTTCTTCTATTTCTTCACTTTCATTCCTGTTCCTCTTCATTCTCTGTTCCTCTCTTTCATCTCTTCTACTATCTCTTCTATCTCTTTTCTCCCTTTCTCTGGGAGACGACACAAAATGACCCACAAGGGTTGATTTATCGTTAAACCCCAACTCAATCAACTGACGTTTTTACGACATGGATAAGTTTTGCTTCCCTATGTGTTTGTATGGGAAAAATGTTGAGAATTTCAAATAACTTTTCTTCAGAAACCTCTGGGCCAATGTTGCTCAAATATCTTGGGGCTGAATCTTTGCACAAATCATCAGGTACGGGAGGTCTGCCAAAGTTGCTAAAATGATGGACGTACATTGACATTTGATTTTTTACGGCGAGGTCAAGTTTGCTTCCATATGCATTTGTATGGTCCCCATACATTTGTGTGGAAAGAAGTTGATAATTTCAAATGACTTCTTCTCTGAAGCCTCTGGGCCAATGTTGCTCAAATTTCATTTGGAGCCTCCTTGGGGCAGGGGAACAAAAGATTGCTAAAATGGTCATGGTCCATTGATCAAGATGGCTTCCTTGCCCATATATGGTAAAAACCTTAAAAAATCTTCTTCTCCAGAATCAAATAAGCCCTTGGGCCTAATCTTTGCACAAATCACTGGGGACAGGAGAGCTACCAAAATTGCTAAAATGATGGTCCTACGTTGACCTTTTTATACGCCCGTTTGAAAAATGGGACATATTATGTTACGGGATATGGCGTCCGTCCGGCCATCTGTCCATCCGTCCGTAAACTTTTTCGTTTCCGGCTAACTCCTCCTACAGTTTACATCCGATCAAGCCGAAACTTGGTATATAGTAAGACCATGATGTGGTGCAGGGCATATTATTTCTGGGTTACAGTCCACCAAATGTTTGCAGAGTTATGCCCCTTTGAAAATTTCTGTAAACTTTTCATTTCCGGTTAACTTTTCCTACATTTTACATCAGATCAAGCTGAAACTTCATGTATAGTTAGACCATGATGTGGAGCAGCGAATATTGTTTCGAGATTACAGTCCACCAAATATTAGCAGAGTTATGCCACTTTGAAAATTTCAGTAGACTTTTCATTTCCGGCTAACTCCTCCTACAGTTTACATCCGATCAAGCTGAAACTTGATTTGTAGTTAGACCATGATGTGGAGCAGCGCATATTGTTTCAAGATTACAGTCCACCAAATATTAGCAGTGTTATTCCCCTTTGGAAATTTCTACTAATTTTTCGTTTCTGGCTAAATCCTCCTACAGTTTACATCAAGTCAAGCTGAAACTTCATGTACCGTTAGACCATGATGTGGAGCAACGCATAGTGTTTGGAGGTTACAGTTCACCAAATATTAGCAGAGTTATTCCCCTTTGAAAATTTCAGTAAACTTTTTGTTTCCGGCTAACTCCTCCTACAGTTTACATCCTATCAAGCTGAAACTTGATTCGTATTTAGACCATGATGTGGAGCAGCGTATATTATTTCAAGGTTACAGTCCACCAAATATTAGCAGAGTTAAACCCCTTTGAAAATTTCTATTAATTTTTTGTTTCCTGCTAAATCCTCCTACAGTTTACATCCGATCAAGCTGAAACTTCATACATGTAAATAGTTACACGATGATGTGGAGCAGCACATATTATTTTGAGGTTACAGTGCACCAAATATTTGCAGATTTATGCCCCTTTGAAAGTTTTTGTAAACTTTTCGCAGCATATTGTTTAGCGGTAATAGTGTGCAGATTTTATTTTATAATAGGTATATTTTTTGCAAATAACTAAAGTTTTGGTCATAAGGGCAAGAGATTGACTTTTTATTTTTTTTAACATCTTCTTTTATTAGATTTGCAAGGAAAGGTTGCTATTATTTAATCTTTATAAATACATAATTCTTTTTGGATTTTTTGTTTTTTTAATACTCTTCTGATTTGGCTCCCTTGAAGAACAAAAATAAAATCAGTTTTAAACAAGTTAAAGGTTTACAAAAAAATTCCTTGCAGCTTTTGTTTGGGGGGGTTTTGGTTGTTTATTTTTGTTTTGTTATTGTTTGGTCCGATATTGAAGTATAGGAAAAACAAATCAGCCAAAGGCTGATATGAGCTTATAATATGCTTCTATGGTGTGTCCTCCATCAGAAAGCACTTCTCCCTAGAAGCAGCAAACTTCTCCCTATTTTCCCAGGAGGGAGAAGTCCCTTAATTTCTGGGCCAGCTTGGACCCTTAGGTTACAGTTCACCAAATATCAGCAGAGATATGCCGCAATGAAATTTTAAAAAAAAATTTTTTGTGATTCCACTTACAGTTTATATCCGGAACACTGAATTATACAGGAGCCAGTTTATGTGCTACATCTTATTACTTGCCACGGGCATATAATGCCCCGCTTGGCAGAGCTCTTGTTATGGCAATGTCAGATTTGCTTCCCTTTGCATTTGCATATATATGTGGGAAAAATGTTGAGAATTCATATTTTTGGACATCTCCTCTATAATCCAGTTGAATCGAAACTTGATGATGAGCATTAGAGCCCTTAGTAGATGCAAAATAGCTAAATGAGCCAATAGAAAATCCACAATGGCCGCCACAGCAGCCATCTTGAAAAACAATTTTCGACATCTCTTCCCAAACCTTTGGTGGCTTTGAGCCAAAACTTGCTTTGTAGCAACAGGATGACTTCTGGATCGAAACAAGCTAAAATTCTATTTATTGGAAATCCAAGATGGCTGCAATGGTTTCGCGCCATTGAACAAGATGGCTGCCAATGCGAAAAATAGAAAAAATCTTCAAACAATATCTGGTCCTTGGCCACTGGCCCAATTTCAAAATACTTGCACAGAAGTGTTTCTCCAATGACTCTCTACCAAAATTACTAAAATGGTTCCACTTGGCTGAACAAAATGGTGGCCAGAGCTAAAAAAAGAAAAAAAAAAACTTTAAACGACATCTCCTCCTTGCCAGGGGTCTGATTTCAAAATGATTTCACAGAAATGTTCCTCTTATGCCCCTTTACCAAAATTGATAAAATGGTTCTGCTCTGCTGAACAAAATGGTTGCCAGAGCTAAAAATAGAAAAGAAACCTTTAAAGGACAGGATAAGTAGATGACCCAAAAAAATCTGATTTTTTTTTTCACTTATGGCCCTTTGAAAATTTCAGCATTTTAACCTTGTAAGCAAGATATCTCAAAAACTGTTGCCTTGAAACTTGACAGGCTGATAGGGATGATGAGTTAATGACCTATTAACTTAAACAGTTAACTCAGGTGAGGATTGTGGCCCATGGGCCTCTTGTTTTCAGTTAAAAAGTATTGATATTTTTCTTACTTTCCTGTGAAAGCTAATATTAGCAGTCAGGAACTTCCAATGAGTTCCAATAATATATTTTCGTACAGAAATACGAAAAGTAAATATCAGAATACCCCTGTCTGGAGCTGTGAAAGTCTCTTGAAACTTCTCTCCTTAGATAAAATATGCAACTTCATTTTTAGCTCACCTGGTTGTGCTCGGGGTGAGCAATTGTGATAGCCCTGTGTCTGGAGTCCATCGTGAGTTGTCCACAATTTGCTTCAAATGACATCTCCTGTAAAACTACTGGGCAGATTTCAGCTAAAGTTGATAGGATTGTTCCTTTGGAGGAAATCAAAATAATTTCACAGAAATGTTTCATGGGTGACCGTCTATGGAAATTGCTAAAATGGTTCCGCTCTGCTGAATAAAATGGCTGCTAAAGCTAAAAATAGAAAAAAAAAACTTTAAACGATATCTCTTCTTAAACCAATGGCCTGATTTCAAAAACATTCCACAGAAATGTTCCTTGGGTGACCCTCTACCAAAATTGCTCAAATCATTCCGCTCTGCTGCAGAAAATGGCCACCAGAGCTAAAAAGAAAAAAACATTTAAACTACATCTCCTCCTATGCTGGTGGCCCGATTTCAAAATATTTCACAGAAATGTTCCTTGGGTGACCCTCTACCAAAATTGCTAAAATCGTTCTGCTCTGCTGAACAAAATAGCTGGCAGAGCTAAAAATAGAAAAACCTTTAAAATGACACTCCTCCTATGCCAGTGACCTGATTTCAAAATAATTTCACAGAAATGTTCCTTGTGTGGCCCTCTACCAAAATTGCTAAAAGGGTTCCTCTCTGCTGAACAAAATGGCTGCCAAAGTTTAAAATAGAAAAACCTTTTAACGACATCTCCTCCTAGGCCAGTGGCCCAATTTCAAAATAATTTCATAGAAATGTTCCTTGGATGACCCTCTACCAAATTTGCTAAAATGGTTCTGCTCCGCTGAACAAAATGGCCACCAGAGCTTATTAAATGTAAGGTGGTGTCTGATATGGGTCTACAATTTTGGCTCTAAATTGTCTGTCCAATACTTAAGGTATATACAGTATTGTTCAGTATCCATTTATTAGATGGAAGATTGTGTATGATCAGTGTCTTCACTGTTGGCTCAGGACTGTCTGTCCCATTATTAGGGTATAAACCGTATTCCACAGTATCCATTTATTAGATGTAAGGTGGCATGAATGTCATGAATAGACTGTGTGATATTCTGCCAGCTGTAAGAGAGCAGAAGATTACATCCTGTCTTTTTAAATACATGAATATGCAGAGTAAGTATGTCTTTGGTTCTTTCTGATTTCTTTATATGTTAATTGTTGAAGTCCAAATGATCTTTAAAATCCCCATATTAAAGAAAATTTTATAAAATTCTTTTATAGAAATCTTTTATGGACGCACGAATGGACAGACACACGACAGAGAATGGACAAAATGAAATCACAAAAGCTCACCTTGTCACTATGTGACAGGTGAGCAAAAATATATATATATATATATATATATATATATATATATATATATATATATATATATATATATATAGATAGATATATATATATATATATAGATATAGATATATATTTTTGCTCACCTGTCACATAGTGACAAGGTGGACAAAATGAGATCACAAAAGCTCACCTTGTCACTATGTGACAAGTGAGCAAATATATATATATATATATATATATATATATATATATATATATATATATATATATATACATACATATATATTTTTGCTCACCTGTCACATAGTGACAAGGTGAGCTTTTGTGATCTCATTTTGTCCACACAAAAGCTCACCTTGTCACTATGTGACAGGTGAGCAAAAATATATATATATATATATATATATATATATATATATATATATATATATATATATATATAATGTGTATATATATATATATATTTGCTCACCTGTCACATAGTGACAAGGTGAGCTTTTGTGATCTCATTTTGTCCATTGTCTGTCGTGTGTCTGTCCATTCGTGCGTCCATAAACAATTTCTTCAAATGACATCTCATCCTATACTACTAATGGGATTTTAACCACAGGAATGATCCTTGGTTGGTCCTCTTATAAAGTTGTTCAAATGGTTCGGGTCCATTGCCAGGGTTCGCACAGGCTTGAAAAGTACTTGAAAATGAAGGGCAGTCTTGAAAAGTCCTTGAAAACAAAATTTGTTCTGAAAAGCCCTTGAAAACTGACCATAGACCTTGAAAAGTACTTGAATTTCACATTTTCTTGTGTTCTAGACAATTTTAAATCTCTGTGAGAATCAAAAGTAAAGTTCCTAAAAAAATCGGCAAGTTTCGAGTAAAGACAGATGAGCAGGAGTTCCATAACTAAAGAGTTCGAATGTGCTGGGCGCGAAAACAAAGTTCGAATACACTAGGTTCGAATGATTCGTACTTGATGTTTGGATTGTCTCCCTTGCAGACTGGTACTTGGCGATTATGATAACTTTTATTACTGAAAAAGGTCAATTCAAATAACCAGACTAAACAAAAAACAAAAATGGCGTCTGCTTTTTTTTGGCATCTTTAGGCATCAGGGGACAGTAAAATTTTGCATTTTGTAGGGTCCCTGGTCATGAAGACACCTACTTTTTTTGAAACATAATAATATGCAACTGCAACAGACCATGATTATTGTGGCCATATACATATGAGCCTTGAAAGAGTAGAAACTGGTTCAGATAGAAAAAAAAAATCTGCAGTCTGCCTAGGACTCTCAGATGGACTGTCAACTATACCCCACCCACTGTATTTTAGCACTGAAGAAGGCTTCACACCACCTCAGTTTGCAAACTGCTCAAACTTTCTCTGCGCGACACCAGCTAATCCCATATGCCTCACTGTGTTGGGCACTAAATCAGGTCTTGGAAAAATCATAGCAAACATACCCACAACCAGGTAACTTTTTTGCTAATCCAATCTGAAAAACAGTGATTTTTCACACCAAAAAGCTCTGGCCAAACATGTGCAAGTCAGTGATTATCTCCCTTGAGAAATGACCTCTAAAGCTAGGGTTTTTTTTTCTCGAATTTCACTTCACTTGACAGATTTTCATCATAAAAGCATTAATTATTCTTTAATTTAATAAGCAGTTCTAATTTATGAGCTCATTTCTGGCATTTTTGTACCATATACTTAAATAGAACTTATTTCCTCCACTGACAGATCCGCAACTGTCCCCTGATGCCTTAGTGTGTGTTTTTTTGGACCCTGAATTTATTTCTGCGTAATGGAAATGTGTGTTTATAGCAGAGAGTGGCAAAAACGATATACTTGGGTAAAGGAAACGAACAGTAAACATAAGGCGCACTGTCAACCGTAATAAGGACATCGACACAAATGGGTGAAAGTTCATTATGGTCACAGGCGCAGGGAGAGGGGCATAAGAAAAAAGAAAGAGTGATGTCTCGGACATTCGTAAATTTCTCACAGGTTAAAACAGAAACTGCAACCACAGCTTAATACATTTGGTTTTAAGAGAGTTCATTTACTGCAACCACAGCTTAATACTTTTGGTTTTAAGAGAGTTCATTTTAACAGAAATTATCAATTTTTTTTAACCCAAATGTTTTCACAGGATGTGGAAGCAATGAATGACAGTGCCAGATTTTACGAATTTGTGTAAGTATTATAGTCCTTGAAAACTTAAAGTTGGTCCTTGAAAAGTCCTTGAATTTGACTTGGCCTTGCCTGTATGAACCCTGATTGCACATCTAGGTCACAGGAGCTAAAAATAGTTTTTTTAACTGAAAACTTAAAAAATCTTCTTGTCAGAAACCACTCGGCTGATTTCAATATAATTTTGCAGAAGTAATTCACTCCAAAATTGTTCAAGCCATTGTAATTCATCAAAAAACATGGCCACCAGGGGCAGGGCTTATTTTCCAAATATATCTATATAGAAAACTTTAAAAATCTTCTTGTCAGAAACAACTGGACCGATTTCAATATAATTTGGCAAAAATGTTTCCTTGGTGACCCTCTACCAAGATTGTTCAAGCCGTCATGATTCGTCCAAAAACATGACCGCTAGGGTGTCGGGGCTTATTTTCCCTATATATTTATATAGAAAATGTTAAAAATCTTCTTGTCAGAAACCACTGGACCGATTTCAATATAACTTGGCAGAACTGTTTCCTTGGTGACCCTCTACCATGATTGTTCAAGCAATCTTGATTCGTCAGAAAACATGGCCCCCAGGGGGGAGGGGGGGGCGGTGGGGGGGCGGGGGGTGTGCTTATTTACCCTATATATATCTGTATAGAAAACTTTAAAAATCATCTTGTCAGAAACCACTCGACCAATATCAATATACTTTCCAGGAATGTTTCTTTGGTGACCCTCTACCACGATTGTTCAAGCCCTCATGATTCGTCAAAATACATGGCACCTAGGGAGTGGGGCTTATTTTCCCTATATATCTATATAGAAAATTTTAAAAATCTTCTCGTAAGAAACCTTTGGACCAATTTCAATATTTGTTTGTTTTTTGTGTTGAGGTTTTACGGCCCAGTCAACCCAATGGGGTTATGTCGAGCGCGGTCAGTTTGCCTAGCCACACGTTTACTGGGCAGGCTTAGTCAGCTAAGCGTTTAACCAGTATTGTGCACATTCTTTCACCAGAAACTGACAGCTGCCCTTCTTGAATCAGTGGAAGGGAGAGAATGACCATAGCCAATTTCAATAGAACTTGACAGAGATGTTCCTTTGGTGGTAACCCTCTACCAAGATTGTTCAAGCCATCGTGATTCGTCAAAAAAACCATGGCGGCCAGTGGGGTGTGGGGCTTGTACTTTAAAAATCATTTTGTCAGAAACCATAGGACTGATTTCAATATAACTTGGCAAACATGTTCCTTTGCTGACCCTCTACCAAGATTATGCAAGCCGTCATGATACATTAAAAAACATGGCCGCTAGGGTTCGGAGCTTATTTTGCCTATATATTTATATAGAAAACTTTAAAAATCTGTTTGCTCAGGTGAGCGATTTAGGACCATCATGGTCCTCTTGTTTTATTATTTTCAGTAGAAAATAAATCTTGACATTTTGCATGAAGCAGATGATTTAAATGAAATGTCAATACTTATTTTCTATGAAAAAAAAAATTAAAATGTCATCTGCTACAAATTTTACTTGGTGTTTTAAAGTTAAACAATATCTGATTAAGTGTAATGTAAATCTCTTTCTTTAGTCATTTATGGTCAGAAGATTGATAAAGAGCATCAAGTAGAATAAATTTATAGTATGTGCCAGTAGTTTGGAGAAAATTGACTCTTCTAAGAGGTTAAACTGATAAGAATTTATTATCTTTTGTCAAATACAGACCAGCTAGAAGGTTGGGTAAGACTGGATCTGCCCTGTCTCTAGTGACCAGCCTCTATGGTCATAATTAATTTGGTTTTATTTTAGTGGCTTATCAAACAGGATTATAAGAAACAAACATTTAGTCACTGGAGACTGAGAGCCCAGTCTATAATTATGGCCTTTTGAGTTTGTTTGTGTTGAGGTTTTTCGTCCCAGTCAACCCAATGGGGTCATGTTGAGCGCGGTCAGTTTACCTAACCACATGTTTACTGGGCAGGCTTAGTCCTCTAAGCAGTTAACCAGTATTGTGCACATTCTTTCGCCAGAAACTGACAACTGCCCTTCTTGAATCAGTAGAAGGGAGAGAATGACCGTAGAAAATATTTCATGATCAATCTCCAGAAAGAATGTTGCCGACCTCGGTGGGGGTTGAACTCACGACCTCCTAGTCTCCAGTCGGACGGCGCATCCAAATGAGCCACCAAGGCCAGCCTTGGCCTCTTAAGTGCAGTCATCCATATTTGACCTTGACCTCTATATTACAGTCCTTTAGACATGCTACATTGTCTTGTTAATATAATCATCTTGAATTTTGGTCAGAATGTTTGCCTTGATCAGTTCTAGGTCAGATTCTCTTAGTACTATGATACGCAGGTGAGCCTTACAGGGCCATTATGGCCCTCTTGTTTGTATTTAAGTCAGTTTCTCAGTAGCTATTGGTCCCAGCAGGTGATACCTAGCACATGCATACATCTTAGCATGGCCTCTTGAGTGCAGTCATCCATGTTTGACCTTGATCTCTATTTCATAGTCAATTAGGCATGCTACATTGTCTTTTTGGTGAATATAATCATCATAAATCTTGGTCAGAATGTTTGCCTTGATCATTTCTAGATCAGGTTATCTAAGTGCTATGATACTCGGATTAGAGTACAAGGCATCATGGGCAGGAGAGTTGACTCTTAATCCATTAGGTTTCTCACCGCTGGGGTTTGAGCCTAGCTTGAGTCACATGTGGTAAAGCTAAGTTCTGCTTACGGATGGTCAGGTGGTTTTTCCTTGGGTTCTCCGGTTTTCGCCCACTTTTGATGAATGATCGGCTTGATATAAGTGAAATATTCTTGAAAGGACCGTAAAACCCAAATCAAAAAAAAAAAAAGGCATCATGGCCCTCTTGTTTCCAGAAAGTAGGCTTTGACATTTTATGCAAATTGTCAGTTTGCATAAAATGTCAATGCCTGTTTTCTGAGAAAAATTAGAAAGATATTTCAAAATGTTTTCTGCAAATTGTCTTTCAAAGCCTTTTGTCGGGGAAAAATAAGAAAAATATTTCAAAATGTTGTCTGCTGTAATTTTTCCCATCATGCTTATGTTAATTCTTAGAGCACTGACCACAGCATAAGCAGACGTCAGATTTGACATTTTAACTTCATAATACATTAACCTATAGATAATGTGCTATTCTCTTCTGTTTTCACACCTTCCACAGAAAAAACGACCTTTCAGTCGTTAATTAAAGTCTTAAACCAGAAGGTCCCTTAGGCAGTTACCTGTGTGACGTAACTCTTCCCGCTCAATTGACCACGTGTCAGTTTCTTTTCTGTGGACAAAGAAATTCAACAAGGATTATTTACCTGTGATAGAAATTTGGATTATTTCTTTCCTCACGGATAAATTTATGTATCCTTGTGTTTCTTTTGTTTATTTATCACTCCTTTCACTTTCTGTGTTATTATTTAAAATTTTCAATTTTCGATTTCATGTAATTTTTGACTGGTCTTTTTCCACATGCGTTTTCGCGACTCTCGCTATTCGGCACAACGCTCTTGCGCGATCGGTTCGATAGTCGTGTTTATATATGCAGAATATTTGTGTTCTTTTCGTTCCAGGTTATTCAGCAATTACGATATGTTTTTGCTGGACTTTTATTTGCAGAGATCTTCAGTTGGCTAAAGATTCTCATGGTGGAGAAGCTGATTGTAAAGAACTTGTCAACCCTTGATGGGTTATAAGACAATTCTTTACTGATGGGAGCCCCACCCCATATGGCTATACTGCCGGGGTAAGACCCATCAAGGTGGCATCTTTGGGTACTTAGTATCCGATAAAGTCTAAGTCCACCAGTCACCAGTCATCCAGTCACCAGTCATCCAGTCACCAGTCAATCAGCTTCACCAGTCACCAGTCAATCAGGTGCCAGTCAACCAGGCACCAGTCACCAGTCATCCAGGTGCCAGTCAACCAGGCACCAGTCACCAGTCAACCAGTCACCAGTCAACCAGTCACCAGTCAACCAGTCACCAGTCACCAGTCAACCAGGCACCAGTCAACTAGTCTCCAGTCAATAATTTAATTATTTTCTGGAAAGACTTAGTTTTTGACATATTTCACCGGACAAAATAGTCACGTATACTAACTTCCGGTCATTATGTCTAATTATTAAAAATTTTTTCACTGGGCAAAGTGTCAGTAATATTTCTGATACTTATACCCGGTCATATTATTATATTATTTCTGATTTTTCAGCAGGCAAACTTTTACAGAAAGTGTCTGGTCAATTTTTGCCTAATAATTAATTATCTTCGGGAAAAAGTTTCGAATACTTGTGCCCGCTCAGTTTTCATATATAATCTCCATTTTTCATCTGACTAGAGTTACGAATACTACTATCCGATCAATTTGTCAAATTACTTGTAACTTTACCGGGCAACAGTTACGAATACTAGTGTCCGGTCATTATGTCGGGTAACTAGTGTCAAAATAATGATCACTAATTCCCGAACAATCTATTATCGTTCATAGAGCTCCATTCACGTTTAAGTCAATGGATATAGGTTATTAAGTGAAATACATAATAACTTTCTATACAAAAAAATTCTGTACAGTCTTTCCCGAATCAGACTAGAATCTTTAATATTCCATTGACTTATTATAGGTGTGTAATTCCATTAATATTTTAAATTAACTTATGTTTTATCTCTTTTATCCGCTAGAAAGAGTTAAACTTCCGACTATAACAAAATTCTTACCGGGTAGCAGTTCGTAGACTAGTGCCAGGTCATTCAAATTATGTTTTATCTCTTTAATTCACTAGAAAGCGGTTAAATTCCGGCTCTAACGAAAATTTCATCGGGAGGTACTTCGCAGAGTAGCAGTAGTTCCGTAGACTTTGTGTCGGATTACTAGTGTCCGAGTAGTAGTCACTAGTACTCGCTCAACATATATTAATTATATATTTATTTATTAACCACTATAGACATGTATAGTCTTGGATTATAGGTTATTGAATGACAGCGATGGGTTCTAATACCTAGTAGCCATTTATATTGTTGAATTCTGTCCAGTCACTTTTGAACTTGACTTAAATTCTATATATATATTTATTATTGAAAATGAATTAAGAATTATCGTTTACGATCAAATTCGCAATTCATTCACTAAGTGTAGAAGATACTTCCAGCTATAATTATATCTCTTTTATTCGCTACAAAGAGATTAACTTCTTACATATTCACCTTATTCGGCTCTAGGGCAAAGGTGAACTATAAAACTATTGTTATTTATAAGAAGAAAAATATACACGAAATCTAAAAATTTTCTTCTTTCCTCCCCTTTCTTCTACATGCTCCGATATGTAATCAGCATGTAATCTAAGGAGTAAATTGACAAGAAAGTAGCAATCGATCTTTTCTACTTTCTATTAAATTTTCATTCTTAAGGTATCGGAAATTTACACCAACCAGATAAATAAATTAACAGTTTATTTATTTATTCGCTACCTCTCTAGATTACTACGATTTAAAATTCTAGTTGAGGTACATATTTTCCTTTTGCCTTTTCTACATGGAAAATAGTTGATCCGATAAGCTATTATTCTATTTTATACTATCTTTTGATTGATTATATAAGAGTCTAGGTCAGTCGTGCTCTGTCTAAACTCTGCTATAAAATAATAAATAAGAAAAAAATCTTATATTTAGGCATAGATATAATTCGATACGTTCTTTACTTTGCCTGTTCTATTTTTTCTTCTGGATCATTTAAGACTACGATAGCAATATACCAGATATTTTTGCCTCAGTAAGAATCTATTACGCCGAAGATTCTTCATATTGGAATAATAATTTTATTATGATTATAATTTCTAGACCCAATTAATCCTCGTATATTATAGGTCTACTTTATCTTATTGAGGAATAGTTTTGCTTCGACTAGCTCTATACCTCTAATATTTTATTTATAACTAGAGTCCATGTCAATCAAAATTTTCTTGCACTTCGGTATTGACAATGGATACATATTTAGTAAAGGCATTAATTATTCAGTATGTGACAGATTATTATTGCCTAAATTAGATATTATATACAATACTTTCCTTTTGATATTTTGTTTTATTGACTTTGTAACTATTCAGAAACTGCCAAAGTCAATCATTTCCATCCTCTAAACTTACCGAAGCTCTAGATTATGTTGATATATATTTTTGATATATGCTTAGAGGTTAATTAACGAGAGTTTACCTCATAATAGCAGATATTATTATATTTATATTAATCAATCTATAGTCTAGGCTTAGACAAAAAGGAAAACATCCTTAATTACGAGCCGGTAAAGAATTAAGACACACTTAATTATCTCTTTACCCCTTCTTTATGTTTACATTTGTTAAAGGGATCATAGTAATTCTCGCTAAGAGTTCAAGTTCAGTTTGCGAATAATGCAAAGATTAATATCTTG
This sequence comes from Anodontia alba, assembly GCA_964016985.1. NCBI lineage: Eukaryota > Metazoa > Mollusca > Bivalvia > Lucinida > Lucinidae > Anodontia > Anodontia alba. Next base: position 62,911,823 of record OZ024827.1, on the reverse strand, counting down.
ATTTCCAGTCTGCATCAAAAATGGTCTATATATATAGATAAATATCTTTTCCGAAACGGGATATTTATTTATTTTTTCCACACAATAAGTCATTTCAAGACGTCGATGATTTTGAAATGCACTGCTTCAATTTATAATATAAAATATGTTTATATTAACTTCACAACTTAGTAAGTGCTGCACCTACGTTCCTGGTCAGATCTTACTTTTGTGATACGTTTTTGAACATACTGAAAGTTTTTTCTCCGATTATACATTCGGTAAATAAACTTTCGAGTAGTATCTATGCTTTTAAACATTCAGATTATTTGATAATTGTTGGAGATAATATATTATACCGATATTTATATATCTATCTTCATTATTTATCTTTCTCATCTTACTTTTAAATTAGATTGACCTTCTCGCTACGTTCCAGGTTTAAATCTAGCTAACATTGTGGACCAGTCACTTTTTTATTTCCTAAACAATATTTTAACATTTTTCTCAGTATTCAGAGCATAACGACTTCATGAATACTTGGAAATAATTCAATTCTACGCTTGTTAAACTAAGCCTAAAACAAGCCCTAGTTTTTTAGAATGGATATTATCCTTCGATTCAGTTCATGGAGATACATCCTTTTAGATCCCATTATCTCTATTTCAATCATACAAAATTCTGATGACTAAGTACTCTTTTTCTACGTACGAATACAGAATATCGAGTCACTGTTGCTGCATATTGGTTAAAGATTAAACAAATTTTATCTTAAACCTATATGACGTTAAATTAATTATTATCTCTTTCATATACATGTTTTTACCCTTCCGTCAGGGATCGTGGTAATAATATTATTACTCTCTATGGTTTACGCATAGATCTCGAGAGTATATATATGTATTTTCTTCCTGAATTCATTTGCGAGTACGTAATTTGATATTTCAGGAATTACCAATTATGCAGACATAGATTTTATTCTATTACTATTCAATTCTAAAAATTTGATTGAATGTTTATCTATAAAATTTCTGGACAGTAATTTTATAGAGAGTTATATGTTTAATAATTCCTTGCTTAATAAATAGTTACGCTTAACCTATTATTTATAGCAGGAATTTTGTTCTGTAGTATAATTTTAATTTAGTATTCATATATTTCTTACTATTCCTAAATATGCGTATAGAATAGTAATACTATCTCTTAACTTATAAATTAAGTGTTTTTGAGATTATTAATCAGTATTATTGTATAATCTTTCTTCAGAGATTATCACACTATTACTTTTTCTCTGAGTCCTTCTCTTTTTATGAACATTTTGATTCGTATCAAAGTGGATTTTTTTTTAGCATTTCTTGATTTCCATGATTATTTACTCAGGAGTACTTTTCATGGCAATCTTCTGGTATAGAAAGATTCTATCCAGCTTATTTATTATTGCTTAATCTTATCAATACGGTAAGATTTAGCCAAACTATGACCGTCTTACAGTTTGCTGCGATCAACCTTATTCTTATCTCTCTTATTCTCTGTCAAACTCTTAAGTTATGATGTTGACAGTTTATTCTTTATTATTTTGTCAGGACATCAAACGCTTTTATATGTCTATGACAAAACTAATTATCAATGGTTTAGGTTGTTTTTTCTTCCCAGCAGTTATATGCAAACTCTGTATTATTTTATTGCTTGACTAAAAATTCGTAATACAATTAGTCTAGCAATAGTTTTAACCATTATGTTTGTCTATACCTTTTTCTTCTGATGGATAACTTAGTTATAGTTAAGTTAACTCCATCTGCTTTTATTATCTCCCCTTCTTTAATTTGATCAAAGGGAAATAATTACATATTATGGTTATTTTAAGTCTGTGTCTGTTCATCGGAAACTGTCCTGTCGCTCCAATTAACAGAATCAAATTAGTTTATAATTCTAAAATTCTAATAGCTTAGACTATTACAATTACATAGCTTCACATATCTAGAATTTTATCCAAAATATCTACATATGTCAGTTATCTATAGGAAACTCCACCGAGTAGACTTTTCCTTATTTATTCAAGACCCTACATAGTCTACTTACAGTGTATGGTCTTGGCTTTTTGTTTTACAAATTTTGTTTTGAAAATATTTCTATATTCTTAGCTTACTTTGCGATGGAATATTTATGTTATGTCTCAATGACTCCCTTTTCTTTTTGAAGCCAATTGTTGTTTCCCAAAAAGAAAAAAAGAGGGGGGGGGGGGGGGGGGGGTGGGGGGGGGGCAATGTTAGGTCTCTGAGACTTAAGAACTGGCTTCCTCTAGAGTCTACTATTATATATAAGGTTGTTAGATCATAACACCTTAAAGATATGCTATTTTGTGAATCTAGATCATTCTTTCTATTAAATATAGAATTAGAATGTATCTGATTCCTTTGAGTTTCCTGAGTCTTAACCAGAAGTGGTGAGATATTATTGGTGTTAGAATTAGGAGAGCACCTCCCTCCTATTCTGCAAATTCTAGCACATTATCTATAGGTTAATGTATTATGAAGTTAAAATGAAGTTTTTTTAAAAGTAAAACATATTTTAACGAGTAATACTTAACCTATAGATAATCAATTATCTCCCTCCGCCCACCCTCGCTTATCTCTCCTAATTGTGTCTATTGTTTTACACATAAAAGAAACTGACACGTGGTCAATTGAGCGGGAAGAGTTACGTCACACAGGTAACTGCCTAAGGGACCTTCTGGTTTAAGACTTTAATTAACGACTGAAAGGTCGTTTTTTCTGTGGAAGGTGTGAAAACAGAAGAGAATAGCACATTATCTATAGGTTAAGTATTACTCGTTAAAATATGTTTTACTTTTAAAAAAACTTCATATTTCTCTCATTTTTCAGGGTCATAGGATTTCATATTTTATGTGAACCAAATCATCCAAACATTGCCATAACATAATTCACATAAAATAACTTTAAATGTTGATTTAATTGATACTGTTCATGTATCATATTCCAATAAAAAGCTTTTCAAAAGAACATGAAACAAGTTTAACCATCAACTCACCTTGGGCACAATCAGCAGGCAACAAATTGACAAAATTTTTCTTATTTTTCCCAGAAAACAGGATTGGACATTTCATGCAAATTGTCGCCATTGGAGACAATTTGCATAAAATGTCAAAACCTATTTTCTGGAAAAAAAAAACTAAGAAAAATATTTCAGAATGTTGTCTGCTGAATTTTTTACATACGGTGCTAAGCATTAAATTATTTAGTTTCTGTATTTACCCAAAATATACAAACACTTCACCTTTTAGCACCTATCCTGAAAGTTGAACAATCAGATATATGCCTGAAAAGTGCATAAAAATGGCAAACAGTGCAGAACCAGATCAAATTGCTCCTCCGGAGCAGTTTGATCTGGGTCTACACTGTTTTCTGAGACTTTTCTGATAAAACAGTTTAATATTTAATGTAATTATGAGACGTCTAATTATGACATGTCTAATTATATGGTTTTGACTACCTTTCAGGTGCCTATAGTACTGGCAACAATGGTGGGTTGTTAATGCTAAGCATGCTGGGAAAAATTTTCAGCAGACGACATTTTGAAATATTTTTCTTGTTTGTTTCCTCCAAAATAAGCTTTGACATTTCATGCAAATGGTTAGGAAACCATTTCCATGACATGTCAAAGCCTATTTTCTGAGAAAAATGAAAAAAAAAAATGCCATCTATTTGTCATCTGTTGAATTTGCCATCCTTGTAAAGGTTAATGTAAAGCTTACATAATCCAAAATGTTTGTTTAAGTTCTCCAAAATACACTCTCTGCACTTGCACATAATTTTTTTTAGACTTTTCTCCAATTAGAAGAGGCTTTTGAAACTCTTGGCTAATTCAGCAGATTACGATTTGGTGATATTTTTAGCTCACCTGAGCCGAAGGCTCAAGGTAAGGTATTGTGATCACTCACTATCTGTCGTCGTCGTCGGTGGCGTCGTCGGTGGCGTCGTCGTCGTCCGTCCGTCCACAATCTTTAAACAACATCTCCTCCTAAACCACTGATTGGAATTTGACTAAACTTCACAGGAATGATCCTTGGTTGGTCCTCTTTCAAAGTTGTTCAAATGGTTCTGGTCCATTGCATATCTAGGTCACAGGAGCTAAAAATAGATTTTTACGCTAAAAACTTAAAAAATCTTCTTGTCAGAAACCACTGGACCGATTTCCATATAATTTTGCAGAAATGTTCCTTTGGTGACCCTCTACCAAGATTGTTCAAGCCATTTGGATTCGTCAAAAAATGTGGCCGCCAGGGGGCGGGGCTTATTTTCCCTATATATCTATATAGAAAACTTAAAAAATCTTCTTGTCAGAAACCACTGGACCGATTTCAATATAATTTTGCAGAAATGTTCCTTTAGTGATCCTCTACCAAGATTGTTCAAGCCATTTGGATTCGTCAAAAAACATGGCCGCCAGGGGGCGGGGCTTATTTTCCCTATATATCTATATAGAAAACTTAAAAAATCTTCTTGTCAGAAACTACTGGACAAATTGCAATATAATTTGGCAGAAATGTTCCTTTGGTGATCCTCTTCCAAGATTGTTCAAGCCATTTGGATTCGTCAAAAAAGATGGCCGCCAGGGGATGGGGGGGGGGGGGGGCTTATTTTCCCTATATATTTGTATAGAAAACTTTAAAAATCTTCTTGACAGAAACCACTGGACCGATTTCATTATAACTTGGCAAAAATGTTTCTTTGGTGACCTTCTAACAAGATTGTTCAGGTAATCGTGACTCTTCAAGAAACATGGCCACTAGGAGCTTATTTTCCCTATATATCTATATACAAAACTTTAAAAATCTTCTTGTCAGAAACCAATGAATTGATTTCAATATAACTTGGCAGGAATTTTCTTTGGTGACCCTCTACCAAGGTTGTTCAAGCTGTCATGATTCATCAAAAAATATGGCTGCAAGGGGGCGGGGCTTATTTTCCCTATATATCTATATAGAAAACTTGAAAAAAGTCCTGTTGTCAGAAACCACTGGACAGATTTCAGTATAACTTGGCAGAAATGTTTCCTTGGTGACCCTTTACCAAGATTGTTCAAGCCGTCTTGATTTGTCAAAAAACATGGCTGCTAGGGGGCAGGGCTTATTTTCCCTCTATATCTATATAGAAAACTTGAAAAAATCTTCTTGTCAGAAACCACTGGACCGATTTCAATATAACTTGGCAGACATGTTTCCTTGGTGACCCTTTACCAAGATTGTTCAAGCCGTCATGATTTGTCAAAAAATATGGCTGCTAGGGGTGGGGCTTATTTCCCTTATATATCTATATAGAAAACTTTAATGATCTTCTTGTCAGAAACCACTGGACTGATTTGAATATAACATTGCAGGAATGTGTCTTATGTAAACCTCTATCAAGCTTGTTCAAGCCGTCATGATTCATCAAAAAACATGGCCCCCAGGGGGTGGAGCTTATTTTCCCTATATATCTATAGACAAAACTTTTAAAATTTTCTTGTCAGAAACCACTGGACCGATTTCATATAACTTGGCAAAAATATTACCTTGGTGACCCTCTACCAAGATTGTTCAAGTAATCGTGATTTGTCTAAAAAATATGGCCGCTAGCGGGCGGGGCTTATTTTCCCTATATATCTATATAGAAAACTTTAATAATCTTCTTGTCAGAAACCACGCGACCGATTTCAATATAACCTGGCAGGAATGTTCTTTGGTGACCCTCTACCGAGGTTGTTCAAGCTGTCATGATTCATCGAAAAACATAGCCGCTAGGTGGGGGGGCTTATTTTCCCTATATATCTATATAAAAATCTTCTCGTAAGAAACCGTTGGACCGAGTTCAATGTAATTTGGCAGGAATGTTGCTTTGGTGACCATCTACCAAGATTGTTCAAGCCTTCATGATACGTCAAAAAACATGGCCCCCAGGGGGCGGTGCTTCTTTCTTCTCTTAAGAAACCGTTGGACCGAGTTCTTGTAAGGAATATTGCTTTGGTGACCCTCTACCAAGATTGTTCAAACCTTCATGATAGGTCAAAAAACGTGGCCCCCACGGGGCGGGGCTTATACTCCATATATATCTGTATAGAAAACTTTAAAATTCTTCTTGTCAAATACTTCTGACCAATTTCAATGTTGGTTTGGTGACCCTCTACCAAGAATGTTCAAGCAATCCTGATTTGTCAAAAAAACATGGCTGCTAGTTGGTGGGGCTTATTTTCCCTATATATCTAGATAGAAAACTTTGAAAATCTTGTCAGAAACCACTTAAACCGATTTCAGTTTAACTTGGCAGGAATGTTCCGTTGGTGACCCTCTAACAAGTTTGTTCAAGCTGTCATGATTCGTCAAAAAAAAATGGCCTTTAGGGGGTAGGGCTTTATAGCTATATAAAACACTTTAAAAATCTTTTTGTCAGAAACCACTGGACCAATTTCAATATAACTTGGCAGAAATCTTCCTTTGGTGACCCTCTTTCAAGATTTAGTTCAAGTTGTCATGATGCATTAAAAAGAAAAAAAAAAAACATGGGGGGTGGAGGAGGGGGTTGGGTGCAGGGCTATAAAATTCATAGCAGTGAAGTTGGCTGAAACTTCAACAGTAAGTATGCAAATCTGTTTGCTCAGGTGAGCGATATAGGACCATCATGGTCCTCTTGTTTCTAAAAAAACAGGAGTTGGCATATAGGCAAATTGTCTCCAAACAAAGCAAAACAAATTAACCAAAAGTCCTCAGTCATCTTCCTCTACTAGAATCTTTATAGCAGCAACATCCCTTTTCGACACAGATGTTGACAGCCTCCCAGAATGAAGCTTGTCTTGAATATTCTCCTTACCAGCTCTAGATAGATGGGCCCATCTGATGACAGTTCTCTCTAAGTTAGAGCACTTTCCCCATAAACTTTATCCAAGTCTGAATTTTATTGCATTGCCACTACACATACATCCAAGTTTTCGGCAGATTTTGAATACACCATTTATTAATCCATTGTAGTCTGGAGACCCTAAAAGCGATTATATAATTGGCAAACAGTGCAGACCCAGATTAGACTCTGCAGTATATTATCAGGACCAGAAGATGGAACTGTTGTAGCCAGGTGGAAGCTATGAAGCCTAGGCTTCAACATAAATTTGGCAGTTTAACCTTATTTTCATCTCAGACTTGTTCAGATGATATCAAATGGGGCGGGCCACAGCATTTCCTACAAGATCACATGTCTGCTAAGTAATGACTCAGATCAGCCTGCACAAATGTGCCGGCTGATCAGAGTCATTGCTCGGCGCTAATTAGCGAAACATCCAAGCTTTCTTCAGGCAAACGCTGGGTGTACATGCAATCTTGTAGGAAATGCTGTGCCTTGGCTGAAATTTTGAGATTCTATTAGCAGGCTTCGTCTTCATAAAGTTCCTAGCTAAGCTTCTGAAATACCTCCAGTATTTGGACTTTCAGAGTATTCCCTACCTGTGCCTGATGCTTCTGATAAACATGGTTAACCCTTAAAGCGCCAAGAAAAACTGCATCTGAAAATGTCGTCTGTTTATGTCGTCTGCTGAATATTCTTGCAAACCTTTTAAACCTATTTTTTGCATACCGGCAAACAGTGTGGACCGAGATCAGACTGCTCCTAAAGGAGCAGTCTGATCTGGGTCCACACTGTTTGCAGAAATAACTTTTAAAATCACAAGCAGAAGACAAAGCAGATGACAATTGTTGTGATTGGCGCTTTAGGGGTTAAAGTATATCAGTTTTTAGAGACTTTGGATCAAGAAATGTCCAACAGTTGAAGTGATATCATGAGCATTGTTGAATTTGAAGAAAGAAACCCTCATTCCATTAATGTTGTCCCAATGATAAAAAATGATCGATCATCAGTCACTTTTGTTCCCTGTGACTGATGATCAGAAAGCATATTTTTGTAGTTGACTAATCAAAAAATTAAATTTTTAGGAACATATTTTTTCTCACTTTTAATTAGCTCACCTGAGCTGTGCTCAGGATGAGTTATAGTGATCACTTTTTGTCTGTCATCAGTCCGTCCGGCCGTTAACACTTTCAAACCATAACTTCTCTAAAGCCATTGAAGCAATTTGTCTCTAATAAGGTAGGAATATTGCTTGGGTAGGTGGATTTAAAAATGGCTAAAATAATGGTGATCTGCCTCATGGTTTGGTTGCCATGGCAACAGAAAGCTCCCATAGACTTATAATGGGAAAATGTTTAAACTGCATTTTCTCCATAACCATTGAAGTGATGTGAACCATATTTGGTAGTTATGATTATTTGATGATTGTCTATCCAATGTATGCGTTTTATGACCATTTTGTGCCAGTGGCCTGATTTTGTTTGTATTCCATGGCAAAATAAGAAGTAGGAAGTTAGTTTGGGATACAGATCTAAATAAGTCAGATGACTTCCTTCTGGATCCCTTTTGTATATATACATATATGCTATGTTCTGGTTTGTACTTTCTGTAAAGAATTATACAAATAAAATACTGTTTAAACTAAATTAGTCATTACAGATTAGTGGTGAATAAAGGTGAAGAATTTGATAAAAAAAATAACTGGAAATAAGCATACCTTCAGATAACGCACAGCTTCTGATGAGTACCAACAGCATTTTTAATGGAGAGTTAAGAAAAATATAATTTGGCAACCCTACTTTATTTGGAGCTGTGAATAAGTATCTGGAAGACTTCTAAAGTACGGTAAATGTCCTAAAATTTCGGACACTTTATTCTATACTTTTTGACCTAATTTTTGCTTTTTATGCAGTTCTTGCTTAAAAATACTTATTGGTCAGGAGCAGTCTGATCTGTGTCTGCAGTGTTTGCATATATCATTTTGTCAGACACTTTGGTGTAGGAAATTTTAGGACATTTATTGTAACAATGAATATATTTTCTACAAGTTGACTGTCAGTTGATGATCTGTGATTTTACAAAGTGGACGACCAATTTCTTACACTACATTCCATGCTTCACATGAAATCAGTCCTTATAGCTACATACCTGAATAAATATTATGGATTCTGAACCTTCAGTCAAAGCCAAAGATAAAATACATTTACAGTGCATAATAATGGATGAAAAATGAGCCAGCACATGACAAATACAAATAGACTTGTGTGACCAGTGAAGACTCAGATCATCCTTTGTATCCTCACAGTCTGATCAGTCTTTGCTGATCGCATGTTCCTTCTACAGCCTCCAGGCTATCCAAAGAAGGATTAACCAGAGCCCTTGCCATACTGGGTGGAAGTATAGGCTGATCTGAGTCTTTGCTGGTTACACAGGTCTTATTGTAGGTTTTATTGTGCACTGGCTCAATTACCCTTGTCCTGCTGAACCCGAATATGCCCTGCCTTTGCAGACAGTGTAGATCCAGATCATTTGGCTTCTGAAGAAGTCAACTGATCTGGATCTGCGCTGTTTGCCTTTCAGTATTTGAATTTGTATCAACAACCTTGATCATGTTATCTGATTGGCTGAAAATTAGAAGTGGGCATGGCATCTTAATTTATTCAGCAAGACAAGGGTTAATATAAATATAAGCAATAAGGGCAATTTATTCAACATTCATTGAAGTTTGAACAACATTGGGTTGAGAGCAAAGTTTACATGAATCCCTTCTGGGTTCATTTACTTTGCCCACAACCCAATGTACATAATGCTGTTCATACTTCAATGAACATTGAAAAAATTGTATTCATTTCTTAAACATTAAAAAAGATATATATTTTTCATTTAAACATGCATAAGTTGTCTACAGAAATTATCTGTGTATATTTTCAATTTTCAGATTATTGTTTCCATGTTGTCAGTTCCTGCTATATTCTATCGTCCCAAGGGTAGAGAAGATGAGTCTGATGCTGCCAGGGAGAAGTTCCAGGTTCCCGAGAGTGACCATCTAACATTCCTTAATGTGTACCAGCAATGGAAGAGAAATGGGTAGGACAGTCAAACAAAATACACCATAAACGTTTTATACCATACTCTGTTGTTGGGCTCCAACACAAAAATCTTGTTAGCTAAACTGCTGTGTAGTGTCTGAACAAAAAGTGTCTGGATTATATAGAAAAATGACCATAAGTGGTCATTAGCTCGCCTGAACAACGTTCACAGAGAGCTATTGTACTATCCCCGGCGTCGGCGGCGGCGTTGGCGTCTGCATCCACAAATGTTAAAATTTTCATTAAAGTTTTTAAGACCTCATTATTTCCTAACCTTATCACCGATTTGCTTCATCTTTGGTATGATGATACATATTGGTCCAAAATTTTGCACAGTACCATCCCCACCACTCTAGGTCATGTCAAGGTCAAGGTCACAGACTTAGAATTTTCATGTTAAAATTTTATGTCGAAGTTTTTAGCATCTCATTACTTCTAAACTACACAATGGATTTAGTTCATATTTGGTATCATGATAGATACTGGTCAATTGTGACCTTGAGTTTATTATAGATACAATCTATTTTAACAATATGTCTGTTCAAACTGGTGGGAGGACATACGTTTTCCTCCGAAAACACTGTTCTAGTTCCTGTTTGGTATCATGATAGATACTGGTCAGAACATTTCATGAGCACCATCAGCACTCATGACCATGACCTTGAGGCTGACGTCACAGACTTAGAATATAAATTTAAAGTTTTCGTTAAAGTTTTTAAGACCTCATTATTTCCTAACCTTATCACCGATTTCATTCATCTTTGCTTTGATGATACATATTTGTCCAAAATTTTGCATAGTACCAGCCCCACCACCCTAGGTCATGTCAAGGTCAAGGTCACAGACTTAGAATTTTCATGTTTAAATTTTATGTCCAAGTTTTTAAGATCTCATTACTTCTAAACTACATGATGGATTAAGTTATGTTCCCCCACTATGAGGGGGGTGGGATATATTGTTTTTAGTGCAGATCCCAGCGGCGGCGGCATCGGCGTAGCCACTTGTCTGCACTCTCTCCTTATTGATTAGACAAATTTGGCCAAACTTACACAAATATATCATTGGGAGGAGGAAAAATGCTGATTAGATTTTGGTGACCATGACCCCATTTTCAACATCACAGGAGGGCTTAGATTGTTGGAAAATGGGGCGTAGCCTCTTGTTCACACTTAATCTCCTTATTGATTGGACAGATTTTAGCCAAACTTACACAAATATATCATTAGGAAGAGGAAAAATGCTGCTTAGATTTTGGTGACCTTGACCCCATTTTCAAGGTCACAGGAGGGCTTAGATTGTTGGAAAATGGCTGGTTCGCATCCTATCTCTTGAAGGAATGAATAGATTTTAACCAAACTTGCACATCTATATTGCTGGGATATGTAAAAGAACTGATTAGATTTTGGTGACCTTGACCCTATTTTCAAGGTCACAGGAGGGCTAAGATTGTTGGAAAATGGGGCAGAAAAAAAGTTTGTTCAAATGATCATGCTCCATTGACTGTCATGCCATATATAATATTCTTCTTCAAAATTAGGATGATCTTTTCATTAGTTGTGATGACAGGATTGGAAAAATGTTGCATAACATCTGCATCTCTGCAGTGGCTATGTCACTCAGGTGAGCAACCCGTGGCCTGTGGGCCTCTTGTTTAAACTTTGCACATGTTTTCTCCCATGTCTGCAGAAGTGCACGTGGTTTGGATATGATTTTATAAATTTATTTTTGTCACTTTTTCCACTTTAACTTTGTCATTTTCTGAACCTCAGATTGTATGAAAGTGTTCAGACTTTGGGTACTTTTTGAGCCCAATTTCTCATGCATCATATGAGAAAATGCATATGCTTTCACTGAAATTCCTATATTCATATAATCCTTGTCTTTAATTTTTGTCATTTTTCCAATTAAGTACTGCTAAGAATGAAATAAATTTATTTAATAACCATGTCCTGTGACTTTTGCCCCAGCAGGTGCGACACCGCCTTCTGCGGAATTCTGGTTTTGTCAAAAGAAAAACAAAAGAGAAAAAAAAAAAAACAACTGTAGAATGTTGGCTGCTGCAGTTGTGACTGGCACTTAAGGATTAAGTTTATGTATTAACCCATTGGATACTGGAGACCCCTAAACAGGTAACTTGTGAACAGTGCAGACCCAGATCAGATGCCGCATTTTATGGCGTCTGATCAGGGTCTCCACTATTTGCAAATAGTTCAACCATTTTTCTTTAGGAATATCTATATCATATGAGCCTGACATAACTAAAATTGAAAATGAACTCTTCCAATATATAGTGTGAGAGAGTTTATTCAGTCTTAAATTTCTTTTCCAGATATTCTGGAACATGGACAAATGATCATTTTATACACATCAAGGCAATGAGGAAGGTAAGAACTCTTTTATTTTGAGTCTGTGTTAACCTTTCACATGCTAAAAATAGTTAGATGCTGATAAAAAAATTCAGCAGATGACATATGGAAATAACTTCCTTATTTCCCTAGTAAATAAGACTTGACATTCCATGCAGATTATGTCCTTTGGAAATGTCATAGCCTATTTTCTGGGCAAAATTTATTTGTATCACATTGATCAGTCTCTTTGTTTTGCGCTATTAGTGATATATACAAAAACTCACCAAAATAAGTTTAGCTCAAATTCAATGTTCATTAAATGTTTATAGTGTGGCCTGCATCTGAATGATTGTGCAGGCCTCGGTGGCTCAGTTGGATGCCCGTCTGACTGGTGATGACAAGGTAGTGGGTTGGACCCCTGCCAGGTCCGCAGTATTCTTTCAGTCATAGATCATGAAATATAACCATTACCACTCTCTGGACTCATTCAGCAGACGACAAATTGGTGATATTTTTCTTATTTTTCCCAGAAAACAGGATTTGACATTTCATGCAAATTGTCTCCAGTGGAGACAATTTGCATGAAATGTCAAATCCTGTTTTCTGGGGAAAAAGAGAAAAATATTTCAAAATGTCGCCTGCTGAAAATTTTACCCAGAGTGCAAAGCATTAAAGTAGGCCACATATTGTATGTTTTGATAGGTGCGAGAAGTTCGTCAACAATTGAAAGAAATTATGGATCAACAAAAGATGGAGTTGGTGTCCTGTGGTAATGAGTGGGACATTGTGAGGAAGTGTATCTGTTCTGCCTACTTCCACCAGGCTGCCAGACTCAAGGTCAGTTGTACTATATAAATGTTTACTCTTAAAGTGCCGATCATAACTCCAGCAGACGATTATTTTGAATTGTAATGCCAATCACAACTCCAACAGGCGAAAATTTTGATTCTCTTTCTCTTACAGAGAAAACAAACCTTGACATTTCATGTGAATTGTCTGCCAAGAAGATGATTCAGATGAAATGTCAAGACTTATTTTCTCTAAGAAATAAAAAAAAAAATAAATAAAAAAAAAATTAAACAAAAAATTTCAGAATGTCGTCTGCATCAAATCGTGCTGGTTTACTATTTAATCGTCTGAATTTAAATATCAGCATATGTGATACGCAGCTCCAGTTTTTCAACCGAAAAGAACTGATATTTTTCCTTTTTTCTCCACAAAAACATACTAAAGGGAACCCACAATGTAGGTTTTCATTGAGAAATATGAAAAATAGTTATCTGAGCCCTGTTGTTCAAAACTAATTATGTTGTTAGTTAATGTATCGTTAAAACTTTAATCATTAAATATGGCCTATACGCTAATATTTTGCTGAAAAAATGTGAGTAGCTTTTGCATTTGCAAAAGCTACTCACATTTTTTTAGCAAAAATACCTGTGAATTAGGTATTGTACTTACTAGAACAGTTAACATTTTGACCACTAACCAGCTTGTTAAGCTAACAAGGCTTCGAATAACTGGGCCCTGGATACTCCTCTGATCTGGAGCTGTGTAATAGTTTTGATATTTCTTTTTTTTCACAGCAAATAGGGCTTAAACCATTGTAGACTGAACAGACTCTCCCACACTATATATTGGAAGAGTCCAATTTCAATTTTAGGTATGTCTGGCTATGAGATTTAGATGTTCCTAGAGAAAAATGGCTAAACTATTTGCAAACCGTGATGGGGGTGGTTGGGTGAGGCAAAAGTGTCATGTATCTTGCGTCACTGGGGTGTCCAATTGATATTGGCTTACCATAGGGCAAGCCTGCTATTCTTGCAGCAGGTAAGGTATAAGGGTAAAGGGGGAATGTTTTTATTTCTTCTTTTTCTTCACTTTCATTCATTTTCCTCTTTCTCCCCTGTCTCTCTCTTTCATCTCCTCTTCTATCTTCTCTATCTCTCTTCTCCCTTTCTGTGGGAGATGACATGACACAAAATGACTCACAAGGATCAAGGTGTTGTTAAACCCCAACACAATCAATCAGTTTACAAACAGAGGAGACCCTGATCAGATGCAGCATTCTGCAGCATCTGATCTGGGTCGGAACTGTTTGTCATTTACCCTTTAAGGCCAGACTACAATGGTTTAAAATTTCATTTAAATAATCTTCTTTGTAGCTGATTTAAATGAATTGTCACCATTTTCTGGAAAAAGTAGGAAACTATAAAGTTATTTGTCTTCTGCTAATTTGGCCTGGAGTGTGCACAATTGGTAGCGTGTCCGCTTTGTGACCAGGAGGGTGTGGGTTCAAACCCCAGCTGAGTCATACAGAAGACTTTAAAAATGGTACTAGCTGCTCAGCATTAAGAAAGTAGAGCTAGAACTGGTCAGTTTGGTGTCAGTAATATTATGTTGTGTATCTTGAGCGAGAGATTTCAGTGAGGCAGCACTTTTAGAGCTCCCTCTGCATCCAGATGCTGTAGTGATATGACTGAAGTATTGTTGAAAGTGACATAAAAGCCAAATGAAACGAACAAATAAACATAAGGAAAAGGATTTTTCAATTTATGAACAAGACCAGATTGTGTTATTTCAGTGTTCCAAACATCACAGAAAGTTATTGGAATATGGGCTTATATGATTGACCTTAATGTTTGATGTTTTAGTTTCTGGCAGTAGTACATTGTATTCAGTAATATTTCTGTCACAGTTGTATGAGAAACACTAATTGTAAAGGAGAACTTTTGAAACCTTTGCATACATAGAACATATCACTTATACTCTATATAAAATCAGTTTATTCAAGGAGATTTAATTTTGTAAGTTCATGTCATTCATGTCACATCATATGTGTTTTGTTTGTGCCTACAAAAAATCATCAGTTATCTTCAGAGTTGTTTCAAGGTTTATCTTAAAAGGTTTGTCTGTGCATCTGAATGGTCTGTTCAGTCAGGTTTAATTTACAGATTCTACAAAGTTAAAACTGTGTGTTATGCATTGATGAGACTGTCCAGCTGCACAGACTGATTCTAGTCTGTTTCTCTTCCATGATAAGAACTTAGCATGACTTATATGTTAAGGGATGTTGATTCATTTTTGGGGAGCTAACTGTCAACTTTGTTTTGTCTCCCTTCTGAAAAGGGTTCTATTCCTAAAGGAAAGAATTTGCTCCCTTTGATACCAAGTGTATCCAGTCTCCTTACAGTGTAAATTGTATATTATACAATGTGAGAAAAAGACCATTACTGCATGTATTGATAAATAAAGCCAAGGGCCCAGTTGTTTAAAACATTGTTAGCTTAACAAGCTTGTTAATGACAAACTCGTTAACTGTTGTAGGTAAGGTATTTTCAAATACATTGGTATTTTTGCTGCAAAAATGTGAGTAGCTTTTGCAATGCAATGCAAAAGCCACATTTTTTCAGCCAAAAATATCAATGTATTTGCCATATTTCAAGATAGAAATTTTTACATCACCTTAGCTAACAACTTTGTTAAGTTTTGAACAAATGGGCCATCAGCTCAGCAGGCACTTTTGATCAATTTAGTCAGAGCTGTTATTGCAAGAGTACAGAATCACTGGATAGTGTAGAATATATCAACAGCCAGCTTTACAGCTCAGTCGGTAGCAGTCATTCTCTCCTCTTCCACTGATTGAGAAGGGCATGTGTGAGTTTTGGCAAAAGCATGTGCACAAAGTACTGCTGGTTAACTGCTTAGAGGACTAAGCTTGCCCAGGAAAAGTGTGAGTAGGTAAACTGACCTGGCTCTACATGACTTTAATAGTGTTGACTGGGCCATAAAACTCAAATTAAATCAACTCAAAAGTATTTAAACAAACACAGAAGGCCCTGATCAGTCTGGACAGATGTGCAGGCTGATCTGGGCTTTCCATGTTTGCATATATCATAAGGGTCCTTTTCTCACTCTGTGCTTTGTATGTATTTGCAGGGGTTGGGGGAATATGTAAACATGAGAACAGGTATGCCCTGTCACCTTCACCCAACTAGTGCTCTCTTTGGTATGGGGTACACACCAGACTACATTGTCTACCACGAACTAGTCATGACTTCCAAGGTAAGAAGAACATAGATGATGAACTGTTTGAACTCTTAAAGTGCCAAGCAAAATTTGCATTCTAAAATTTTTATCTGTCAGAGAAAATAAGTCTTGACATTTCATGTGAATTATCTGCTTGGCAGACAGTTCACATGAAACGTCAAGACTTGTTTTCTCTGAAAATAAAAAAAAAAATAAAAATGTCGTCTGCTGCAGTTGTGCTCTTTAAGGATGAACATATGATGATGGCATGAGCCATGTCATGCGAAAAAAACAGTATATCTATTAACCTTTAAAATGCCAAGAAAACCTGCATCTGAAAATGTCATCTGCTGAATATTCTTGCAAACTTTTCAAACCTATTTTTGCATACAAGCAAACAGTGAGGACCCTGATCAGACTAGAGGAGCAGTCTGATCTGGGTTCACACTGTTTGCAAAAATGACTTATAAAATCATAAGCAGATGACAAAGCAGAAGACAATTGTTGTGATTGGCAGTTTAAGGGTTAAACAGCTAATGTCGTGTACATTATAATAACAAGAAAGGAACCTTTCCTTATTTATGGGGTATCGTGGGGTAAAGACCCGCTGTATTTGCAGCAGATGCAGGAATGGGGTTTGTTTTTGGGTCATTTGTTTACAATCAAGCCATAGTATACAGACGTCAAAAGTTCCTTAAGGTAGTTGTCCACATGATAATCATCAAACTGTGTGTTAGATGAATTACAGGTTTTTGTTTATGTTGAGGTTTTACGGCCCAGTCAACCCAGTGGGGTCATGTCGAGCGTGGTCAGTTTACCTAACCACACATTTACCTGGCAGGCTTAGTCCTCTAAGCGGTTAACCAGTATTGTGCACATTCCTTCGCCAGAAACTGACAACTGCCCTTCTTGAATCAGCGGAAGGGAAAGAATGACCGTAGAAAATATTTCATGATCAATCTCCACGAAGAATGTTGCCGACCTCGGTGGGGGTTGAACCCACGCCTCCTGGTCTCCAGTCGAACAGCGCATCCAACTGAGCCACCAAGGCCGGCACGAATTACAGGTAATGGTTATTGATAGCCACACTATTCTTGTCTGTGATGTCAGAGTGTTGTTGATAGAGGGTTATCTGTAAAACCTGGACTGGAACATTTGGGACATTTGCAAACACTGTAGACCCAGATCAGACGCAAAAAAAAATGCGGCATCTGATCATGGTCTGCACTGTTTGCTTAAATTACTGGAAGTTGAGGGTTAAATGAAACAATTTTAAGTCCCTGTGAAGGACCATTTTCTCAGCCTACACTCAGAGGCAAGGGTTGATGTGTCATTTAAACCATAGAACAACAGCTTTCCTTATTTCTCAATGAAACCACATTGAGTTGCTTCTAATGAGTACACATAACATGTTTTCATGAAGAAATAAGAAAAACTTGAATAACATTTTTGGTTGAAACAAAAAAAAAAAAAAAAAAAAAAAAAGGAAAGAACTTTGATGTTTGGTATCAAATCTGTTGATGAGAAATAATAGTCGATGATTAGAATGGGTCTTGCCCACATCTGGTCTCGACCCCAGTAATACGGGCATGGCCAACGTTTCCGAAGGCAAAGCCGGCATCAACGGCAGCAGGCAACGTTGGCCTGCACGCCTATAGTAGTTAACACACATGAAACGTACCTCTGTGTCCTGTCCATGTCACTCATCTGATCCGTGCCAAAGTTACCAATCTCGCGACCCAAATCTTGCGAATTGAAAACTGGCGAGAAACAGAATGATTCACCTGGTGCTTTCATAACAGTTCATCAGTAGCATATCAGATTCTGTACTCAAAGCATCTGCTGATAATCGTAATGCTATCGAACCAGTCGGATTTTGACACTGTATTACTAGCCTTGTTTGCCAGGCAACTACTAAAATCGAACTGCGCAAGGAACTGGACTACTGTATTACGGAAATTATATTCATACACTCGTTTATAACTTCCTTTTCATTAATTGCAACTGCAGATATTTCAAAGCTACATAAAGCATTTTAAAATATAATTATGTCAATAATGTTGTTCGATGTTAAAGAGACGCTCATTGAAAACAAATAGTTAATCATGGTGACATTCGGCGGGAATAGTAATAAAACATAGAGCCAGTCTAGTGTATATTTTTTCGCTCCAATGGTGCTGTCAAGACAGCCTTTGACATACAGGTTGATGGAAAGCGTTAGCCTGGGAGACCCAAGATGACATGGAAACAGCTGACAGAGAGGGATTGCAGAGAGTAGAAGCTCTCGGCCATCAGCCCTCATGCTAGACATACCTGGAGATCTGGTGTGAGATCTGCCATGTGTGCAGCAAGCCAGCTATCTGGAAGGGGGCCACTCTGCTGTTGATGTTGCCCCTGTACTTGCACGTTAATCAAAAATCCGATTATGATATATGATATGCATTGTTACAGATTGTGACCCTGTCCTGCATCAACAATAACAATAACACTTCAGCTAACTGAAAATTAAGAAATTGCCATGCCTGTTTCTAGGCAGTGCCTAAATTCATATTAGATGACTAGAATCAGTCTCACTTATATTCAGGTTGACCTCGTCCATTCCAATCCAAACTTCACCCCAGCCCCATCTCTAGTCCCAAAAAGGGCTCATTAAGAGACATTTCTAAACAGAGGTGGTGTTGTATCAAAACTGTTTATGAGAACTTTTAATAGTCTTTAATGGATCTTAAATCCAAAGAATTCTTTTTAAAATATCTGAAGAAAAATTTGCTCTTACTGTGACAGTTTCAATTCCCACTGAGAACCATCATCAGACTATGACATTGATCTTGTGATGTCACGGGACTAGAACTGCTTACCACTAGACTGCTTCCTATCCTAGCATTAAAGAAAGGTCTGTATATGTGGCTCAGGTTGTATGCCCCCTGGTCCCGGTTCATGACATGTGTAGACTGATTGCTCCTAATAGCTTCTTTGACTTGTGTGAGTCTCTGAATATTCTCCCTGTCAATTACTTTTGTTCCTTCCCTGTTGATGACATGCTGTCAGTTGCTTTTGTTCCTTCCCAGTTGATGACATGGTTAGCTTTAGCTGACACGGAGTATAATCAGAGACTCAGACAAGTCAAAGAAGCTGTCAGGATCAGTCAGTCTCCATAATACATATGTTTGGCATATACGGACAGTCAAGGCCCAGATTAGCCTGCACATCTGCACAATCTGATCAAGGCCTTCACTGTCCACTAACAGAATTATTAGATACCACACAATGTATGAATAGAGAGCAAATGCCCAGATGATTCTTTGCACATGTGCAGGATGATCTGAATCTGTGCATTTTGAGCATGTTTAAAGGCACTTTTTGGCTTGACGTGGCCCAAATAGAAGATTTTGATGAAACCTATAGCAAATGATGACTTAAATGGGACTCCTGAATACTATTTCTCTACCCCAGCCCCAAAATTACCAATAAAGTTACAGTTCCATATCAAAAGTCATGTTTTGTTTAAATTTCATTCTTTTTATATACTTATTTCATAAAATACTGGGTGGAATTACAAACAGTATAGACCCTGATCAGGCCATGTTCAGATAGATGTCCAACTGGTGATCAGGGGGTCATGAGTGTGATTCCCACCAGGTCCGGCAACATTTTTTCAGAGATTGATCATGAAATATTTTCTAATATTATTTTCTCTCTTCTGATTCAAGAAGGGCAGTTGTCAGTTTCTGGTGAAAGAACATGCACAAGTACTGGTTAACTACTTAGAGGACTAAGCTTGCCCAGGAAAAGTGTGGTTAGGTAGACTGACCAGGTCAACATAACCTTAACAGTGTTGACTTGGCCTGTAATCTCTAAACCAATTAAGACCCTGATCAGACTGATCCTGCTGATCAAGGCCCATTTATTCAAAGCGTCATTAGCTTAACGAGCTCGTTAAGGGTCATTTTGTTAGGATTCAATATACAATATTCTGATATTTTTTGCTGAAAAAATGTGAGTAGCTTTTGCACTGCAAAAGCTACTCACATTTTTTCAGCAAAAAATTTCAGCATATTTGTGTATCACTTGATGTAAATTTTAATGATTCGGTAACTAACGACATGGTTAGTTTTGAACAACTGGGCCCAGACTCATACTACAGGGTGGCCACGCACTCTGGAAAACAGGGAAAATGGTGAAAAAAAATTCCCTGCAGGGAAAAATCAGGGAATTTGAAATTTTGCTGAAAATTAGGGAAAAATCAGGGAATTTCAAAAAATCTTATCTTTGTAAGGTCAAAATATTCAAATTTTACAGCTGCCATATATTTTACCAGTTTTGATTTTGACTACCATGAAAGTAAATTAGCACATGTACATCATATTTTAGATAAATATTCATTTAATTAAGAGTATTGTGACAGCATTGTGTATAAACATGTCACTTGACAGCATTTGAATCAGTATATGACTTCTAAAAGTAGGGCCATTGTGATAATATTAAGGTTTTTAATCAGGGAAAATCAAATCAAATCAGGAAAAAATCAGGGAATTTGATTGCTAAAAATGCATGGCCACCCTGTACTAGGAGCAGTCTGATGAGGGCTTACACTTTTTTTAATTGTGCCATTTTGTCAGAGAAGTTGCTATACGCAATTTTGGATAATTATATTGCACTCTTATAAAGCAGTTTTTAGTTTCTGTGATTCTGTTCTGTTTTTCTGTAGGAATACATGCAGTGTGTGACAGCTGTAGATGGCCACTGGTTGGCCGACCTTGGTCCAATGTTCTATAGTGTGAAAGATGCCACCAAGACTAGACAGGTAAGCTATGAAATATACAATATTTACCCCAGGTATTGTGACAGACAGGCCTGAGCAAACACTGTAGACCAAGATCAGGCCCCGAGGTTATAAACATTTTTTCATGCTCAGCTGAGTATGAAATTTTTCATATTAATAAATCACAAATAACTAGCAATTGCAAATTCTTCCTTGCTAAACATAGCTGAGAATGAGATTTTCTCTGTTAATAAATACAAAAATGCCAACTATTTTCATATTTATTAGCAGAGAAAATTTCATGCTCAACTGAGTTGAGCATGAAAAAAATTGTATAACCTTGGGGCTGGATGCTGCAGATCAGGGTCTACACTGCACGCCACTCATCCAGCTGTACTCATGTAGTAAAATGGACTCCAAATTTTAGGACAGATGTCATAAGGAGTTAAGGTGTTTAAATATTTTTAGTCTTTATTAGTCTACATGTTAACCCTTGTCCTGCTGAATAATTTAAGATGCAACACCCACTTCTAATTTTCAGTCAGTCAGATTACTTGATCCGGATTGTTAATATAAATTCCATACTGAATGGCAAACAGTGCAGATCCAGATCAGTTGGCTTCTTCAGAAATGCAGGGTATATCCAGGCTCAGCAGGACTAGGGTTAAGGATCATTTTCAAATGACTGGTTTTCTGGCAAAAGAATGTGCGCAAGTATTGGTTTACGGCTTAGAGGATTAATCCTGCCCAATGAAAGTGTGGTTAGGTAAACTGAACGCCTCGACATGACCCAAATGGTTGACTGGGCCATAAAACCTCAACTCAATCAAATCTAATGATTGGTAATGTGCCATGAAGTCTTGTCAGGGTTTTCATTTTCTGCGTACAGTCATTGGATACTGTGGACTACAGCAAAGGCCAAGGTCAGATGTGCTGGTGAGTTTCACATATAATATAATGACCATTTTGTTGAATTCTGATCCAGTTAGAATTTGAAGTAACATAATTAACCTAAATATTTGGACACCTAACTCCTTACCGTACATGTCCTAAAATTTCAGAAAGTGCATTTAACCCTTCTCATGCTGAATAAATTAAAATGCTACGCCCACTTCGTTTCTGGCGAAAGAATGTGCACAATACTGGTTAACCGCTTAGAGGACTAAGCCTGCCCAGTAAACGTGTGGTTAGGTAAACTGACCACGCTTGACATGACCCCATTGGGTTGACTAGGCCGTAAAACCTCAACACAAACAAATACGCCCACTTCTAATTTCCAGCCAATCAGATTACTTGATCCGCGTTTTTGATAGAGAAATTCACATATTTAATGACAAACAGTGCAGATCCAGATCAGTTGGCTTCTTTAGAAGCCAACTGATCTGGATCTACACTATTTGCTAAGGGCCTGTCGTGTTTAGCAAGAGAAGGGTTAAGTATCTGTTGATCTGTATAAAAATAGATGGGTGAGTGGCAAACAGTGTAGACCCTGATCAGATGCTTCAGTTTTGCTCAGATCTGTCTGTCTCAATACTTACACTGGGCTCCTAGTGCAGTTGAAGGTGCATCTGACTGCAAATCCAGGGCCCAGTTGTTCAAAGCATTGTTAGCTTAACAAGCTCATTAGTCAATAGTGGTCAAAATGTTAACTGTTCTAGAAAGTACAATATTTAATTAGCAGGTGTTTTTGCTGAAAAAATGTGAGAATGCAAAAGCTACTCACATTTTTTTCAGCAAAAATATTCACATATGCCATATCTAATGATCAAAGTTTTAATGATATGCTAACTAATGATGTCATTAGTTTTGACCAACTGGGCCCTGGGGTTGTAAGTTCAGATCTAGCTCAGCCACATAACTTTCATCGAGATTGATCGTGAAATAATTTCTGACCACACCACGCTTCATTGCACAGAGTCTTTCATGCCATCGTTCCATCATCTCAATATGACTTAAATAATGTTAAAAGGGACATAAAACACCAAAATCATCATTCTTTGATCATTCTCCCTTTCTGCTGATTCAAGAAGAATGGTTGTCAGTTATTGGCAAAAGTATGTGCACAAAGTACTGCATAACTGTTTGGAAGATTAAACTTGCCCAGGCAAGTGCGCATGAGTAGGTTAACTGACTGGCTCAACATGACTTTAACACTGTTGACTGTTCCATAAAACTCCAACTGAAAACCAAACCCAATTCTGCTGCAGTGTGAGAAAACATACCTTCTGCCATGTTTGCCCAACAAAGGCTCAAATAAAGTCTAAAATTCAGGGCCCAGTTGTTCAAAGCATTGTTAGCTTGTTAGTGGTCAAAATAATAACTGTTCTAGCAAGTACAATATCTACCGTAATATGCGTAAGTATTGGGACAGGAAAAAATAATTAAATTTCTAGCTGTCCCAATACTTAGAAACACGAAAATTAATTATTTTATTAGGTGTCCCAATACTTACGTCTCGTAGTTGAAAATGGCACCGATTAATGATGAAAATGTGTCATATTTGTGTTCATTGTTTTGTGTATTTTCCGACCCCTGTCTCGTTAACCTAATCTGTTGTTAATATTGAATAAACAGATTAGCACTTATTGTTTTGATTTAAAATCCCCTCGTTTATCTATCATGTGTTGAAAGCATCCAAGTGAAAAAAAATAATCATATACTGCTTCCCCGCTTTGTTGCTTAATTGCGCATAACCGATACCGCAAATGCGGGGAACAATCTACCTGTTCGGATGACGTTATTATTGGGGTTCGTCTCAACGATGTTTTGGGGTTCATCTCAACAGTGTTTTAGTATTCCGCATTAAAGCGTTATCGGTAAACAATTCTGTCGAATTTCTTTTTATTATTATTACCGGTATTTATTCATAGTTTTTTTTGTTGTGTTTGTTTGTTTTTTTTTTTTTGTAGAACTTTATTGATGCACTCGAGTTGCAAATTAAAACGTGACGTGTCACGTGACAACCACAAAATGGCGACGCATCCAGACTGATGCAAACGCATGTGCGTTTTTGTTTTTGCAGATTTCTTGAATAAATTTCATATTAATATTCTCAAAGAAAGGTTTTACTTATTTTCTACTTTCTAACCAGCCTGCCGAAGGAAACCCCCTGTTGTATGCTTAGACGTAAAATATTGCGTGACATCGCTTGTAAACAAAACAAAACACAAACAGAGAAAACAGTTTTACCCCGTTAAATAGATCATTTTTTTCACCCAAATGCACTGTCCCAATTCATATGGTACAAAAAATTACTGAAATTTTTAGCGATTTTTGATATGTCCCAATTCTTAGGGTGACGAAAAATAATTATTTTTACGAATTGTAAGGGTGTCCCAATACTTTAGGTGTCCCAATACTTAGGTATATTACGGTAATTCACATATTTTTTTTGTTGAAAAAATGTGGGTAGCTTTTGCAAATGCAAATGCAAAAGCTACTCACATTTTTTCAGCAAAAATATTAGCATATATGCCATATTTAATGATCAAAAGTTTTAACAATACGTTAACTAACGACATCACTAGTTTTGAACAACTGGGCCCAGATGAAGAAATAATGATCAATTACAAACATAACTTTTTAGATGGATGCAAGAGACATATCCTGTGTTGGAGAGGTTAATGGTTTAATTGCCTATCTTTGCATACTTGATTTCTTTGTCTCTCTACAATGCTAAGTAATACACTTAAACCATTGGTCTTAGTGTCAGCCGGGCTCCATAGCAGAGTTAACAGCATTATCCAGGGGGTAAAGTTCAGTTTGGCCACATATCTTTCCTTTAAATATAGAAAATAACATTAATTTGTGTAAGTTATGTCCATAGCTACAGATAAGAGGGGGTATCTGCATAATATTTTTCTTATTTCTTGAACACGTTTTGGGTACTCATTAGAAGTGCCTAGGTGAGGTGCTTCTAATGAGTACCACAACATATATTTTCATTGAGAATACTTATCTGGAGCTATGTATCATGTCTATGAATCAGATTGTAGAGGAGGCTAATACTTATTCTGTTGTGTGCAGGAACGTCGTCAGCAGACATTAGAAGAGATGGGTGCCATGGAGGATGAGATGAAGAAAGCTGAAGAGTTGATAAGGTTGAGGAAGGAACAGCAAGAAAAACAAGAACTTGGCTCAAGAAGGTAGTGACACCATTAAAGTTAAAAACATAGTACCAGATAATAGGTATAGCCACATAATTTTTTTTTTATTAGCTAACCTGAGCACGAAGTGCTAATGGTGAGCTATTGTGGTCAGTCAATGTCCGTTGTGCAGCGTCAACAATTGCTTTAAAAGCCTACTCCTCCTACATCCCTGGCCCAATTGACCCGATACTTAGTAGGAAGTATCAGGGTGACTTGTAGATCAAAAAAAGCTAAAATCGTTCTGATCGGAAATCCAAGATGGCTGCCATGGCTGCCATCTTGAAAATCTATTTTTCGCTTCTACTCCTGAACAAAAGGCCAATTGACTCCAAACTTGCCAGGAAGCATCAGGATGATTTGCAGATCAAAAATAGCTAAAATTGTGCCGATCGGAAATCCAAGAATTAGATGGCCGCCATCTTGAAAATCTATTTTTTGCTTCTACTCTTAAACCCAAAAGCCAATTGACTCCAAACTTGGTAGGAAGCATTGGGGTGATTTATATATCAAAAGCCGATCGGAAATCCAAGATGGCTGCCATGGCGGCCATCTTGCAAATCTATTTTTCGCTTCTTCTTCTGGACCGAAAGGCCAATAGACTCCAAACTTGCAAGGAAGCATCGGGGTGACTTGTAGATCAAAAATAGCTAAAATTGTGCCAATTGGAAATCAAGATGGCCGCCATGGCAGCCATCTTGTAAATCTATTTTTCACTTCTTCCCCTGAACCGAAGGCCAGTTGACTCGAAACTTGGTTGAAAGCATCGGGGCGACAAAAACAGCTAAAACCGTACCGATCGTAAATCCAAGATGGCCGCCATAGTGGCCATCTTGAAAATCTATTTTTCGCTGCTTCTGTTAAACCCAAAAGTCAGTTGACTCGAAACTTAGTAGGAAGCATCAGGGTGACTTGTAGATCAAAAGTAGCTAAAATCGTTCCGATCAGAAATCCAAGATGGCTGCCATCTTGAAAATCTATTTTTGGCTTCTTCTTCTGCGCCGAAAGGCCAGTTGACTCCAAACTTGGTAGGAGGCATTAGGGTGACTTGTAGATCAAAAATAGCTAAAATCGTGCCGATCATCAATCCAAGATGGCTGCCATGGTGGCCATCTTGAAAATCTATTTTTCGCTTCTCCTAAACCAAAACGCATATTATCTTGAAACTTGGTAGGAAGCATTGGGGTGACTTGTAGATCAAAAATAGCTAAAATCTTTCCGATCGGAAATCCAAGATGGTTGCCATGGCCGCCATCTTGAAAATCTATTTCATCTCCTGAGCTGAAAGGCCAGCTGACTCCAAACTTGGTAGGAAACATCAGGGTGACTTGTACATGAAAAATAGCTAAAATCCTGCTGATCGGAAATCCAAGATGACCACCATGGTGGCCCTCTTGAAAATCTTTTTTTCGCTTCTTCTCCTAAATCCAAAAGCCAATTGACTTGAAACTTGGTAGGAAGCACTGAGGTGATTTATAGATCAAAAATGGCTAAAATCGTTCCGATTGGAAATCCAAGATGGCCGTCTTGAAAATCTATTTTTCACTTCTTCTCCTGAACTGAAAGGCTTTTTGACTTTAAACTAGGTACGAAGCATCAGGGTGACCTGTAGATCAAAAATAGCTAAAATCATCATATCAGAAATCCAAGATGGCCACCATGACAGTCTAAAATAGCTTAAATTGTTTGGATCGGAAATCTAAGATGGCCGCCATGGCGGCCACCTTGAAACTCTTTTTTTACGCTTATTTTCCTGAACAAAGGGCCAATTGATTTGAAAATTGGTAGGAATCATCGGGATGACTCGTAGATATAGAAATAGCTAAAATCGTTCCAATCGGAAATCTAAGATGGCGGCCATCTTAAATCTTTTTTTCCCTTCTTCTTCTGAACTGACAGGCCAATTGACTCGAAACTTGGTAGGAAGCATCGGGGTGACTTCTAGATAAAAATAGATCAAATTATTGCGATAGGAAATCCCTAATTGCGGCCATGGCGGCCATCTTGAAAATCTGTTTTGAACTTTTTCTCCTGAACCGAAAGGGCAATTGACTCAAAGTTCATTGGAAGTATCAAGGTGACTTGTAGATCAACAGTAGCTAAAATCATTCTGATTGGAAATCCAAGATGGCTGCCATCTTGTTTGTGTTTATTATATTTCCCTGCCACTGAGCTGTTTACATATATAAAATCATGATTCTTCAGAAATCACTTAGCCATTAGCCACCAAATTTCACATTGATCCTACTGTTGAAATATGATAGAGAGTTTGTTCAAATGACTGTCATGCCATATATATTCTTCTTCAAAATTAAGAACTGCTTAAATGATGATCTTTTCATTTGTTGCGATGACAGGATTGGAAAAATGTTGCATAATATCTGCAGTGGCTATGTCACTCAGGTGAGCGACCCGTGGCCCTCTGGTTTAATAAAAATGTTGTGGGTTCTCATTAGAAGTGCCTCACTGAGGCACCTCTATTGAGTACCCACATATTTTTGTACCTATGTTTTCTTGTGGAAAAAGTAAGAAAAATATCTGTACTTTTTGATTGAAAAAAGTGCCTTATCTGGACCTGTGTGAAAGACGTTGCCATATATAGCCCGAATGTCAGAAAGATATGCTTGAATAAACAGGATAGACCACATCACTTTGAAAGGCAATTTCGGTCTATAAAACAGACTGTAATTCCTATGAATTCTTGTTTCAACATCTGTATTGCTTGGCATTTTGTTCTAAATGAAAGAGTTTGGTAGTGATCGACAATCTTACCATAAATTCATGTCTTTTCCGTGTCTGTTCTTTGTTTTCAAATATTTCCCCTAGAATTAAATTTACAGCATAATTCTTACATATACAATTTCTACAGTAAGCTTGTTATTTAATTTATTTCATTTTTTTTTTATTTTTATATGAACTAATTTTTCACTTTTCTCCACTGTGTTTCAATTACTAATGTTTCATAACAACATATGAAAATTTCAGGAATTTTGAACAAGTGGAAAGTGTAGATTATAAGAATCTATCATGGGGTAAAGGGGTAGATAGAAAAATTCATTCTGGCTTGCCAAATGATGCCAAAATATGATCCTGAGGGACAAATTTTTCTATCAAACCTTCTCACCCATGACAGATTCTTTTGCTTGCATATTTTCATTTCTGAAAGTGGATTTTAATAATGCAGTCACTTCAATTGCTGATATCCGCCATATTGTGCTGACATTACAGGATTTCCTTATCTGGTTTTCTGGTCATTTGGGAACGTTGAACCCCTTCAGGATTTTGAAAACTTATTTAACCAATTCTAGACTGAATAAAACTCCCCTGCACTATATATTGGAAGAGTCAGATTTCAATTTTAAGTATGTTAGGCTATGTGATTTAGATATTCCTAGAGGAAAATGGCGAAACTTTTTGCAAACATTCTGGGTCTGCATTGTTTGCCAATTACCTTTTGGGGTTCTCCAGACAAATAGGTTAAGAGTCACTGAGGCCTAATTGGCTAAACAAGCTAGTCTGGACCAGAAAATTTCAGCACTTGAAGGCTTTCTTTCTGTGTTTCTTGCTTTCAAAGGATATGTTTTTACAGAACGTACTATTGAAAACCAACCTTATCCATGTTGCATAATGTGCAGCCAATTTTTGTTTGGGGAAAAATAATAATAATTATGATATTAATAAAAACACACACACACACAAAAACAACAACAACAACAACAACAAAAAAAAAACAGATTTTTATAAATCAGTGAATAGGATAAAACTTAGTGCATAGGTTCCTAGCCATCAGGACTCACAGAATAGATGGGCATTTATGGCAGAGCTGCTAGTAATTTAAGGCAGGACTTGTCCATTATTCAAGCCAGGTTAGATAAAAGATCCCCAAAACAGAAGATGTTAAATACCAACTTATCCATCTAATCCCACTTGGAGAAGAAATGTTCTAAAATGACTGAGAAATTCTTGATGAGCCTAAGCCACCAAAAGTATACTGGGTATTCATCATACCACAAATGCATTGAAGTGCTCAGCATTAAAAATCTTCAAAGAATTGGGACAGGACCTATTCCCAGGATTGTATGCAAAAGAATTTAGAGCACAAAACTGAGCTAATTTTTGCCACTTTTATAATCTGCAAAATATCAACCCACTACCTTTCTATTTTTCTTCATGAAAATTTGCTGCTGGAAAATTCTCTCAGCAGGAAAATTTAATGAGATGCAAAACAAATTGTAGAATTAAGAAAAATATGCACATTTTCTCTCTTGAACTGTAAATTGCAAGCAAAGTTGTAGCAGATGAAATTCTTTTTCTCTTTTTTACTATTTTTCTGAGAAAATAAGGCTTGGAAATGTCAAGCCTTATTTTCTCTCTCTCTCTCTCTCTCTCTCTCTCTCTCTCTCTCTCTCTCTCTCTCTCTCTCTCTCTCTCTCTCTCTCTCTCTCTCTCTCTCTCTCTCTCTCTCTCTCTCTCTCTCTCTCTCCCCAAAAAAAAAATAATAAATAAATAAATAAATAAAATAAAAAAAGAAATTTTTCAGAATGTTGTCAGCTGCAGTTGTGATTGATGCTTTAATGCTCATCACTCTTGGTTAAATTTTCAGCAGATGACATTTTGAAATAATTACGAGTACCTTATTTTTCCCAGGAAACAGGATTTGACATTTCATTCAAATTGTATCCAGTCAAGACAATTTGCATGAAATGTCAGATCCTGTTTTCTGGGAAAAATAAGGAAACTATCATCAATTTGTCGTCTGCTGAATATGCCCAGAGAGTGGTCATGATTAAAGGTTAAATACTATATGTATTAGTCAGGAGTTTTGGCTTTTCTATGGCTTGAGAGTTCCGCTTTTTTTAGCTCACCTGAGCTATGCTCAGGATGAGCTATAGTGATCACTTTTCGTCTGTCGTCCGTCCTTCCATTAATATTTTCAAACGACTTCTCCTCTGAAGTCCCTGAGCCACTTTTGCTCAAGTTTCATATGGAGCCTCCTTAGGTTGGGGGAACGAAAGATTGCTAAAATGGTTGTGGTCCATTGACCAAGATAGCCACAATGCCCATATATGGTGAACCCTTTAAAAATTGTCTCCAGAACCGAGGATGCCTTGGGGCTGAATCTTTGCATAAATCATCAGGGATGGGGGTCTACCAAAGTTACTAAAATAGTGGTTGTACATTGACATTTGACCTTTTTACGGCAAGGTCAAGTTTGCTTCCCTATGCATTTGTATGGGAAATAAACTTTAAAAATCTTCTTCTCCAAAACCGAGAATGCCTTGTGGCTGAATCTTTGCATATATCATCGGGAACGGGAGATCTACCAAAGTTGCTAAAATAATGGTTGTACATTGACATTTGACCTTTTTATGGCATGGTCAAGTTTACTTCCTTATGCATTTGTATGGTAAAAATGTTCAGAATTTCATACGACTTCTCCTCTGGAGCCTCTGGGCCAATGTTGCTCAATTTTCATTTAGAACCTCCCTGGGGCAGGGGAATGAAAAATTGCTAAAATGGTTGCCGTCCATTGACCAAGATGGCCGCCATGCCCATATATGGTAAAAACCTTTAAAAATCTTCTTCTCCAGAACCGAGGATGGCTTATGGCTGAATCATTATATAAATTATCAGGGACAGGAGGTCTACCAAAATAGCTAAAATAATGGTCATACATTGACATTTGACCTTTTTACTGTGAGATCAAGTTGCTTCCCTATGGGTTGTTGAGAATTTCAAATGACTTCTCCTCTGGAGCCTCTGGGCCAGTGTTGCTCAAATTTCATTTGGAGCCTCCCTGGTGCAGGGAAGTGAAAGATTGCTAAAATGGTTGTAATCCATTGACCAAGATGGCCTCCATGCTCATATATGGTTAAATCTTCTAAAAATCTTCTTCTCCAGAACCGAGGATACCTTGAAGCTGAATCTTTACACAAATCATCGGGGACAGGAGGTCTACCAAAGTCATACATTGACATTTGACCTTTTTGCGGCGAGGTCAAATTTGCTTCTGTGTGCATTTGTATGGGCCCCATACATTTTGTATAGAAAAAATGTTCTTCTCCTTTGAAGCCTCTGGGCCAGTGTTGCTCAAATTTCATGCGGAGCCTCCTTGGGCAGGAGAATGAAAGATTGCTAAAATGGGCATGGTCTATTGATTAAAATGGCTGCCATGCCCATATATTGTAAAAACCTTTAAAAATCTTCTTCTCCAGAACCAAATAAGCCCTGGGCCTTAATCTTTGCCAAAATTATGGGGGACAGATCTACCAAAATTGCTAAAATTATGGTTCTGTGTTGAAGTTTGACCTTTTTTATGGCAAGGTCAAATTTGCTTCCCCATTTGCATTTGTATGGGCCATATACATTTATATTGGAAGTATCGAGGTGATTTGTAGATCAACAGTAGTGTTCTGATTGGAAATCTAAGATGGCCGTCATCTTGTTTATGTTTATTATATTTCCCTGCCACTGTGCTGTTTACATGTACAAAATCATGATTCTTCAGAAACCACTTGGCCAATTTCCACCAAATTTCACATTGATCCTACTGTTGAAATGTGATTGATAGTTTATTCAAATGATCACGCTCCATTGACTGTCAGGCCCATATATTCTTCTTCAAAACTAAGAACTGATCAAATGATGATCTTTTCATTAGTTGCGATGATTGGATTGGAAAAATGTGGCATAACATCTGCATATCTGCAGTGGCTATGTCACTCAGGTGAGTGAGCCATGGCCTGTGGGCCTCTTGTTTTTGATTGCCCTAAGGACCAAGACAGGTACTTTTGCAAACAGTGTAGATCCTGATGAGATGGCTCATAATGAGCCATCTCAAGGGGATCTACGCTGCTAGCCAATCTGTTTTTAATTTATCACTATCACCCTTTTGGCAATAATGGATGTGGCCAAATTCAAAGATGGAAGAATATTTCAGAGACTCAGGAATGAAAGGTTTAATGATTTGCCTGTTTCAGATCTCAAATTGTGACCCCCGGGAGGAGAGAGCCAGGAACCCCAGCCGCCACACCCAGAAGAACACCCAAGTTTGGCATCTGAAGAGGAGGATGGTGGAAGAAACTAGGAGATGATTAACTGGCCAGCTGGATGCCATATTGATCAAGTTTGATGCATAGTTACAAAGGAATTCCAGTATAGCTTTGTACCTATAGCAATTAGATGCACCAGGCTTGATGTTGGTGAAACTTTTCTTCAAGTTGTGGAAGATACTTATACTGAGGAGAAGAGAATTCGTGAACAGCTGCCTCCTGATATCCCTGTGTAAAGACCATGTTGCAGAAGCCATTAGTGCCATTGACTTCAGATCATGAGGTCCCATATTCTAATCCTGTTAGAGGCGGAATTCAGTGCATGACCGACTGTAAGGCGCTTCATTGCACAGAGCCTCCCATTATCACCCTCTCATGGTCTTGACATGACTTACATAATGCTAACCCTGAAAGGGCCAAATAATGTTAACCTTAAAGGGGCAATTAATCTGCAGCAGATGACGTTTATGAATATTTTATATTTTTCAGAGGAAATAAGGTTTGATATTTCATGCAAATCCTCTTCTAAGTAGACAATTCATGAGAAATGTCACATTATTTTCTTTGAAAAAAATATAATAATAAAAAATACAGAAAATCATTTGCTGCATTTTTCTTGGCACTTAGTGTTGCATTTAGTAATGTCAGAATCATTTTAGCACTTCGACATCTCTTCCTACTGATATGAACACTTAGGACTCTGGGTAAAATTTTCAGCAGACAAGACTTTGAAATATTTTCTTACTTTTTCCAGAAAACAGGATTTGACATTTTATGCAAATTGTCTCCAATGGAGACAATTTGCATAAAATGTCAAATCCTGTTTTCTGGGAAAGGTCAGAAAAATATCTGCTAAATTAGCCCAGAGAGTGGTAACAATTAATCCTTATCCCACTGAACATGACAACCCCTCACTTTGCAAACAGTGTAGATCCAGATCAGATGGCGTCTGAAGAAGCCATCTGATCAGGATCTTCACTGTTTGTCATGTAGTTTGAATTGAATGAAGACATTATATCAAGTATTAAATTTGAGTAGTAGATAGTCAGCAATTGGTGTGGCTAAATTAATTTATTCAGCAGGATAAGGGTTAATCAGTTTGGCATAATTAGGGTATTTCCTGTTCTGTTTACTGTCTGTGGAAGGAGTAAATTCTGACACGTTATATGTAAATTTGCTGTGTTTATTTTGATTTTCTCCATTGTATTAGCAGACAATATTTATCTTATACATCAGTGAAAATAGTGCGTTTTATACAAGACAGATACAATAAAATGTAGCACTCTGTTATAGGATATATTTACATGAAATGTCTTAAAGCCTCTTTCTAGAGAAAAACTAAGAAAAAGATTATGTATTTCGCTACTGCTAATTCTGTCATCAGTTTACAATGGTTAAGAATTCCACTGAAGTATTTTATAGCGT
This sequence comes from Anodontia alba, assembly GCA_964016985.1. Taxonomy (NCBI): domain Eukaryota; kingdom Metazoa; phylum Mollusca; class Bivalvia; order Lucinida; family Lucinidae; genus Anodontia; species Anodontia alba. Next base: position 62,878,107 of record OZ024827.1, on the reverse strand, counting down.
ATCGACTAAGTGGTTTGCAAACTGATCAATTAACTCAGTGATTACTCATTTAAGGAGAATGAGTACATAATTGAATATGATTTTTCTGTAATCAATTAACATTTGTTTCTACATACATGATAAGTCGCTTTTATACAATGGTTAGGATCCAGAGAAAAATTGTGTTCACTGCACAACCTGTAATTATAGCCTATGCAATATGTAAAGATTATATAGAAAAATGATCATTTATGGTCATTTTTATCGCACCTGCTTGTAGCAGGGTGTGATATAGGCGTCCGATTTTCCGTCCGTCCGTCCGTCCGTCAGTCCGTCCGTCCGTCTGTCAACATTTATGTTGAAGTTCGACATTTATGTCAAAGTTAGTATTTTAATCAACTACAAGACTAAACAACCATCAAACCTTGCATGAAACATCTCCCTGACCTCCTGACTTTGCGACATAGGTGCCCACTTTTCCATTCGTCTGTCTGTTCATGAAGGGCAGTTGTCAGTTTCTGGCGAAAGAATGTGCACAATACTGGTTAACCGCTTGGAGGACTAAGCCTGCCCAGTAAACGTGTGGTTAGGTAAACTGACCGCGCTCGACATGACCCCATTGGGTTGACTGGGCCGTAAAACCTCAACACAACAACAACAACTGTCTGTTCATCCGTCTGTTTGTCCGTCTGTTAACAGTTCTGTTATGTCGAAGTTCGACATTTATGTCAAAGTTAGTATTCTAATCAACTACAAAACTAAACAACCATCAAACCTTGTATGAAACATCTCCCTGACCTCCCGACTTTGTGACATAGGTGCCTGCTTTTCCATTCGTCTGTCCGTTCATCCGTCCGTCTGTCTGTTAACAGCTCTGTTATGTTGAAGTTCGACATTTATGTCGAAGTTAGTATTCTAATCAACTGCAATTCTACAACAACCATCATACCTTGCATGACACATCTCCCTGACCTCCTGACTTGGCAGGTATGTTGACGTTCGATAACTGACTATAAGGCCTACAACCATCAAACCTTGCAAAGTGCTTCTTCTCAATGTACTGACTTGGCAGATACCTTGACCTGGTGACCTTGACCTATATTTTGGCTGCAGTGACTTTGACATAATTTACGTCAATGTTCCAGATCTCCTCAAGTGTAAGACTTCTAGCCACCAAACCTTGCATAGTGCTTCTCCTAGATGTACTGACTCGGCAGGTATCTTGACCCAGTGACCTTGACCTATATTTTGCGGTCCAGTGCCTTTTACACATTTTACGTCAACGTTCAATATCTCCTCAACTGTAAGGCCTACAACCATCAAACCTTGCATAGTGCTTCTCCTCAATGTATGGACTCAGCAGGTACCTTCACTGGTTGACCTCTACCTATATTTCGCGCTCCATTGACTTTTACATCTTTTAAGTCACCCTTTCATATGTCATCAACTGTAAGGCCTTCAACCACCAAACCTTATATAGCACTTCTTCTCGATGTACTGACTCAGCAGGTACCTTGACCTGGTGACCTTGACCTATATTGTGCACTCCAGTGACTTTGACACATTTTATGTTGATGTTCGGTATCTCCTCAAATATAAGGCCTACAACCACTAAACCTTGCATAGTGCTTCACCTCATTGCACTGGCTTGGCAGGTACCTTGACCCGGTGACCTTGACCTATATTTGACACATTTTACGTTGATGTTTGATAACTCCTCAACTATAAGGCCTACAACCACCATACCTTGCATTGTGCTTCTCCTTGATGTACTGAATTAGCAGGTACCTTGACCCGTGACCTTGACCTATATTTCATGCTCCAGTGACTTTTACACATTTTACGTCAACGTTCCATTATCATTGGGCTGTATGATACGAAAAGTCAGTGCTGAAGATATAGCCATTAGAGGGAATGGGACTGGCCTGGAATATATGTGCCCCACTAGGCACTTTGTCTACATTTTTTTCAACCCAGTTTTCCAAGTAAGCACTGCTATGAATGAAATAAACTTATTTAATAACCACGTTCTGATTGTGGCTCCTGTGACTTTTGCCCCAGCAGTGCGATGACGCCTTCCGCGGAATTCTTGATGTACTGAATTAGCAGGTACCTTGACCCGTGACCTTGACCTATATTTCATGCTCCAGTGACTTTTACACATTTTACGTCAATGTTCCATTATCATTGGGCTGTATGATACAAAAAGTCAGTGCTGAAGATATAGCCATTAGAGGGAATGGGACTGGCCTGGAATATATGTGCCCCACTAGGCACTTTGTCTACATTTTTTTCAACCCAGTTTTCCAAGTAAGCACTGCTATGAATGAAATAAACTTATTTAATAACCACGTTCTGATTGTGGCTCCTGTGACTTTTGCCCCAGCAGTGCGATGACGCCTTCCGCGGAATTCTTGATGTACTGAATTAGCAGGTACCTTGACCCGTGACCTTGACCTATATTTCATGCTCCAGTGACTTTTACACATTTTACGTCAATGTTCCATTATCATTGGGCTGTATGATACAAAAAGTCAGTGCTGAAGATATAGCCATTAGAGGGAATGGGACTGGCCTGGAATATATGTGCCCCACTAGGCACTTTGTCTACATTTTTTTCAACCCAGTTTTCCAAGTAAGCACTGCTATGAATGAAATAAACTTATTTAATAACCACGTTCTGATTGTGGCTCCTGTGACTTTTGCCCCAGCAGTGCGATGACGCCTTCCGCGGAATTCTTGATGTACTGAATTAGCAGGTACCTTGACCCGTGACCTTGACCTATATTTCATGCTCCAGTGACTTTTACACATTTTACGTCAATGTTCCATTATCATTGGGCTGTATGATACAAAAAGTCAGTGCTGAAGATATAGCCATTAGAGGGAATGGGACTGGCCTGGAATATATGTGCCCCACTAGGCACTTTGTCTACATTTTTTTCAACCCAGTTTTCCAAGTAAGCACTGCTAAGAATGAAATAAACTTATTTAATAACCACATTCTGATTGAGGCTCCTGTGACTTTTGCGCCAGCAGTGCGATGACGCCTTCCGCGGAATTCTTGTTCTATATTATCTATACAATTTGCCAACAAGATTCCAGTTCAATTATATACAAGAGCATGTAATATCGAACAACACTGTACATATTTCTAGTAGTTTTATTGATCATATTTAATTGATCATTGATCACTTGCATAAGCTGATGGTCATCCACAAAAGTTCAGCCGAGTTCAACCACTAGTATTTACTGTTTGTCGCTACAGAGCAGATCTCTGAAGCAAAGCTACAGATAATATGTTGTTTTCTTTTTTACTAAGCCCCACCCGAAGGCAAAGGGGGATATGGTAATGATCCCCATCCATCTGTCCATCCTTCCATCTGTCCATTTGTCTGTCCATCTGTCTTGGGGTGGTCGGATGGTGCAAAGGTGTCGTGTATCTTACGTCACTGGGGCGTCCAGTTGATATTGGCTTACAGTTGGGCAAGGCCTGCTATTCTTGTAGTAGGTAAGGGTAGAGGGGGGAATGTTTTTATTTCGTCTGTTTTCTTCTCTTTCATTCCTGTTCCTCTTTCTTCCCAGTTCCTCTCTCATCTCTTGTACTATCTCTTCTATCACTTTTCTCCTTTCTCTTTGAGACGACACAAAATGACCAACAAGGGTTGACGTGTCGTTAAACACTAACTCAAATCAGTGTCCATCCGTCACACTTCTGTCCAGAACATAACTCCAAAACTATTCAAGGGACTTCATAAAGTGATAAAGGACATTGAGAGGAAGTGCAGTGTACAAGAACCATAACTCTACCTTGCTTAGTTCTTGAATTATTTCCCTTTATTAAATTTTCTTATCCGGGGCATCTCCAAAACTATCCAAGAGATTTGTTGAAACTTCATATAGTGATAAAGGGTCTTGAGAGAAAGTGCCTTGTAAAAAAACCATAACTCTGCCTTGCTTACTTTTTTAGTTATTTTCCCTTTATAATTTTTTTTTTGTCCGGGGAGTAACTCCAAAACTAATGAAGGGACTTTGTTGAAACTTCATAAAGTGATAAAGGATATTAAGAGGATTGCAGTGTACAAGAACCAAAACTCTGCCTTGTTTACTTCTTTAATTATTTCCCTTTATAAAATTTTCTTGTCTATGGCATAACTCCAAAACTATTCAAGGGATTTTGTTGGAAATTTCATAAAATGATAAAGAACATTAAGGAGAAGTGCAATATTGAAGAACTATAACTCTATCTTGCTTACTTTTTGCATTATTTCCCATTATTAAATTATCTTGTCCAGGGCATAACTTTGAAACTATTCAAGGGATTTCATTGCATCTTCATAAAATGATAAAGGACACAGATAGTGCAGTGTACAAGAACCATGGCCACACGATAGTGGCGGGGTATTATGGTTTCATGTTGGACGTCCATGTCTGTCCATCCATCTGTCAGTTGTCCGTCCATTTTTGGTTCAGGATGATAACTTGAGTAAACATCAATGGATTTTCACGAAACTTGGTATGTGCATTGATATTGTGGTGATCTGGTTTGGGATTGCTATTGGACAAATTTCGTCAAATTTTTATGGAGTTATCTCTGCCCGAGACACACCCATAATTTTGTTTCCGGATGATAACTTGAGTAAACATCAGTGGCTTTTCACCAAACTTGGTATGTACATTGATATTGTGGAGATGGTTTGGGATTGCTAATGGGCAAATTTCATCAAATTTTTATGGAGTTACCTGCCCAAGACACACCCACATTTTCGTTTCCGGATGATAACTTGAGTAAACATCAATGGATTTTCACCAAACTTGGTATGTGCATTGATATTTTGGAGACCAGGTTTTGGATTGCTAATGAACAAATTTCGTCACATTTTGACGGAGTTATTTGCCCGAGACATGCCCATATTTTCGTTTCTGGATGATAACTTGAGTAAATGTCAAGGGATTTTAACTAAACTTGGTACATGCATTGATATGAAGGAGGTCTGGTTTGAGATTGCTTATGGGCAAATTTTGTCAATGTTTGACAGTGTTATCTGCCTGCGACAATGATAATGGCTGGGTATTATAGTTATAACGTTTTTATTTTGAATAATTTCCCTTTATTAAGTTGTATTTTCCTTTGCATAACTTCAAATCTTTTCAAGGGATCTTGTTGAAACTTCATGAAATGATAAAAGACATTGAGAGGCAGTGCAGTATACAAGTGCCTTAACTCTACCTTGCTTCCTTTTTGAATTATTTCCCTTTATTAAATTTTTTGGTTCGTGACAATAACTCTTAAACTGTTGAAGGGATTTTGTTGAGACTTCTTTAAGTGATAAAGTATTTTGAGATGAAGTGCAATACACAACAACCATAACTCTACCTTGTTTTATTTTAATTATTTCCCTTTATAAAAAAACTTATTATAGCAGGCCTAAGTCCAAAACTATTTAAGGGATTTTGTTGAAACTTCATAAAATGATAAATGATGTTGAGAGAAAGTGCAGTATACAAGAACCTTTGCTCTGCATTGCTTACTCTTTGAATTATTCCACCTATTCAATTTTCTTGTCCTTGACATAACTCCAGCACTGCTGATGGGAATTCAAAATGCATACAAATGTAGAGGACTTTCAGTGGAAGTGCAGTGTCCTTGTACCATAACTCTGTCTTGCCTCATTTTGCTGCTGTCCCCCTTTTACACTATAAGTCTATTTGCCATATATATGAATCAAGAACTATTGAAGGTATTCAGTTCAAATAATATACACAGTGATAGAAGACATTGAAAGGAAATGCATCGTTCAGTTCTTCTCCTCCCATACTGCCCACCTCTCCAGACCCGCACTTCAACCAAATAATGTCTCTTTATAATTTGTAATGTTTGGATCTTCTTACCCTTGCCAACAAGAATCAAACCAGTTTACAAGAACTGCAGTAACACTGCCTTGCATACATACAAAATTACAACATTAATTTTGCAGATTTGTTCTCAAGCGGGATTTGCCTTTGTACATTTCACCTTAATTGCACTTTCGTGCCAGGTTCATGTGAAAAGTATTGATCGGCAGGGGGTTGGCCATGTCCACATGTCTTGTCCAAAAAGTATTGAGGTATTTTTTCTTATTTCTCCATACATATATCTTATTTCTCAAAACATATATTGTAGTACTCATTAGAATTGCTACACAGAGGCACTTCTAATGAGTACCCCCAACATATATTTTCTTGGAGAAATAAAGAAAATTTTAATCTGGATACCCTTTCGTATCTGAAGCTCTGTCTGTAGAGTTTAGGAACCTGTTGTCATGGTATATTGTACATTACAGGTCATAATGAGGTACATATGTGTTATCTCCCTTAGGTAAACAAGCTATGTCATAGCTCCAGATAAGAGGTGCTTCTAATGAGTACCCACAATGTGTGTTTTCATGGAGAAATAAGAAAATATCAATTTGGGTTGAAAAAAGCATCTTAAATGGAGCTGTGTACAGTACTTAAATAACCAAAATAAAGTTAGTGGCTACCCATCATTAGCCACTGTTTTTGACTGTAGATCTGAGTTTGTTGTAAGCACATTTTATTATGTAGCTTTTGCTGTGTTCCGACTCATTTTTATCAGAGTCCTGCAAGCTCATTTCATTTTAGCAGCGCTGAAAACTTCACATTAATAGACATTTAGACATATCGTTATGGTTGTAGCATTAAAGCAATATGAGCCGGGGCACAACATTTCTTACAAGATTACATGTGCAAAGATCAGCCTGCTCATCTGCACAGTCTGATCAGTCTTTGCTGGGCGGGCTCTCTATGGGAAGCAAAGGATCAAAACCTTCTACAGATGGGCAGCAAAGACTCTGATCAGACTGGGTGGATGCACAGGCTATCCACACAGGCTGATTTGAGTCCTCTGTATGCACAAACGAATTTGTATGTATCCTGGCTCATATGATTTCATGAACAAAACCAAGAATGATGTAAAAGTCAGATGTACATGTAAAATGAGCCATGTCACTCGTAAAGGGTCCTAAGCTATACGATAGGTTTATCTTACAAGTGATTCTGGGGAGACTGCGCAGATAGGCAGAGCCCTTCTTCACCTTCACTGTTAGTGTTCAGCCTTTTCATTAGCAGGAGACAGCAGGCTAAATTGCCTCATACTCTTCAAGTATGGCTTGCTACTTTTAACCCATAAAGTGTCAGTCACAAATGCATCAGAGGCTTTGGTGGCAGTTGGATGCGCCATCCGACTGGAGACCAGGAGGTCGCGGGTTCAACCCCCGCCGAGGTCGGCAACATTCTTTCGTGGAGATTGATCGTGAAATATTTTCTACAGTCATTCTCTCCCTTCCGCTGATTCAAGAAGGGCAGTTGTCAGTTTCTGGGAAAAGAATGTGCACAATACTGGTTAACCGCTTAGAGGACTAAGCCTGCCCAGTAAACGTGTGGTTAGGTAAACTGACTGTGCTCGACATGACTCCATTGGGTTGACTGGGCTGTAAAACCTCAACACAAACAAACAAATGCATCAGATAACATTTTCAATTTTTTTTATTTTTCAAAGAAAATAAGTCTGGACATTTCATATGAATTGTCTACCAAGCAGTTAATTCACATAAAATGCCAACATATTTTCTTTGAAAAATAAAAATAATAATAAAAAAAATAGACTGACGTCTTCTACAAACTTTGCTTGTAGCTTTAACTGCTAAGCCCTTTTCAAATAGAGCCTTCCATACTGCCTGCCCTCTACATACAGATTTTAGCCTCCTACTTTCAAACTTTATGAAAAGGCTGAGTGTATAAGATCAGTAGGCCTGTCTTTGAACCAAGTATGAATAAAACTCTGATATTTGGGATTTGTAATGGCTGATGCAAAAGTGAAGGCTCTGATCAGACTGTGCAGGCTGATCTGACATTTCACTGGTTGCATGTATCACTCTTCAGTGGCCCATTTGAACCGCTAGTTATGCATGTTACCCCATCATCTACAGCTCATTTTGTTTAAGTTCTGGAATGGCTGAGTCGAACAATAAAGGCTTTGATCAGACTGCGCTTCTGTGCAGACTGATGTTAGTCTTTGCTGATTGCACATCATGCCACTACAGTATCAGATTTTATAGTTTGTTCCATAACAGCTGATGAGAACAGTTTTCCCTAGCGGTGAAGGCCAATTTCTAGTATGTGGCTCATTGAAACAGCCAATTAAGCCTAATTATTCACACATCTCATGCATGTGACATTGGAAAGCAACAGTAGGGTATAGGAAAAACAAAAACTCAGATTAGCCTATGCTTATGCTGTCTGATTAGAATGTTTGCTCAGTTATATGAGTAGTCTTAAGATTACAGTAAGCACAGCTTTGAGTTAGGGTGAAAGCTGTGAAAAAAAACCCCAAAAAACCCACAAAAACTGATATGCTAAGAATTGCCATCGATAGTCATACCAGTAATCATTCAATACAATAATCATTCAAGTTCTTCAGTCATGTTCACTGCGATGAGCTTCAAAACCAAATCCTTGAAGCTCTTCCTCAGTCTCCGGGTCACTATTTGCCTTAACACCTGCTTCTTCTAATACAGTTTTTGAATGAATCCGAGCATCCTCCGAACCATCGACAATACAAGTAATTCCACAGACTTTGAAAGATTTCTCAATAATGTCCTTCTGGATCAAGGAAGACACAGAACTTTCTATCCATGACACAACTGTCTCCTTATCAGCAGCTTTCATGTCTTTTATTCACTGTAACATAAGTTCTTTGTGCATCCAAGCCTTTTCTTAAACACAGACTATCCGTCCAGGAGGTGTTTGGATGTTGAGGGCTGTCTGTCCTTTAAAGATCATCACAGGAGGCAAGATGTCATCTGCTGGGCTCACTGCCAAAACTACCATGAGATGTTGCTTTTCACTGCCAGGGTCAGTGGGCAGTCTCTGTGCCACCGAGGTCTTCGCATAAAGGAGGAGGTCATATCTGTTCATGAAAGATTCTGCCCAATTTTTGCTGGCAAGGAACTATTCTTTGCTGACAATTACTCGAGCCTGGTTGCATATGTCGTCTATGCTCACTGGTAATTGATGTTCTTGTTGTTTTAGCACCCATGCAGCGATCAGTTAGTCTTCCTCTGTACTATACATAATCGAATGGCCTGATTTAGCAAAGTGACCTTTCCTTCTAAGAATCCTGTCATCGTCATGGAAGTCTTCACCAGTCAGAGACTCTACTCTTTGGGATCTTGAACTCCTGGGAAGCCATCTTGAACTCATGGGAAGCAACATGCAACTGTGGGAAAGTAGTGACTTCCCTCCTCTGCTTGGTATTGAAGGTCTTGTACTGTCCATATTTTGGTTGGTGTACTGCTGCTGTCTGGCTCATCTCTGTCAGGGTACTCAACAGTCTTGCTCCACTTCTGGTGCTTGGCATTGGGATGGCCATGGGCCGACTCCTCGCATTTCTTCTTTGAATGTCCCACTGGGTGTTTTGGCGGAGCCTTTGGGATGGGGTTGTTTTTCCATGCCTGTGGCAAGGCATCTTCACTTGACTTATACCTTGTCACAAGTTAAACCGATAGGTTTTGATAAGAAACACAGAACAGAAAAGAACAGGAAAGAAACATGTATTAATCCAAAAGAGCAGTCTATTAAAGAATTGCCAGAATTTTTCGTAAAATAATCATATTTTTAAGTAAATCCAGCTTAATCACAAAAATTAGTTTATACGAGGGTAGTTCAATAAGTTCGTAGAACTCGGAGGTTTAACTCACAGACTGGAAGATGGTTTCAACACTATTATACGCCCGTTTGAAAAACGGGACGTATTATGTTACGGGGTATGGCGTCCGTCCGCGTCCATCCGTCCGTAAACTTTTTTGTTTCCGGTAAACTCCTCCTACAGTTTACATCTGATCAAGCTGAAACTTGGTATATAGTTAGACCATGATGTGGCGCAGCGCATATTGTTTCGGGGTTACAGTCCACCAAATGTTTGCAGAGTTATGCCCCTTAGAAAATTTCTGTAAACTTTTCATTTCCGATTAACTCCTCCTACATTTTACATCCAATCAAGCTGAAACTTGATATATAGTTAGACCATGATGTGGAGCAGCGCATATTATTTCGAGGTTACAGTCCACCAAATATAAGCAGAATTATGCCCCTTTGAAAATTTCAATAGACTTTTCATTTCCGGCTAACTCCTCCTACAGTTTACATCCGATCAAGCTGAAACTTGGTATATAGTTAGACCATGATGTGGCGCAGCACATATTATTTCGGGGTTACAGTCCACCAAATGTTTGCAGAGTTATGCCCCTTAGAAAATTTCTGTAAACTTTTCATTTCGGTTAACTCCTCCTACATTTTACATCCGATCAAGCTGAAACTTCATGTATAGTTAGACCATGATGTGGAGGAGCGCATATTGTTTTCAAGTTACAGTCCACCAAATATTAGCAGAGTTATGCCTCTTTGAAAATTTCAGTAGACTTTTCATTTCCGGCTAACTCCTCCTGCAGTTTACATCCGATCAAGCTAAAACTTCATGTATAGTTAGACCATGATGTGGAGCAGCGCATATTATTTCGAGGTTACAGTCCACCAAATATTAGCAGAGTAATACCCCTTTGAAAATTTCGATTAATTTTTAGTTTATGGCTAAATCCTCCTACAGTTTACATCCAATCAAGCTGAAACTTCATATACAGTTAGACCATGATGTGGAGCAGTGCGTATTGTTTCGAGGTTACAGTCCACAAAATATTAGCAGAGTTAAACCCCTTCGAAAATGTCTATTAATTTTTTGTTTCCAGCTAAATCCTCCTACAGTTTACATCCGATCAAACTGAAACTTGATTTGTAGTAAGACCATGATGTGGAGCAGCGCATATTGTTTCAAGGTTACAGTCCACTAAATATTAGCAGAGTTAAACCCCTTTGAAAATTTCTATTAATTTTTTGTTTCAGGCTAAATCCTCCTACAGTTTACATCCGATCAAGCTGAAACTTCATAAATACTTACACGATGATGTGGAGCAGCACATATTATTTTTAGGTTACAGTGCACCAAATATTTGCAGATTTATGCCCCTTTGAAAGTTTTTGTAAAATTTTCACAGCATATTGTTTAGAGGTAATAGTGTGCCAAAGGCTCATATGAGCTTATAATATAGCCATGCTTCTGTGGTGTGTCCTCCGTCAGAAAGCACTTCTCCCTAGAAGCAGCAAATTTCTCCCTTAATTTCTTGGCCAGCTTGGACCCTTAGGTTACAGTTCACCAAATATCAGCAGAGATTATGCCCCAATGAATTTTTTTAATTTTTTTTTTTTTTTTTTTTTTGTAATTCCACTTACAGTTTATATCCGGAGCACTGAATTATACAGAAGCCAGTGAATGTGCTGCATCTTATTACTTGCCACGGGCGTATAATGCCCCACTTGGCGGAGCTCTTGTTTTTCAATATAATCCCCCTTTACTTCAGTGCATTTGGCCCACTTTAGTTTTAAGCAGTCTATGCCTTTGAAATAAAAGTCGTCTATTTGGTCCTCAAACCAAGCCTCTGTAGCAGCTTTGAGCTCATCATCGTCTCGAAATCTCATTCCACACGTGGGACTTCAAATTTCGAAACCTAATAATCACAGGGCCAGGTCTGGACTGTATGGGGGGTGATTTAACTGCTCGAACTTGCACTCACGAATAGCCGCTTGTGCAACTCTGGACTTGTGCACAGGGGCATTATCATGCAAAAGAAGGACACCAGCAGCTAGCTTTCCCCTTCATTTTTTTCTTTAATAGCAACCCTTAATTGTTTAATGACACTGGCATAGTATTCTCCTGTAATTGAAGTACCAGCAGGCTTGTAATCTATCAATATAATCCCTTTGGAGTCCCAAAACACCGTGGCCATTACCTTGCTGGCTGATGGTTGGGTACGAAATTTCTTAGGTGGGGGTGAGCCAGGGGGCTTCCATTGCATGGACTCTTTTTTAGTATCTGGGTCCCAGTGGTGAAGCCAAGTTTCATCTCCTGTTACAAGACGAGTGTGAAAGTCTTCTGGATTGGCATTGTACACTTCCAGAAGTTCTTGACTTGACTCTACCCTTTGCTGACGATCTTGCATGTTCAGGTTTCTGGGTACCCACCTGGCAGGTACTTTTGACATGCCTTAATGTTCATGGATTATAGTGTAAACACTTCCATTAGAAATACCACATTCTGAAGCAAGTTCGGCAACTTTGATTCAGCGATTGTTTAGCACAAGTCTCTCAACACGGTCGATCATCTCCTGGCTGATGACATCAGCAGGGCGACCTGGCCTTGGGTCATCTTCTAAGGAGTCTCGCCCATTTTTAAATTCTGCTGACCACTTTGCCACTGTGGAATACTTTGGGCTACTATCACCATACACATCAGCCATGCGCCGATGGATTTCTTTGGCCTTTGCACCCTCCTTAGTGAGGAACTTTATGACTGCTCTGAACTCAATATTCTGACTTTCCATTTTTGCCTATAGGTATAGGTTTTCAAACAAAAACTAAGAGCAAAAACTGTACATGTTGACTGAACGGCTGTTATCATTCAACTGACAAAGTTTTACACTGCACAAAAATGAAAAGAGAAATCTTGAATTGTATAGAAAAATACCGAGTTCTACGAACTTATTGAACTCCCCTCGTATCAAGATTAATATTGCTGTTGAATTCCCCCCACCCCTCAGGTTGAGCTCTTGTGATCAGTTAATATTTGTTGTCCTTGTGCAGTGTCAACAATTTGCTTTAAAAGACTAATACTACACCCCTGGACCAATTTCAATCAGATTTCACAGAAATGTTGCCTAGGTGACTCTCTACCAAAAGAGCTGAAGTGATTCCACTCTAATGAACAAGATGGCTGCCAGCGCTTAAAATAGAAAAATCTGTTTTGAGCTTCTCCTGAACCGAAAGGCTAATTGACTCGAAACTTGGTAGGAAGTTTGGGGGTGACTTGTAGATCAAAAATAGGTAAAATCATTCCAGTTGTAAATCCAACATGGCCCCCAATGATGGCCATCTTTAAAATCTATTTTGAACCTCCTGAGCCAAAAGGCTGATTGACTTGAAACTTGGTAGGAGGTATCGGGGTAACTTGTAGATCAAAAATATCTTTCCAATAAGAAATCCAAGGTGGCCACCATACTGGCCAGCTTGAAAATCTATTTTGAACTTCAAATATGAATAATAATGAAAACTGCCATTTCAAGCCAGGTGGGATGAGTAACCCAAAACAACAAATATTGCATACACAATGAACTGAAAAAAAATCTGTATATAAGAAATATGAAAAACATTAAAAATATAAGCAGAATCCTTTCTTTGAAATACTAAGAGTTCATTTCCCTTCACTGGGAAAGTTCATTCTCTGAAATGATTTCATTCTAAGCAATTAATGTTTCTATTTGGATGTATTGTTATTTCAAAGTAGAATGCGTCTGATAATTTCAATCATAGAACATAATTATTCACTCTAAACACTGATATCAATATTAAAATCACTGATAATTTTAATCTTTCATTTTTAACCACTTATTTCACACAAAATTTATTTTCAACTTATTTTCAACACTTTCTGAAGTGTGACTTTCAGTCTGAGAGACTCAGGCACTAGAATATGTAATGCTATACCATACCTACCTCTTTTTCCAAATTCTTTTTATTTTTAATGCCTCATAAGTTTACTTTCCTCTGCTGTCAGATACCTATTAATGATAACTTCTGACCATTACATTATGCTAGTTTAAAATCTGCAACACTAGAACTGTCTTGTCTAACTAATTTCCTACGAAAGACACAGTTACTTAGAGTAACCTATCCTTTTATCTATCTGCACTACTCAAATTCCACCTAAAATCTCCTGCTAACAAGGCTATACATAACTGACATCATTATATATCTAACCCTTTTGCTGAGAGATGCAAATTTTATAAGTCAAATTCTCATAGAGATTGACTAAAATTTAATGTCTAGTTATACTAGTAATTTCAAGATATATCCCATTTGATGTCTTAGAACTTTGCTGCAAAAGTTGCACATTCTGATCAACAGGCTTTGCATACCGTATTCGTCCCATTTAGCGCCCCGGGTGCTTTAAAAATTGGAAAAAGAGGGGGTGCTTATTAGGGATAAAAATCTTACCAGAACAGTGAGTTTAAAATCCGTGTACACGCGGTAGTTTTCCGTTAGAATATGTGTACAGATAAAGCGTATTACCTTTACCACTCTCTGGGCATTTTCAGCAGACGAAAAATTGATATTTTTCTTATTTTTCCCTGAAAACAGGATCTGATATTGCATGCAAATTGTCTCCTTAGAAATGTTTCTGGGAAAAGTAAGAACAAAATTATTTCAGAATGTCATCTGCTGAAAATTTTACCCAGAGTGCTAAGCATTAAAAACTCTCTACCTATATTAGCTATTTATAGATAGGTTTCACTGATGCATATTGTAAAAAAAAATTGGTGGGACCAGATTAAACATGCGACCATTATTACAATTGTCGATCTTTGCTTACTCGTACTCAGTAACAAGAAAAAGTAAAAAATATGAGAACAGTCTTACTGTTAATGAGCACACATCAAGTGGTGACCATCATTTATAAAAATGGACCGTATTTCAATGATCAAATATGTCATCATATTTTTATTTCTTCCACTGAAATTTCAATTTCACTACAACAAGAAAAATAAAAAGCTTGGTTATTTGTAAGTTTCAGATCATATGCACATGTATTCTGTTGAACTTTTTAATGTAAATCTAAACACATACGCATGACAGCGAATCCTGCTATCCAGATATTAACCAGCAGGCAAACAATGTGAAGGCAACTTTGTATCAACGTCATTGCAACATCTTGGCGTTGATGCGACGCTGCATAAACTTCATGTGCCTAGTGGGTAAACACAGTATGCTTGCTGTCTGACAATTATCACTATAATCCATTTTTAATTTCCTGGAGAAAGAGGATCAGAATAGTCACTCTCAACAGGTTCATCATCAGGCTGAGATTCTGGCTCGCTCCATTCATTCAAGGCATCTAATTCCATCTGCACAGCTTCTGTCAGTTGCTGATTTCGATCCTGCTCCCCTACAGTTGGAGCGTCGAACCCAGCAAACGGATCCTGGTCATCGCTGTCATCCGAGGCTGCAAAGAGCAAATCGTCCTGGGTGCCATCTAAGCTGTTGGCTATTTCAGTTTTGAGGAAAGACTTCCGGATTATCTCTGGTGTGACTTTCTCCCAGGCTTCTTTAATCCACCGGAGAACCAACGTTTTCTCTGGAAGTCGGTGATTTCCAGCCTTTGTTGTCGAAACTGGACCACTGAATAGCCATTCATCATAGAGTTCTCTGTAATTGTCCTTAAATGGCTTGTTCCAACTGACGTCACATGGCTGTAGCTTTGACGTACAGCCTCCAGGAATAACTGCCATGTCCATATTATATTTTCCCGTTAAAAGCTGTTTCACAGTTTTTGTCTTGTGTCCAGAAAATGAATCCCAGATTAGCAGTCTACGTGTAGAGCTTTGGTGCCATACATTCCTGAGCCAAAAGACCATTGCCTCTTCGTCTGCCATGCCTTGGGTGTCATTTTTACCACGATGCCTGTAGGGATATCTTTTGGTGGTCGGACGCCCTTTAGAAGGACAAGTGGCAGGAGTTTGGTCCCGTCTGCCATCGCCCCCAAACAAACATTTAGTCTCGTTTTTTCATGACCCGTACTATCCATGCTAACTGTTTTAGATCCTTTCATGTCTCTCGTATAATCAATAGGCATATCAATCCATACAGGTGTTTCGTCCATGTTCCCAATTTTGCCCAATTCATAATCTTTGCGTTGGCGCATATTAATTACATAATGTAGGAACCCCTGCATTTTATCATTCAGTTCTGTTTCTGTCTTTTGTGCAACCTGTGTTGCTCCTCTGAACGAAATTTGATGGTGTTTCATGAATTTTCGCAGCCACGAGCAGCTGGCTTCGAAGCTCTGGTTTCCTTAAAGCCTGTGCTGATGAATGGCTTCTTGTTTTAAGGATTTTCCTGTCACCCATACACCACTTTCACGTCATGCCTTTAACCACTGAATGAGTTCTTGTTCAATATGTGGGAAGTTAATTTTTCTCCTTGCACCTGATCACCTTTTCCTTGTCACAGACGTTTTGCTTGCCATTTCTTTTAAACTTTCTTCAATTTTTCTCCATTCGCGAACCCGCTTTCTGTCCACAGAATACACCTTCAATGCCTTGTGATTCCCGTGTTGTTTCGCATAATTTATAACTTTAAGCTTGAAATTAAAGTCATAAGAGTGTAGTCGCAGTCCTTTGTAAGATGTACTTTGGTCTTCCATTTTTCCACAATTTTTTTCTTCCGATATATTTTATTACCCCACTTGTGTAAGACAGTCAGTTTTGGACTAATCAAAATTCTGCAGGGAAGACAGGGTTTGTATCTTTCAGGACATGACGATGCTAGAGTAAGGAATTGGCATGTGCAAAGTAAAATAATTTCAAGATGAGCTAGTAGTTATAATTTTGAGCTTTGCTGAAGTATTCATTGTCAGTCTGATACCTTTCGGCATTCTGATTAATAACGAAACCCTATCACCCTGGTGTAAAAATGGGAATGTCCACTTCCGCAATCGGGACGGCTGACAGTTTAACCGCGAGTTTTGATTACACATAAATTGTGACATGGCATTTTACGAGAAGGAATATTCAATTCGTGGATTTCATATTTTTAAAGATGTCTGGACCCCGGTAGAAGGAGAAATTCTTGACACTTCCAGGGAACGTAATAACCCGTTTGATAAATATGCAGTGGCTGTAAAAAAGGAACAAATTACCGTTGGACATGTACCTCGGGAAATCAGTAAAACCGTCGCTTTTTTCATGAAACATGGTGGAATCGTAACATGTAAAGTAACAAGTGGTCAACACAGACACTCTTTGATAGCTGGGGGTTATAGGGGGCACTTATAGGAGCAGGGGCACTAAATGGGACGAATACTGTATGCATATAATCTATAGATAAATCATAATTACAAGGTAGGTCATTGTCAAGTCACCAAACTTAGTATTTCCCAACCCCCAATGCCTGAGTAATAACCTAAATTGGCCAGTTGGACTTAATTTTGAATTTAGATATACTAAGGGCATACTATCTTTTAATCTGACTTAAAAATTAACTATCTATGACATAGATTTTATGCATAATGGAACTAAGCAAGCATTATTTGGATCTGTGTAATTGTATAGGAGTGAAGTAAGCATGTATATATCTGTTTTTATAATATTTTTTTTTATTGTGGAGCCGAAATGTATGGTGTATTTTTTTTTACCTTACCGATTACCTTCTACTTGCCTATGGTGTGGCCTCTTGCGCACCTTACCTGAGTATATATATTTGACGTGGAAGTCTTTTCTCATAGCTTCAGGAAGTTTTGGGTTATTTGTGTATGTGGTTTATGTTCTGTTTGTTGTGCTATCTTTGTATTGTACCTTGTAAAGCATTCTGCCTTCTCCTCTGAAATTAGGCTATGCTCATTTTATTTTCTCTGGAGGTTTTTTTTTTTTCCCTTTTTTCTTTATACCCAGTCACATGATAGTGGTGGGGCGGGGTATTATGGTTTCACGTTGGACATCCGTGTGTCTGTCCGTACATACACCAGGTACATACCGAGGTTAGCGTTTGTATGGGTGTCTGTTTGTTCCATCATTGTGGGGTTAAAAATTGGTAAAAGTTGGTATTGTGGGGTTAAAATTAGATAAAAGTGGTGTTGTGGGGTTAAAGAAGATCAAAGAAAGATCAAAGGAATAACCTTATAATGTACCTCTTGTAAGAACGTCCGACCGTCTGTCCATCGTCCATCCTTATTTCATTTTCGGATGATAACTTGAGTAAACATCAGTGGATTTCCACCAAATTTGGTATGTGCATTGATATTGTGGAGATCTGGTTTTGGATTGCTAATGGGCAAATTTTATCAAGTTTTGGAGGAGTTATCTGCCCGAGACACACCCACATTTTTGTTTCCAGAGGATAACTTGAGTAAATATCAAGGGATTTTAACCTAACTTGGTACTTGCATTGATATGAAGGAGATCTGGTTTTGGATTGCTAATGGGCAAATTTCGTCAAATTTTCACACAGTTATCTGCCCGAGATACACCCATATTTTTGTTTCTGAACTATAACGAGTAAATATTGGGGGATTTTAATCAGACTTGATAAATGCATTGATATTAAGGAGATCTGGTTTGGGATTGCTATTGGGCAAATTTTATCAATTTTTGACAGAGTTATCTGCCCACAACACGATAATGGTGGGGTATTATGATTTTACGTTTTTATTTATATATATATTTTTTTTAACGCTTTCTTTCTTTTACTGTCCTTGTTTTCTTTTAGTTCCTTACTGCTTTTTCCCATTTTTGCCCTTCCCCAAGTTTAGATTTTCTCCTACCTAAAGGACTGTGTGTTCCGTCTCTGTGCCTGAATTTTATTGAAGTCTGTAGCAGTAGCATCCTTCTCCAGTGATTATCCCATCCTTGAGAACTTTTTCACATCTCCTCATGTCCTTGGCTCCATAGTCACCACGAATTTCACAATAGCAGGATCCGATTAAGTCCCTGTATATCATCTCCAAGCATGTGATATCGCATCTCTGCCTGACCCTCCATTAGTAAGGATAATTAAATAGTCTTCTCATTATTAACTGTTTCCAGTTGTTTACTTGTTCAAACTGTCTGTGCAGTTTCCTTCTTTCAGAATCGTTTTGCGATATTTGAGAATATGCCATACCCGCATAATCGCTGCCATCTATAACCTGACTCCATCTGGGTTACTTAAACTTTAATGAGGAGAATTAGCTCATAATACATAAATTGAATTTAAGGCTAAGTTCCATTTTCAACATTTTTATTTATTTAGTTTTCTTCTTTTCTTTATTCTCAAATGTTCCCACCTGGCAATTAAACTATTTACAAACACATCTAAATGTGTTTATTTCACTTTCTCTTCATTCCTTCAATTTCATATCTTGGTGCCTAAACTTATTGAAAATTTTCTTTACATAATTATATCAGTCATTATCATTCAATATCTAAACCTCATCTCCTGCAGCCTTGCTACTTTCCCATCGTGCTTTCTTTCCCTGGTTTTTGAAAACCAACCAAAATATTCTTTCAAAACATTTCTCATTTCTCCCATCATGCCTTCTTTCATTTCCATGATGCTCTGGCCACTTTCAGAACTACCAGTCACAATCTCTTACAAACCCTACAAGCTCACAGAGTAACTGATATCTACCCCAAGAGTTTGCCTAATATGGGAGACCCTACTGATAACAATAATCAGAAGGAGGCTGTCATGCTACTGCTGCATGATCACAGCTTCCACTTGTAGAACACATTCCAGGGCCTCCCAGTTAGCCATTCTCAGAGGGAGTGCAAGTAATTTGATATGACCATTGCATATCAATATATATATTAATCAAATGACTCTTTCAGACTGCTCATATTCACAAATATTAAAATTATTAAATTTGAAATAAAATAAATTCTAAATAAAATACATTGTACATTAATTATAATAGTTAGTACTTTAATTAAATTAATTTGTACTTTAATTACCCTGGTGATACACCACTCATTGTTTTGACTATTGGTTGTCTTATTGTTTTGACCCTTCATTATGAAAACTCGCCTATTCAAATATATTGAAAATTTCA
Organism: Anodontia alba; assembly: GCA_964016985.1. NCBI lineage: Eukaryota > Metazoa > Mollusca > Bivalvia > Lucinida > Lucinidae > Anodontia > Anodontia alba. Next base: position 62,858,381 of record OZ024827.1, on the reverse strand, counting down.
CCACCAAAACCAAAGTTTTCAGATAAAAATTCTGATATTTTCATATTTCTACTCAAAACATAAATTGTGGGTACTCGTTATGCCCCCAACTTCGAAGAAGTTGGAGGGGCATATTGCTTCTAAGACGTTTATGCGTGCGTGCATCCGTCCGTCCATTACGCTTTTTGATGCATAGCATAACATCTGAACCATGCATGCTAGGGTTTTGAAATTTCATATATGGATTCTTCATGAAAAAATAGCTGACCTGTATTTTTTTCCCATCAGGATTATGCCCCTTTCCTGAGTAAGGCCCTTTGAAAAAATATAGATGAAATCTTGTCAGCAAATTAACTCAAAAGCTATTGAAGTCAGAGCCTTGAAACCTGGTGAATAGATTGGTATTGATGAGTAGATGATCTGATTAACTTTTGAGTAAATTCTGAAAATTACTTCAAGAGTTATGGCCCTTTATAACCTTGGGAATTTTTAGAATTGCACACTTTTTGATGCATAGCATAAGTTTTGAACTGTGCATGCTAGGGTTTTGAAAATTTCATATATGGATTCCTCATGAAAAAATAGCTGACATGTATCTTTTTTCTGATCAGGATTATGCCCCTTTCCTGAGTTATGGCCCTTTGAAAATATATGGATGGAATCTTTTCAGCAAGCTACCTCAAAAACTATTGAAGCTAGAGCCTTGAAATTTGAGGAATAGGTTGGTAGCGATGAGTAGATGACCTGATTAACTTTCGAATAAAAATCTAAAAAGTACTTCTTGAGTTATGGCCCCTTGTCATTTTGGGCATTTTTACATTGCACACTTTTTGATGCATAGCATAAGTTGTGAACTGTGCATGCTAGGGTTTTGAAATTTCATATTTAGATTTCTCATGAAAAAATAGCTGACACATATTTTTTTTTTTTTTTTTTCTTATTAGGATTATGCCTCTTACCTGAGTTACGGCCCTTTGAAAAAAATATGGATGAAGTCCTTCAGCATAATATCTCAAAAACTATTGAGGCTAGAGCCTTGAAATTTAAGGAATAAATTGGTAGCGATGAGTAGATGGCCTGATTAACTTTTGAATAAATTCTGAAAAGTACTTCTTGAGTTATGGCCCTTTGTCATTTATGGCATTTTTACATTGCACACTTTTTTATGCTTAGCATAGGTTTTGAACTGTGCATGCTAGGGTTTTGAAATTTTATGTATGGATTCCTCATGAAAAAATAGCTGACACATTTTTTTTCCTGTCAGGATTATGCCCCTTTCCTGAGTTATGGCCCTTTGAAGAAATATGGATGGAATCTTGTCAGCAAAATATCTCAAAAACTATTGAAGCTAGAGCCTTGAAATTTAAGGAATAGATTGGTAGTGAGTAGATGACCTGATTAACTTTTGAATAAAATTCTGAAAAGTACTTCTTGAGTTATGGCCCTTTGTCATTTATGGCATTTTTACATTGCATACTTTTTGAAGCATAGCATAAGTTTTGAACTGTGCATGCTAGTTTAAAATTTCATATATGGATTCCTCATGAAAAAGTAGGTGACCCATATTTTTTTTCCTATCCGAATTATCTCCCATTTTAGAGTTATTTCCCTTTTAATAAAAAAACATTCAAATCTCGTATATTTGTATTGTTGTTACCGTCATGGGCAAGCAGTGTTGGAGTCAAGCAGTGTTAGAGTCAGGCAGTTGGGGCATAGTGTTTTACAAACACCAGCTCTAGTTAGAACTGCCTCTTTGAGGAGTACCCACAATCTATGTTTTTGAGCAGAAATAAGAAAACTAATGTATACCCCTGTAAACCCCAGTTTTACTATATAAAAGTGGGGTTTAAGGGGGTCAAAATTATATAGGTATGTTTTCGTAATGTTTGTTTTAGTTTTGTACCGTCTGTTACAGAATTGGTCATAACTGAGGATGGAAGCGCACTGACGATTGTTGTGTTCGATCCTATTGTCAGTTTGGTCTTACTAGTTTGTTATTTCTTAGATGATTTTAGAGGCTTTGCCACTGTCCCTGCCTTTTTTGTCTTACTTATAACTGCTTTCTTAACCTTTTGTCATGGTTGAGTCCAAGTTAGGGTTTGGAATTGTCTGTCTCATGACTTGGCAGTATGCCATGTCTGTTCCCTGATATGACATATGTGCCTCCATAGACATTTGTCCGGATGTAGTGACTACACTGTCTTGAGTGGTGGGGCTCTCTGTTGTTTGGACAAATCACATGTCAGGTATCTGAAATTCCCCATCTCTATAGCTGGTGACTTTGAGTAAACAGACTGTGAACTGTGACTACTGTCTGGGCATCATAAGCATTTAGCCTGTGATGCTGATTGCTGTCTCACTCCTAGTAGCATCTGAAAACTGAGCAGTACATGTATCATTGTTGCATTGAATTTGTCTTTGGAAAAAAAACAACAACATTATATGTGTTTCAGGTTACATGAAATTTCAAAATGGGGATGGGGAAGGAATTTTTTTTTCCCCCAAAGTTGATAAATAGGGAAACAATATGTTCGAACGCGAAAATTGGGGTGGTGGTAGGAAGGACATTGTACCGGTCACCCATTAGCTGCCTGGAGTGCGAGTTACTATAGAGATACTCCAAATGGGTGGTTTGTCAACCATAGAGAAAGCCCTTATCATACTGATATTGTAAGAGATTTACTGTTTCTTACGACACAATGGCATGGCCAACCATCTTTATTAATGGTCATGATATCAAATTGATAAGGATGTAAAATTGACGCTAAACACAATATGTTTATAACAATATTGAATACAATTTCTCTTGTATAATGGCCTCAATTGGTGGCATTTATGGTAGAGCTATGACGGAATTTTGCTAGCTATAACTTTTTGTTCCATTTAGCAGACTATAACAGTTTCATGCTTTTATTTATTTAACTTTTAACTAAAACATTGAATCCACCATCCATTCAATTTCATAGCCATCTGGCAGCAGAAAAATATTTCGTAATGTATTATAGCCAACCAGGTGGCTCTTAACTTGAGCATGATTGTTCTGAGACATCAGCTATCCTTGGCAAACCTTCTTGCCTAGTTGGAGACACTGGCTACTAGACTGGGCAAACCTTCTTGCCAAAAGTGTATGAAAAGGGCATGTATGAGTAATACAATAAGGCATGTAATGTTTAACCCTTAAAGCGCCAGTCACAACTATTGTCGTCTGCTTTGTCTTCTGCCGGTTACTTTAAAAGTCATTTCTGCAAACAGTATGGACCCAGATCAGACTGCTCCTTTAAGAGCAGTCTGATCTGGGTCCACACTGTTTGCCTGTATGCAAAAATAGGTTTGAAAAGTTTGCAAGAATATTCAGCAGACGACAAAAACAGACGACATTTTCAGATGCAGATTTTCTTGGCGTTTTAAGGGTTAAACTGTTGCAACAGCTCCTTGTACAGGTTTTATCCAATATGAGTAAAATCTGTGTGACGGAATCTAGACTGTAACAAAATTAGCATCATTTTGCTACATTGAATCTGTTTGCGGCTGTTGACAGTTAAATATACATGCAATCGAATAGGAAATGAAACTAATATCTGGGTTTCTTTATTTCTGTTTGTTATAGATTTGTCACTAGGTTATATCTTTACTTACTGCAATATTTAATTTTTTCCTGTCTAATTTTGTCATCGCGTTATTTCAGGACGGTTGCATTTATCTGACAAAATTTTTATTTTTTTCTTGATGAATTTGTACAGGTTTCACTAAATGCCAACTGTCAGAACGAATACCGCATAGGTCCCACTTGCTATTAGTAGTATTGAATAAGTTGATTGTGCCAAAATGGGTTGAATGCGGTGTTAAATGCATGTTCATTTTGACTATTTTAGAGCAGACTTCAGCACTGATACCAGGATAGAGCGGATACTGAAAAAATATCTTCACTGTCCAAGAGATATCGGGTGAACCCCATCTGTATGATTTATTGTTGACAATTGGTGCTCTCCCCAAAATCATTTGTTACCGGAAACGACAGCAGTTGATACTGGTTAGCTCAGATGTGAGCAATCTGTTAGTTTCATCAACTTTAAGATTAAACACCACGATGTCAACCTTATGTCTAGTTGGGCATGAAGATGGAAATCTATGTAATATTTGTAAAACAGCTATACAACGTACCTTGTACGTATACAAAAGGATGTGTATTAGCTCTTTGACGCTATGACAAGTTTTTCAGGCCTGCTGTGTGGGTCAGCTAAATTCCTATCTGCAAAACCATGATTTCGGGCTCAAAATCTTGGACACCTGACATACCATGACGTTTAACTTACCAACAGTTGCCCTAGCAAACCCGAATATTGTACCATCACTTTGCGGTGTTTTAAATTCAGAGAGTACCTAAAAGCTGGCTAGTTTGCTTTAATGAACCCTTTGAAGTGACTGATAAAAGAATGGCCTAGGAGAAGAATTTTGTGCACCATAACTTCTATGCATAGTTAAAGGGGAACGCAACCTTAAAAAGTATTTTGCTTTAATTTAAAGTAAAGAACTTAACAATGAATTTTGACAAAAAATTGATCAAAATTAGTGGAAAATTAAGTAAGTTATAGACAATTGAATATTTTAACATTGGTGGAATGGGTGCCACCATTTTGAATATTTAATGAGGTTCCATAAAAATTAAAATTTGTTTCATAAAGGTAGTTATTCTCATAAAGTTGGTTTATTTTGGGGGAAACGATTGCTTGTCACTAGAATTAAAAGATTATAAAAAATCTGTAGCAAAATTATTCTTAAAAACCCTTTATAATTTGGTTTTGCATATTTAATTTGGGCTGTATGATGTCACAAAGCCTACAATATGGCAGCATCCGTGACAGCAATTTTAAATATATTCAAACCACCATAACTTCTTTATTTCTAGGCTGATTTTGAAAACTTGCAACAAAATAAATGGCTTGTTAAGCACTTTACTCCAAGATAAACATACAACTTATATTGTGTTCCCCTTTAAAAAGACGGGGCTAATCAAATAAAAACAACCTCGGTGGCTCAGTTGGATGCGCCGTCCGACTGGAGACCAGGAGGTCGCGGGTTCAACCCCCGCCGAGGTTGGCAACATTCTTTCGTGGAGATTGATCATGAAATATTTTCTACGGTCATTCTCTCCCTACCGCTGATTCAAGAAGGGCAGTTGTCAGTTTCTGGCGAAAGAATGTGCACAATACTGGTTAATCAGGGGTAAGCACGCTGTCTGGGATGGTGTTGGTTGCCATTTTGAATTGCTAAATTCACAGTAAATTTGCAGAAAAATAAAAAAAAATCACTTACTGCAAGGTGCTGTATGCCACTTTTATTCATAAGAAATAAGGAAAAATGTTTTTCTGCTAAAAACTCTAGGAATTCTTACTGAAAATCATCTAAATATAACTATTTTTCAAATAGGATTCACCTCTATCTGTATCTGAAAATGAATGCATGATGGCAGTATGCAAATGAGCCAGATAAGCCCTTATGGCTTTTGATTGGTAGATGGGAACAAGCTTGAAGAATAACTGCAAGGTCAAGGTTAAAGATCAGAAATAGAATTTGGTGTGATTCTCAATCCATAAAATATTTTACCTGGCATAAAATCATATTATTTGAACAATTGCAAAAAATACCTTGGCAACCCGCCAGGGATAAAATTTTGTACATGTTAAAACTCCCAATATTGCGAGTTCATATCCCTATAGTAGAAAAGCTTAAATGTAACTTCTGAGCTCCAATCAGCTGCCTCAAGAATCATGGTTAATGACACACCTTTGAATAAAGCCCACGTTGGATCAATAGCCCTTGTTGAGTGAGCTACATATCTGTATCACTATAAGCTAATGTTATAACCGCGACAATCAAGATGCTATTGTCTACTTTGACACTGCCCTAGGAGTTTTATTCACAGATAAAAATAACTACAACTGTCTCACCGTAAGAATTTGACCGTAATTCTGCAGTTCTTTTCAAGTAAACTTCCACTGCTCAGTTCTGATCTAGTTTTTTTTTTTTTTGGTGAAACATGGCATAAAAATTTTCATACTGCTATGACTAGTCTGTCTTGATAGCTAACCCTTCTCAATCAAAGATCACCCCTTGAGGCAAACTATTCATGTAGCCAACATCAGTCCCCAATGCTTGTAGGTCGCTGCATCTCCTGAACCTTGATGATGCTGTAAGGAAAACCATTTTCCATGTTAGAAATTTTAATGAACTTTTATGTATGGGTTCAGAAGAGAATTTTGTCAAGAGATTTAACACTTTCTGTAAATCCCATCCTGGCACTAATAATTTCACTGGTGGTCTAGAATTAAATCTAATGATATCAAGATGTCATTCTACTGGTGTGCCATCAACCTGGACAACATAATAGACAACATGGACCTATAGCCAGAAATGGTACAATAGTTCAACCCTGCCTGAAATAAGCTTGTCAGAAAATCTACACAGTCACTCAAAGAGGCAGCATGGGAATAAATTTTCTGTTCACTACACCATGCACTGAACTTGTTGAACTTGACTCTATAATCTTTTCTATTCCTGATCTCCATGATGCCGCCATGAGTTTTCTAATGTCATTCCAAAATCCCTTATTCTGGAATGATCGGTTGACAACAGGCATGCAGTCAGACTGAAAACCTGAGGGTTGGGGTGAAATATTTTGGTTTCGGTTGAGGCAACAGATCTGGTATTATTGGCAGTCTTCTCAGACATGCCACCAACAGCTGAAACAGATTGGTGGGAAAGAAAATGATTGACAGCTAGAAACAGTGCTTTCATTTCCAACCAATGTATGTGCATTTTTGACTCTTGCATAGACTAAGTTTCTTGAACCATTTGATTTTCCAGGTGACCATAACCGTATTTGGAGGCATCTGTGGTCAATACTTTCATTACTTGCCTGGAAACAGAAACTTTTCCCTCTTAGAAGATGTTTGCCTAAAAGCCAAAACTGAAGATGTTTCTGAACATGGTGATTGAAAGGAACTATAGTTTTTAGATCAAGTGATGCTGGCCTCCAAAAATGGAGCAGATGTAGCTGAACTGGTCTCATAAAGAGTCTTGCATTTGGAACAATTTCTAGGGGTGGTCAGGTGTGGAAATGGTGTCACGTATCTTTCGACAACGGGGTGTCCAACTGATATTGACTTATAGTTGGGCAAGGCCTGCTTTCCTTATAGCAGGTAAAGGTAGAGGGCAGGGCTCGGGAAAACCGGAAAAATAGCCGGTCTGGACCGAAATTAAGAATTCTGGACCGATTTCAAACACCCCAAAACGCTAATAAATCGGTCCAACAGGTTTGTGCCTTGAACCCCATTTTTCCCAAACCAACCAATTTTCACAAATCAATTATGTCTAAAAAATCACAAACGGTCAAGTCTTTCCAAACTGACAACGTCCCCGCACTTTTTAAATGCGATATTATGGTAGTTAAAAGGCTCTAAACGGTCATTTGACATGTATATTAGAGAGACAGCTGAATAACGGCAACCTTCCCCGCAGCACAAATTAATTACGTCATTATCCAAACATTGTCAAAAAATCAACACTTCACTGAGCTTTGTGCGGTAAACAAGTGATTAACACGAATCATCAGTAATGGTAGTCTGATAATTAATCCGTTTGTGTGACACGTGTGAATACATTGAGACTGCAAAACATCCAGGTGCAGTCGGCGTGTCCAAAAGATCAAAGGTCGCTTTACTGAGAGTGATAAAAGAAAGCACCGCTTGAACGCACCTGTTTTCTTCCTCTTCTTTTTTGTTTTGATCAACATGGTTTGTCAGTCCCAGATTCGATAAATGAATTCCCAAACCGTGTACGTCCTGATCAGATGTCGCATACAACGGCGTCTGATCTGGGTATTATTGATTGCTTCTTTTTTTTTTTTTTTTTTGTTGATTGCCGTAACACGCGAGTATAATTCAAGGTAGATTTCACAGTAAAAAATAAGTAATGCACCACTTGCGCTAGGCAAGATTGGTCAGTGCTTAAAATTTAAGCAGTCTGATCAAATCTTGAAACACTGAAAACTGCTAAACCGCCCGTGGCGCAGGCCTTTTTTATTAGACCTAATTAGGTCCATGAAAGTCGTTTTGTTCCATCTATCCTGTTTCCCGCCGTCTTCGCACTTATACAAGACGGGAATCAGTTGTTTATAAATAGTTTAGGAAAACCCTGCGGAGGTGGAAATAATAACAAAACCGTTTTTTCTTTTTCTTTTTTTTTTTTTCTTTTTTTTTTTTTTTCCTTTCTTTTTACATACCTGACTGTATTTATTGATGACGCCAGCTTTGATCATGCTCGTTGTACCCGGACTTCCGTCATATAACGGAGTTGAGGTGTATTATTTAAAAGGAGTTATAGGACTGCCAATTGTCATTAGTTTTCGTGACAGGTGATATACACGTATTTTTTGTTTTGGAAATGGGCTCATTGATGACGTCATCGTCATCGGCTGGACTGATTCAGATTTCAAAATTTCCAGAGCCCTGGTAGAGGGGGAATGTTTATATTTCTTCTGTTTCTTCACTTCTATTCCTGTTCCTCTTTCTTCCCTCTCCCTCTCTTTCATCCCCTCTACTATCTCTTTTCTCCCTTTCTCTGGGAGATGACACAAAATGGCCCAAAGGGTTGATGTGTCATTAAACCCCAACACAATCAGTGGAACAATTTCTATGAAAAGGCCATCAGACCAAACATATGAAGATAATTCTAGGCTGTGGGAATCTGTTTCACTAGCCTGCAAGTTTCTCTTATTTTGGACACTTTTGTGTCGGACAAAATAAACACTTGTCTAGCCGAAAATGAGCCTCCATGTAAATTACTGACTGATTTGGTTGCAATGCTGATTTTTCTAGGTTTGTCATGAAACCTAGATCCACAAGGAGATTTAGAGCCATTTTTCTCCTGAAACAGCATTTTCTTGATTTGATTTACCCAAACCCAACGGTCTATGTATACTGCCAGACCCATATTTTGCATTCTGAGATGGGCTGCAGTCACTGACACTATTTTTGTGAAAGCCAGAGGTGCCATTGTGGGTCCAAAATATAGGCATGTGAGTTGATACACTCTCCCTAGAATGCAAAAGCGGAAAAATTGAATGTGACCTCTGAAAAGTGGTATGTGCAAATATGCTTCTTTCATATCCAGAGAAATTGCCCAATCTCCTTGCTGAACTAGTTATAGTACACTGTTCAGAGAGTCCATTTTTAAATGCTACTTGAGATACCTGTTTACGGCACTAATTTATTACTGGTCTGAGTTCCCTTGATTTTTTTGGAACTAGAAAAAAAATGTTGAGTAAAAACCATTCTGAATTTCCTGTCTGGGAACTGGTTCTATTGCATTGTTTCTCTAGTAATTGTTCTACCTCCTGAAGTAAAATAGATAAATTTTGAGCATTTACACTGATTACCTTGATTGCTGAAAAAAGAGGTATTGAAAGAAACTCCAGTTTTAGACCTTCTTTTAACATTGACAGAACCCACTGGTCATCTGTTATTTTTTTTCCCTTTGATAAAAAATTTAGTCTCCCTGCCACTCTGGGCAGTGGCATAGAATAAAGTCATGCCCTGTTTGACCTGTTCCCTTGGGAACGAAAAGAACACCCCACTAGACTTATTGGAAAAGTTCTTGAAATTTGATGACTGAGATCCCTTAGAAGACCTCTTGGAGTTGGAGCCATGACTACTGGTTCTGAAGGATCTGTTGTAGGAATCTTCTGAATTTCTTGCCTTCTTTGCGCTTGAGGAATCTGACTGAAAATTTGATTTTCTTTTTGAGAATGTCCTTCTGTTCATTTCAGGCATCAGTTCCGACAACTGTTTATCCTTCTTCTGACAATCTTTTAATGTTTTTTTTTTTCAAAATCAGGACCAAAAATACCCTCTCCAGATAATGGTGATGTTAAAGCTGCTTTTTGCAAATCTTTAAAATCATTTAAGCCTGTATCTGCTACCGTAGCTTTTCTACATATTAAATGAAAAAAAAATGCTCCCGTTCTAGAAAGTTGACCTAATGATTTTGCAGAAATAGCAAACAAGTCTCTCACATTCTGAATTGCTTCATCTAAATTTAGTTTGGAACTTTGAAAATTTCTTGACAGCAAACCTAATTCCTGTAGAGCATAACATACTGACACAATACCCATTTTAGAGGCTATTTGGCCTTGGAAAGCAATTTTTTCAACTGACTTGTGGGGCTAAGAGAACAAACTTTGTGATAAACCAAAAGTGGCGTGACAGCCATGTTTTTTGATCAGTAAAAGTTTGGTCAAAACTAGGAACCTGCAGAAGCTTCTTGGAAGATTCCTGAACTGGAAAAGATTGCTTACAAGAGTCTTTGTAGGTAGATAAGTTACCTGGTGTTTGACACTCAAAGTCTCATTGATAATTTCAGTTTGAGTTTTATATAAAGCTAGCCCATCGCTACTTTTCAACTCAGTTACCGCGTCTTCACCAAACATGTCCTTCAACATATTTGGGGATAAAGGAGGTTCATTTGTATCAGTGTTCCCCATATTGGGAATTGTAATTGTGTATTTCTAAAAAGGACAATTGATATTACTGTCACTCTGTTCAACATCAGATCTGATCTGTCTGAACCTTCAGATAATAAAAGTCCAATATTTAGTCTTTCTCTCTGACCAGGCTGAAGTGACAATTCATCATCTTGCCTTTCAGGTTCTGAAACCACATGTCTTTGCAAACCAAACTATTTGTTTAGGCTATTTTCCAGCAAAATCTTAGGACTCCTGCCATCTGCAGAGTTCTCTGGATTGGGGGCTATTCTTTTGGTCTGTGCGCACCCGAAGTGCCACTGTCTGTATTTTCACAAGATTTCCGCTGAACAGTCTGTCTGAAAAGATGACAAAACACCAAATATTTGCTCAAAATTCCAGTCAAAAGACTGCATATGTCTGTCAAACTCACCAATCTACTTGGACTCTAAATCCTGTAAATCAGACAGTTTTGCAGATTTACTACGAGACATAGAAGAAAGAGACTTCTCTTTTGCTTTAGAAATGGTAGATTTGTGGCTTCCTTGTTAGCTCACATCAGCACCAAGTGCTCAAGGTGAGCTTTTGTGGTCAGTCAATGTCCGTCATCCATCGTCAACAGTTGCTTTAAAAGCATACTCCTACACCCCTTGGCCAGTTGACTTGGTAGGATGCATTGGGGTGACTTGTAGATCAAAAAGCTAAAATCGTTCCAATCGGAAATCCAAGATGACAGCCATCTTGAAAATCTGTTTTTCGCTTCTTTTCCTGAACCAAAAGGCCAGTTGACATGAAACTTGGTAGGAAGCATCGGGATGACTTGTAGATGAAAAATAGGTAAAATTGTTCTGATGGGAAATTCAAGATGTCCCGGTGGCCATCTTGAAAATCTGTTTTTGCTTCCTCAACTGAACCTAAAGGTCAGTTGACTTGAAACTTGGTAGGAAGCATCGGGTTACGGGTAGATCAAAAATAGCTAAAATCGTTGCGATTGGATATCCAAGATGGCTGCCATGGCAGCCATCTTGAAAATCAATTTTAGCTTCTTCTCCTGAAATGAAAGGCCAATTGATTTGAAACTTGGTAGAAATCATCGGATAGACTTGTAGATCAAAAATAGCTAAAATCCTTCCGATCGCAAATCTAAGATGGAAAATCTATTTTTCGTTTCTACTCGTGAACCCAAAGGCCATTTGATTTGACATTTGTTAGGAAACATCAGGGTGACCCATAGATCAAAAATAGCTGAAATCATTCCGATTGGAAATCCAAGATGGCCGCCATCTTGAAAATCTGTTTTCTGCTTCTTCTCCTGAACTGAAAGGCCAATTGTCTCCGACCTTTGTAGGAAGCATCAGAGTGACTTGTTCATCAAAAATAGATAAAATTGTTCCAATCTGAAATCCAAGATGGCTGCCATCTATTTTTTCCTTCTTCTGAACCCAAAGGCCAGTTATCTTGAAACTTTGTAGGAAGCATTGGGGTGACTTGTAGGTGAAAAATAGCTAAAATCGCTCCGATCGGAAATCCAAGATAGCCAACATGGCCTCCATTTTGAAAATCTATTTTTGGCTTCATCTCCTGAACCCATAGGAACTGACTTGAAACTTGATAGGAAGCATCAGTTTGACTTGTAGATCAAAAATATGTAAAATTGTTCTGATTGGAAATCCAAGATGGTAGCCATGGCCGCCATCTTGAAAAATCTATTTTTCGCTTCTGCTGAACTGAAAGGCTAATTGACATGAAATTTGGTAGGAAACATTGGGGTGATTTGTAGATCAAAAATAGCTAAAATGGTTCTGATTGGAAATCCATGATGGGCGCCATTGCCGCAATCTTGTAAATCTATTTTTCGCTTCTTCTTCTGAATCAAAAGGCCAATTGACTTAAAACTTGGTAAGAAGCATTGGAATAACTTATAGATCCGAACACCGTGGCCGCCATCTTGAAAATCTATTTTTCGCCTCTTTCTCCTGAACCAAAAGGCCAATTGACTTGGAACTTGGTAAGTAGCATCAGGGTGACTTGTAGATCAAAGTAGCTAAAATTGTTCCAATTGGAAATCCAAGATGCCCACCATCTTGAAAATCTATTTTTTACTTCTTCTGATGAACCCAAAGGCCAATTGACTTGAAACTTTGTAGGAAGCATTGGGGTGACTTGTAGGTGGAAAATAGCTAAAATTGTTCCAGTCAGAAATCCAAGATGGCCAACATGGCCACCATCTTGAAAATCTATTTTTCACTTCATCTCCTGAACCCATAGGCCAGTTGACTTAAAACATGATAGGAAGCATCGGTTTGACTTGTAGATCAAAAATATGTAAAATTGTTCTGATTGGAAATCCAAGATGGCCGCCATCTTGAAAATCTATTTTTCGCTTCTGCTGAACCGAAAGGCCAATTGACATGAAATTTGGTAGGAAGCATCAGGGTGATTTGTAGATCAGAAATAGCTAAAATGGTTCTGATCAGAAAAAATCCATGATGGGCACCATGGCAGCAATCATATAAATCTACTTTTCGCTTCTTCTTCTGAATCGAAAAGCCAATTGACTTAAAACATGGTAAGAAGCACTGGAATAACTTACAGATCCAAATGCCATGGCAGCCATCTTGAAAATCTATTTTTTTGCCTCTTTCTCCTGAACCAAAAGGCTGATTGACTTGGTAGGAAGCATCAGGGTGACTTGTAGATCAAAATAGCTAAAATTGTTCCAATTGGAAATCCAAGATGGCCACCATCTTGAAAATCTATGTTTTGCTTCTTCTTCTGAACCAAAAGGCCAATTAACTCCAAACTTGGTAGGAAGCATCAGGGTGACTTGTAGATAAAAAAAAAGCTAAAATCAGAATTCAAATCAGAAATCAAAGATGGCCACCATGGCTGCTATCTGGAAATCTATTTTGAACTTCTTCTCCTGAACAGAAAGGCCAATTTATCTGGTAATCAGGTGAGCAATACAGGACCATCTTGTTTCTCATTTGCCATACCGGAAATGCTAAGTGTAGAAACAGTTCGAAGAAATATCTTCGTCTGCAATATTCAAAGCTGACAAAATGTGCCGTCCTTGCTCACAGCCATAATAAATAACAATGTCAAAAATAAAATACTTAATGAAAGTTGTAATAATTTCTTGAATTTAACTGCGACAGATAGATACATCCAAGCACTTTGTCGGCAGAAATAAAACGCAGGTAGATGATGCGTCTACGTGGTTAGTCACCTGCATTAGTTAGACACTTCATTTTTTTCGTGCTGGCTAATCTGAGCAAGTCCGGGAACCAGTCTTACCGTATTTACTCCTCATGTAAGTATAAATTTAGAAATAAAATTAGCTGACCTGTATTGTTTAGCTCACCTGAGCTATGCTCAGGACGAGTTATAGTGATCACTTTTTGTCCGTAGTCTGTCCGGTTGTCCGTCTGTTAACACTTTCAAATGACAACTCCTCCAAAGCCATTGAAGCGATTTGTCCCTAACTTAGTTAGAATGTTGCTTGGTTAGGGGCCTTTAAAAACAGCCATAATTATGTTGATCTGCCTGTTGATTTGGTTGCCATGGCAACAAAGCTCCCATTTGCTTATAATGGGAAAATGGTTAAATTGCATTTTCTCTACAACCAGTGAAGTAATGTGAACCAAATTTGGCAGTTATGATCATTGGATGATTGTCTACCCAGTATATGTGTTTTATGACCAAATGCCATGTTGTTTGGTTGCCATGGTAACATTAAATTTTAAAAAAGGAATTTTTTAAATGACATCTCCTCTAAAACCACTGAAGCAGTAGGACTCTAATTTTGTACAAATGTTGTTTGGGTAAGGACAATTCAACATAGCTAAAATTATGGTGATCTGTCTCATGGTTTGGTTGCCATGGCAACAGAAAGCTCCAGTAGACTTATAATGGGAAAATGGTTAAATTTCATTTTCTCCATAACCAGTGAATTAAGTAATGTAAACCATATTTGGCAGTTATGATCATTGGATAATTGTCTACCCAGTATATATGTTTTATGACCAATGGTCATTTTGTTTGGTTGCCATGGCAACATTAAATTTTATAAAAGGAATTTTTTAAATGACATCTCCTCCAAAACCACTGAAGCAGTAGGACCCTTATTTTGTACAAATGTTGCTTGGGTAAGGACAATTCAACATAGCTAAAATTATGGTGATCTGCCTCTTGGTTTGGTTGCCATAGCAACAGAAAACTCCCATAATTATAATGGAAAAATTGTTAAATTGCACTTTCTTCATAACCAGTGAAGTGATGTGAACCATATTTGGCAGTTATGATCATTTGACAATTGTCTACCCAGTTTATGCGTTTCATGACCAGTGGCCATTTTGTTTTGTTTTCATGGCAATATTATTATTTTTTTAAAAAAAAAAAAAAAAAAAAGATTTTTAATGACTACTCCTCCAAAACCACTAAAGCAGTAGGACTCTAATTTGGTACAAAGGTTAAATGGGTAATTGAAAATAGCTAAAAGTCTGCCAGTCTACCTCTTGGTTTGGTTGCCATGGCAACAGAAAACTCCTATAGACTTATAATGAGAAAAATTTTGAGCATTTTCATAACCAGTGAAGTGATGTGAACTATATTTGGCGGTTATGATCATTGGATGATTGTCTACCCAGTTTATGTGTTTTATGAACAGTAACAATTTTGTTTGGTTGCCATGGCAACATTAAATTTAAAAAAAAAAAATAATAAAAAATTAAAATGACAGCTCCAAAACCACAGTAAGCACTGTTGCAAACTTCATTACTGCTTACGAAGAGTCAGTTTATTATATTTCCCTGCCCCTGTGCTGTTTACATGTATAAAATCATGATATTGTTAAACAACTCTTCAGAAACCACTTAGCCAATTTCCACAAATTTCACATTGATCCTACTGTTGAAATGTGATAGTTTGTTCAAATGATCATGTCATGCCTATATATTCTTCTTCAAACTAAGAATCCGGCCTCGGTGGCTCAGTTGGATGCGCCGTCCGACTGGAGACCAGGAGGTTGCGGGTTCAACCCCCGCCGAGGTTCTTTCGTGGAGATTGATCATGAAATATTTTCTACGGTCATTCTCTCCCTTCCGCTGATTCAAGAAGGGCAGTTGTCAGTTTCTGGCGAAAGAATGTGCACTATACTGGTTAACCGCTTAGAGGACTAAGCCTGCGCAGTAAACGTGTGGTTAGGTAAACTGACCACGCTCGACATGACCCCATCGGGTTGACTAGGCCGTAAAACCTCAACACAAACAAACAAAACTAAGAACTGCTTAAATGATGATCCATTCATTAGTTGCAATGATAGGATTGGAAAATTGTTGCATAACATCTGCATATGTGCAGTGGCTTTGTCACTCAGGTGAGTGAGCCATGGCCCGTGGGCCTCGTTTTTTTTTTTTCTTTCCTGTCAGATTCTTCTTGATGGATTTAGGCCCCGGTTCAGACTTAAGTATTTTAAAAAAATGAAAATCTTGTAAAATATCTAAAGAACCACTTGAGTTGGGCTCATGAAATTTTGCAAGCAGTTTGTAACCAGTTTACATCACCGGGGCGTCCAGCTGATATTGGCTTACAGATGGGCAAGGCCTGCTATCCTTGCAGCAGATAAAGGTAGAAGGGGAATGTTTTTATTATGACCCTACCATTTTCAATGGGGGGGGGGGGGTGGGGGGGGGGGGGGGGTAGTGGGTGGGCAAATAGTATCACGGCTGTCCATACGTACATGCCATCTGTCCATTCCAATCCCTTCTGTCCATCCCATTCGTACGTATGAAAAAAGGTTTCCATTCGATATCTTTTAAAAAGGTTAGTGCATTGGATTCATATTTTATAAACAGGTATATAATCATAAAATAAAGTTCAAGTTTGATTTAGGGTAATATCCACCAATTAGTATGGGAGTTATGGCCCTTTTTCAAATTTGAAAAACGGTTTCCGTTTGATATCTTTTGAAAAGATTAGTGTATTGGATTCATATTTTATACACAGGTATGTAATCATAAAATATAGGTAAAGTTTCGATTTAGAATTTAAAAAATGGTTTCCGTTTGATATCTTTTGAAAAGATTGGTGTATTGGAATTATATTTTATACACAGAGATGTAATCTTAAAATATAGGTAACGTTCGATTTTGGTGGTAAAATCCACCAATTATTATGGGAGTTATGGCCCTTTTTCAACTTCTAAAATAGGTTTCCGTTAGATATCTTTTGAAAAGATTAGTGTATTGGATTCATATTTTATACACAGGTATGTAATCATAAAATATAGGTCAAGTTCGATTAAGGGTAAAATCCACAAATTATTATGGGAGTTATGGCCCTTTTGTAACTTCAAAAAATGGTTTCCATTCGATATCTTTTGAAATGGTAAACGTATTGGATTCAGATTTTATACACAGATATATAATCATTAAATATAGGACAAGTTCGATTAAGGGTAAAATCCGCCAATTATTATGGGAGTTATGGTCCTTTTGTAACTTCAAAAAATGGTTAGTATTCGATATCTTTTGAAAAAATTATGTGTTTTGGATTCATATTTTATACACAGGTATATAATCATAAAATACAGAACAGGTTCAATTAAGGGTAAAATCCACCAATAATTATGGTAGTTATGGCCCTTTTTCAACTTCATTTTGTGCAAAATACTGGTTTCTAGGTGAGGATGGCCCCTGGGCGGCAGCATCTGTGTCTTATTTATACATTTCTAGGGTCTTCTGTTTCTTCCGTCATTCATTTTCATTTCTTCCCTGTCCCTCTCTTTCATCTCCTCTACTATCTCTTCTCTCTTCTCCCTTTCTCTGGGTGACGATACAAAATGACCCACAAGGGTTGATGTGTCATTAAACCCCAACATAATCAATCAATTGAAACCAGTGTCGACCTGATTAAATTTTGGTGAACTTTCATATATTTGATCAAATTATGCGCCATTTTTAGACTTGGGGTATTTTAGCATAGGAAAATCTTTTTAACCCTTGTCATGCTGAATAAATTAAGATGCCACACCTACTTCCAATTTACAGCCAATCAGATTACTTGATCCACGTTGTTGATACAAATTCACATACTATATGACAAACAGTGCAGATCCAGATCAGTTGGCTTCTTCAGAAGCCAACTGATTTGGATCTACACTGTTTGCAAAGACAGGGCGTATCCATGCTAAGGAGGACAAAGGTTAACTTTGTCATTTTGTAGGGACAATCAAATAGCTTGTTGCATAGTGTTTTACAAACAGTCTCCAGAAAAACGTTTATGAAATGTCACAATATGCATTTCCATAAAGGTGAAAAAAGTGTCTTGAGTGTTCTTGTCCAAATAAAATTTGTATGTTCAAAAGTAGTCATGTATCAATAGTTGCAGCATGTTGTTAATGAGTGACAATGTGAGAAAATGTACCATACCTTAGGATCCTGATCAGTCTGCAGAGCCTTAGGGATCATGTTGTCCGTCCGCAGCAACTGCGGCGGTGGTGTTGTCGGCGGCGTCATCACACTTTTCGTTTCCGTTCAATAACTTTTGAAGGGATGTATGGATTTCATTCATATTTTGCAGAACATTATATCACTATAAAATACAGGTCAAGTTTGATATTGGTAATCATCTGCCAAAGTTTGAGTTATGGCCCTTTTTTGACTTAGTTTTTGTTGTTCTTTTCTGCTCAATAACTTTTGAAGGGATGCATTGATTTCATTAAAACTTTGCAGAACTTTATATCAATGTAAAATACAGGTCAAGTTAGATATTGGTAATCATCTGCCAAATTGTGGCAGAGTTATGGCCCTTTTTCGACAGTTTTTGTTGGTGTGTTGATATTGGTTTCCAATCAATACCTTTTGCAGGGATGCATTGATTTTATTGAAAGTTTGCAGAAGGATATATCATTGTAAAATACAGGTCAAGTTTGATATTAGTAATCATCCGCAAAATTTTGGCTGAGTTATGGCCCTTTTTCGACTTACTTTTTGTTGGGGTGTTGATATTGGTTTCCGTCCAGTAACTTTTGCAGGGATGCATTGATTTTATTGAAAGTTTGTAGAAGGATATATCATTGTAAAATACAGGTCAAGTTCAATATTGGTAATCATCCGCAAAATTTTGGCCAAGTTACGGCCCTTTTTCAACTTAGTTTTTGTTATTGGGGTAAAATAAAGGTAAAGGTATTGTTTCCCCTCAATAACTTTTGAAGGGGTGCATTGATTTCATTCGAAGTTTGTAGTGAGGGGTTGCCTTTAGAGATAGGAGCAATTATAAGGACCAGTGTTTTTTTTTTCTTTTTTTATATCAAATGGTTGGCGCTTTAAGCAGGCGACACATTCGATTCTGGGAATTCTAGTTAATCTTTATCCCCATTCTCTGGGTAAATTCAGCAGATGACAAATTGATATTTTTCTTGTATTTTTTTCCAGAAAACAGGCTTTGCCATTTGCCATTCCCCTAAGTATTTTAAGAAAGAACTGCCAAAAAATATAATGTAAGCAAAAAACAAAAATGGAATCAGGTGTTAGAAATTTTAGGACATTTATCGTAGTATGTTTTCTGATATTGAGACTCATTTTTGGAGGCTCATTTTTGGGTTGATTGTTTACAATTGAGCCATAGTATACGAACAACAAAATTTACATAAGGTAGTTGTCCACATGATTATCATTGACCAATGAAATAAAACCGCACATTTGTACGAAATCCAGGTAACAGTTATCTATAGCTGGGCTATTCTTGATGCTTTGATGTCATAGTGCCATGTAAAGAGGTTTATCTGTAAAACCTGGACTGTGAGATTGGCAAACAGTGCAGACCCAGATCAGATGCAGCAGAATGTGGCATCTGATTAGGGTCTGCAGTGTTTGCTGAAATGACAGGAAGTTTAGGGTAAATGAAACTGTCTCGTCCCCGTTCAGGACCATTTTCTCTGGGACAATCGACCCAACAGTGCTGTCAGTGCTTTGATTTCCAGTAATTTATCTAGAAACTGCATTTGTCCTAAATATTTGTTGCGCCTTAACCATTTACCACACTTGTCCTAAAATTTGAGCAAGTCTTTTTTACTACCAGCTAATACAGTAAAACCTCAATGACTTGAACATCTTCGGGACCATGGATGCCACTGAGGGTTAATGATGCCGCCAGTTCAGGTCGCAAGTGGGGATAATTTAGGTATGTCTTTTCGATCTATAAAATAATGGTTTGTTGAGTGCACTCAATTAGAATTGCCTTGATGAGTTAATTCTTATGAGTACACACAACATATATTTTCATAATAAAATTAGAAAAAACCCTGAAATAGCCCTAAATATTTGTTTTCTTGAGCTATCAGAAGAATTTCCTGGTGACTCGGAAACAATTTCAAATTAGTTATGGTAAACGAGTCATCGGTGTTCGACCTATTGAAGTGTGACTGTGTCTAAAAACAACTGAATGAGGGGAAACAGTCTAGACCCTGATTAGATGCTGCAATCTGTGACACTCATCTGGGTTGATGCAGTTTGCTAAGTCGTATTGTTTTTACCCCAGTTATTCAAACACCTAAAGTCATTGTACCATACTTGCCCTAAAATCTGAACAAATATCTTTTACTACCTGTTGATGTGTCTAAAATCTGTAGGATGAGGGGTCAACACAGTGTAGACACTGATCAGGTGCTGCAATCTGCGACACATCTGGGTTTGTGCAGTTTTCTATGCCATATTGTATTTGTATTTACCATAATTATTGCTATGCCATATTGTATTTACCATAATTATTCAGACACCTCAACTCCCTGTACCACTCTTGGCCTAAAATTTGAACAAATCTATTTAAAAATCTCTTGATGTATCTAAAATCTGCTAGATGAATGACAGTGTATACCTCCACTAAATGCCACATTCTGTGTCATCTGAGTCGACACTGATTGCTCAGGCATGTCTGTCCTAATATTTAAGGTGAATACATTATATTTATTTGAAAGTTATTTTTCAATAAACTATGTCTCATAATACTTTTAAAACAATGTTTATTAAACGCATTTGTGCAGATTATTTTTTTTAATAAAATGTGTCGAATGGATAAGATTTTGTTACTTGTTATACCATACCAATTATAAGTCAAAATAGAACTTGACCAGTGACCTCTGACTTCTGTTTTCCCCAGCTACATTAGGTCAAACAGAAAATTTTGACCAGAAGTCTAAGGTCATCAAACTAGGTTATATTTTTAGCTATAGCTGTAATGGCAAAGATTTTAACCCTTTCACCCGAGTTTCTGGAATGGAATCTTCCATCTCTAAAGTTGGACATGTCCATGGTTGCAAAAACAGGTTTTGAATAAAACTCAATAACAGAATGGCAAACTGTGGAGCTAGATAAGCCGGCTCATTATGAGCTGTCTCGTCTGGATCTGCACTCTTTGCAAAGGTGATTGTATTGGTCTGTAGGGATAATAAGGTTAAATGAGTGAACTTTGAATGAGTGAGTGATATTGTATTCTGAAATTTAGTACATCTTTTATGAGAAAAGGGCACATAAAAATTATATGCCAATAAAGTGACCCAGATCAGACAGCTCCTTCAGGAGCAGAGATAATTAAAAAAAAAAATTGCATACTATGTCAAACCATATTTTCTGCAAAAGAAAAGTATTTCAAACTCATCTGCAATTTTTAGCCATCACTCTAAGCGTTGTGAAGATAATATATAACTGAGTTAAATAAAGTTAGGTCTTCTGGCATTTTATTCATGTGTTAGTATACCTGTAAATAAACATAAAATAAATAAGTTGCAACATGAGAAAAAAGCCTTAGCCACAAATGGACAACAAAGGCACAAGATCAGCTTTTGCATCAATGGATACGGTAAATGTCCTAAAATTTCGTACACCGAATTTGCCAATAAAATGACATATGCAAACAGTGCAGAGCCCATTCAGACTACTCCTGAGTCTGAACAGGGTCTACACTATTTGAATTTTCACTAAGTATTTTAAGAAATAACTGCATAAAAAGCAAAATTTAAGCAAAAGAAAAAAAAAACAACATGAAATAAAGTGTTTGAAATTTTAGGACATTTACTGTTTGTAGACTACAAACCAAACTAATGACATGACAAGCAGCCACACAGTCTGATCATAATCTACACTGGTCACTATTAGAATCTATGGACATTGTCTCTCCATAGCCTAGATCCTGATCATATGGTACAAAAGCACAAATGGGTGGATATCCAGACTGATCAGAGGGGCATTATAAATCATAAGGTCATTTTCTGTTTCATCAGTATGCTCACTGGGACACACAGGTCTGAGCAAACCATGATGACTCTGATCAGATGCCACAGAACAAATTCAGATTAGAGTTTACACTTCCACTAAATGAATACTTTTTAAGACATATACAAAGCAAGTAAAAATTAATGAACTAGTTCAAATATGAAAAAGAATTTAAGGTGTCCCAATATTTAGGGTAATATGGTACTGATAAACAGACCCTGAGCAGACTGCCTGGGCCCAGATGTTCAAAACTTAACAAAGTAGTTAGCTAATGTGACATAAAAATTTCTGTCCTGAAATATGGCAAATACATTAATATTTTTTGCTAAAAAAATACGAGCTTTTGCATTGAAAAAGTTGCTCACATTTTTGCAGCAAAAATATCAATGTATTTGAATATATCTTAGCTACAACAGTTAACAAGCTTGTCATTAAAGAGCTTGTTAAGCTAATTATGCTTTGAACAACTGGGTCCTGGTTGTGATGGCTGATCTAGACCTTTGCTGTTCACATATAACAAACACCTTTTTTCACATTGCGGTTCAAATACAACATTTATACAACTCACACTGTCATAAATAATGACAGCTTTTTTACTTTTCAATAGACAAAGTAACACAGACAAATAATGAACACAGACAATTCACAAATAGAAAAGTTCATGCTAACACAATATGTGAAATGGGATGATCCAAACTGGTTTGCACATCTAGACAGTCTGGTCATGATCAACATGATGTGCACAAAATGTACCAGACCAAGTTAAAATTTGTCTCCAAGGCTTACATGGACAGCAGAGGCCCAGATCGGCCTATACAGAAATGTCTGCAAATGCAATTGGCATGAAAAGATTTTTTTTTCTTCAAGAAATAGAAATATTCCAGAATATAATCTGCCGATTTTTTAACCTGAATTTTTTTGTTTGTGCAAATTCTCATAAACATGCAAATTGTCTTATGAGACAATTTGAAATTTTAAATCCTATTATCTGGGAAAAAAATAAGAAGAAAAAAAAAAAAAAAAAAAACCTCACCGCATGTTGTCAGCTGAATTTACTTCAAGATAATAATGCTAAAAATAGAAATATTCCAGAATATAATCTGCCGATTTTTTAACCTGAATTTTTTTGTTCTTGCAAATTGTCATAAAGATGCAAATTGTCTTATGAGACAATCTGAAATTTCAAATCCTATTTTCTGGGAAAAAAATTAAGAAAAAAAACCATCACCGCATTGTTGTCAGCTGAATTTACCGGTACTTCAAGATAATAATGCTAAAAATAGAAATATTCTAGAATATAATCTGCCAATTTTTTAACCTGAATTTTCTTGTTCTTGCAAATTGTCATAAAGATGCAAATTGTCTTATGAGACAATTTGAAATTTCAAATCCTATTTTCTGGGAAAAAAATTAAGAAAAAAAACGTCACCGCATTGTTGTCAGCTGAATTTACTTCAAGATAATAAAGCTAAAAATAGAAATATTCCAGAATATAATCTGCCAATTTTTTAACCTGAATTTTTTTGTTCTTGCAAATTGTCATAAAGATGCAAATTGTCTTATGAGACAATTTGAAATTTCAAATCCTATTTTCTTGGAAAAAAATTACGAAAAAAAATGTCACTGCATTGTTGTCAGCTGAATTTACTTCAAGATAATAATGCTAAAGATTACCGTATTTACCATATGTATTCGGACAGACAGGCCTGAGCAAACAGTAGAGACCCAGATGAGACGCCGCAGAACACGGCGTCTCATCTGGGTCTAACTGTTTGCCACTCATCCAGCAATAGTTAGACACAACATCGGGTAGTGAATTGCACTGGTTCAAATTTTAGAACATATATGGTAAAAAGTTGAGGTGTCCGAATATTTTGGGTAAATACGGTAAAACAGAATGAAGACCAGAATACACATCCAGTCTTTGCAGGTTCTCATGAGTGCATGTATCAGGAGATGATATTTTATTTTTCTGACAAAAATTGTTGATATCCAGTTTCTGATTTCTCCACAAAAATGTATGTTGTGTGTACATGTATTCATTTTAATTGTCCCAGGAAGGAAATTCTAATGGATACAAGATAAATCAGAAAAAAATGGAGTATTCCTATAATACCTGAAACTTGACAAAAACTCTACACAAGAAGCAGAAAAGATGCACAGACAGGCAAGAACTTGGCTATTTATTTGTCTTTAACCATTAAAGTGACAAACTTAACCCTTGTCATGCTGAATAAATTAAGATGCCACACCCACTTCTGATTGTCAGCCATTCAGATTACATGATTCAAATACTGAATGACAAACAATGCATATCCAACTGATCTGGATCTACACTGTTTACAAAGGCAGGGTTTATCCAGGTTCAGCAGGACGGGTTAAATATTCTTATTTTCCCCAGAAAATAGGATTTGACATTAAACATTGTCACCAGACAAGAAAATTTGCATGCAATATATGATAGTTTGATATGTGCAAATTGTCTCCTCAGATAAGACAGTATGCAAAAAATGTCAACCACCTCCACCCCTATTTTCTTAAAAACAAACAATAAAACAACAAGAAAATAAAAGTGTCTTCTGGCTTGCTAAGTGTATTAAGAAGCTAGATTTTTTTTTTTTTTTTTTGCACAAAAAACTAGTGTAAGATGCTCATAAGAATTAGAGCTGAGCTTTAAACTTGGAACCAAAATTATGGCTTTAACTATCATCAGTTATCAACTATCATGGTGTACAAGAGGACCATGCTTTACCCTTTCAGCTCTGCAGACCAAAACAGATGGTAGATCGAGCCATCTCATGCACTGGTTGCCCTTCTGTTTTTGGTTTATGGCAGACACCCCTATTTGTAACAATGGATGCATTCAAAATCAAGGACAGAAGAGTCCACTTCATAAACTCAGGGTTGAAAGGGTAAATCAAAAGTTGTACTGTCAGTCAAAGACATGAAAGAAAATGGAAGTACGGTAAATTTCCTAAAATTTCATACACCAAAGCATCTGACAAAATGGTATATGCAAACAGTGCAGGCCCAGATCAGACTGCTCCTGTCTGATCAGGGTCTACACTGTTTGCCATTCCACTAAGTATTTCAAGAAATAACTGCATTAAAAGCAAAATTTAGGCAAAAAAGTATGGAATAAAGTGTTCGAAATTTTAGGACATTTACTGTACCAAATTTATACTAAAATTGCAAACTCCTTACCTTACTTATCCTAACAACCAAGTCAATATTTGGGCATTCTGTGATGTGTGTAAAAATTGCTGCTTGAAAATAGTGTAGATTCAGATCTGATGCTGTGTTCTGCAGTTTCTGTTCTGTATCTACACTGTTTGTTTAGAATATTTAATGTAAATATAGTTAAAATCACAACAGTCAATACCACAACTTTGGTGAACACAAAATGATGTTTACATTTAAAAACATATACATTTTTTGCAAAATAAAAAATGTCACATTGCACCAAAGGGGCAATTCTAACACCTTGTTTTACTTTTTTTTTTTTTTTTTTTTTTTTGCTAAACTTATTAAGGATGCTAAACTTATTAAGGAGAATGGATACACCTGGTAGATTTTCTGACAAGGGAGACAATTTGAAACCAAAAGGGAGACAACTGCTGTGACTTCCCGTTTGTTTTCCTGGATGTCAAACCCCTTCTGATCGGGTCTACTCTAAAAGGAAAGAATTTGCTCCCAAGGGGAGCAAATTCTTTCCTTTTAAGAGTAGACCCCTTTTCAGGAGGGAGACAAAACAAGTTTGAGAGAGTCAACTCCCCCTAAAGTGCATACATTTCCTTTAAATACAAAGTACTTCAAGTATCTACAACCCTGGTTAATTTAAGATTTTCGTATAGGAAGACATAATATGGTGCATCATACAGAATATGTAAATATAAATAAATATAGTAATGGCACTTTTAATGCTCTCCTTTCCCTTTTAACTTCATCAGCAGCACTAAACCTCAAAAGTTTGAAATAAACTTGTGAAGACTAGGAATCTGCTAGCAGGACACATCCCCACTGAGCACACCTCAGCTTCCTTGACTCCCAAGTAACAAGCCAAACATGTTGTGCAATTAAGAAAAGGTTCTATGGGGCATACCATGATAATAATATTAGGACATGCACCTCCCCCTAAACCTTCCTCTAAACCTTTTAAGCCATTTTGAATAACTATAGGATAATGTGCCAAAAAGCAGCTTGCTGAGTGGCAAACAGTGTAGAGCCTGATCAGACCTTAGGAGCAGTCTGATCTGGGTTTATAGTTTACTCAGAGAATTCTGTCCCATTGCAGTTATTAACCCATTGTAATCGGGAGACCCATAAAAGGGTACTTGGCAAACAGTGCAGACCCAGATCAGATGCCTCATACTGCAGCATCTGATCAGGGTCTCCACTGTTTGCAAATAGTTTAGCCTTTTTTCTCTAAGAATATGTAAATCTCATAGCCCAGTGTACCTAAAGTTGAAATTGGACTCTTCCAGTATATAGTGTGGGAGAGTCTATTCTGTATACAATGGGTTAAGATATGCTCAAAGCAAAGTCCCAGTCAGCTGTATAAACAGTCTGAAGAAGGACATTGCTGTTTGTCTTTCAGTACATTTTGCAGTATCTAATTATTATCTGTCCTAGTCAGACTGAACAACTGTGGAAGCTGATCCTGCCTTTCAGCCTACGGTAAATGTCCTAAAATTTCAAACACTTTATTCCATACTGCTTTGGCCTCAATTTTGCTTTTTATGCAGAAGTGACTTAAAATACTTGGTGGAATGGCAAACAGTGTGGACCCTGTTCAGACTGCTCCTTTGAAGGAGCAGTCTGATCTGGGTCAGCACTGTTTGCATATGTCATTTTGTCAGACACTTTGGTGTTCGAAATTTTAGGACATTTACCATAATTATGTCCCTAAGACTGCATCCTTGACCAGGTGGCTCCAATGTTGTTAGTCAGAGAACAGAAACATAAGCTTAATGCTTTAAATGTCACTCAAAATTATACAATATGACATTCTGCCTTCAGCATACAAGCATGCCATGGGTTTATTATGAAATATGGAACCCTTCCAGCCCAGCAGACCAAAACAGATACCTGTGCAAACAGTGTAGATCCAGATGAGACCGCTTGTAATGTTACGAGTCATCTCATCAGGATCTACACTGTTTGCCTTTATTGTTTTTTTTAGACTGAAACCCCAAATTGCATCAGTGGACATGTCCAAATTCAAGGATAGAAGTGTCCACTTCATAAACTTAGGGGTGAAAAGGTTAAGAATGCCATCTGCTTTGCAACTGGTGCAGAAATGAAGTAGGGATTGTGGGAGTGCAGAGATGCAGCCAGGATTGCATGATTCACACATTCTGAGATGTCCGGCAAATGAAGACAGTCAGTGAAAGCAATGCCCCATAGTATTCTGGTCGCTCATTTTTTTGCCACTGATGCATGTGCTCAATTCCTTTAGAACAGTTAATTCTGAAAGTCAGGAATTTTCATTTAACTTGAGTTTTTCTGTCTAAGTTTGGGATAATTGTTATGAAATAAACTACAAGATGATTGAGTCTGCTAACCTATCAACTCGAGCAAAGCTGAAAAGTGTAATATAATAGATAGCCAAAGCAGGTTGGGAAGGGCTCTCAAGCATCTGAGTTTACGGCTCCCTACCCCGATGGAGTTCACTAGGTAAAAATGGTTATTGGTTCAGTCCTTTCCATTTATTTTTTGGTATTAACTTAGACGTCATTGGCTCCGCGAAGCCTGTGTTGGGAAACCTACATTTATCCTTTTGAGATCCTTGGATAGAAAAACAATCATCTTGAATAATATTGATACTTTTGTTACTGCTAATAAATTATTTCTCTCAGATTCCTACACTTGGTTTTCCTTCAGTGATTGGGCAACTGATAACTTATAATAGAATATGTAAGAAGGGGATGTCAAAATTCTTCTGTTCTTAGAGAATTATATTAGCTAAAGGTGAATAGCAGAAATATAGTCAGGAGAGTCGCCACTTAGGTCTTGGGTCGGAGAGACGTATTTTTACTTTGGAAAATACAGGGACTAAATGTTGTAATAAAATTAATAAAATTGGCACGGTCAAATATTATTGTGTTTTATATTAAACACCAAAGTTATTTCGTAGACCTAGCATTAAGGCTATCAAACCCGGCTAAAACGATCATGGTTAGAGTGAGCCTGGAGCGTACACTAGGGCTTGATATTGAACCTGGGACTTATTGATAGCCAGACCTTGTGGCTGGCTATATCGTAATGAACGACTGGTGCCGATGACAGGCGAATCATTTGTTTAAATCCGACAGGAATTTGGGTTGAACAGTTCAGCGTGATGTACAAATAATGTTTAAGTGGACGAATATTTTAAACTGTTTTAGGAATAAACAGTTTTGGAGACATTCTTTGTGTCACATGGTTAACTTTATGTTTTCCACCTGAAGTGTTAAAGTTTCTACAAAATAAAAATGTTCGTGACACCAATATCAGCAATAGATAACTTCCATAACAGTATAAATTACATAATCAGAGTGTTGTGATCTGGCTGTTCAATAGCTAAGATGTGGTATGTGCGACGAGTACAGACTTTATTCCAACTGAGAGGCGTGAACGGACAGGTGAAACCAAGACACTTATACATTGAACTCCAGTGATGTTTCTGTGACATTGTGGTTGGACTGTTTTATTACCTTGAGTACTGTTTACCTCTTGTCTGAGCATAATGGCTGATGTTGCTGAACAATTAACTAATTTTTTTCATGCTATTACAGTACAACTTGCTTCCCTCACTTCAGCTGTTCACAGCCAAGGTGTTGCAAATATTGTACCAACATTTGCTGGTAATGCGGCTAGCTTCAAAAACTGGATAAAGGCAATACAATAAATATGAGATCTTAACTCGGGTAGATAATGAAAAGTTATCACCCTCCAAACAGCCCAAGGCCAAGTGGCCGATTTTGTTGCCCATTGGATGGAGATCATCAGAATCAAACTTGGGCAAATTTAAAAGCAGAATTACAATCCTGCTTTGGTGAGATAATGGATCGAAGTATTGCTTTCAGTATGCTTAGGTGCATCCATCAGGAAAGAAATGAAAGTGTATAGATTTACGCAGAAAGCTTACTCGCGATAGAGGAAGAGGCATTTCAGGGACAGGACCATTGCAGGTCAACCTGGCCACAATTGAACATCAGCTTGTCAGATTTTTCATAGACGATTTGGCGTATGATTATCTTAAAATGAAGGTAATGCGCGAAAACCCTGATGGTTTGCAGGCCCCTGTTAACATTGCAATGAGTGAACAAAATCTGCGCCGTAAGTTTAATTTGCAAACTGGGCGTAATGACCGAGTGCCAGAGCCGATGGAGGTAGACGATACTCGTCCTTCAAGATGTCAGCTTTGTAGATGCCTTGGATATGGGGCCGGGGACTGCCGCTCATTATACCCTGAATGTGCCAAGGCTGTCGGTATGACAAAACAATTTTCGACACGCCAAGGCCAACCTTCGAACACAATTGTCTACTTTGACCTGTTGGATCTGTTCAGAACCAGGTCATAAAAAACTGCAAAAAATTAAGAAAGTTTAGAACACATGGTACACAGGAAGCCCCTGCGAGGCTGACTTATCCGCCGGAAAACTTGTAAACCCGCCTTTCACAAAAGGGACAAGTGAACAGGAGGGCTTAAAACAAACATTTAGAGCTTTTGATATAAACTTGAAAAATAATGGTGGCAGTATCTTACTGAAAATTAACTATTAAAAATATAGATTTTTGGTTGATACGGGAGCTGAAAGAACTTTTCTTAGTCAGTGGATCTGATTCGCTTCCTAATCCACCCCCATTACATCGTTCAGACATTAATTTAGACTCTGTGACAGGAAATCAACTCAAAATTGACGGGTCTATCGATCTTGAATTTGTGATTGCTGGAATAGAACTCCACTACACATTCTATGTTGTGCCAAACTTGGAAAGAAATGCTATTATAGGAAGGGATTTTCTTAAACATTTCAACTGCAGAATTTATTGTGATTAAGATTAATTAAGAGTCAATGGCAGATACACTGATTTTGTGGAAGATGCTTATTTGCAATCCATTTCCCCGGATCAGGCTGCTCCCAAATTTAAATAGCCGCTATTGATCGGTGCTTAGCTGCTAATTTTCCTGGGATTATGCTAGCAAATACTGTCACTAAAATATTGAAATTGCAGAATATACCATTGCTCCTAATCAATAATAACATCAGGCAGTTTCATTGAGAAAAGGAAGTGTAATTGGTAGGGCGGATCCAGTTGGTAAAAATATGCTGGCTTCTTTGACCGAAAATATTTCTTCTGCTGAAAAAGCAGAGCCATAAGAGATACTGGCCGAATTTGACTCGCCATTGGAACATAGGCCTTTAGTGTCTGATTTGTTGAACAAAAACAAGGACTTATTTGCGGCTTTGACAGTGACCTAACTTTTACTGATACTGTAAAGTTTAGAACTGACACTGTTGATGCACCACCCATTAGACTTCGACCTTGTAGAATCCCTTTAAAGAATCAACCCATGGTAAATAAGGCTGTCGATGAAATGTTGGAAGCAGGCATTATAAGGTCCCATTCACAGTATTCCTTTCCTGTGGTCATTGTTGATAAAAAGGATGGATCAAAAAGATTTTGTATTGATTTTAGGGCCCTTAATAAGGTGACTAAGCCTATCTCTTGGCCCTTGCCATTGATAGGTGACATTCTAAGTTTGCTAAAGTGAGCTAGATTCTTTACAAGCCTTGACATGAAAAGTGGATACCAGCAAGTTTTGGTTCATGAAGAAGACCATGAGAAAACTGCTTTTTTCTGTGCCTGGGCGTGGGCTTTTTGAGTTTAATTGTTTCCCCTTTGGCCTTATTAATGCCCCTGGTGTATTCCAATCCCTGCTGTCTATTGTGCTAGAAGGGCTTAATCATTTTTGTCAGGCTTACTTTGATGACTTTTCAATTTTCTCAGCTACAAATGTGGACCATTTGTCACATATCAATCAAGTGTTTGACAGGCTTTGTCAACATAGGCTTAAACTAAAGCTGAAAAAGTGCTCATTTTTAAAGAAACAAACAAAATACTTGGGATTTATTATTTCCCGTAATGGAATTAGTCCTGACCCAGGTAAGGTAAAGGTCATGCAGAACTTACCAGCCCCATCAAATGTTAGAGAGGTTAAAATTGGAATGTTATAGAATTATAGACGCTATTTTCCAAACTTTGCTGAAATCACGACCCCTATCATTGACCTTACAAAGTATGCCAGATTTCACTGGACCCCAAAATGTCAAAAAGCTTTTGATTACTTGAAGGAAAGTTTGACTATAATTCCTCTCCTGTCATACCCTGATGTAAACAAAGAATATGTAGATGCATCGGAAACCTGCACTGGATCATGTCTTGCCCAGCCTGATGATCAACCAGCATCTGAAGATTCATCTCAAAATCCATATTTTCAAAATGAAAAACCTATTTACTTCTTATCCCACAGGCAAATAAAGCACAATGCAAATGGCCTATCATAGAAAGAGTGCTTTGCTATTTAAATGCTTAATTTCTATCTGTGGGGTGCATCATTTGCGATGAAACTGATTGTTAACTGAGAGAGCTGCTAGAATCTGACATAAAGAACAAGCATATTGCTTTGTGGTCTTTGAGTATAGCTGCATATAAGTGTAAAATTGAATATCTACCAGGGAGTAGTAACTCTGTTGCTGACCTTTTGAGCAGGGTACCAAAGGATCCGAATTTACCTTCAAAAACAGGGTCCTGTGCAGAAGAATCCTTTCCAGAAATGCATGACAAAACCTATATATAGGCATCATAAATTCCAATTAACTCCCCCCTGAATCCTTCCAGCAATGTAAAATGTCTATTGTGTATATATACATAAACAAAATATATGCATGTAGCAGTGTTTAGATTTAGAGAATTATGTATATACAAGAGGACCATGATGATCCTATATCGCTCACCTGAGCAAACAGATTTGCATACTTACTGTTAAAGATTCAGCCAAGTTCACTGCTCTAAGATTTATGTATAAATTTTATAGCCTTGCCCCCACCCCACCCAAGCCATTTTTTTTCTTTTTAACACATCACGACGACTTGACTTAATCTTGAAAGAAGGTCACCAAAGGAACATTTCTGCCAAGTTATTTTGAAATTGGTCCAGTGGTTTCTGACAAAAAGATTTTTAAAGTGTTTTATATCGCTATAAAGCCCTACCCCCTAACGGACATTTTTTTTTTTTTTTGACGAATCATGGCAGCTTGAACAAACTTGGTAGAGGGTAACCAAAGGAACATTCCTGCCAAGTTAAATTGAAATCGGTTCAGTGGTTTCTGATAAGAAAATTTTTAAAGTTTTCTATTTAGATCTATAGGGAAAATAAGCCCCACCCCCTAGCAGCCATGTTTTTTTGACAAATCCGGATTGCTTGAACATTCTTGGTAGAGAATCACCAAAGCATTATTGAAATCAGTCAGGAGGTATTTGACAAGAAGAATTTTAAAGTTTTCTATACAGATATGTATGGAAAATAAGCCCAGCCCCCACTGGAGGCCATGTTTTTTGACGTATCACGAAGGCTTGAACAATCTTGGTAGAGGGTCACCAAAGCAACATTCCTGCCAAGTTACATTGAACTCCGTCCAACTGTTTCTTACAAGAAGATTTTTAAAGTTTTTATATATATAGATATATAGGGAAAATAAGCCCCGCCCCCTAGCGGCCATGTTTTTTGACAAATCATGACAGCTTGAACAATCTTGGTAGAGGGTCACCAACGAAACATTCCTTCCAAGTTATATTGAAATCGGTCCATTGGTTTCTGACATGAAGATTTTTTAGTTTTCTATATAGATACATATGGAAAATAAGCCCCACCCACTAGCAGCCATGCTTTTTGACAAATCAAGATTACTTGAACAATCTTGGTAGAGGGTCACCAAGGAAACATTTTTGCCAAGTTATAATGAAATCAGTCCTGTGGTTTCTGACAAGTAGATTTTTAAAGTTTTCTATATAGATATATAGGGAAAATAAATAAGTACCCTCCCCTCCCCCCCCCCCCCCCCCCAACCCCCAACCCCTGGCGGCCATGTTTTTTGACGAATCATGACAGCTTGAACAGCCTTGAAAGAGGGTTACATAAGAAACATTTCTGCAATGTTATATTGAAATCAGTCCAGTGGTTTCTAACAAAAAGGTCATTAAAGTTTTCTATACAGATATTTAGGGAAAATAAGCCCCGCCCCCTAGCAGAAATCGGTCCAGTGGTTTCTGACAAGAAGATTTTTTCAAGCTTTCTATATAGATATAAAGGGAAAATGAGCTCCATCCCCTAGCGGCCATGCTTTTTGATGAATCATGATTACTTGAACAATCTTGGTAGAGCGTCACCATGAAAACATTTTTGCCAAGTTATAATGAAATCGGTCCAGTGGTTTCTGACAAGAAGATTTTTCAAATTTTCTATAAAGATATATAGGGAAGAGCCCCGCCCCCTGGCGGCCATGTTTTTTGACAAATCCAAATGGCTTGAACAATCTTGGTACAGAATCACCAAAGGAACATTTCTGCAAAATTATATAGCAATCGATCCAGTGGTTTCTGACAAGAAGAATTTTTTAAGTTTTCTATATAGATATATAGGGAAAATAAGCCCCGCCCCCTGGCGGCCATGTTTTTTGACAAATCCAAATGGCTTGAACAATCTTGGTAGAGGATCACCAAAGGAACATTTCTGCAAAATTATATGGAAATCGGTTCAGTGGTTTCTGACAAGAAGATTTTTTAAGTTTTCAATATAGATATATAAGGAAAATGAGACCCGCCCCCTGGTGGCCATGTTTTTTGACAAATCCAAATGGCTTGAACAATCTTGGTAGAGGGTCACCAAAGGAACATTTCTGCAAAATTATATGGAAATCGGTCCAGTGGTTTCTGATAAGAAGATATTTTAAGTTTTCTATATAGATTATATAGGGAAAATATGCCCCGCCCCCTGGCAGCCATGTTTTTTGACAAATCCAAATGGCTTGAACAATCTTGGTTTAGGATCACCAAAGGAACATTTCTGCAAAATTATATGGAAATCGGTCCAGTGGTTTCTGACAAGAAGATTTTTTAAATTTTCTATATAGATATATAGGGCAAATAAGCCCCGCCCCCTGGCGGTCATGTTTTTTGACGAATCCAAATGGCTTGAACAATCTTGGTAGAAGATCACCAAGGGAACTTTTCTGCAAAAAAATATTGAAATCGGTCTGGTGGTTTCTGACAAGAAGATTTTTTAAGTTTTCCATATAGATATATAGGGAAAATAAGCCCCGCCCCCTGGCGGCCATGTTTTTTGATGAATCCAAATGGCTTGAACAATCTTGGCAGAGGATCACCAAAGGAACATTTCTACAAAATTATATGGAAATTGGTCCAGTGGTTTCTGACAAGAAGATTTTTTCAAGCTTTCTATATAGATATATAGGGAAAATAAGCCCCGCCCCCTGGCAGCCATGTTTTTTTATGAATCCAAATGGCTTGAACAATCTTGGTAGAGGATCACCAAAGGAACATTTCTGCAAAATGATATTGAAATCGGTCCAGTGGTTTCTGACAAGAAGATTTTTAAAATTTTCTATATAGATATATAGGGAAAATAAGCCCCGCCCATTGATGGCCATGTTTTTTGACAAATCCAAATGGCTTGAACAATCTTGGTAGAGGATCACCAAAGGAACATTTCTACAAAATTATATGGAAATCGCTCCAGTGGGTTTCTGACAAGAAGATTTTTTAAGTTTTCCATATAGATATATAGGGAAAATAAGCCCCACCCCCTGGCGGCCATGTTTTTTGACTAATCCAAATGGCTTGAACAATCTTGGTAGAGGATCACCAAAGGAACATTTCTGCAAAATTATATTGAAATTGGTCCAGTGTTTTCTGACAAGAAGATTGTTAAAGTTTTCTATATAGATATATAGAGAAAATAAGCCCTGCCCCCTGGCCGCCATGTTTTTTGACAAATCCAAATGGCTTGAACAATCTTGGTAGAGGATCACCAAAGGAACATTTCTGCAAAATTATATGGAAATCGGTCCAGTCATTTCTGACAAGAAGATTTTTTAAGTTTTTAGATAAAAAATCTATTTTTAGCTCCTGTGACCTAGATATGCAATGGACCGGAACCATTTGAACAACTTTGAAAGAGGACCAACCAAGGATCAATCCTATGAAGTTTGGTCAAATTCCAATCAGTGGTTTAGGAGGAGATGTTGTTTAAAGATTGTGGACGGACAGAGGGACAGACAGACGGACGGCGACGACGGACGGTGAGTGATCACAATAGCTCACCTTGAGCCTTCGGCTCAGGTGAGCTAAAAAATGGAACACTTTATGTAACCACAATGGAGGAATAAACATGTACTATGTTATAAATATTGTGTAACCAAATAACCCAGGTATCTATGGAAACTAAGATAATGTTGTTCCTGTACATTTTATAAAGGTTAATAGCTCAATTTACCTGGAAAACTAGAACTGCAGGAGAAGGAAAGTGATGCTAGCTTTCATCGGACAGCAAGATAAGACATGTCTCAGCACCAATTAGTGAGAAAAATGAGGGGAAAAACTACATAGAAAATGTTTATTAGATTAAGAAAAAAAAATTTTTAATTGGGAAACATCTTTTACTATTGTTAGACTTTCAAAACAATTCACACAAGCCACCTCTTGGAATTATTTAATGAATCCTATTAGAAAAATAACAAATAAAATAACTATGGTTCTTTCAGAATTATTGGATATTATTTACAGAACCATTATGTTTCTAATAAATGCTAGGGACATCTGGATTGAGAATTCTGAACAATTTGCAGTGGATGTGGTGTATGAAGTACTCCTTGTAGTAGGGGATACAGAAATGGCCAGAAGATATCAAAACTGCATGGCGAAAAGTGTTGCCACACAAACCGGGGAAGCGGACGACAGACAAATGGATGGCTGGAATGTGACAGATGGTGACCAGCAGGGTGTGGTAGACGAAGTATGGGTGCCTGCCTGTGGTGAATCATCTGATGCCACAGATGGTGTGGAGCCCATTTCCGGGTTCTATCTTTAAAAAAAAAAAACTGAGCATCAAGATTTTTATGGACACTGACAGGAAATCACAGTTATTAGTTTAGTGACATTTTACCTGTGTTGACATAGCACTATTCATGTAAAAATAATTGGATTATTAAACTTAGTAGGAATTATTCAGTAGAAATAGTATATTACACTTATAGCTACAATACAGTGCTTTAGTCATGACAGGTATTAGGGAATAGTGAACTCAGTTAGTGTGTAATTATTTTAATAATAATAATAATAACAGCATGAAATATTGCATTTGAAATGACAATATTTCCCTTATTTGGGGAGTAAATATATAACATAACTGTAGAAATGCAATTGGGAAATTATTTTAATTCACTATCTGTAAGTTGTAGTTATATTAAGTTACTTTATTTTTAGAATCGCAATATCGACAAGTCTAAATAAGGATATTCTTTTGTGAAACATACCTGAGCAATTAGTAGAGACATTAGTCGTAAAGTAAAAATAGTTTAGTATAAAAATCAAGATGTAGAGCCGCACATCAGTTTTGCTCTTGGGCTCGAGTAGTAAAGATGTTTAGAAAGTAATGTTAATTATTATTGTTGGACCTAGAACCTGGGATTGTAAAATAAATATGAAAAGATAAATTAACTTATTAATTAGCGCATTGTGGTTTATGTGGCCTATCCTGGAATTCCCATATACACAACATAACTGCTACAGCCAACAGCACTCTTGGATTTATCAAGAGACACATCAAAACAAACAACAGTAAAATCAGAGAGACTGCCTATAACACACATCTAACCCCAAGCTGGAGTATGCAGCCCCTATCTGGGATCCCCACACAAAAAGAAACCTACTCCGGCTCGAAAAGGTTCAATGTAGGGCTGCCAGATGGACCACAAGTACATGTAATTTTAATTACAGGTCTAGTGTGACAGCCATGCTCCAAGAATTAGGCTGGCGGACCCTTGAACAGAGATGGGCAGACACGCGTCTTTGCTTGTTTTACAAGATTGTATATGGTCTGGTGGCAGTACCACTCCCAGATTACATCCAACTATTGAATTCCAACTCTAGGTATTGTCACTCATTGACTTTCAGACAGATCCATACATCCCATGATTTTTACAAATACTCATTTTATCCCCTTACAATTGTCCAGTGGGATGCCCTGACCTAGAATGTTGTTTACCAACCCTTGATTCATTCAGGAAAGCAGTTGGTAGACTGCAGCATTCAAGGCCTTAAATCCAGAGGTAGTTGTTTTTAACCTGATTTTAAACTCCACTAATCTATTTTAACTTATCATCTTTTATCTACTTAACTATTTTACTTTTCTCATTTCAGATTAATTTTCTGTCTGTTCTCGCTTGACATGTGTCCCTACCTAGAATGCCCTCATGGGCGTAAGGCAGTATATAGAGGAAGAAAAAGAAAAGAGCGGAACCATTTTAGAAATTTTGGTAAAGGGTGATAAGAGTAACATTTCTGTGAAATCATTTTAAAATTGGCCGCTTGCCAAGTAAGAGATAGACGTTTAAAGGTTCTAGCTCACCTGAGCCAAAGGCTCCGGGACAGCTTATAAGATGGCAGCCTCCATCGTCATCGTCCACACTTTTGAACTGGACTATCTTTGCAGCCTACTTGGTAGGAAATATCTAGGTGACTTGTAGATCAAATATAGCTAAATTTGTTCTATCAGAAATCCAAGGTGGCCAAGATGAAAATCTGTTTTGAATTTCTTTTGAAAAGTATGGCCAACTGACTGGAAAACTGAAAGGAAGTATCAGGGTGACTTGTAGATCACAAATATATAGCTAAAATCATTCTGATCAGAAATTGAAGATGGTTGCCCTAGCAGCCATGTTGAAAATCTATTTTGAACTTTTTTATCCTGAACCAAAAGCCCAATTGACTCGAAACTTTGGAAGTATCTAGGTGACTTGAAGATCAAAAGTAGCTAAAATCATTCTGATTGGAAATACAAAATGGTTGCCATCTTGAAAGTCTAAATTGAAATTCTTCTCTTGAACCGAAAGGTCAGTTGACTCGAAACTTGTCTGGTCATCAGTTGAGCAATACAGGGCCATCTTGGCCCCCTTCTTTCTGTTTTTAGCTCTGACAGCTATTTTGTTCAGCTGAGCGGAACCATTTTAGCAATTTTGGTAAAGGGCCATAAGAGGAACACTTTTCTTAATTTACTTTGAAATCGGGCCACTGGCCACGGAGATGTCTTTTGAAGGATTTTTTTCTATTTTTAGCTCTAGCCACCATTTTGTTCAGCCAAGCAGAACCATTTTAGCAATTTTGGTAGAGGGCCATAGGAGGAATATTTCTGTGAAAGTGTTTTGAAATCGGGCCATTGGCTTAGGACGAAATGTCATTTGAAGATTTTTCTATTTTAGCTCTGGCGGCCATCTTGTTCAGTGAAGCAGAACCACTGCGGCCAGCTTGGATTTCGGATGGTTACAATTTTAGCTTGTTTCTATCCAGAAGTCATCTTGTTGTTACAGAGCAAGTTTCATCTCAAAGCCATCAAAGGTTTGGGAGGAGATGTCGAAAATTGATTTGTGGCTGTGGTGGCCATCTTGGATATTCAATCGGCTCAATTTTAGCTATTTTGTGTCTACTAGGCGCCCTTATGCTTATCATCAGTTTCAATTCAATTGGATTATAGAGGAGATGTTCAAAATATGAATTCTCAACATCTTTCCCATATAAATGTATAGGGCCCATACAAATGCATGGAGAAGCAAATGTAACCTTGCCGCCAGGTCAAAAGTCAATGTAGGACAATTATTTTAGCAATTTTGATTGACATTCTGTCCCCAATGATTTGTGCCAAGATAAGGCCCAAGGGCTTATTTAGTCCTGGAAAAGAAGATTTTTAAAGGTTTTTACCATATATGGGTATGGTGGCCAACTTGATCAATGGACCTCGACCATTTTAGCAGTTTTTCATTCTCCTGCTCCAAGGAGGCGCCACATGAAATTTGAGCAACATTGGCCAGGCGGCTTCAGAGAAGTCATTTGTAATTCTCAACATTTTTCCCATTCAAATGTATGGGGCCCATACAAATGCATAGGGAAGCTAAATTGACCTTGTTGTAAAAAGGTCCAAAGTCAATGTATGACCATCATTTTAGCCACTTTGGTAGACCTCCCGTCCCTGATGATTTGTGGAAAAATTCAGCCCCAAGGCATCCTCAGTTCTGGAGAAGATTTTTAAAGGTTTTTACCATATATGGTCATGGTGGCCATCTTGGTCAACAGACTGTGACCATTTCAGCAATCTTTTGTTCCCCCCGCCTATGGAGGCTCCAAATGAAATTTGAGCAACATTGGCTCAGCAGCTTCAGAGAAGAAGTCGTTTGAAAATGTTAACTGACGGACGGACGGACTGACGATGGACAAAAAGTTATCACTATAGCTCATCCTGAGGTAGGCTAAAAGCAACACGGGACAAAGTTATTACTCTGTTATCAACTTCAAAAAAATGGTGGCAGCAAAACCTTTAAAAGACATTTACTGGCAGCAAAAGCTTTAAAAGACATTAACCGCAGTATTTGCGGATACAAATGCTCGGATAAAATTTTCATAGAGAACAGATAAGAAATATTTGATTATTTTTATCAACCAGAAAAGAAATCAAAGAAATATGAAAGAAAGAGACTATTTGCAAGAACAGCACTGAAAAGAGAGATAAGTGAAATATAAGGACACAACAACAAAATAGCAGGACATTTCTTGCCCACACAGGATGAGCATGTTCGTGTGTGTAAACAGTTTTTTTTTCTCAGCACACTTGCTGTTTAATAACAAACTTGTCAGGTAACCTTTGAGTAAACTAGAAATATGCCCAAAGGACACAGATGCCCCCACCTGAAAAACTTCAACACAAATTACTAATGCCTGAAAAACGCAAACTGCTAATGCCATCTCGGACTTGGATGGAGAGGGACAGATAGATGGACGGGTAACACTACATGCCCTTTCCACCATTCTTGGAATGGCAGGGGCATAAAAAGATCTAGGCATATTTGCAGGTAGTGACAGGAGAGTTTCATATATTCCTGGAAACAAAGCAAGTGATGATGAAGTTGACTATTTTGAGTTTGAGTTTTACAGCTCAGTATACACTGATAATGTCATGTCAAGCTGCTCAGTTAACCTACTCACACTCTTCCTCAGCAAGCTTAGTCCTCTGAGCTGTTAACCAGTAATTGTGCACATACTTTTGCCAGACACTGACAACTGCTTTTTTTGAGAGAATGACTAGAAATGATTTCATGCTTTGTTTGTGTTGAGGTTTTACGGCCCAGTCAACCCAATGGGGTCATGTCGAGCGCGGTCAGTTTACCTAACCACACGTTTACTGGGCAGGCTTAGTCCTCTAAGCGGTTAACCAGTATTGTGCACATTCTTTCGCCAGAAACTGACAACTGCCCTTCTTGAATCAGCGGAAGGGAGAGAATGACCGTAGAAAATATTTCATGATCAATCTCCACGAAAGAATGTTGCCGACCTCGGCGGGGGTTGAACCCGCGACCTCCTGGTCTCCAGTCGGACGGCGCATCCAACTTGCTCAATCTCCACAAAAGATGTGGCTGTGCCGGGATTTGACTTTGAAACCCCTAAATCTGCAGTCAGGCATGCTACAGACTGTGCTATGGAGCGTGGCCAAAACAACACGTCTTTTCTAGCTGTAAACTCTCACTACAAAAGACAAGAAAACAAACGAAAATTTCTAAATCAAGATTTTGGTGTAAATAAAATGTGGAAAGCAACAAGTATTGACTATATTTACAGAGAAATATTTTTGGAATGAATTTAATGTATTGTTTCACAAACCCAAATAATATCCCATACCCGCCACTCTCCTGTGGTGGGCAGACAATTCTTAAAAAATGCCATGTAATAATCCCCAGAAAGATATTGTCAATATTATTTAGTGTATGCAATTTCATTAAAATCTTTCAATTGTTTCTCAAGATATTTAGCAGAAACCACTTTTTGTCAGTAAGCAAGGGCAGCAAGTCTCTGAAAAATTAACAGATTTTGCCCATTAACAATCCCAAACCCCTCACCCCTTATATATACGTGTATGCTAAATTGGAATAAAATTCATCAAAAACTATTCAAGTTAACGGAAACCAAGAGCTGATGGATGGACAGGTGGACTGATGGACACTCAAACGGGAAAGCATAATACCCAACCACTATCCTGTGGTGGAGTATGAAAAAGTTTTTGTGAATACAGCAATGCCATCAAGTAAAAAAAATAAATAAATAAATAAAGAAACTGGAACTACCAATAAAACTGCCAAGATTTCTTATGAACAGAACTCAAACAAACGTGAAACAATAATACCCCACCACTATTGTGTGGCAGGCAGATAACTCAAAAATTGATGAATTACTCGATGAATGTTTAATGTCGTGTCAATGTACTTTTAATATTGAAATAATCCAGGGTCAAGGTGAAGCAGGTTATTTCGGGTATAAATCGTGCCATTTCCAGTTCACAAATTCCATTTGATTGAATAAGTTATACATTAATAATGGTTTCTTGCATGTGTATTGGACTATAGCACTTACGGTACATACCTTGTCCCTAAAGTCAAGAACTAATTCTATGGACAGAGGTTCGATCCCTGTAACAGTCTTTTTTTTTTTTTTTCATTCATAATAATATTTTATCTCTGTGAGTGTTTCTTTTATTATCATTATTATTTTATCTGTCCTTTCTTTTTTTGATCTAAATCACTGCGGTGTGAAAGTTCTTAAGCTGTTTTAAAACTAACCAAGCTATGGGCAGATTCAGCAGTCGACGAATTAACATGCTTTTTCGTATATTTTTCCCAGAAAATAGGATTCAATCAAGGAGACAGTTTGCATGAAATGTCCAATTCTATTTTTTTTTTAAAAATAAGGAAATTATTTCAAAATGTCTGCTGAAGTTTACCCAACATGCTAAATGTTAATACAAAAAACTCTTTAACGCGTGTAATGATGAGCTCTTATTACATTCGAATAATGAAGGTGAAGATCAAGCTAAGTAATTTTCAGCCACAAATGATATAAAAATTCCAAAGTAAAATACAAAAAAAAAAAAGGGATAATAATAATAATGATATTAACCCTTGTCCTGCTGAATAAATTAAGATGACTTGCCCTATTCTAATTTTCAGCCAATCAGATTACTTGATCCAGGTTGTTGATGCAAACAGACAAACTTAATGACAAACAGTGTAGATCCAGATCAGTTGGCTTCTGTAGAAGCCAACTGATCTGGATCTACATTGTTTGCAAAGACAGAGAATATTTGGGTTCAGCAGGACTAGGGTAAAGTATTTAAAGCCTAGAATTAATGATTCTTTCTTAAACGTTTGCAGCAAGTGAGTTTGGTTTGAATAGACCCAGAGTTCCACAGAGTTGTCAATAAAAAAGCAGGATTGTGCAGAAGGACAATGCAGAGTAATTTTCCAGGATATGCTCTGCTCAAAGGGAGATGGTTCAGAAAAAGCGCCACAACTTCCGTAACAGATGCTGTAACATAATAGGCTGGCATGCCTTTGAGTTTCAGTCTTCAGTCTGCTGATCAGTGCACCTTTGGTTTATATTAATATGGAACTGTTTTTAGTCCATCCATGAAAAGAGGCTTTGGTATTGATCATAATAAATCTTAATAAATTAAACTACATTCTCCATTGCGCTGTTTTGTATGGTTCTTGTAGCTATGACTGACCAGAATTAGCTGAAATTATGAGTAGTCTAGCTGTAACTTTGATTTCTAGGGGAGAAGACATCTCTTTCTTGGTTTCTCCTGACAATGGGCTGCCATGCAGGATTTTCTTAATATTTGTCTGGTTGTGATGATGAATGGACGAGAGGATGTTACTAGGCAGGGCTCTGGAAATTCTGAGATCTGAATCGGTCCAGCCGATGACGATGATGTCATCAATGAGCCCATTTCCAAAAAAACACAAGCAAATTCCATGGGGAATTTATGTCCCCCACCTTATTTTTATTTGAGGTGTTAAAAATGGTAAAGTTAACCAGAGGACCATTGGTCCTGTATCAATTACCTAAGTATTGAAGCAGGAAACCAGTGATAAAAAATAATTTCAAGATTCTGAAAAAAAACACATGCATATCTTCAGACCATCCTTAAAGCACCTGTAAAGTTTCAAAGGATCAGCTTAAAACTGTGGTAGGAGTTACGGGGTCAAGGTACCTACTCCCTTTACGCTTCTACAGTATTAGAACTCAAAAAATGCCTAAGTTAAAAATGCAGAAAAAGTGGTAAAAAATTATTTCAGGATTCTGAAAAAAAAACACATGCATATTCAGGCCATCCTAAAAGCCCTTGTAAAGTTTCAAAAGGATTGGACAAAAACTGTGGGAGGAGTTAAGGGGACAAGGTACCTGCACCCTATCCACTTCTGTAATATTAGAACTCAAAAAATGTCTAAGTTAAAAATGCGGAAAAAGTAATAAAAAAATACTTCAGGATTCTGAAAAATCCACCTGCATATTTTCAGGCCATCCTAAAAGCTCACGTAAAGTTTCAAAAGGATCGGTCAAAAACTGTGGGAGGAGTTAAGGGGACAAAGTACCTACTCCCTATAGACTTCTGTAATATTAGAACTCAAAAAATGTCTAAGTTAAAAATGCGGAAAAAGTGATAAAAAATTATTTCAGGATTCTGAAAAAACCACATGCATATCTTCAGGCCATCCTAAAAGCCTGAGTAAAGTTTCAAAAGGATCGGCCAAAAACTGTGGGAGGAGTTAAGGGGACAAAGTACCTACTAAAAACTCGGAACCACGCGCCACGCGCCACGGAAAACCAAAAACAGTGTCCCTCCACTTTTCTTCGAAAAGGCGGGGGACAAAAAATATATATATATCACCTGTCACGAAAACTAATGACAATTGGCAGTCCTATAACTCTTTTTAAACAAGAGGCCCA
This sequence comes from Anodontia alba, assembly GCA_964016985.1. Lineage (NCBI taxonomy): Eukaryota > Metazoa > Mollusca > Bivalvia > Lucinida > Lucinidae > Anodontia > Anodontia alba. The sequence goes on along the minus strand of OZ024827.1, from coordinate 62,814,501 downwards.
CGGGCCACGGGTCGCTCACCTGATTGACATGCCACTGCAGATATGCAGATGTTATGCAACATTTTTCCAATCCTGTCATCGCAACTAATGAAAAGATCATCATTTAAGCAGTTCTTAATTTTGAAGAAGAATATATATAAGGCATGCCAGTCAATGGAGCGTGATCATTTGAACAAACTCTAAATGGCGGCCAGCTTGGATTTACGATTGGCACGATTTTAGCTATTTTTTGACCGAGTCACCCCAATGCTTCCTACCAAGTTTCGAGTCAAATGGCCTTTCGGTTCAGGAGAAGAAGCAAAAAATAAATTTTCAAGATGGCTGCCATGGCAGCCATCTTGGATATCCGATTGGCACAATTTTAGCTATTTTTGATCTACAAGAATGTCTCCTAAGTTTGGAGTCAATTGGCCTTTCAGTGCAGGAGAAGAAGCTAAATATAGATTTTCAAGATGGCGGCCATGGTGGCCATCTGGGATTTCAGATCAGAACGATTTTAGCTATATTAGATCTACAAGTCACCCTGATGCTTCCTACTAAGTTTCGAGTCAACTGACTTTTGGGTTTAAGAGAAGAAGCGAAAAACAGATTTTCAAGATAGCTGCCATGGAGGCCATCTTGGATTTACAATCGGCATGATTTTAGCTATTTTTGATCTACAAGTCACCCAAATGCTTCCTACCAAGTTTCGAATCAACTGGCCTTTAGGTTCAGGAGAAGAAGCGAAAAATAAATTTTCAAGATGGCTGCCATGGCGCTCATCCTGGTTTTACGATCGGCATGATTTTAGCTATTTTTGATCTACAAGTCATCCCGATGCTTCCTAGCAAGTTTGGAGTCAACTGGCCTTTTGGTTCAGGAGAAAAAGCAAAAAATAGATTTTCAAGATGCTTCCTAGCAACTTTGGAGTCAATTGGCCTTTCGGTTCAGGAGAAGAAGCGAAAAATTGATTTTCAAGCTGGCTGCCATGGCAGCCATCTTTGATTTCCGATCGGCACGATTTTAGCTATTTTTGATCTACAAGTCATTCTGATGCTTCCTAGCAAGTTTAGTCCAATGGCCTTTTAGTTAAGGAGAAGAAGCGAAAAATAGATTTTCAAGATGGCGGCCACCTTGGATTTCCAATCAGCATGATTTTAGCTATTTTTGATCAACAAGTCACCCTGATGCTTCCTACTGAGTATCGAGTCAACTGGCCCAGGGGTGCAGGAGGAGTAGGCTTTTAAAGCAATTGTTGACGCCGCACGACGGACGACGCACATTGACTGACCACAATAGCTCACCATGAGCACTTCGTGCTCAGGTGAGCTAATAATACACCTCAACTCCGTTATATGACAGAAGTCCGGGTATAACGAGCATGATCAAACCTGGCATCATCAATAAATACAGTCAGGTATGTAAAAAGAAAGAAGAAAAAAAACAAACAAAGGGGACGATTTTGTTGTTGTTTCCATCTCTGCAGTGTTTTCCTAGATAACTATTTATAAACAACTGATTCCCGTCTTGTGTAAGCACGAAGACGGCGGAAAACAGGAGAGCTGGAACGAAGTGACTTTCATGGACCTAATTAGGTCTAATAAAAAAAGGCCTGCCCCACGGGCGGTTTTGCAGTTTTCAATGTTTCAAGATATGACCAGACTGCTTAAATTTTAAGCACTGACCAATCTTGTCTAGTGCAAGTGGTGCATCACTTATTTTTATCGTGAAATCTACCTTGATTATACTAGCGTGTTACAGTCGTCAACAACAACAAAAAAAAAGGCAAACAATAAGACTCGGATCAGACGCCATTTTATGCGACATCTGATCAGGACATACACAGTTTGGGAGATTAATTTATCAAATCTGGGACCGACAAACCGTGTTGATCAAAAACAAACAAACAAAAAAGAAGAGGAAGAAAACGGGTGCGTTCAAGCAGTGCATTATTTTATCTCTCAGTTAAATTGACCTTTGATCTTTTGGACACGCCGACTGCACCTGATGTTTTGCAGTCTCAGTGTATTTACATGTGTCACACAAACGGATTAATTATCAGACTACCGTTACTAATGATTCGTGTTAATCGCTTGTTTACCGCACAAAGGACAGTGAAGTGTTGATTTTTTTGACAATTTTTGGATAATGACGTGATTAATTTGTGCTGCGGTAGGTTACCGTTATTCATCTGTCTCTCCAATATACATGTCAAATGACCATTTAATGCCTTTTATCTAACATATCGCATTTAAAAGGTGCACGGATGTTGTCAGTTTGGGAAGACTTGACTGTTTGTGATATTTTGGACATTGATTCATGAAAATTGGTTGGTTGTTGAAAAAATGGGGTTGAAGGCAAAAACCTGTTGGACCGAATTATTAGCATTTTGGGGTGTTTGAAACCGGTCCAGAATTCTTATTTTCGGTCCAGACCAGCTATTTTCCGGTTTTCCTGAGCCCTGTTACTTGGGTTCAAGGCATTAATTTAAGGACTTGATTTTAATATAATATTTGGAACTTTAAAAGTTGTGAGATCTGCGTCTTAAAGGTAGTTTAGACTCGTACAGTATTATATCAGAACTAATTCTATTTTGTGGACTTCGGCTGTTAAGAACTAAAGCCAAGCACTGAAAGCTGCTATGTTTTGGACAAGAACTAACTATCTACTGACTAATGATATCATGCTGAATAAAGCGAGTTTAATATTAAGTATTATTCCATGTGTTATATCCACTATAGGACCCCATGTCCCACCAGGTATTACTCCATGTATTATATCCACTTACACGATCCCACGTGCCCCTATATAAATTTGGGGCAGCTATGGGACAGCTCCTAACTGGAGTCCTATTGTGCAGATGATCAATTAAATTAATCAAAAAAGGACTTGTAGCTGTCGAGGACATTACCTGCAGCACTGAACCATTTTCGAGATGCATGTGTTATGAACTTACACAACACTATGGGGATAGAAAACAAATGTCAGAATTTGTCAACATCAGGACTAATATACTGTATGCTGCATACCACCTTGAAAAAATAATTTTTGGTGCAACAGTAAACATCGATGGACTTGATATTTTAAACTAGAAATGTGTCCAAAGGACACAGATGCCCCTGCCTGAAAAACTTATACACAAATTACTAATGCTGGACGCAGATGGAGACGAACTGATGGATGGACAAGGGTAACACTATGCCCTTTCCACCATTCTTTGAATAGCGAGGGCATAAAAACGCTATACACCCTAGGATTGAAAAGGCATTTAAATGTCATATAAAAATGCCATACACCCTAGGATTGAAAAGGCATTTAAATGTCATATAAAAATGCTATACATTCTAGGATTGAAAAGGCATCTGAATGTCATAAAAATGCTATAGGATTGAAAAGGCATTTAGGGAGACCGGGGCTAGTTGATACACGAGGTTAGTTGATACGGACGCTTTAAAGATTATCTGGCGTGAAATTCCAGGAAAACAGAAATACTCTTCAGTGCCGAAGTGGTTTCCCTCCTTTTCTGCCTGCCAGTTAACGTTGCAAAGCTGATGTCATTTGTGTTAGGCTGTAAAATCGATTTTTGAAACCTGTAAGTAATTTTTTGCAACTATTGAAAACTTGATCTTGTTCTCATGCATTTCGCGATTACTTTCCGGTAAAATATTTCTCTTGCGCGCATGTTAAGTTGTTTAAAGGTGAAATAGTTCCGTTGACCTAGATATGAACCCTTTGTTCTAAAAAATTGGTAAATAGTGTGTTGTGTCGAATGGGGTTAGTTGATACATACACAATGGGGCTTATTGGTACAGTGCATCAACTAACCCCGCGACTTCCAAATTATAACAGCATGTTAAATGTCGACTAGACTTGTAATACTGAGCAGTTCATATGTTCAGCAGGATATAAGCTAAGTTGCCTAACATATATTCGTTAATAAAACTTATTTTGCATCCAACATGTCTAAGTAACTTCAAAAATGGAGAAAGCAAATTATTCTAAAATATTGAAAACTTAAAATTTCTATGTCTATTCTGTTGTTCTGGTGGGCAAATTCTTTCATGTAGACTTTAATACGTACTTCATATTTCAAACGAAACAAAGCCGATACCGGTGTAGGTTTTATTCCATTTCAGAATCATGGTTAGAAAATACATCCAAACAACAGATAGGTGTTTGATGTCAAAGGATGTAATGCAAAGGGCAGTAAATGAAGTTATTAATGAAAACAAGAGTATACACTCTGTTGCAGAGGCCCACAGAATAAAATGCCCGATGACGCTATGTTGCTATGTGAAAAAAGCTCGGGAGCAGGGACTAGAGAAATTTCAATTCGGCTATAACAACAAACGACAGATATTCTCAGATCCTCAAGAATTGTTTGTGTTGAGGTTTTACGGCCCAGTCAACCCAATGGGGTCATGTCGAGCACGGTCAGTTTACCTAACCACACGTTTACTGGGCAGGCTTAGTCCTCTAAACGGTTAACCAGTATTGTGCACATTCTTTCGCTAGAAACTGACAACTGCCCTTCTTGAATCAGTGGAAGGGAGAGAATGACCGTAGAAAATATTTCATGATCAATCTCCACGAAAGGATGTTGCCGACCTCGGCGGGGGTTGAACCCGCGACCTCCTGGTCTCCAGTCGGATGGCGCATCCAACTGAGCCACCGAGGCCAGCTAGATCCTCAAGAAATACTCCTAAAGGACTACATCTTGAAAGCCTCTAATATCTATTTTGGTCTGTCGCCGAAAGAAGTACGCTATTTGGCATATGAATGTGCAATTAGATTTGAAATACCAATTCCTAAAATGTGGCAGGAAAATCTATGCGCTGGAGCGGACTGGTTCACCAGTTTTATGAAGAGACATCCTGAACTGTCAATACGAACCCCTGAACCGACGAGTTTGTCGAGAGCAACTAGCTTTAATAGAGAAAATGTAAAACTGTTCTTTTCTAAACCAGCAGAGGTAATGGATCGCGATAATTTAGGACCAGAACAAATTTGGAATGTAGATGAAACCGGAATTAGTACTGTTCAAAAACCAAGGAACGTCGTTGCTGCCAAAGGGGTTAAACAGATAGGTTCTGTGACATCTGGAGAGAGGGGGTCACTGGCGCAGCGGTATCTGCCACTGGCAACTTGGTGCCCCCTATGTTTATCTTCCCAAGGCAAAACTTTAAAGACCACTTTATTCGTGATGGTCCTACAGGCTGTGTTGGTGTAGCACATCCTTCTGGCTGGATGACTGCCGAAAACTTTTTGATTTTCATGAAACATTTTGCTAAGCATGTGAGACCTTCAAAAGAAAAACCCGTCCTTCTTCTGCTAGATAATCACCATTCTCATCTCGGGATTGAAACACTGAATTTTGCGAAGGAAAATGGGATTATTATGTTGTCGTTCCCGCCCCACTGCTCTCATAAACTCATAAACTACAGCCACTAGACCGTTCAGTATTTGGACCTTTCAAGAAATTTGTAACGGCGTCCCAAGACAACTGGATGAGAAATAACCCAGGGAAAACAATAACTATTTACGATTTGCCTGGCATTGCAAAGGAATCCTGGCCGAAAGCTGCAGAGCCATCAAACATCAAAAAAGGGTTTGAAGTATCTGGAGTTTTTCCATTCAACAACGAAATCTTCACTGATACTGAGTTTGCACCATCGACTGTTACTGACCGTCCACTGACAAAGGAAGATACTGATAAACAAGCCAGCAGCTCAGAATGTTGCAGTGGTGATTTACCATTGAGTATGGAAACAAGCCCTGAAGAAGAAATACATGACACTGTAATAGAGATACGAGAGAACGACCAAAACAATCCTTTGAAGGTGATATCAAATTACCTTCAAGAAAGAGGAAGGAAAATCGTTGAAGTGTGTGGTGATGGCCACTGCCTACTATATGCCATCAGTGAAAGCCTGAAGGAAGAATCTGTTGGCAATATGTCAAGTGACGAGCTCTGTGATAAGTTACGAAATGAAGTTAATGACAATAAACAGTATTATCAAACGTTTTCGAGCAGTGAAGCTGACATATTAGACGGCATAAACAAGTACATAAGTGAAAAACAATATAATACAGATTGCGCAGACATCATCCTGTCAGCACTATGCAATGCTCTTCGAGTGACTCCAACTGTTTATCAATATAGAGAAGAAAGTGTGACTGAAATAAAACAACCCCCTGGAAGGCCTGGTGTTGTCGCAGCAGGGTTCATCCATATCGCCTTACATGGGGATGGGGTAGGTGCTCATTACAATGCTGTTTCAATGTGCACACATGCTCAGGAAGAAAACAAGGATTCATCTACAAGTACCAAACCTGAGGAAGTTCTGGTTCAGATGCCTAAAACATTAACACCAGAACATGTCAGGCCTTTTCCGAAGGCCCCACCTAGACAGCAAACAAATAAAGGAAGGAAAAAGCGGAAAAGTGCCATTTTGACCGATACACCAGAGAAAAACGCATTAGAGGAAGAAGTGAAAAAATCTACCAACAAGTCAAGGAAAGGGAAGAAAGTAAGAACCAAGCTAATTTCGGAAAAAACAAAAACATTAAATCGACATTCAAAGAAAAATAAATCAAAAATGGAATCATCGGTTGAAGAAGAATGGTTTTGTCTGATCTGCGTCAAACCTTATTCTCATAGTAGAGCTGGTGAAAAGTGGATCAAATGTATGTCGTGCAACGACTGGGTTCACGAAGAATGTGCACCTCAAGGAAAGAACTTCATTTGTCAAAACTGTAATTCAGATGATGAATACATTTAAGATTTTAAGTTTGATGCATAGTTAGATGATTGACTTTTAAACTCGCAAGATAGACTATTTCATGGTGTTCATGCCATTTTACAAATTTTACTTGAAAAATAGAATTTGTCAAAATACTGTAGTAGATATATAGGTGACTTCTCCAGCAATAACATATTTTCTTAAGTGAAGTGGTGATTTGTTCTTTTTTATAGGAGCGTACATTGATTGTTCATCCATTCTGCTCATGTAGTTAGTAAAATGATGAATAGAACAAGATCTTTCAGTAGTTTACATGTTGTACCAATAAACCCCGGCACGTGTAGCAACTAACCCCGGTGGCGGGGTTATTTGATACATTAGGGTTATGCAATTAATTGATGTTTCATGAAGTAATCGATAAAGATAAATGCATCGAAACACGATTAAAGGTAAGTGCAATAAGTGACTTATATTTGATCATAATTGAAATTTGGCCCTGGGGAACAGTAAAAGAAGATTGGGCAAAAATATGAAAATTGTATCAACTAGCCCCGGTCTCCCCGTTCTGAAGCTAAGTCCAGACTGATGCAAACAATACCTCTTCAACAAGGTGGGCGTGTTCAATCTCACACTTATGTTCTAGTTCTGGATGAACTGTATCTGAATCCCCAGATATTCTGCATTTTGCTGATGGCTACATCATAGATGGCATTTACTTAATTGTTGTTAATACTATATAACTGTTGACAAGACATGGATCTTGTACAACTGTCCATGCGAGGCAAGCCTTACCAACGGGATGTCATCAGCCATCTGAATATGGGTTATGGTTTTCTCTTGGTTGAATTTCGGTTTCAGTCGACACAGAGATGACACTGAGGCATGAGTACTATATACATGCTTGGAACTATCATTTTACATTTGGGAAACTTTGTTTGTGTTGAGGTTTTACGGCCCAGTCAACCCAATGGGGTCCTGTCGAGCACGGTCAGTTTACCTAACCACACATTTACTGGGCAGGCTTAGTTCTCTAAGTGGTTAACCAGTATTGTGCACATTCTTTCGCTAGAAACTCACAACTGCCCTTCTTGAATCAGCGGAAGGGAGAGAATGACTGTAGAAAATATTCCATGATCAATCTCCACGAAAGAATGTTGCCGACCTCGGCGGGGGTTGAACCTGTGACCTCCTGGTCTCCAGTCGGACGGCGCATCCAACTGAGCCAGTGAAAGTAAAACAGTGTGTAGGGTAAAAGAAATATTTTAAATACAGGCTAACATGATACCTGTTTACAGTTTACTTTCGGCATACTAAGAGCTAACTAATGGTAAATGATGCAAGTATGTTTAATGGTCATTAAAGGTTAATTAAATGTTAGCGTTGTGGAAGACAGTGAGATGCTGTAATTAATGTGCAAGTGTTGTTGCATTGATCTCTTCTCTTGATAATGCCATGGGGATATGCATGCTGTTTGCAACTGATAACTAATTATTAGATTCTGATATATTTTTCATTTTTCATGACTGAGTGTTGGTTCATTCTGAAATGTCTCGAAATATTGTTGACATTTTTATGAACTGGACTTATTGATGAAGACTTGAGGCACTGTATTTCTTCTAGAACAAAGCACTGTTAATGGATTTTATGCTGTGAACTGGTCCTACACGTAAGGGAACAAATAGACTTGGTGTCATATGACAAGTCAAGGCTTTTCAAAGCCAACCTAATAATTGTATATACGCATTTAATGGATTCTCATACTTATCATTAAACTGTTGCATTATAGACATGTTGGCAATAATGTAGGAATAGTAAAATCACCATAAAAAATAAAGCAAGTCGATGGTGAGCCATTGCTTATCCCCGCACCAGTGCCATCGCATATTCCGTGCACATTAAAATTCAAAATGCCTTCCTCCAGTCCTCATCTATAGGGCTATTGCCTGTGAATTTTTTAAGATTCTAGCTTAAATGGTCTAGGAACAATGGTGTGACATTACAGACGGATGGACGGACGGTGGGGTATAACAATATCCCTGCTTTTTCTTCAAAAAGTGCGGGGATAACTAGCATTGCTTGTTGTTTAAATGTTGAATGTTGTAATAACTGCCAATTGCCACAAACGTGTTTGCTTCATCTGGTATGAGTGAGGATGCATTAGTGGTTGAGAATGGTTGAATCGCTGACTCAGCTAATGTTTTTTTTTTTTTTTTCTTTTCTTACTGATATTGATTAACGTTTCTAATTAATTTGTACAGAGACCAAGGGGCCTTTATAGTTCAATGGTAGGGGGATTTGGTAATCATTTCATCCGCTCCGTAAAAGGATATCAAAGGTAAGGCTGGGCATATATCCGGGTACCAACAGATATTCATAAAGGATGGAATCTATGGGATTTTTCAATTTTACTGACTAAGAGACATGTGAGAAAAAAAGGTAATGCTTCAAATGTATATTACTGTAGCGGGCTCTATAAAGGGGTTAAAAATAAACCTTATTGTACATGAGTGACCTCCTGATGAATATTTTGGATTTTAATCACATTGTGGTTTTAAGTATTTTGTTAAATGTGGTATTTGGTTGATTATGTTAATAATGCAATTTAATGACATGCTATTAGGTTATTTATAGCAGTGTGGTATTTCTGTGCCTTGCTTGAAATTCTCTTATCAGTTTTCCATAAAATGCTGCTGTAGTTCCGTGTAGCAAAGCAGAATTTTTTCATATGTAGGAATTGGCATACCAGTGCTGTAAATATAGCTGGCTGTTGTCATTTTACTTGAATGCTTTCCCAATGGCAAAACATTTGGCCGATGGGAGTATCTGTAACATAATAGGCTGGCATGCCATTAGATTTCAGTCTTCAGACTGCTGACCAGTGCATCTTTGGTTTAGATTATTGTGGACTTATAGCTCATCCAGATTATTATCCGAAATGAAACAAGCTTTGGTATTGCTCATTGGGCTCTAAGAAATTAATCTACATCTTCCATTGTGCTGTTTTGTATGATCCTTTGTGGCTATAATTAACCAGCATTATCTTTCAGCTTTTGTTGAGTGTATTTCAAAGTTTAACAGTGACAGCATTTGAAATATTGAATCTACTAATTCTGTTTGCATATATTATCTGTTTGGGTGGGATTGGCATAATTAATCCCTTAACTCTTCCACTGTCATGTACATGGCTCGATAAGTTTGATTGGCTAAAAGTGCTATGGAAGCCAAATACATTACATTTGCAAGGATCATCATAATTCTGAAATGAGTAGTCTGTAACTTTGACTTTGAGGGGAGAAGACGTCTTTCTTGGATCGTCCTTATGGCGGGCTGCCATGCAGCATTTTCTTAATATTTGTCTGGTTGTGATGTGTGTTGATGAATGGATGCGAAGATGTTACCAGTGTTCAAGGCATCAATTTAAGGACTTGATTTTAATATAATATTAAGGACTTTTAAAGTTGTGAGATCTGTGTCATAAAGGTATTAGACTCCTACAGGATTATATCAGAACTTATTCTATTTTGTGGACCTGCTGTTTAGGACTAGTAAAGCCAAGCACTGAAAGCTGCTATGTTTTGGACAAGAACTAACTATCTCTCATTAATTGACTAATGATATCATGGATACTAAAGCCAGTTAAATATTAAGTATTATTCCATATTATCCACTATATGATCCCACATGCCACTAGGTATTACTCCACGTCTTATATCCAATATACGATCCCATGTGCCACTATATAAATTGTGGGTGGCTATGGGACAACTCCTAACTGGTGCCCTAATGGGCGAGCAATGAATTATATTTTAATCGATTTGAAATCTGCAAAAGATAACTTATAGCATTTGAGGACATTACCTGAAGCACTGAACCATTTTTGAGATGCAAGTGTTCTGATCTTACAGTGACGTGTCAGTTAACACTATAGGAGTAGAAAATAAATGTCAGAAATAGTCAACATCAGGAATAATGAATGCTATGCTTCATATCACACTTGAAATAATAATTTTTGGTGCAACAGTAAACATCAGTGGACTTGACATTATAAAAAACGCTACACACCTTAGAACTGAAAAGGTATTAAGTCGCAAACAACTGAGGCTAAGTCCAGACTGATGTGAATGATAGCTCTTTGACAAGGTGGGCATGTTCAATCTTACATTTATGTTCTAGTTTCGGATAGACTGTATCTGAATACCTAAGATATTTTGGTTGTCAAAACTGTGTTTTGCTGATCGATATATCATAGATGGTATTTACATAAGTTAATTGTTGTCGGTACTGTACAACTGTTGACACAACGTGAATCTTTACAACCGTCCACGAGAGGCAAGGCTTACTCACGCCAACCAAACAAATGAATGCGTAACCATCAGTTAAGAACATGAAACAATTAGAGTGACATTGGTTAGGCATTGGATGACTCAAAAAAGGTAAACAAACTTTGAATTTTCTGTGTGTCATGAGCGATATAAATGTTTTGAGGAAATTATTTGAAAAACAGGGAATTACATTCAACAGCCCATTGATATCGGCGTCTGTGGAGTAAATCTCAGACTACCTACTTCACGCATATTGGCTGAATTATTTTTCTATGCTGAAGGTGTACCGAAAGCCATAGAAAACACGTGAAAATTTGTAGTGTTTGTTGTCCTTTATTTAATTTTGCACTTTGCTAGAATTCCGCATATCATCAAACACACACATTTACACATATGATTATTTGTATTATGGATATTTTGTTTGTCATTATAGCATTCTTGAGAAATCATCATGGGAAGGGTCCAAAATGGGTTGTTATGTATTAGATCTAAATAAATGAAAAAAAAACTTACAGCTCTAATGCATAACCACTCATTTTCCACCCTTCCTATGGCGATTTCTTGACAATGATGCATTGACAACCAAAATATCCATAACACAAATAACCATATGTGTCTATCGTATGTGCATGATGATATGCTGAACTTCTAGCAAAATTATGTAAAGGACAATAAACGCCACGAATTTCCACGTGTTTTCTATGGTTTTTGGTACACCTTTAGCATGCAAAAATAATTCAGCCAATATGAGTGAATTAAGTGGTCTGAGATTTACTCCACAGACATGATATCAATGAGCAGTTGAATGTAATTGCCCGTTTTTCAAATAATTTCCTCTTTAAATTGCTCATGAAACACAGAAAATGCAAAGTTTGTTTACTTTTTTTTTTTTAGTCATCGAATGCCTAACTGATGTCACTCTAATTGTTTCACGTTCTTAACCGATGGTAGGCGTGTTACTGACGGGATGTGGCTATGGGGCAGATGCAAGTGTTTTGGATTTAGGCAAAAAACATGAACTCTAGAGACTATAATTATATGCATGCTATGTACATAGCAAATTTTATCCAACGACTCTTTTCCTTCTTTTCCAAGTCCCTTACTTTTCTATAGCCCCTAGAGCTGGTGAAATCTACCTGGACACAGGCATGTAATTAATACACTGCACTGGTTCCCTGTTTCCTCACGCCCGGTAAACGGAAACAAGCCTAAATGGACTCCAGGTTGTTAACCCTAATTTATGCAGAATCGCTGCTAAATCATCGCAATTTCCTGCAAGTACTAGGTCAGTGTATTTCGTAGCAGTGCCATTTAAAACTTTATTCCTTTTAAAAATATATATCTTTGTGGACTCTAGTGACATCTTTGCGTGTGTTACCAGTGTTAAATTCAGGACAAGTGACGCAATAATATGTCTACAGAAAGTTTGGTTACTGTTTCCAGTGAAGCTGCTGCTAGCTTAGGTGTGCATGGGTGTCAGCCATATTGATTATTCAAGGACCAGACTACTTAAACCCAGCCAGAAAATGCCTTCCACTAAAAGGAAATTGAGTCAATCTCAGATGAACAAGAGAAGATGCCCTTACCCACAACAGAGTAACTCACTGCCAGAGAGTAACAGTCAAAAACCAAAAGATTCAGATGGACACTCTACCCATAATGGGCCGACAGCAGGGACAAATCCCATGGAATCACTCAGTAGTATTAACAAAGCTCTTACCACACAAATAACGCAATCAGTAACTCAAGCGGTAATGGTGAACTTGAGACAGGCTGGAATATTGGCAGAAAATAGTGAACAGTCTACAGACCTTACCTCAGAAGAGCAAAATAAAGACAATGCAGAGACAACATCGACTTCATTGGAGACCATTCAGACAAGTCAAGGTGCAAAAATGGGTGGAACAATGATTTGCATATCCCCTTTAGGTGGCAGTAGGACGGATGGATATGTATCCTCCCATGTGCCTTTGCATGCCTTAATTTCCCAGAATAAAAAAGAAAAGATCTGGGCAGGAGAATATATTAATCTGTCCACCCTACAGGAGGAGGATGTGGAGGACATAACCTTCAATATTAGGACTGGGGCAGTTGCCTCATCAGTGGCACCTAAGAAAAAGTACTTAAACAATGACAATGGACAGATGCTTTCAATATGTTTGCATCAGTTCGTCGACTAAAATACCCCACAGAGGTGGAAGGGCAGGCTGCCTACATAAATCTAATTTGCCCCATAGCCAATGAAAAAGGCAGCTGGTATTTTTATGATACCAACTTTAGGAAACTAAAACAGACCAAAGACAGGGCATGAGATGAGATTGAAAACGAGCTTTTCTTCCTTGCCCTTAGCAGAAAGCAGCAGCCCTTTTGCCACTCGCGATAGTCAGATGCAGCCCCTCTATCAGTCTCCTGCAGAAATTACTTCAAAAGCTGCAACAAATACAACAAAGGCATCCAATGCAGCAGGTGCTCCTATCCCCATTATTTGCAGAGACTGCGGCAAGTCAAATCACCCCCAATTCAAATGATGGTCCAAATCCCAAAACAGAGCCTCTAACTCCCAAAGTGCAAATTCTGACCCAAAGCCCACACCAGCACCAAAATCTCAACACAAACCTACCAGAACTGCAACAGCATCATAGTCAGCTTCCTACTCCAGTCAAATGGGAAATGTTACAATACTGGCTAACTGAGTACCCAAAAGACAAGGCTGACTTTTTGATTTCGGGCTTCAAATATGGCTTTAAGCTGTGCTACGAAGGGCCTAGGGGCTCCCAAACTAGCCCAAACTTGAAGTCTGCCTTGGACAAGCCTGACATTGTACGGGAGAAGATTGCCGCAGAACTACATGCTGGTCACATCTCAGGTCCCCACAGGGTTAAGCCTTTCAAGAACTTTAAAGTTTCCCCTCTTGGCATTATGCTCAAAAAGAACTAGGGGGGAGGGGGGGAATACCTCCTCACCCATCATCTGTCTTTTCCCAGAAATTCAGGGAGGTCAGTTTATGAAAACATCCCAGATAACTTTGCCATTGTGTCCTATGCCGGCATCCAGGAGGCCATTTCTCACATTAAATAGCTTGAAAGGGGTTGTTTTACGAGCAGAAGAAATATTAGGTCTGCCTTTAGAATTTGTCCGATTCATGTCAGTGATCATGAATTACTGGGCTTTGAGTGGGAGGGTTAACTAAATTATGATAAATGCTTGCTTATATGAGCTGCAATGAGAAGATATTCTTCTGAACATATATGGTAAATGTCCTAAAATTTTGAAAACTTTATTTTTATACATTTTTGTCTAAATTTTGTTTTTATGCAGTTGTTTCTTAAAATACTCCATGGAATGGCAAAATAATGCAGACTCTGATCAGACCCAGTCTGATCTGGGTCTGCACTGTTTGTATATGCAATTTTGTTAGAAACTTTGACGTTCAAAAGTTAAGGACATTTACCATTTGCACTGTAAAGACAGTCCAACCTGCAAATTTGCTTACAATGCTCAGCCCTTGCTGGGCCTCTTTACACAGGGAAGACATCAAAGCTGGTTGATTTGAGTCTTTACTGAGCAAATTGTAAGGTATAATTTGTGACATTACATATCATATGGGCTGTGTCAAGCAAAAATGTGCCTGTGAACACAGACAAATGTGCAGATTTGGATAATTCTGAGCATGTGCAAAGTATCATCAGGCATTTGCTCTCCATTTATATATTCTGTAGTAGTATACAATGATTCTGTTAGTGGACAGGGATCACCCTGATCAGACTGTGCAGATGTGCAAGCTAATCTTGGCCTTCGCTGTCCACATATACCCAAAGACATATTTTGGAATGGAACGGCCCATATGTTGAACATAAAAAATGTATGGAAGATTACCCTGAACATAGCATATGTTCATGTTTCTTATCCCATTAAGTTCATAAGATATTAAAATGTTTCAAATACATGTATAACAAATGCACAGAAGCTGGTACAATACAAAATCTATAAAAAAAATGCTACAATTCATTATTAAATCTCATATTGACATATTGGTCTGTGTCTTTCCATTTAATACTTAGCACTCTGGGTAAAATTTTCAGCAGACAACATTTTGAATTTTTTAGAAAAAAATTTCCAGAAAATAAGCTTTGACATTTCATGCAAATGGTCTCTGATGCATGAAATGTCAAGGCCTATTTTCTGGAAAAAAGTAAGAAAATATTAATTTGCCGCCTGATGAATATGCCAAGAAAGTGGTAAAGGTTAACATCAAAGCCAGAGACTTAAACTGCCATTCAGAACTGAAGCAGGCAACATTCTACAGTACCTTATTTTTTTTTTTTTCAAAGAAAATAAGACTTGACATTTCATATGAATTGTATGGCTAGATCATCAAAATACAAAATACTGTTGTAGGACATTAAAATCACACATGCACACAGATACATACAGACACACACACACATTTTGATTTGTATATGAATTATTATCAGCATAATATTGTTAATCTAACTAAATATACTGGTGTAAAATGCCCCTACAATAACCAGACCTTTTCATTAGCTTACAAATCAGATTTGCCAGTATAAATGTGGACAATGTACACAGTCAAAATGCTAGATAAATACATTGGCAGGTGAAATTTTAATTTTTCACAGAATAATAGGGCTTAAAATTTCATATAGAATGCCTCCAAAAGATGATTCAAATGAAATATCAAGCACCGTTTTTCTGACAAAGCCTCATCTGTCATTAGCTGTCAACAAATCTGTGCATTTGAGCCGTCTGATTAGGGTCTATGCTATTCACTAATCAAAGTAAATGGCCAGTGTAGACTGTACAAGTGTGTACTGATGTGAGTCTATGCTGGTTGCATATATGTCATAAGGTCATTTTTAATCCAGAGAGGCTCATATGCAAATTGCAAAATGCAAACACAGTAATCAAGGTAAGAGATTTTTGGCACCACAACGTGAGAGAATGTACCTTCTGACCAGCTTGTGCATCCCCCACAATTGGACCAGAGTCTTCATTGTCCACATAAAGAAACTACATCCTTGGCTATCCAAAATGCACCCAGTAAATGTCTAAATGTACTGGCTGATCTGAATCTTCGCTGGCCGCACACGTCTGAAGGTATGTTTTCTGACATTGCGGCTCATTTATGTATTGAACCAGGCCATAAGAAAAGGTATCTTTGAGGCATTTACAAACTGTAACCAGATCTCTACAATATTAATGCACATACCAAGTTTGGCAAAAATCCATTGATATTTACTCAAGTTATTGTCTGGAAACGAAAATAAGAACAGATGGACGCATGACAGACGTACGCGTAGACAGACAGATGGACAAACGGACGACCAACGTGAAACCAAAATACCCCGCCACTATCATGTGGCGAGGTGTAAAAATCTCATTCTGCCAGTGAAGTTGCTTTATATTCTTAGCTCAAGCAAAGGTACTTTTTAACTCTTGTCCTGCTGAACCCGGATAGACCCTGCTTTTGCAGGCAGTGTAGATCCAGATCAGTTGGCTTCTGAAGAATCCAACTGATCTGGATCTGCACTGTTTGCCATTTAGTATATGAATTTATGCTAACAATCTAGATCAAGCTACCTTGTTGGCTGAAAATAAGAAGTGGGTGTGGCATTTTCATTTATTCAGCATGACAAGGGTTAAACCAAAGTATTGACATTTTCTTATTTCTAACTCATTAGAAGCACCGCCCCAAGGTGCTTCTAGTGAGTCCCCGCCATGTTTTCATGGAGAAATAAGAAAAAAGACTTATCTAGATCTTATCTGGAGCTCTGTTTAAGAGTTGTTTGTTTTACATCATACCTTCAGAATATAATTCGAGGGTTGATCGCAAGACTGTAGCAAGTCAGATGGTTGTTTTTCCCAATACTTAATTTCTTCACCATGAAGGCGTTATGAAGATTACAATATTCCTTTCTGTAAACAATGGAAATTTAGGTGCCATTGCTCGTATGAGAAATGGCACCTAAATTTGCATTGTTTACAAATGGGTCAAAGTTGCCCCTAAACAAGGGTTTCAAAAATATGTTTGAGTAGTAGTCTTGCGCTCAACCCTCGACTGATAAGGCAGATTTTTCAACCAAAAAGTACAGTCAAACCTGTGTTATGTAAGCACCTAAGGAAAGGCCAAAAAGTTGTTGCTTAAGTCAGGTGATTGCTTAATACAGGTAAATCTACAGTTACTTTCTTTTTATGGGACCTGAAAAACTGGCTATTAAATACAGATGATTGCTTAATAAAGGTAAATCTAAATTCCTTTCTTTTTATGAGACCTGAAAAACCGGCGGCTAAATACAGGTAATTGCTCATATACAGGTGGTCTTTAAGACGTTTGACTGTACTGATATTTTTTATATCTCCAAGAAAACGTGGGTACTTATTAGAAATGCCTCACTGAGGGGTTTCTAATGGGTACCCACAACATGTTTTCATGGAGAAATAAGAAAAAATATTACATGGATACCCCCTTCTCTGGACCTATGTTTACTCAATATATCCCACAGTATTCAATCCAATAACTCTGTAAGCAGGGCATATGTGACAAGCCAATACCAAGATCAAACTGCACATTTGGGCAGCCTGACCTGAGCCTTGAAGGCTTGGTTGTCTGCATAATTATTAAACGAAAGGACATAATATTATTCACATGGCATGGCCCACATATTTATACATTTTCCACCAAAACAGGTTGTGACACTCATTAGAATTGCCTATGATACAATTTTAAACAATAAGCCCAACGCTAGGTAACAAAAATGTAATGGACAGACAAACATATGGACAGATGGATGTGAAAACAGTATACCCTTAGGATTTGAAACCTTTCAAAAATAGGACTACTTTAATAAGCAAGAATTTGCTCTAGTTTACCTTGAATTTCAACCATAACCTTGAACCAGCCTGGCTTGATTGTGGGTTCTACACATCATGACAATATGGTGTTATATTAAAATCCCTCAAGGGGTTTAGAAGATATGGAGCAGATATGACTTTGAGACATCCGATCAATATCAACATTTATGCAAAATATGAAAAAATTCCTTTAATTATTTAGCAAGATAAGAAGCAGAAATCAAAGCCTTATGGACGGACCTATGGATGTACATGTATGTGAAAAACAGTATACCCCCCACAAACACAGTTTGCAGGAAGGGCAGAGGTAATGACAACGGACAAATGGTTAAATGCATAGTGAACCCAAGATAACTGCACCTCTAAAAGTTCTGGGCCCAGTTCTTCAAAGCTAACGATGTCGTTAGTTAATGATTCGTTAAAATTTACATCGAGTGATATATTGAATCCGCTAAAACAGTTAACGAAATGACCCTTAACGAGCTCGTTAAGCTAACGACGCTTTGAACTACAGGGCCCTGGAGTATTAATTTTCACTTACAGGAAGGTAAGATGTTGAAGAATCTTATGCAGAGGTACTTTATGTCACCAAAAATGTAGTGATATCTTTCTTATTTCTTGAAGTAAATATATGTTATGCATAGTCATTAGAAGCATCTTGCTGAGACACTTCTAATAAGTACCCCATATATCTTGACAGGAAGCGTTTTTCAATCCAAAAGTGTTGATATTTTTCTTATTTCTCCACGAAAACTTATGTTGTGGGTACTCATTAGAAGTGCCTCAGTGAGGTGCTTTTAATGAGTACCCACAACATATGTTTTTGTGGAGAAATAAGAAAAACGTTTGCCTTATACCCACTCTTATCTAGACCTATGTACCCACAACATATGTTTACAAATCAAGAAATCAGAAAAATATTTATCATGGATTGACACCCTCTTAGGCCACATTTTTTTTTTTATTTTTAGGTTTACAGGACAGCCTACCCTATGATTTTAGCTCCTCCAAAAAAATAAAACTTGCATTTCAATTTTTATTTTATGTCCCTATCCTTTGAATTTAGGGCTGAAATATGCATTTTTACGTGTATTTTTGTTGGAAATTATTTTATTTCATCGACCGAAGCTTTTTCACAATTTTATTTTTATTCCTACGTCCTGACAGCAACTTTTTAAGAAATTTCCCTTAAACCTAAAGATATAAAACTCTGGCCTTACCTATAGCTACGTTGACTAGGTTGTTCTTAAAGTAGAATTTGATCCAAGCCTTTACAGTTCACGCATTTTAAGGGACTGGCTACATTTGGTAGATTATCCTTCATTTTTACAAGAGAAAATTTGTAACTTCCTGTTTACTTTCTTACATACAAAGTCCCTTCTGAAAAGGGGTCTACTCTAAATGGAAAGAATTTGCTCCCAAAGGCAGTAAATTCTTTACTTTTAAAGTAAGACCCTTTTTCAGAAGGGAGACAAAACTATTTTGACAAAGCCGTCTCCCCTAAATGTGTATTATATTCCCCTTAAATCATTTTTTCCTAAGTGTCGCGTGACAAAGGAGTTTTTTCAACTGAAGAGTGCTGATATTTTTTTTAACTTCCCCATGAAAACATGGGTACTTATTAGAAGCGACTGGTTGAGGTGCTTCTAATGAGTACCCACAACATATGTTTTTATGGAGAAATAAGAAAAATATACCAAAATGAAAGAAATGCAGGATAAAATTTTGAACTGATTTTAAACAATTTTGTCAGCTGTTCAAGGGAGTCAATATTTGTTACCAACTGAATACGGACTGGACATCTATGTGTGACACAAGGTCAGGACTGTTCGTCTTTCACATTTGTGCAGTCATCACCAACATGCCACCAAAACTGCCCTTACAACCACTGATACTCTTAACCGCCCCTTTCACCCTGGAACTGTGAGAAATCGATTATGAGAGACTCGTATTCTGGCTCAATGTCTGTATGTCGGTCCGCCCCTGACTCAGGCATATTGCATGCTTCGTATGGCATGGCTGGCAGTACATGCCCCCAGAAGATTTCCGATAAGGCAGTGCAGATGGGTCCTTTTTCTGATGAGTCTCCTTTCACTCTTTTTCGCCCAGATTGTTAATGTCGCATTTATTAACATTGTGGGGAATGCTTCACTGACGGTTGTGTTGTCGAGAGGGATAGATTTGGAGCCAGTCTGGGGAGGCATTTCTCATGGTGTAAAATCATAGTTGTGATAGCAGGCTACTTAACAGTAGTAAGGTACAGGGGTGATGTCCTCCGCTCTATTGCAGTCCCTCTTTTGCAGCAACATTAACTGAGTTTACAACATAATAATGCCTGGACCCATGTAGCCAGACTTTGTCGTAACTTTCTTGCTAGCCTTAACATTATCCCACTTGGCTGACCACTATAGGGTCTAGAAATGTCCACAGTTCAGTATCTGTGGGATGAGCCAGACAGAAGGGTAATTAAAAATATTGCCCAGTTGAGAAATGCGTTGTTAGAAGGATGGAACAACATTACAATGAGGAAGATCCCTGCATTAATGCACTCCCTGCAGAGGAGAATAAGGGGGCCAATAATGGCAAGATAGGCACAAACCAGATACTGATAATTAAGTTGATTTTCATTTAGTTATATGGGGTACCTTCCAATTTGCTTCAATTACTGATGAATTAATTTTTAGTCACAAACTAATGAAACCTGGTAAATTTGTTCAATAAAAGTGTTGCTTTAAAACCATGTAAAAACATTTTAACACATTGTTTAAATTCAGCATAAAAGTTTATCCTGCATTTCTTTTTCATTTCAGTATATTATGTGGATACCCTCTCTTGGCCATATATGGGCCAAATGTCACAAAAAAAGGAGATGTACAACACAAATTTGTCCTAACTTTAGGTATATATGACCCTGATAAAGCTACAAACTTCAAAACTTTGTGGTATTGGTCCCAGGTTTCTTGATCCTTTAAAAAAGTTTTCTTGACATTAGTCCCTGAATAATTGATTTCTGAACTTGCAAGTCAGTCGGTGGCTACTACGTAGTTTCACTCAAGTCTTCATCACTGTCTACATCCACAAAACTGGAAGTTGGGTCCTGATTATATGAGCTGGAGGTGGTCAGACCAGATTTGGAAGTCTGTGATCCTCTTCGCAATCTGAAACATTTCATATACAGAGACTGAAGACAGCGATATGGGCCACATCAAGGAAAACAGAGCCTTTGAACATGCGCAAAATGCACAGATTCATTCCGCTCATTTGCTGTATCATGTGGGAACTATTTCAGCATGTGACAGCACATGAGCAGTATGAATCTGAATCTGAATCTCTGCATTTTGCACATGTTCAGATTCATCCCAATTATGTGCTGTCTCATGTGGGCATTTGCTCTCCATTGATACATTCTATAGTGTCAAAGATTCTGTTAACAGACACGAAAGGTCCTGAACAAACTGCATGGATGCACAGGCTGATCTGGGCCTTCGCTGTCCATATATGCCCAAGACACATTTTCACTTGGCGCAGGCCATATTATTCTTATTGGTAGACAAAAAGATGAACCTCAGCAAAACCCTGCTACTAAACAAGAGGGCCATCAGGGCCCTATATTGCTCACCTGAAATATACATAGCATTCCTAACAGATACTGTTCTAAAGGTCATGGTGACCTTTAGGGTCATCTTCTGGTCAGAAGAAATATCCCTACTATGAGGGTCCTAGCCCCAAGCATAAAATTATCTTGATAACAGTTTTCAAGTTATACAGCGGACACGATTTTGTGACAGAGTCGAAGGAAAATAACTTAAAAAGTTTAAATGCAAGAATTATGGTTCTTGCGCTCTGCATTTCGTCTAATGTTGATTGATATTTATATGAAGTTTAATGAAGATAGCTTGAACGGTTTTCAAGTTATTGTGTGGACACGATTTTGTGACAGAGTCCAAGGGAAATAACTCAAAGAAGTATATATGCAAGAGTTATTGTTCTTGTGCTCTGCATGTCGTCAAAGTTGATTGATATTTATATGAAGTTTCGTAAAGATGGCTTGAACGATTTTCAGGTTATAGAGCAGACACCATTTTGTGACAGAGTCCAAGGGAAATAACTCAAAAAGTGAAAATGCAAGAGTTATGGTTCTTATGCTCTGTATGTTATCTAATGTTGACTGATATTTATATGAAGTTTCATGGAGATAGCTTGAACAGTTTTCAAGTTATAGAGCAGACACATGTGTGACACAGACAGAAAGACAATGTCTCCCAACCCTAAAGCGGGGAGACATAATTACCACAAGTGGTTGTAATGTAACAGTCAAATGCTTTAAGAGCTGATTTCATTTGCTAATCAAGTGTGACAATGAAAACAAAAAAACAACAATAACAAGAGCTCCACCAAGCGGGGCATTATACGCCCGTGGCAAGTAATAAGATGCAGCATATAAACTGGCTCCTGTATAATTCAGTGCTCCGGATATAAACTGTAAGTGGAATTACAAAAAAAAAAAATTAAAAAAAAAATTCATTGGGGCATAATCTCTGCTGATATTTGGTGAACTGTAATCTAAGGGTCCAAGCTGGCCAAGAAATTAAGGGAGAAGTTTGCTGCTTCTAGGGAGAAGTGCTTTCTGACGGAGGACACATCACAGAAGCATGGCTATATTATAAGCTCATATTAGCCTTTGGCACACTATTACCTCTAAACAATATGCTGTGAAAAGTTTACAAAAACTTTCAAAGGGGCATAAATCTGCTAATATTTGGTGCACTGTAACCTTAAAATAATATGTGCTGCTCCACATCATCATGTAAGTATTTATGAAGTTTCAGCTTGATCGGATGTAAACTGTAGGAGGATTTAGCCGGAAACAAAAAATTAATAGAAATTTTCAAAGGGGTTTAACTCTGCTAATATTTGGTGGACTGTAACCTTGAAACAACATGCGCTGCTCCACATCATAGTCTTACTACAAATCAAGTTTCAGCCTGATTGGATGTAAACTGTAGGAGGATTTAGCCGGAAACAAAAAATTAATAGACATTTTTGAAGGGGTTTAACTCTGCTAATATTTGGTGGACTGTAACCTTGAAACAATACGCGCTGCTCCACATCATGTTATAACTGTACATGAGGTTTCAGCTTGATTGGATGTAAACTGTAGGAGGATTTAGCCATAAACTAAAAATTAATCAAAATTTTCAAAGAAGTATAACTCTGCTAATATTTGGTGGACTGTAAACTCGAAATAATAAGCACTGCTCCACATCATGGTCTAACTATACATGAAGTTTCAGCTTGATCGGATGTAAACTGTAGGAAGAGTTAGCCGGAAACGAAAAGTCTACTGAAATTTTTAAAGAAGCATAACTCTGCTAATATTTGGTGGACTGTAACCTCGAAATAATAAGCGCTTCTCCACATCATGGTCTAACTATACATGAAGTTTCAGCTTGATCGGATGTAAACTGTAGGAGAAGTTAGCCGGAAACAAAAAGACTACTGAAATTTTCAAAGAGGCATAACTCTGCTAATATTTGGTGGACTGTAACCTCGAAATAATATGCTCTGCTCCACATCATGGTCTAACTATACATGAAGTTTCAGCTTGATCGGATGTAAACTGTAGGAGAAGTTAGCCGGAAACGAAAAGTTTACTGAAATTTTCAAAGAGGCATAACTCTGCTAATATTTGGTGGACTGTAACCTCGAAATAATATGCGCTGCTCCACATCATGGTCTAACTATACATGAAGTTTCAGCTTGATCGGCTGTAAAATGTAGGAGGAGTTAACCGGAAATGAAAAGTTTACAGAAATTTTCTAAGGGGCATAACTCTGCAAACATTTTGTGGACTGTAACCCCAACATAATATGCGCTGCTCCACATCATGGTCTAACTATATACCAAGTTTCAGCTTGATCGGATGTAAACTGTAGGAGGAGTTAGCCGGAAACGAAAAGTCTATTGAAATTTTCAAAGGGGCATAACTCTGCTAATATTTGGTGGACTGTAACCTCGAAATAATATGTGCTGCTCCACATCATGGTCTAACTATATATGAAGTTTCAGCTTGATCGGATGTAAAATGTAGGAGTTAACCGGAAATGAAAAGTTTACAGAAATTTTCTAAGGGGCATAACTCTGCAAACATTTGGTGGACTGTAACCCCAAAATAATATGCGCTGTGCCATATCATGGTCTAACTATATACCAAGTTTCAGCTTGATCTGATGTAAACTGTAGGAGGAGTTAGCTGGAAACGAAAAAGTTTACTGACGGACGGACGGACGCCATACCCCGTAACATAATATGTCCCGTTTTTCAAACAGGCGTATAAAAACTATAAATAGACAATGATAATAAAGAAATAGAATAGAATTATTTACCAACTAGAACAGTGTTTTCGGAGGAAAACGTATGTCTCCCCACTAGTTTCAACAAACATATTGTTGAAATAGATTGTATCTATAATAAACTCAAGGTCACAATATACCTATATGTAAGTTTGGTCAAAATTCATCCATTCCTCCATAAAATAGGGTGTTTACAAGCCATTTTTTAAAAGCATAGCCCTTGTGTGACCTTGAAAATGGGATCAAGGTCACAAAAAAATCTAATCAGTTCTTGCCTCTGTCTCAACAATATAGCTGTGCAAGTTTGGTCAAAATCCATCCATTCATTCAGCAGATAGCATGCAGACAAGCCATTATCCAACAATCTGAGCCCTCCTGCAACCTTGAAAATGGGGTCATGGTCACCAAAACAAAATTAGTTATTTTCCATGCCACAACAATTTGGCTGTGCAAGTTTAGTTAAAATCTGTCCATTCCTTCAAGAGATATAGTGCAGACAAGCCATTTTCCAACAATCTAAGCCCTAGTGTGACCTTGAAAAGGGAGTCAAGGTCACCAAAATCTAATCAGTTCTTTTCCATGTCACAACAATATAGATGTACAAGTTAGGTCAAAATCAATCCATTCCTTTAGGAGATAGGGTGCAGACAAGCCATTTACCAACAATCTAAGCCCTAGTCTGACATTGAAAAGGGGGTGTAGGTCACCAAAATATAATCAGTTCTGATGCATGTCCCAAAAATATAGCTGTGCAAGTTTTGTCGAAATCTACTCATTCCTTCAGGAGACAAGGTGCAGACAAGCCATTTTCCACCAATCTAAGCCTTAGTGTGACCTTGAAAATTGGGTCAAGGTCATCAAAATCTAATCAATTCTTTTCCATGTCTCAACAATTAAGATGTACAAGTTTGGTTAAAATCTATCCATTCACTCAGGAGATAGGGTGCAGACAAGCAATTTTCCAACAATTTAAGCCTTACTGTGACTTTGAAAATGGGGTCAAGGTCACCAAAATATGCATTACAATGAAATCAAATATGACACATTTTCATCTATGATCAGTGCCATTTTCAGCTATGCCACCTAAGTACTTTTTTCCTTCGCAATACTTAGGTATAATATGGAAGTGATAATGATATAAAATTAAGGAAGGCCATTCAAACAGTTTCTGGCCTCAGCCACTTCCAGTGGATCTGTGCATACCAACTTTTTTATGAATTTAGTTAAGAGTCTTTCACTAGAGTTATATAAAAAAAAAGAAAAAAAAAAAGTTCCAAAATCTTCTGGTTTAATTTTTTCTCATACTGCCTCTCAAACACAAGAAGGGTAGTTGATATTTTCAAAGTCCATCTAAATTTAATTGTCTTGCTTCACTTTGACATTTCATTTCTCATACACAACATGATTTTTATGTTCTGTTTTTGTTGTAAAAGCAAATTTGATCATCTCCGACAGTTTGATTACAAATTGTTTGTGTTGGGGTTTAATGACACACATCAACCCTTATGGGTCATTTTGTGTCATAAATTGTTTGATTACAAACAAAGCTATTTCTGACATGTAACAGCACTACTATAAGCCCTTAAATTATGCACCCCTGAAATTAAAAAAAATAATTGTCATATTTATGCTTTTATTGAAAATTCTGTGCATAAATCAAAGACAATGTTCTTACACAGATTGATTGATTGTGTTGAGGTTTAATGACATGTCAACCCTTGTGGGTTATTTTGTGTCGTCTCCCAGAGAAAGGGAGAAAAGAGATAAAAGAGATAGAAGAAGAGATGAAAGAGAGAGACAGGGAAGAAAGAGGAACAAGAATGAAAGTGAAGAAACAGAAGAAATAAAAACATTCCCCCTCTACCCTTACCTGCTACAAGGATAGCAGGCCTTGCCCAACTTTAAGCCAATATCAGTTGGATGCCCCGGTGACATAAGATCCATGACACCTTTGCGTCACCTGATCACCCCCTTGTTCTTACACAGATAAACATTAGCATCTTACCAAAACTTTGCCAGAAAAACTCTGATATTGTAAATTCCTGGACATTCACTGTACGGTTTCTGAGTGTGCACACTCTTCTGAATTTATAAAATTCTTGATATGCATTTTGAAGAAGACTCTATAACTAATACACCTGCCAAAATTTATTAAACCCCATGAAGGATAAAGGCTTTTCCTGGGCGACCAAACTTTGGTCCCATTTTTTTGGTCCTGTCTTTTTGCGTGCCGTCCCGCCGAATGCAACTACCCGGGATTTAAAGGGTTAAAATACCATATTTACCATTACGTATTCAGACAGACAGGCCTGAGAAAACAATATAGCCCCAGATGAAAAACGCTGCAGAATGTGGCATCTCATCAGGGTCTACACTGTTTGCTACTCAACCGTCAATTTTTAGTCACTACATCGGTAAGTAAATTGTATTTGTTCAAATTTTAGAACAAGTATGGTAAGGACTTGAGGTGTCTGAATCCATAGTGATAATACGGTACACTTTAGCAAAGTTTAAAGGGTTAAATAACATTATTATTTAGCAAGCGGCTTATCAATGATATTTGTTTGAAGCTGTTCCGAACAGACCTACCTGCTCTGTAAGTGTTCTAACTGTAAGGTCAAGTTCTCCACTTGTTGTTGTAGCTCATCGTTACTTCTCTGGACTTTACGTACATTGTTCCCCTGGCTATCAACCTAAATGATAACAGTTGTGTATAAAAACCAGTTCCTCTCTACATTATAAATACATAGGTTTCTAAATAACGATAGTTGTGAAAACCACAATAATTCATTTGTGAAAATTTTCAACTCAAACCATCTTACATTAATTTCTATAGCACAATCAGGGCCCAGTTGTTCAAAGCATCGCTAGCTTAACGAGCTCATTAGTGGTGAAAATGTTAACTGTTCTAGTAAGTACATTATCTAATTAACAGGTATTTTTGCTGAAAAAAATGTGAGTAGCTTTTGCAATGCAAAAGCTACTCACATTTTTTCAGCAAAAATATAAGTGTATATGTCATATCTAATGATCAAAGTTTTAACGATACATTAACTAACGACATTGTTAGTTTTGAACAACTGGGCCCTAAGTGGTTAACAGCAAAATCAAATTAAATCCACTGAACAGGAATCTTAGCAATTTTCTAAAATCAGCTATTTAACCTAGGTTTTCAATGTAAACATACATGTACCACAAGTTGGAATTATGGAATTTTGTTCCCTTGGCTGTCATTGTAAATTTTTCAATAACAAACACTCTGCGTTATAATCATGTCTCAAAATCATTTACCCTCCAGGCCTTATAAACAGTGCTCACTTGCCTGGGACCTTACAAACAGTGCTCACTTGCCTGGGACCTTACAAACAGTGCTCACTTGCCTGGGACCTTACAAACAGTGCTCACTTGGCTGTAAACTTAATCTTTAAGATTAAAGATGTTTTATACAAGAATCATTCTTACTTTACGGCCTCAGCAATGACCTATTTTTTCATTATTAGATTTCATTCAGCTCTGTTTCTGAACAACTAATATCTTAAAGCAATTAAACTTATCAGAATTGTTAAGTAGGCATAGTTCATGATAACTGTGATATTTTTCTCATTTCTCCATAAAAACATATGCTTTGGGGCAGGCACTTGTAATCAGTACCCACAAGGTATGTTTTTAAGGAGAACTAGAGAAAATTATTTGAGAATTATTATCAAATACTCCACCTCAACAACTCCTCTATTAATGTAAGTGTTTGTTTGTTTGTTTTGTTTGTGCTCAGGTTTTATGGTCCAGTTAACCCATAAATTTTTGTTTGTGTTGAGGTTTTACGGCCCAGTCAACCCAATGGGGTCATGTCGAGCACTGTCAGTTTACCTAACCACACTTTTACTGGGCAAGCTTAGTCCACAAAGTGATTAACCAGTACTGTGCACATTCTTTTGCCAGAAACTGACAACTGCCCTTCTTGAATCAGTGGAAGGGAAAGAATGACCATAAAAATTACAATCTCCACAAAAGAATGTTACCTGACCCGGAAGGGGTTGAACCCGTGACCTCCTGATCACAAGTCGGACAGCACATCCGACTGAGCCGAGGCCGGCTATGTAAGTGTTATAGGTCCTCAGGTAATGTATGCGATTTTATGGAATTCTGATACAAGTAATGTAAGTAGTTAGATGAAATCAGATATATTACCTCATCCTCAGCAGTTGCCAAATCTCTTTTCAGTTCTTCGATTCTTGATCGCAGTTTCTTCACTTCTATCTCGTATTGTTCTGCTCGGCGTTTACAGTGTTCTAATTCTGTGACACGATCTTGCAATGTCTTTTTTAATTTAGTATGGGCATGTCTCAGATCACTTAGTTCCTGAGTAAAAAGACATAACTTTGCTGCATTTATATCTATATAATTTTGAACCCCTTAAACCCCTCTTTTATACAGTAAAACTGGGGGCTTACAGGGGTATACATTATTTTTCATATTTCTGCTCAAAAATATAGATTGTGGGTACACACTAGAACCTCCTCCCTGAGGCAGTTCTAATGAGTACCCACAATCTATGTTTTTGAGCAGAAATATGAAGAATATCAGAATTTTTTATCTGAAAATTTTCATTTTTTGGTGGTAAAATTTTCAGTATATTTGAATAGGCATGTTTTCGTAATGACACTAATAATTTGATTGGGAAGGCCTCAGTTAACAGTGCAGGTTCCAATCAGACACTGCTAAATGTATCACTGACTGTTATGTGATAGCGTTCTAACAAGTATTTCCTCCTGGGAATTATATATCCTGCAGAAATTACTAAAAATAGCTACAAATATGTAATATTAAGAAATACTTGTACATGTATTTGAGCCATGGCATGTGAAAAAGGTACCTTTAAGGTGTACGTAAACAGCTAAAACCAATATCAGCCTGAGCATCCTTGCACTCTTATAAGGGCCATTACTAGCAAGTCCACAGAATCTGTTGAGCCACAACTTCAGAAAATGTACCTTCTAACATGTGTGCACAGCAAAGATTCAGATCATCCTGCACATTTGCAGTCTGATCAGAATGTTCACTGTGCATATTTTTGGATAGCTAAGGATGCAAAGTTTCATGCAGACAAAGAAAACTCTGATCAGATTGCACGGATGATTTAGGCACTTACCAGGTGTATCTAAGTCTTCATTGGGTGCATGTCAGAAAGCATGTTTTTTCATGCTCATTTTATATTGAAGATTACAGAGTCCAACCTCAATAACTTGAACCCAGATAGCTTGTTTACTATGGCTAATTCGAACCTCTTTTGACTCCCTACTACAGTCTTCCGATAGCTCCAGAAAACAAATCTTTAAGGAAATTTTCTCATTTTATCATGAATTTGTATGTTGCGTGTACTCATTAGAATTGTGTCATTGAGCCAATTCTAATGAGTACACTCAACATACTATTATTGTATAGGAGATCAAAATAACTTCTCTGAATTATCGCCTTTTGCTTCCTGAACTGATTAAACCTCAGAGGCCCAAACTGCCCATGTCTCGAACAAATTTAGATGGTCCCAACGATGTTCGAGCCATTGAAGTTCAACTGTATTGACAAGCACACCTTAGGAGCTGATCAAGCAGTGGATGTGCAGGCTGATCTGAGTCTTCACTATTCCCATTTACCTCCAAGACAGGCTTTCTCAAGGTGAGGCAATTATTTTTATTCTATTATCCCTTATAATTGGTGCTACATGTGTATGAAGTATATACCAGGGCCCAGTTGTTCAAAACTAACGATGTCGTTAGTTAACGATTCATTAAAATTTACATCAAGTGATACGCAAATATGCTGAAATTTTTTGCTGAAAAAATGTGAGTAGCTTTTGCAATGCAAAAGCTACTCACATTTTTTCAGCAAAAAATATCAGAATATTGTATACTGAATCTGCTAAAACAGTTAACGAAATGACCCTTAACAAGCTTGTTAAGCTAACGACGCTTTGAACAACTGGGCCCAGAGGTCTTGTTAAGAAGGAGTATTATGTGATAGGTAATTTTCCTTATTTCTGTATCAAACGTTATGATGTGGGTACTTATCAAGTGTCCAACTGAGGTGCTTCTAATGAGAACCAACAACATATGTTTTTTATGCAGAACTAGAGAAAATTATCCTAACATTATCATCAAATACTCCTTACATAGCCCCAAATAAAACATTTGTGTTTGTTTGTTGAGGTTTGATGGCCAAGTCAACCCATGGGGTCATGTTGAGCATAGTCAGTTTACCTAACCACACTTTTACTGGGCAGGCTTAGTCCTCTATGCGGTTAATCAGTATTGCGCGCATTCTTTCGCCGGAACCTGACAACTGCCCTTCTTGAATCAGCAGAAGGGAGAGAATGACCATAGGAAATATTTCATATCAATTTCCACGAAAGAATGTTGCCGACCCAGCGGGGGTCAACCTGCAACCTCCTGATCACCAGTCGGATGCACATCCAACTGTGCTATCGAGGCCGGCTTGTTTAGAAGGAGTATTAAGCGATAATTCTAAGGAAATTTTCCTTATTTCTGTATTAAAAAAATATATGATCTGGGTACTTACCAAGTGTCCAATTGAGGTGCTTCAAACGAGAACCAAGAACCTATGTTTTTTATGCAGAATCAAAGAAAATTATCCCAGAATTATCATCAAATACTCTTACATAGCTCCTGATAAGAGAGGGGTTTCACATATTTCTCCATGAAAACATATGTTGTGGGTACTCATCAGAAGCATCTCGGTGCAGCACTTCTAATAAGTACCTATAACATGTTTTTGTGGAATAATAAGAAAAAATATCGGTGCTCTTAGGCTGAAAAGGTGCCTTATCTGAAGCTATGTCATTAACTCTTTCAGCACTGCAGACCAAAACCAATACCTGTGCAAACAGTGTAGATCCACATGAGATGACTCATGTTGAGCCATCTCATCAGGATCTACACTATTTGCCATTCTATTTTTGTTTAAACTGAAACCCCTGTTTGCATCAGTGGATATGTCCAGATTCAAAAAATAGCAGAGTCCACTTCAGAAACTCAGGGTGAAAGAGTTAACACATCTTCTGAAGTACCAACCTTATTCTTGTCTGATAGTTCTGTCTGTAATGATTTCATGTCAGAATTAACAACAGTTGAGGCATGGTGGCTCTTCCTCTCTAGCTGCTCCTCAAGATCCTGTATCTGTGTTCGTAATTTCTTGTTCTCTCTCTCCAGAGTAAACCTCTCCGTCTCAATCCGCTCCCTCTTTCCCCACTCATCCGCATTTTCCTTCTGGAGACGTTCAAGCTAAGGAAATAAATACAGATTTCAAAATTAGAAAGTCAAAAAAAATCAGCTACTATATTTGGCCTAAATATGAAATAACAGCATTTTCATCTTGTTTAGGATTTCA
This sequence comes from Anodontia alba, assembly GCA_964016985.1. Lineage (NCBI taxonomy): Eukaryota > Metazoa > Mollusca > Bivalvia > Lucinida > Lucinidae > Anodontia > Anodontia alba. The sequence goes on along the minus strand of OZ024827.1, from coordinate 62,782,830 downwards.
CCCAGCACCGTAACAACCCTATGTATTGGGACAGACAGGGTCTGAGCAAACAGTGTAGACCCAGATCAGATGCTGCAGAATGCAGCATCTGATGAGGGTCTACACTGTTTGCCACCCAGTCCAGCAGTTTTTAGACATATCAACTGGTAATAAAATCAACCTGATTCAAGTTTTAGGACCAGTATGACAAGGAGTTAAGGTGTCCCAATATTTAGGTAAAATATGGTACATTGCAGGTACATCACAAGGTAGCTATATGGACATGTTCAGATGTTAGCACATGTATGGTAAGCAGTTTGGGTGTTTGAATAATTAGGCTAACTAGTATTTTGTAAAACACTACGCCCCCAAATACATGCTTGTACCTATAAAATGCCAAACTTATAAAGGAGTATAAATAATAAATCTCATAGTAAATCAGGTATGTACTTTTCCCAATCAATCTGCCAAATATCATAGGCCTAGCTTAAATATTTTGATGATGATCTGGTGTTTTATGTCACCTTCAACATTATTTAAGTCATATCGAGACAATTTTTTCTGAGATACCTTATACACAAGGTAAAGTGTGATGAATGGAATAATGATGATTATCATTTGGTATTTAAATCCCTTTCAACATTATTTACATTACATTGAGACCATGGAAGTCATTATGAATGGCCCTGAGCAATGAAGTGCCACACAATCATAAACAGAATTCCGTCTCCAGCAGCATTCCAACCTGGGACCTGGGTAAAGGTTACAACAGAAGTGTTCAAGCTAGCCACCGTGTGTTAGCCATCTTGGATTTCTAACTGAAATATTTTCAGCTATTTTTGATCTGTAGACACCTTGATGCTACAGCAATAATTCCAACTCGAACAGCCTAGCCAATTTCAGATGCTAAAAGATTTTCCATAAGGCTTCCATGGTAACCACTTTGGATTTCCAATTGGCATGACTTTAGCACTACAGGTAGTTCTGACATTACAGTAAAAGGTTTCAAGTGAAATCCCCTACTGGCTCAAGGACATATCAAAAATAGATAGAGGCCACTAGGCTAAAGAGATTGCAATAACTGAGTGAACAAATAACATTCTTAATAATTACTCTTCCTGAGAAGAAACTCAAAAGAAATTCAGTATTTGTTTAATTTCTCCAGAAAAACTACAACTTATACAAATGTACCTACATGTATCTAGTAAGTTCAAACTGCTTCAATGGATTTTGATATGCCAGGTTTAAAAAAAACGCTTAACACACAGATGGACAGACCAGGGGCAAAAAGTGATCAATGAGCAGAGCTTAGGTAAGCTTTAAGATACAAAATAGCACAGCTATCCAATTAGGAGGCTTAATAAAATATTACAGTCGACTCTCGTTATCTCGACTTCGCTTATCTTGAATAACCCCTTATCTCGAATTGAAAATCTGATCCCTGTTTAAATATGAAAATCTAACAATATATAGGCATCAAAATATTGTGGAAAAGAGGAGAAATTGCTCCTTAGGAGCAATTTCTCCTCTTTACCACAATATTTTCAATATTCCTCTAACTTAGGAATCAAATTATATATTCATTTGTGAAATGTGGTTGTTCGATTAATTTTTTTCCTCAACTCTGCAAATCTGATACATCGAGGTATGGATATCTGGAATTATTTCAGAGAGTTCCTTGGACTTCGAGATAATGAGAGTCGACTGTACTTCTCTTCTTAGTTCTGTCAGCCGTCTATCCATAGAACTCCTTGATGAAGACTCATCCTCTAGATCTGTGTACAGTCGACTTATTTCTCCTTTATGTTGGTCTTTCAATCTTTCAACCTGGAAGATAAAAAAGTAACACATTTTGAAACTGAATTAATTGTTCAAATATTTTCAGACCATATGTACACCTGGCTTGTACTCAATGTGCCCTGTTTAGTTTGTATGCATATTCTTCAAGCTGTTTGTAGCCACACTCTATTCCAAACTCTGACAGCTTTAAGAGCATTTATACAAACTTTACACTGTTAAATATGGACAAACAATATGCCCATGAATTGCAAAGCAATACTCATCTACAGTGCTAATGTTGCTAACAGTATGATGGATGAACAGACACATAGCAACAGATAAGGCACTTTTTTCATCCGAAAAATGCTGATATCTTTCTTATTTCTCAACGAAAACGTATGTTGTGGGTACTCATTAGAAGCGCCGCCACGAGGTGCTTCTAATGAGTACCCACAACATATGTATACAATGTACGTCGAGAAATAAGAAAAATATTATGTGGATACCCACTCTTATCTGTAGCTATGAGACAGCTGGACAGACTCGCTCTTGGACACTCTTACCACAAGGGGAAGTCATGTAGCAAGTTTGGTTTAATTCTTCCCAGTGGTTTAGGAAGAGATAGCTTGACGGACGGACAAATGTGTATTGATGTGGCTGCAGATTATGGACAGTCTTCATGTATTTGAATGGGCTGTAAAACCTTAGCTCAGTCAATCAATAATTCTGTCTATCTCTAATGAATGGACAGTTACATGTGTGTGGCTACCATCAGTATTTTAGTTACTTGTGTGGTTAGAAAATAGCCACATAAGATCAATTTTAGCCACATAAGATCAAATTTTAAGTGGCTAACAGAATAAAACCCAGTCAACCCATTAGGGTCATGTTGAGTGCAATCATTCTACCTAACCACACCATTTGCTGGACAGGCTTTGTCCTCTAAGGGGTTAACCAGTACTTGTGCACATTTTTTTTTCCCAGAAATTGACAACTGCCCTTCTTGAATCAGCGGAAGAGAGAGAATGACTGTAGAAAATATTTCATGTTCAAGCTCCACGAAAGAGTGTTGCCAGACCTCGTGGGGATCAAACCCATGACCTCCTGATCTCCAGTTGGACGAGGATCCGAATGTCAAGGAGGCCAGCTGTTGAAATTATTACCCAGCATGCCAGGGCTTGACCAATCCATTGCCCAGTTGCCCAGGGCAAATCCAAATTTTGGCTGGGCAAGCAATTTTTTATCTCACCTGCCCAAAAAAATGTATAGAATATATCGGAAATATCGTAATTCCAAGCCTTTGGAAGGTGCTGAGGACTGCCGCGCAAGTGGCTGAAATTTGGATTTGTCAGGCCCTGCACGCTAAGCATTAAATAAATCTCTAATGATTTATGTTCTGATAAATGCACAACTTATCTACAATATCCTGTTTTACCACCAAGAATCAATGACACTGTTAACCCTTGTCCTGCTGACCCTGGATATACCCTGGTTTTGCAAACAGTGTAGATACATATCAGTTGGCTTCTAAAGCCAACTGATCTAAAGCTACACTGTTTGGCATTAAGTATGTGAATTTGTATCAATAACCTGGATCATGTAATCTGATTTGCTGAAAACTAGAGAAAGTGCCCAGAGGGTCACGAATACCCCTGGCTGGTGCCATTTCTTAATTATAAAATATTTTAAAGTTAATGACAATGATATAAGGCAAGATATAGTTTACAATGTCAGTCTCTGAGTGACACTGATCTAACATCCCAAGTACAACTTTCCTGGAGTAAATAGTCTTCAAGACATGAAGCAAATTTGCAGGGCCATAAAATATAGGTCACTGACCTACACATACTTGAGAAATTAATCTAATGGTCACACTTATGCATTATACCAACTATGATGTTAATCCATTAAATAATCTAAAAGATATTAAGCAAAATCACTAGACCATGAAATTTAGGTCATTCTGATTTATATTTACTTTGTGGTGAAAGTTTGGGTCACACTGTGTCATTATATGTAAATATGACATTTAGGTATCAAACAGTGGGAGATATACCGGTAAGACAAAATCACAGGGCTATGAAACATAATCCCAAAATATGATAGTAATACATCAAATTGTCTTCAAGATGTAACATAAAATCACTGGACCATGAAATATAGGTCACAGTGACCTACATTTACTTTTAGGTCAACTGCTGGATCATTCTGATTCATAATCCCAAATGATGATGTTCATACATCAATTAACATTCAAGATATGCGGCAAAATTACTGGACCATGAAATATCGGTCAAGGTGACCTACATTTGTTATGCAGCCAATTGTTGTGTCACACAGAACCAATATTCCAAGTATTACATTAATCCATGAAATAGTCTTCAAGATATAAGGCAAAATTGCTGGAGCATAAAAATATGATCACAGTGACCTGGACTTTATTACACTGACTGTTGATGTGATAAACATGTCTTCTTTAAGAAGTTGTTTGTATAAACAAACTTCAACATACTACACCACAACCTCTTTATAAAACTGCTGTTGGGGTCCATAGCATAAACTGTGTTAGTTAAACAACCGTGTTATATCCAAACAAAAATGTATAGATTATATTGAAAAATGACCATTTATGGTCATTTTTTCAATATAATCTATACATGTACATTTTTGGGATCCATCTTTGAACTGTGTTATATCCAAAACCGTGTTATAACAAACCGTGTTATAAAGAGGTTGTAGTGTACTTTATTGATGCATTAATCCATGAAATAGGCTTCAAAATATGTCAAAATCACTGAAGCATGAAAATAAGGTCACAATGACCTTGACCTTATACACTGAATGTTGATGTGATAAACATGTTTGATGCCCATCCTTCTTTAAGAAGAGGTTGTTTGTATGAACAAACTGCAATATACTACTTTATTGGGGGTGTCCTAGATTTTGATCCCTAGCCCTGCCCTGGGGTAAGACCCAGGGGTCCATAGATGTAGAATGGAAGAGAACCCTCCCAGGTACCCCCCATACCAAATATGAGAAGTATTTGATCAGTGGCTGCAGAGTTAAAAGCAAAAGACAAAAACTTCACGTAAAACATTGACGTAAACATCACACTATAGTCCGTGATCTTGACCTTGGGTCAGCAGCATCAGCAGAATAATGTCAACTATTCTGTAATCATCTAGTAGTAACACTAATCACACATCAACATCCTAAAGTGTAAGCTTTAAAAAAATATATGCAAAAGGAAAAAACTTCACGCAAAACTTTGACGCAAAATGTTAACATTCATACGGATGCATGCACGGACGGACAGAAAGACAAAAACTATATATCCCTCGACATACTTCATATGCCAGGGGTATAATTAAAGGTGGGCATGGCATCTTAATTTATTCAGCATCACAAGGGTTAATTCATCTCAAAATTGTCTTATCATGCTTACCTCTAATAAAGCATCATGCCTTGACTGTTTGCTCTCCTCTAGTTTGGTTCGTAGACTGTTCAGTTCCAGCTGAACTTCAGCTAAGGTTTTTGTAAGTACCACTTTTTCACTGCAAAATTATGGTAAATGTCCTAAATTTTCCAACACTTTATTCCTTACCCGTTTGCCTAAATATTGCTTTTTATCCAGCTATTTCTTATAATATTTAGTGAAAAGGCAAACAGTGTAGACCCTGATTAGACTGTTCCTTCAGCAGCAGACTGATCTGGGTCAGCACTGTTTGCATAATCTATTTTATTGGCCACTTTGGTGTATGAAATTTTAGGACATTTACTGTAAACGAGAAAATGTACATGTATGTAACATAGCACCAGATAAGACGAGGTGTTAGGTATACTATTTTTCTTATTTCTCCATGAAAACATATGTTGTGGTATTCATTAGAAGCACCTAATCAAGGCGCTTCTAATGCAGAGGTCATCCTAGAGGGCGATTTGGGAGAAAAAGTCTCCCTAAGCTGGCTGACTTCTCCCTATCTTGAGCTGAGGGAGAAGTGAAAATGTATAGAATGTATAGGGAAATCCAAAATTGGGACCAAAACTTCTCCCTGAAATCCTGAAATAGATGCAAAACTTCTCCCTCTCTGAAAGCTCTAGGATGACCCCTGTAATGAGTAACCACAACATGTTTTCATGGAGAAATAAGAACAAGAGGGCCATGATGGCCCTGTAACACTCACCTGAGTATCATAGCACTTTGAGAACCTGACCTAGAACTGAATCGAGGCAAACATTCTGATCAAAATTCAAAATGATTATATTAACAAGTAAGACAATGTAGCATGTCTATTGGACTGTGAAATAGAGGTCAAGGTCAAATATGGATGACCATGCTAAGATGTATGCATGTACTAAGTATCACTGACTGTAGGAGCAATAGTTACTGAGAAACTGACCTAAACACAAACACTTCATAAATACCAAATATCACTCTGTAGAACCAATAATTACTGAGAAACTGACCTAAATGGAAGAAAGTCACTGGACAGTGAAATATACGTCACCTAGAAACCATCAGGACAAACATTTTGAGCAAGATTCATGATGATCACTACAAAAATGTGACCTCTAGAGTGTAAATAAGGTGATTTGGCCTTGTGACCTAGTTTCTGACATCAAGTGAACCAGTTTTAAACTAGACATACATGTAGAAATCATTAAGACGAACATTTCAAGCAATATTTATGATGATAATTTAAAAAATGTGATCTCTGGCGAGTTAACAAGCTTTTCCTTTGATTTGGTCTGGTGACCTAGTTTTTGACCTGTCATAACCCAGATTCAAACTTGACTTAGAAATCATCAAAACAAACATTTTGGGCAAGATTCATGATGACCGCTTCAAAAATATGACCTCTAGTGTCAACAAGGTCTTCCTTTGATTTGGCCTGGTGACCTAGTTTTTGACTCCAAGAGACTCAGTTTCAAACCTGACCTAGAAATCATCAAGACGAACATTCTGAGCAAGATTCATGATGATTGCTTCAAAAATGTGACTGCTAGAGTGTTAACAAGGTTTTACACTGATGAGGCCAGGTGACCTAGATTTTGACCCCACGTGACCCAATTTTGAACTTGACCTAGAAATCATCAAGACAAACATTTTGAGTAAGATTCATGATGATTGCTTTAAAAATGTGACCGCTAGAGTGTTAACAAGGTTTTCTGTTGATTTGGCCTGGTGACCTAGTTTTTGACCCAAAGTGACCCAGTTTCGAACTTGTCCTAGAACTCATCAAGACAAACAGTTTAAGCAAGATTCATGATGACTGCTTCAAAAATGTGACCACTAGAATTACTGCTAGAGTGTTAACAAGGTTTTCCTTTGATTTGGCCTGGTGACCTAGTTTTGACCCCAAGTGACCCAGTTTCAATACTGGCCTAGAACTCATCAAGACACACATTTTGAGCAAGATTCAAGATGATTGCTTCAAAAATGTGACCACTAGAGTGTTAACAAGCTTTTCCTTTGATTTAGCCTGGTGACCTAGTTTTTGACCCCAAGTGACCTAGTTTCAAATCTGACCTAGAAATCATCAAGACAAACAATTTGAGCAAGATTCATGATAATTGCTTCAAAAATGTGATCGCTAGTGTGTTAACAAGGTTTTCTGCTAATTTGGCCAGGTGACTTAGTTTTTGACCCAATGTAACCCAGTTTCGAACTTGACCCAGAAATCATCAAGACAAACATTTTGAGCAAGATTCATGATGATTGCTTCAAAAATGTGACCGCTAGAGTGTTAACGAGGTTTTCCTTTGATTTGGCCTGGTGACCTAGTTTTTTATCCCAAGTGACCCAGTTTCAAACGACCTAGAACTCATCAAGACAAACATGTAGAGCAAGATTCATGATGATTGCTTCAAAAATTTGACTGCTAGAGTGTTAACAAGGTTTTCTGTTGATTTGGCCTGGTGACCTAGTTTCTGACCCCAAGTGACCCAGTTTTGAACTGGACCTAGAAATCATCAAGGCAAACATTTTGAGCAGTATTCATGATGATTGCTTCAAAAATGTGACCTTTAGAGTGTTAACAAGTTTTTTCCTTTAATTTGACCTGGTGACCTAGTTTTTGACCCCAAGTAACCCAGTATCAAACTTGCCCTAGATTTCATAGGGGCAAACATTCTGGGCAAGTTTCATCAAGATTGGGTCAAAATTGTGACCTCTAGAGTGTTAACAAATTAATTGTTGATGACGAACGATGGACAGAGGGTGATCACAATAGCTCATTCTGAGCTTCTGCTCAGATGAGCTAAAAATAGTATGTGGATACCCACTCTTATTTAATGCCTGAAGTAAATGGTATGGTGTCCAAATATTTAGGGTAATCATGGTAGACAAATTAGAGGAGTGTCTTTTACTTTAGCATAAAAAACAAAATAAAACAAAAAAACATTTTTCTTTCTTATATCCGCATGACAGACAACAATGATGTGGATTATCATTTGAAATGCCTCTACAGGACATTTTGAAGGAGAATATGAAACCACAATAACAATTTTATGGAGAATTAAACTCTTGACTAAACTTAGCCAATTTCTTATGTCAAACCTCTTTTACTTATTTTTTCCTCATTTTTTTGTTCTCATTATTTGAACAAAGGCAATAAACAAAATGTTTTTTTTTTGTTTTTTTTTTATGGAAGTTTTGTTTATTCGATCAATCAAAAATGTTCAAAATAACTCGAGTCTGGGGTTAAAAATATTGCTAACATTGTAAATATTTATTGTTGTTGTTGGTTTTGCTTAGCATACATGTAAGATAAAAAAAAATAAAACTGGCAACTGTTGGAAGCAGTTATTGAGAGGTTATACATGTATACATGTACGTGGTAAAACAGCACTATGCACTAACAGGAAAGTGGCATTCATATGGAGATGGCTGTTGTGGAGAGGTGATTGACAGTGTAGGTTCCACTGTAAAAGAAAAGAAGAAGAAGAAGAAGAAGAAAAAACACACACATAAAATCAATTTTCTTGAGTAGATTTTGGATTTAAAAAAAAAATGCTAGCACACTTTTTTTAAGACAACATCTTTCATAACTTAAATTGTTTTAAATAAAACATGAATACTTTTTGGAATAATAACAGTCACATCTACCCTTACAAATGTATTGATCTGTACTTACAAACTGTATATACTTTATATGTATATAAATTTCACCAACCATAAATTAATTTGACATCAAAACTCCATAATCTTCTACTTTCTTTTTTTGTTACCTAATATCATTCTTTTTCTTCGTCTTCTCATTACATTTACTTGTTAATTAATTTCAAATTTAATTTCTATTTTATATGCTACTGTAATACATATTATGTGTTTTGTATTGTAGGGGAAGGACCAAATCTACTGTTGGTACAACTTGTGGTCCAACCCCATTTCCTTGTTTATTGGAAATAAGATATATTTAAACTAACTTAACTACCATCTGTATCACTCTATTTGAAAACAAATATTAATATGATGGTCTGAGTTTGCCAGAATGATTCACTTTGAGTGATGAAATATTTTCAGATGACCTTCAAAACAGAAACTAGAGCTGGTGTTTGTAAAACACTATGCCACCAACACTGCCTGACTTTAACACTGGTTGACTCCAACACTGCTTGCCAATGATGGTAATAACAGTACAAATATTTCAGTGTTATTTTATTAAAAGGGAAATAACTCTAAATTGGGAGATAATTCTGATAAGAAAACAAATAAAGGTCACGTATATTTTCATGAGGAATCCATATATGAATTTTCAAAGCATTAGCATTTGTGTTTCTAAACATATGCTATGCACACGAAAGCAACAATGGCCAAATATTGCAAAGGGCCATAACTCCCAACAAAATTTCATTAAACTGGCTGGAAATTTAATCAGGTGATCTCCTTCTCAGTTCCAATCAATATACTAAATATCAAGTCTCTAGCTCAAATACTTTTTTTAGATACCTTGCTAAAGAGATTTCAATGTTATTTTATTAAAAGGGCAATAACTCTAAAATGGGAGATAATTCAGACAAGAAAAAAATACGGGCCACCTATTTTATCATCAGGAATCCATATACATGTATGAAATTTCAAAACATTAGCATAATATGCTATGCACATGAAAGCAACAAACAGCCAAAAATTGCAAAGGGCCATAACTCAAAAAAAAAAAATTCATTAAATTGATTGAAAATTTTATCAGGTGATCTCCTCCTCAGTACCAATCAGTATACCAAATATCAAGGCTCTAGCTCAAATACTTTTTGAGATATATTGCTAACGAGATTTCAATGTTATTTTATTAAAAGGGCAATAACTCTAAAATTGGAGATAATTCGGATAAGAAAAAATATGGGTCACCTATTATTTCATGAGGAATCCATATATGAAATTTCAAAACATTAGCATACATGGTTCTAAGCTTATGCAATACACAAGAAAGCAACAAATGGCCAAAAATTGCAAAGTGCCATAACTCCAACAAAATTTCTTAAAATTTGTTAAAAATTTAATCAGATGATCTCCTCCTCAGCCCCAATCAGTATACCAAATCAAGGTTGGTCGGTAAATACCAGTGGCGGGAATTCCCACCACTGGTATTTACCGGTAATTACCGTCCTGGGAAATACTTCAAATTTCAGCAAAAATGGGAAATACTGGGAAATAGTGGGAAATATGATCTTTATGTTATTTCATTAAAAAACACTATTAATATTAGTGTAATTCAATTGAAATAATGAACAATTAGCTATTTTGCAGCATACCTCCCCATACATATACATGTATGTCAACAGTCTTGCAAATGAGTGTACTGGTGTTTGTTTGTTTGTGTTGAGGTTTTACAGCCCAGTCAACCCAATAGTGTACTGGTGTGTTTCATCCCTGTGACAGTATCTCATTTTTAGGGTGCAGAGAGTTATTTAAAATCACTTATATGCTATAGAAGATGAATACCATAATGATCCTAAGATTTGGGACAGACAGACCTGGGAAAACAGTGCAGATCCAGATCAGACTGCTCCTTCACGAGGGTTTGCCATTAGAACTATGCATTTTGCATGCTTTAGTGTAATGATAAAACCACATTGTTCAAATTTTGGGCGAATTACAACAACATCTTTGGATGTCTGAATTTTTAGGATGTTTACACTAGACCATGTGTCAATGAAAGGTTTGTTTGCAAGTTTGTCAATACAAGTAAGCCAAAAGGTTTCTTAAATAATCTACAGGTCCTCTCCAAAGTATTTATTTTCAAGTCAAGTCAAATAGCTGAAAGTTAAAAACTAATATTTCAGAATCACAGTTTTGAAAAGAAATTATATACATACTATATGAAGGTAACAGACTATAGATCTTTCAGGTAGTTCAATATGAAGTGAAGAGTATTTCCCGCCGTCCTGGAAAATACGAGTATTTCCCGCTTTTTTGCCAACCTTGTACCAAATATCAAGACTCTAGCTCAAATACTTTTTGAGATATCTTGCTAACAAGATTTCAATGTTATTTTATTATTAAAAGGGCAATAACTCTAAAACGGGAGATACATTTAATTCGGCTGAGAAAAAAAATACGGGTCACCTATTTTTTCATGAAGCACCCATATATGAATTTTCAAAACATTAGCATATATGGTTCTAAACTTATGCTATGCACATGAAAGCAATAAGATCAAATAGCCAGTTATGCAAAAAGCCATAACTCCAACAAAAAGTCATTAAACTGGCTGAAAATTTAATCAGGTGATCTCCTCCTCAGTCCCAATCAGTATACGTACCAAATATCAAGACTGCTATCTTGCTAACGACATTTCAATGTTATTTTATTAAAAGGGCAATAACTCTAAAATAGGAGATAATTCTGATAAGAAAAAAAATGAGGGTCGCCTATTTTTTCATGAGGAATCCAATTCCATATATGAATTTTCAAAACATTAGCATACATGGTTCTGAACTTATGCAATGTACATGAAAGCAACAAATGGCCAAAAATTGCAGAGGGCCATAACTCCAACAAAATTCCATAAAATCTGTTGAAAATTTAATCAGGTGATCTCCTCCTCAGCCCCAATCAGTACACCAAATATTAAGACTCTAGCTCAAATACTTTTTGAGATATCTTGCTAATGAGATTTCAATGTTATTTTATTTAAAGGGCAATAACTATAAATTGGCAGATAATTCGGATGAATCCATATATGAAATTTCAAAACATTAGCATACCTGGTTTAAAGTTATGCTATGCACCAGAAAGCGTGATGAACAAACAAACGAATGCACGAACAAACAGACAAGCCAGAAGCAATATACCCCAATTTTTTTCAAAGTTGGGGGCATAATTACAAATGTACATGTATATACCGGGTAAGGTGACTGTTTACGGTGAATAGACACATCTGGAGATTTTGACTTCATTTTTGTCAGAGTTGACTTTTGTGACTTCCTGTATACCTTCCTGTACATCAACCCCTTCTGAAAAGGGCTCTACTCTGAAAGGAAAGAATTTGCTCCCCATGGGAGCCTTTTAGAATGGACCCTGTTTTTGAAGGGAGCAAAAACAATTTTCATAAAGTTGCCTCTCTCTTGAAAGTGTATGTATAGAGAAAATACATGTATAAAAGAAACTTACTCCCTTTCTGCTGAGATTGTTTTCTGAGATTCATCCAACTTCAGTTCTATTAATGCAAGTCTGTCTTCTGCTAAACTACCTTCCGCTTCTTCTACTGTAGCAATGTCTAACTTATCCTTAGCTGCCCCTGTGTTTGATTGTAATGAAGATTTATCACTGTCTTTTACATCAATGATCTCAATCTGAGTGGAAGATGTGTCACTACTAATTTGCATATTTGCTAACTTGTTCTCATTTTGACTGTCAGGCTCCATGACACTAGCACTAATTAAATTATTAGAATCTGAGCTTGTTGAGGTAGCTGTTTCATTTTTATCACTCTTAGTCTTATCAGGTTTTATTTCCTTTAGCTGCTGATTTTGATTTACTAATTCATCTTTCTCACGCTTCAGAGTATTATTTTCCTTGATACAAGCATCAAGCTTTGCTCTAAGCTGTCTATTCTCTTCCCTAGCTTTATTACGCTCATTCCTGACTTTGCACCACTTTTCACGCCAGTTGGCAGTGCAGTCAGACCACCATCGCATTGTCTTTTCCATCTGAGCTGCTCTGGCACGAATTTCCTCTAGCTCACGTTGTCTCAGTTCTTCACGATCATCCCAGTCATTATTTACATGTTGCTGGGCCATAACAGGAGTCTGGCTCCCATCCCTACTGGGAACAGGGGAAGGGGCCATAGGCAACTGTGGTCCATGATTTGGAGTAGCCCGAACATATGATACATCCCCTTTTGAAGCAGCCCCTGGATTTTGTTTCTGACTCATTCTCAAATTTATATTTAATAAATCATAAAAAGAAGCTTATGAATTCAGCATATCGCAGAACCATTTTATAAACAATCAGAATGCATTGTGGTTGAGACTATTCAAAGAACACAGCAAGAAGCAGTCTTACAAAATCCTTCTAAATACATTTCTAAGCCATTGTTGACTATGGGTTACAAGTTGTTGACTATATCTGAAAAAAAAAATATAAAATAAAATAATAAAAATTAAAACAACAACAAAAAAGCAAAAAAACAACAACAAAAACACACACACACACACACACACACAAACAAAAACAACAGTAAGTACATAAATAGAATACTTAGCCACTGTGTGTATGTGTGTGGAGTACTGAGGGGAGAACAGTGTGTTAAAATTGCTTTCAACAATCAATCAGTCATATCACAACTGTACCTATATGACAAAAAGTTGATTCTATGATGCTGCTCCATTGAAATGTCACAATAAAAGAGACACAGTTTTGTATTTGACCAATTCATACCTTTCTGACTTCAGGCTAACCAATCTACTCTTAGGTGCACTTCATGCTCAGCACCAAGTAAACGAGCAGCTACATGTACAGTTTTACTAGTGCCAGTTCTTTTGTATGGCAAATGTCCTAAAACTTCCAACACTTTATGGTATTCAATAGCCTTTGACAAGATGCTTTTTTTTTTCAATTCAAAAGTATAGATATTTTTCTTATTTCTCCATAAAAAACATATGTTATGGGTACTCATTAGAAGTGCCTCAGGGAGGCACTACTTGTGTTGTGGGTACTCATTAGAACTGCCTCAGTGAAGTGCTATATATGGTGTGGGTACTCATTAGATGCACCTCAGTGAGGTGCTTCATATGGTGTGGGTACTCATTAGAATACCCACAACATATGTTTACATGGACAATTTAGAAAAATAATTACCTGATACCCACTCTCATCTAGACCTATGGTATTCCATACATTTTTTGCCTCATTTCATTGTTTTATAAGTTTTTGCTTCACAAAATACTCAGTGGCATGGCAAACTGTCGCAGTACCGACACTGATGAGACTTCTGGGTCTGCAATGTTTGCATATACATGGACCATCTGGGTCGGCAATGTTTGCATACCTCATTCTGTAAAATATGTTGGTATAAAGAATTTGTGGACCGCTTTGACCTGCATAATGCATAACAGACTGGCATACCTTTAACAAAATGGAACCCTTCGTGTTGTCACTGGCAGTGTAGTTTTCATAGCCTTTGAGTTGCTGCAAAACAGGTAGTCTCCCACCTTTGCCTACATGTATATGAGATAGGCTTTTGCCCATGTGAGAAACTTCTACCTCACATGACCACGCTGGTCCTGGGAACAATCCACTTAAAGGTGGGAGAAAAAGAATCTATCATGAGCAAGTCCATGCAGGATAGGGAAATCTCACCCTCAGGGTAGGAATTTCAACCACGGACTTGGCAAGCCTCGTCCCTATTTGAAATTCCTACCCTGAGGGTAAGATTTCCCTATCCTGCATGGACACTCATGATGGATTCTTATATTCTCAAGTCGGAAACCAAACTTCATGTGTGTCATTAATGAGCTCTGGGGCCTGGATAATTGAGTTCTTTATTACAGTAACTCAGTAAGTCGAAATATTTTAAGAATGTCATGATACTAGGGTCAATTTTTAATGTATGTCACCTGTCATGAACTGTACACTGACATTACATACAAATTTTCTGCAACTAGAGACATTTGCATGAAATTTCAAATCCTCCTTTCTGGGAAAAATAAGAATATAACAAATTGTTGTCCGTTAGCCATGGTTAAGCTTGGACAAATCCATTTAATTTGTGTGGGAGAATATTTAGTTTCTATGTTTCTATGCATTTCAATGCAAAAAAAAAAAATTACAGACCCTGATCAAATGCTGTGTTCTGTGACTTCTGATCTTAGTCTACACAGGTTGTCAAAATACACTTTGTGCAATATATATTCAGCAGACAACATTTTGAAATATGTTTCTTTCTTTTTTTCTTTTTTTCAGAAGAAAGGTTTTGACAGTACATGAAAATTGTCTCTATTACTGTTTTCTGGAAAAATAAGAAAACATCATCAGTTTGTCGTCTGCTGAATCAGCCCAGAAAGTGGTAAAGGTTAAGTTTGGACAAATCCATTTAAATGAAGTGTGTGTGGGAGCTTTATATCTTGACATACATGTATCATGCTGGATATTGTCTCCAATGGTGACAATTTTGCAAGAAAAGCCAAGAATATGAAAAATGTTTCATTATGTTCTGTATTTCTATATACCCGTCGCAGAGCTAAACTACGAAGGGAAGTAACTCAATCTATGAAAATTGTAAAGCTATAAATAAGATCCTTATTATTCCAAAATATTCTTCCAAACTTGGACATATTATCTGTTTATACATTATTTAACAGTGTATGTCTAAATTTAGGTAACTGGTCAACTCGTACCTTAGTCAACTCGTACCTATTTTTGGTCAACTCATACCCGTTTTCTGGTCAACTCATACCTAGTTTGGTCAACTCGTACCTCTTAAAACAAGAGCTCCGCCAAGCGGGGCATTATACGCCCGTGGCAAGTAATAAGATGCAGCACATTAACTGGGTCCTGTATAATTCAGTGCTCCGGATATAAACTGTAAGTGGAATTACCAAAAAAAAAAAAAAAAAAAAAAAAAAAAAAAATTAAAAAAAAATTCATTGGGGCATAATCTCTGCTGATATTTGGTGAACTGTAACCTAAGGGTCCAAGCTGGCCAGAAATTAAGGGAGAAGTGACTTCTCCCTCCTGTGAAAATAGGGAGAAGTTTGCTGCTTCTAGGGAGAAGTGCTTTCTGACGGAGGGCACACCACAGAAGCATGGCTATATTATAAGCTCATATGAGCCTTTGGCACACTATTACCTCTAAACAATATGCTGTGAAAAGTTTACAAAAACTCTCAAAGGGGCATAAATCTGCAAATATTTGGTGCACTGTAACATCAAAATAATATGTGCTGCTCCACATCACTGTGTAACTACATGTATTTATGAAGTTTCAGCTTGATGTAAACTGTAGGAGGATTTAGCCGGAAACAAAAAATTAATAGAAATTTTCAAAGGGGTTTAACTCTGCTAATATTTGGTGGACTGTAACCTTGAAATAATATGCGCTGCTCCACATCATGGTCTTACTACTAATCAAGTTTCAGCTTGATCGGATGTAAACTGTAGGAGGATTTAGCCGGAAACAAAAAATTAATAGAAATTTTCAAAGGGGTTTAACTCTGCTAATATTTGGTGGACTGTAACCTCAAAATAATATGCGCTGCTCCACATCATTGTCTAACTGTACATGAAGTTTCAGCTGGATTGGATGTAAACTGTAGGAGGATTTAGCCATAAACTAAAAATTAATCAAAATTTTCAAAAGGGTATAAGTCTGCTAATATTTGGTGGACTGTAACTCGAAACAATATGCGCTGCTCCACATCATGGTCTAACTATACATGAAGTTTCAGCTTGATCGGATGTAAACAGTAGGAGGAGTAAGCGGGAAATGAAAAGTCTACTGAAATTTTCAAAGGGGCATAACTCTGCTAATATTTGGTGGACTGTAACCTCGAAACAATATGTGCTGCTCCACATCATGGTCTAACTATACATGAAGTTTCAGCTTGATCGGATGTAAAATGTAGGAGGAGTTAACCGGAAATGAAAAGTTTACAGAAATTTTCTAAGGGGCATAACTCTGCAAACATTTGGTGGACTGTAACCCCAAAACAATATGCGCTGTGCCACATCATGGTCTAACTATATACCAAGTTTCAGCTTGATCGGATGTAAACTGTAGGAGGAGTTAGCCGGAAGCGAGAAGTCTACTGAAATTTTCAAAGGGACATAACTCTGCTAATATTTGGTGGACTGTAACCTCGAAACAATATGCACTGCTCCACATCATGGTCTAACTATACATGAAGTTTCAGCTTGATCGGATATAAAATGTAGGAGGAGTTAACCAGAAATGAAAAGTTTACAGAAATTTTCTAAGGGGCATAACTCTGCAAACATTTGGTGGACTGTAACCCCGAAATAATATGCGCTGTGCAACATCATGGTCTAACTATATACATGTACCAAGTTTCAATTTGATCGGATGTAAACTGTAGGAGGAGTTAGCCGGAAACGAAAATGTTTACCGACAGACGCCATACCCGGTAACATAATACGTCCCGTTTTTCAAACGGGCGTATAAAAAGAGAGTGGATAGACAGAGGAGTGGATAGATAGATAGATAGATAGATAGATAGATAGATAGATAGATAGATAGATGGGTAAATGACAAACAGTGAAGACCCATTTAGGATGCTGCAGAAGGCTGCTTCTGATCAGGGTCTCCACTGTTTGCGAACTGTTTAACCATTTTTATTTAAAGAACATCGGAATCACTAGACTTTCTTAAAATCAAAATTAGAATCTTCTAATATATAATGTGGGGTACATTATTCAGTCTATAAATGGCTTACAGTTTTGCAAGTCTCAACAGCTCAAAGGAAGTATTTTTTAACACTTTTGCATGCTGGCTAACAAATTCAGCTGATGAGATTTTGAAATATTTTTTCTTACTCTTTCCAAGAAAATAGGATCTGACACTTAATGCAGATTGTCTCCTAAGAAGACAATTTGCATTAAGTGTTGGATCTCATTTTCTAAGTACATGTAAATGTAGAAGAATCACTTCAGTTTGTCATCTGCTGAATCTGCCCATAGCATGGTAAGTGTTAAAGTCAAGGTATGCAATGGTATTCAATGACTGTAGGCAAACAATGAATACATCTCTAGATGTATTTATTTTTCTATCATGAGTTTTAATATTTTGTTATCTTTCCATAGGTGAAGTAAAATCAAAATAAACACAGCAGTATTACTGTAACATGTTTCGGATATATTCCTTCTTCAGACAGTATACATAATAACAACATGAAAAGGAAATGATGTTAAAGCACCAAATGACGTTGACGTCAGCAGGAAGTGATGTAAAAAGCGCCAAAACGACGTTGACGTTATTGGACGTTACATGCTTTAAAATGCAAATTGAAACAATGTAACTGGATCAAAAATACCTGAATGGTAAATGATACAAATGTTTCCATAAATAATAGGTCCTATAATAGTGCGTAACATGGAAACAACAGTTGTGTCTCAAAATTAAATTGTAAAAATCAATTAAGCCTGTGTGCATCAATTTCCACAAGACACATTTAGTATCCCCCCACCCCCACCACCTCCCCCCAAAAAAACCCCCAAAAAACTTGCACACCAGCACAGTCTGATAAGTCTTATTAACTTAGACTAAATATAGTCCATTAATTATGAAGCGGGAGGACCCCTATCAGACTGCACAGCTGCGCAGGCTGATTGGAGTCCTCGCTGAGGGCACACATTTACCTATAGAAACTTCCGCACCCCAGCTCAATTAAAATTTGTAGAGCACTTTAGCATTTAGTCCTTTAGGATATAAAGTATCCAACTTATGGATCCAGTATGTCTCTTTGAGCAGTCTTTGCATATTATCAGAAACTCGATCAATAGGCATAAATCTAAAATTACACTGAATGTTCATCAGAATTGAAGTGAATCGCAACATATGATGAAAAGTTGGGATCATCCATATTTCTAATGTTAAATTTATGACTGTTCATACGCATAGACAGTAACTGATGTGTTTGACCAACATACTGCATTTTACATTTTTTACAAGTAATAAGGTAAATCACATCATTAGATGCACATGTACCACTGAAACGTAGTTTAAATGTCTCGTTGGTGTTAGTACTGGTAAAATTAGTACCTTCTATGATATCTTTCCATGAAATATATGTTGTGACAAACCATTAGAAGTGCATCAATTAGACTCTTCAAATGAGTATCCTCAGCATATGTTTTCGTGGAGAAATAAGGAAAATATTTATCTGGATATTCCTCTTTTCTGGAGCTATGCGGAATGCGTTATGTGCAGGCAGATCTAAGCAAACACTGCTAACTTACTCCCAGCTCATGGCTTCATTCAATTACAGTTGATTCTGGTTATTCTGGTTATTTTGAAGTTCAAGGGACTCTCTGAAGTACGAGATATTGGTTCCTCGGCATATCAAATTTGCAGAACCCTTAAACCGTCAGTCACAATAGCAGCAAAAAATAATTTTTATTTTCTTTTTCATAGAATAAAGTCTTGACATTTCATGTGAATCATCTGCCTAGCAGATGCTTCACATGATAATGTAAGACTTATTTTCTCTGAAAAAATAAATAAAAGATTCAAAATGCTGTCTGCTACAAATTTTGCTTGGCGCTTTATGGGTTTATGAATAAATAAATTGAACAATCACATTCCACAAATTAATATGTAATTTGACAACTGAAATTAGATACTACGGTATGACAACCCATAATAGGCATGATTTGAAAAAAAGTTGACTATATAAGGTACGAGTTGACCAGAAACCTAAATTTACACAAATCATGGTAAACTTGATAATAGAGTTGGATTTCGGTAATTTAATATTAGATAGATTCGGTAGATTCCAGTAAATATTGGATTTCGGTATTCCCAAATACCGGGCTTCATATACAGTAATACAGTAACAAGCCAACACCCTGTGATGAACATGAATGTTCTGTAATTAAGTCTTTCTTTTTTTTCAAAGTCAATTCTTGTTAAAAGCACTGCCAAGAAAACTTGGCTCTTTTCATAAATATATTAAAATATTACTCGTCTCAGTGCTAGAAAATACCTCGGATACAATACAGAATTAGACTAAAGTAATTACAGTTACCAAAGCTCGCGAATAATGATAAACATCTATACAGAATTACCAATTACTAAACCAAAACAAGTGCACGAGATCTGAACGTAAAATTGCGAGATCTGAAACTCTAGACTGGTGATTCGTTTATTACTGCACTTTAAACCATTTCCTTTTGTCAACTTAAACGAAAAATAGAGACTGAATTACAGTCTTCAGGGTTGTTTACTTCCGGAGAAATGTGACAGCTTGAGACTGAAATGCCTGCAATATCAAGCAATAGAATTAGCAAAAAGACATGATTTTTCTAGATTTGCCCCCTGAATTGATAACAAACTGTCTACTTTCGGTTTGCGGTAGAGACCTGTCATGTGTCAGTCAAACCTGCACGCTTCTAAACGAAATCTGTTCCATAGATACACTGTGGCAGAACAGGTGTTCGAAAGGTATATATATGACCTAAACGCGAGCACAGAACAGACCTATCTGTAGTCTCTTCAAAAGTCTTTCACAGCATTATTAAAGAATGAATATCAGTATATTAAAAATATATGTAAATCAATAAAAATAATAAAAATAATCAGCAAAATATGTTTGTGACACTGACACTCGTTTCTTCTCACTTCATGATGCTTATTAGTGAGACTCAAATTTTGTCCTGCCAACTTCCGGTTACAACTTCCAGGAAGAAAAAGGAAGAAAATATTGGTCAGATCGATTTGTGCTGAAAGTATATCATTGTATGTTACTTTTCTTTGATCATATTCTCTATCGTAGAGCTCACTTCGTTAGCGACGCGCTCTGCTCGCTATTACTCTCCATAGATGTTTTCGTCGAGTGTAATGAAAACATTAGTATTTTTACGAATGCAAAGCATATGTGAAAATTTTGAATGTTCTTATTACAGGAGATGAAAATTTCTATGGTATTCACTGAAAAAGAGTAAACTTCCCTTTCTTTTCTTGTTTACAGCCAATGCACGCTTTGATCTGATGTCAACTTACATTGCCAAACAAAACATGAATGTCGTGGAATAGCTGGGATATTGTCTTTCCCTTTGCAAAGCCCTGGGATATGCCCTGCACTGTGGGGACATTTTTTTATGTCAAATCCCTGGTAAAGGTTCCTGCCCCAGGGGTTATATCCAATCCTATCACATAAAATAAATTCCATTTTCTTACAGTATGATCTGATGCAATGAAGTTTTCAATAATTACTGCCAGAAAGGTCCGATATTAATCTTTTTCGATGTCTAATCTAGTAGAATAAACAGCCTGCTCAACATGGACTGATGCTGACAGGGTCATGACATTTTTTATATATTTTCCCGGCTGTTTTTTTGGGTTTCAAAAGCCTGGCATATCCATGGCATGCCTGGGATACCTCTTAGGTAAAAGCATGGTACTTAAGCCCCCGCAAGGCCCCTGCATTCCCCGGCCCCATAGGGGCCATAGTTGCAAATGATGTGCAAATGAAGAGCTGGAGAGACAAAAACAAAAACATTTTGGCAAATCAAAATAATCTTGTTACCAAAATGTTCCTTACATTCTAACTAAGATAATGCATACTAACACTTGATAGGTTTGCTCCGAAATAGAGAAGTTAGACGAGTTAAAAAAATGGAAGTGGGATCGGCATCTATTAGAGAAACAATGAAGACAAAGTAATCAGAAAGAAGAGTGATAATAACATGACCATATCCTTTCACTGACAGGGGTCATCCTAGAGGGTGATTTGGGAGAAAAAGTCTCCCTAAGTTGGCTGACTTCTTCCTATCTTGAGCTGAGGGAGAAGTGAAAATGTATAGAATGTATGAGTCTATACATTATAGAATGTATGAGGAAATCCAAAATTTGGACCAAAACTTCTCCCTGAAATTCTGAAATAGTTGCAAAACTTCTTCCTCTCTGAAAGCTCTAGGATGACCCCTGCACTGTATGAATTCATACAGTGAAAGAATACGGTTTTTCATGTGAAAAATAACATGGTCATGTTATTGAGTGAAAATAACATGACCATGTTATTTTTCATGTGAAAAAACACATCCTTTCACTATATGAATTCATACAGTGAAAGGATACAGTTTTTCACATGAAAAGTAACATGACCAATTTATACAGTGAAAGGATACATTTTTTCGCGTGAAAAATAACATGACCATGTTATTGTTCACATGAAAAACCATACATTTTCACTGTATGAAATCATACAGTGAAAGGATACAGTTTTTCATGTGAAAAATTAAATGGTCATGTTATTTTCAATCCTCTTATTGATTACTTCCATTGTCTTCAATGTTTCCCTATCATTTTTATTTATTTTGGATAATATATCATATTCAGCCTAATTACTGCACCGTGTGCTTAGGTTTTTCAAAATTACTGGGAAAAATTGTGTTTAACTATGTATCCACCTATATTAAGGGTACACTTCAAAAAAAAAAAAGAAAAGATCAAAAGGACTTACATGTACATGTATCTAATGATGGTTATGTGATGTTTTTGTGAATTTGTTTTTCTGAATTTCTCAATAAAAGCTTATGTTGTGGGTACTCATTTGATTGCATCAAATTCTCGATACAATTCAAATGGGTACCCACAAAGTATGCTTTTATAAAGAAGTAGACAAAAAACACAAGGGCCGTAATCTGAAGACTACGAAATTGCTTGACTGTGCGCTTATAGGGGTATGTGTGGTAATTAGGTCGAATATGGTACAATGATTTCACTGTTTGCAATAAAATAAACAATTATATATGTATATATGTTATATGTTTAATGCTGAATAAATTATCTGTAATTGCATAGAATAGGGTTGGGACAGTTGGAGATTTTGCACTCCAGTACCAAAGTCCTTTATACCCACAGGTAACTGGGACCCTAGTCTACACACATTCTTTCTGTACTGCATCTCCCCAAAATATACAAATGCAAGTGGTTTGAATAAGTTACTGTCCAGTACACAGGAAAAGAAACTAGAGGAGTGTGGTAGCACAGTGGTTAGCGCAAGTTGGCTTCTGGTGCTAGAGGTCTTGGGGTTTGATCCCCTTGTTTTTTTTTTTGTTTTTTTTGTTTTGTTTTTAGCTCACCTGAGCACGAAGTGCTCATGGTGAGCTATTGTGGTCAGTCAATGTCCGTCGTCCGTCGTGCGGCGTCAACAATTGCTTTAAAAGCCTACTCCTCCTACACCCCTGGGCCAATTGACTTGATACTTGGTAGGAAGCATCGGGGTGACTTGTAGATCAAAAATAGGTAAAATCGTGCCGATCAGAAATCCAAGATGGCCGCCATCTTGAAAATCTATTTTTCGCTTCTACTCCTGAACCGAAAGGCCAATTGACTCCAAACTTGCTAGGAGCCATCAAGGTGACTTGTAGATCAAAAGTACCTAAAATCATGCCGATCGGAAATCCAAGATGGCCACCATGGCTGCCATCTTGAAAATCTATTTTTCGCTTCTTCTCCTGAACCGAAAGGCCAGTTGACTCCAAACTTGCTAGAAAGCTTCAGGGTGACTTGTAGATCAAAAATAGCTAAAATTGTGCCGATCAGAAATCCAAGATGGCCGCCATGGCCGCCATCTTGAAAATCTATTTTTCGCTTCTTCTCCTGAACCGAAAAGCCAATTGACTCCAAACTTGCTAGGAAGCATCAGGGTGACTTGTAGATCAAAAGTAGCTAAAATCGTGCTGATTGGAAATCCAAGATGGCTGCCATGTTGAAAATCTATTTTTTGCTTCTTCTCCTGAACCGAAAGGCCAGTTGACTCCAAACTTGCTAGGAAGCATCAGGATGACTTGTAGATCAAAAATAGCTAAAATTGTGCCGATCGGAAATCCAAGATGGCCGCCATGGCCGCCATCTTGAAAATCTATTTTTCGCATCTACTCCTAAACCCAAAAACCAATTGACTCCAAACTTGGTAGGAGGCATTGGGGTGACTTATAGATCAAAAATAGCTAAAATCTTGCCTGTCAGAAATCCAAGATGGCCACCATGGCAGGCATCTTGAAAATCTATTTTTCGCTTCTTCTCCTGAATCGAAAGGCTAGTTGACTGCAAACTTGCTAGGAAGCATCAGGATGACTTGTAGATCAAAAATAGCTAAAATCGTGCCGATCAGAAATCCAAGATGGCCGCCATGGCCGCCATCTTGAAAATCTATTTTTCGCTTCTTCTCCTGAACCGAAAGGCCAATTGACTCCAAACTTCTTGAAAATCTATTTTTCGCGTCTACTCCTAAACCCAAAAACCAATTGACTCCAAACTTGGTAGGAGGCATTGGGGTGACTTATAGATCAAAAATAGCTAAAATCGTGCCTATCGGAAATCCAAGATGGCCACCATGGCAGGCATCTTGAAAATCTATTTTTCGCTTCTTCTCCTGAACCGAAAGGCTAGTTGACTGCAAACTTGCTAGGAAGCATCAGGATGACTTGTAGATCAAAAATAGCTTAAATCGTGCGGATCAGAAATCCAAGATGGCCGCCATGGCCGCCATCTTGAAAATTTATTTTTCGCTTCTTCTCCTGAACCGAAAGGCCAATTGACTCCAAACTTGCTAGGAAGCATCAGGGTGACTTGTAGATCAAAAATAGCTAAAATCGTGCCCATCAGAAATCCAAGATGGCCACCATCTTGAAAATCTATTTCTCGCTTCTTCTCCTGAACCGAAAAGCCAATTGACTCCAAACTTGCTAGGAAGCATCAGGGTGACTTGTAGATCAAAAGTAGCTAAAATCGTGCCGATAGGAAATCCAAGATGGCCGCCATCTTGAAAATCTATTTTTTGCTTCTTCTCCTGAACCGAAAGGCCAGTTGACTCCAAACTTGCTAGGAAGCATCAGGATGACTTGTAGATCAAAAATAGCTAAAATTGTGCCGATCGGAAATCCAAGCTGGCCGCCATGGCCGCCATCTTGAAAATCTATTTTTCGCGTCTACTCCTAAACCCACCAAAACCAATTGACTCCAAACTTGGTAGGAGGCATTGGGGTGACTTATAGATCAAAAATAGCTAAAATCGTGCCTATCGGAAATCCAAGATGGCCACCATGGCAGGCATCTAATTTGGATCTGCACTGGCTGCTTAAGATAATGAATATACCACAATCTCACCTTTTTGAACACTATTGTTGGGATCCAAAACAGGTTGGTTAAACAACCTTATTAACCTCAAATAAAAATGTATAGATTATGTAGAGAATGACCATTTATGGTAATTTTTTCCTATATGATCTGTACATTTTTTTTTTTTTTTTTTTTTTCTATCCCTGAACTGTGGTTCATCCAAAATTGTGGTATAACATCCAAAATTGTGGTATAACAAAATGTGTTATGGAGATGATAATGTGTGTAAAGAAAATGTTTAATCACTGCAGACCCAGGTCGGACTGATTTGAGTTTCATAGTACTGTGCTTACACTAGGCAGTCTGAATGTTGGGCAATGGTTTTAGGTAATTTTTATAGGCAGTCAGGGGAAAACCTGCTCTGTGACATGTGAACAAATGCATTAATCAGACAACAGTCTGATGGGTGCCTTTTTTCATGAGCTGCTAAGACTTAAACCGCTGAATAGACACAAATCAAAACTATTAAGTTGATACTGAGACTGAACAGGCAGGGTCTTTACCTTGCCATGTCAGACACCAAAGATATATATTCTTGTGGTATGGCTTATATGTGCCCTGGCATTCCCCTGACTGGGTCAGTTTTTGTTTTGCCAGACTGAGCATGTAATGTTTTTGGTCTGTTTGTTACAATAACTGTACAATTGTGTTTGAGGTTTGAGGTTTACAGTTAAAAGCTATAGAAATACAGGTCACATCAGGGGGAAAACCCATTTATAAGTAGGCTGCATGAATTAGCAAATGCTAGTGATGGTTATATATGGGTTTTGCCATGATGTACACAACAACCATTTTTTGACACGGAGCAGATAAACCATGTTACTTTTTAAATAATCATGTTATATCTGAACAAAAATGTGTGTATTGGGCAGAAGAATGACCAGTTATGGTAATTTTTCTGTGTAATCTTCACATTTTTTGGAGCCATCTTTGAACCTTGTTATATTAAAAACTTTGTTATAACACCGTGCTATAGAGGGGTTTCATGTGTACAAGAGGAATCCTAAAAATATGGACACATACAAAAACATATATGACACGTGCCAGGGTGTCTAGATGGTATCATTGTAGACATGTGTTAAATCATGAACTGAATGGCAAGTAGTATAGATCCAGATCAGATTACTCCTTCAGGAGCAAACTGAATGGGGTCTGAAATACTTTGTCTGGATGAAACTGTTTTGAACATTTGGACTCAAAAGGGTAGTAAATTTGTATAAGTTCTGTAATATTATGAACTAAACGTTTATATGGTTTAAGACAAACTGGTGTAAGGCACAGTCAGTATGCCTTCCTATTATATATACATGTATATATATTTGTAGGCCCCGGTAATGTTGCATTACAAAATGGTTTTAACTTGATGGTAAAAAGGAAAAAAAAAAAAAAAAAAAAAAAATGATTTTGAAAAGATACATATGGCACACATTGAACTGCCGTTATGACCTTCACATGCTCATTGCACACTATTTGAGTTTGAACCACTATATTACTGAAAAGTATTACTGTTACAAATTAAGCTGCTAGCATTTTCCTGTTTTACCAGGTCCCCGAGGCTGTGGCACCTTTTTTTTTTTTTTTTTTTTTTTTTAATGCTTGACTCGATGGAGCATGAAGTCTGCTCCAGTGCATTGGTGTTAGAATGCCAACTATTGTTGGCATTTTGGCATTTGTGAGCTGGATAACTGATTGGCTTGGGCGATTTGAGCATAAAAAATTCCATTGATTCTGACAGTTTTTAATATTTATGAAAAGATAAAGTTCTTTGCTCATTTTAGTTGCGATCGGAAGGATTTTTTACAGCCATGGGGTCAGATGTCTAGTGGCGTGAATAGCCATGAGTTTTTAGGGTCAATGTGACAGTTCAAGGTGAGCCTGTAATAAAAATGTGCGAAATGAAATACACCATGCTCAAAGAAAAAGGCAAAATTCTTACAAAACAAAAAAGCAAAATGGGTGCAATGTTCAAATAAAAGCGGATAAGTACAAAATTTATCCAAGATTTAATGGGTTATATCTAAGAATATGTTTAATCATCAGAAAAGTTTTTTTTAAGTATAAATCCAAGAGATTCAATATCCCTATTTCTTTATGTTTGTATTTTGTTTGTTTTCTTATTGTGATCATATATATTTTACTTTGTTCCAATGTGCTGGCCTGGTGGGATTTTATTGGAAAAATGATGAATTAAGTGTTTCTGTGTATAAACATGGCTGAATTAAAAATATTGTCCTACAATGTTCAGGGTTTAGGGGATATCAGTAAAAGAACAGATGTTTTTGATTTCTTAAAAAACACAAATTTTGACATTTACTGTCTACAGGAAACACATTTTACTGATAGAGAGGAAAAATTAATACTGAATTCATGGAATGGCGAATGTCTTTTCAACAACTACAGATCAAATGCTAGGGGAGTTGCAATTTTGTTTGGTAAAAATATGGAATATAAAGTTCACAAAAAGATAACAGATAATGAAGGAAACTTTCTTGTTGTAGATATAACAGCACAAAGCAAAAGATTCACTTTAATTAACATTTATGGCCCAAATACCGATAGTCCTAGCTTTTACCAGAAAATATTTCAACATATTGAAGAGATAGATAATAGTGAATATATTATATGTGGTGATTTCAACTTAGTACTTGACCCATATATGGATTGCTCGAATTACAAAAACATAAATAATCCTAAAGCCAGAGACACCCTTTTAGAATATATGGAAATTAATGACATTATTGATTCATTTCGTGAACTCCATCCACAACTTAAACGTTATACTTGGAGGAAAAGAAGTCCACTAAAACAGGCAAGATTAGATTTTTTTTTAACCTCTGAGGGTATGTATCAGTACGTTAAACATAATGAAGTAGGAACAAGTTATAGATCAGATCATTCACTGGTAACATTGGAATTAAGTTTTAATGACATAAATCATGGGAAATCCTACTGGAAGCATAACAATTCTTTGCTTACTGATCTCGAATATTTAAAAACTATGAACACAAAAATTACAGAAGTTAAGAAACAGTATGCCTTACCAGTATACAATATTGATGAAATAGAAAGAACTCCGGACATGGATTTACAGTTTAACATAAATGATCAATTGTTTTTAGATGTGCTATTGATGGAATTAAGAGGACAGTCAATCTCCTATGCCAGTTATAAAAATAAACAAAAAAATAACTTAGAAAAAGAACTTATAAATAAAATCACACTACTAGAAAATAACTTAAATGAAAATAAGATATTAGAACTTGATATATTAAAAACAGATCTCTACGAGCTAAGACAAGAAAAATTAAAAGGTAATTTGATAAGATCACGGGCTGAATATATAGACAAAGGTGAAAGACCAACCAAATACTTTTGTGGTCTAGAAAAACATAATTATGTTATAAAAACAATGCAGCAATTACAGAAAGATGACGGAACAGTTTTAATAGACCAGGAAATCATTTTAAAAGAAACAGAATTATTTTATAAGAATTTGTACTCCAGCAGGGAGACAGAGTTAGAAAATATAAACTTAAACAAATATGTAGGGCATAGTATGAAAAAAATTACTGATGAGCAAGCAGAAAAACTAGAAGGTCTTTTAACACTACATGAAATTTCAAATACACTGAAAAACATGAAAAATGGTAAAAGTCCAGGTTTAAGTGGATTTTCAGCTGAATTTTTTAAAGTTTTTTGGAAACAGCTAGGGACATTTATACTGAGATCTTTAAACTATGGCTATAAAATAGGGGAATTGTCAATAACACAAAAGCAAGGCATTATTACCTGCATTCCAAAAGACAATAAACCAAAAATATTTTTGAAAAACTGGCGACCATTAACACTTTTGGACACAGTGTATAAACTTGCATCTGGGGCCATTGCCAATCGAATTAAAACAGTTTTAGACTTAATAATAAACAACGATCAAACTGGCTTTATAAAAGGTAGATCTATTGTAGAAAACATACGAGTGATATATGATACAATGAAATTCACTGAGGATCACCATATTCCAGGATTATTATTACTTATAGATTTTGAAAAGGCTTTTGACTCTTTATCATGGGATTTCCTATATAAAGCACTGGAACATCTAAATTTTGGCGAATCAATCAGGAAATGGGTTAAAGTTTTTTATAATAATATTACATCTGCAGTAATTCTGTCAGGACATTTATCTTCTTTTTTCAACATAGAGCGCGGCTGTCGTCAAGGGGACCCACTCTCCCCTTACCTGTTTGTAATTTGTGCAGAGTTCCTTGCAACAAAGATAAGGAAAAATGAAAACATAAAAGGCATAAATATCAATAATGTAGAACTTAAGATTTCACAGTATGCAGATGACACATCAGCTATCTTAGATGGTACAGAAACATCGCTTAACCAAACACTGGAGGAACTTTTAAAGTTTTCAAAAATATCAGGTTTAAATATCAACTTAGATAAGACACAGTTAGTTTGGATTGGTTCAGAAAAATTTAGTACACGATCAATAAAAACAAAGTGGAAACTATTATGGGGTAATAATAAATTCAAATTATTAGGAATTCACTTTAATACAGATTTAGGAAAAATGATGAAAGAAAACTATATTCCAAAAATAACACAAATGGAAAAAGTACTGAAACAATGGAACAGACGGAGCTTATCACCTATAGGAAAAATTACAGTTATTAAAACACTAATTATACCACTATTTAATCTTCTGTTTATATCTTTACCAAATCCAGATGCCATTACAAGTGAAAAAATCAATAACACTCTTTCTGACTTCTTATGGAATAACAATCCAAAAATTAAAAAATCTGTTATTGTAAAACAGTATGCAGAAGGAGGACTCAAAATGACTAATCTTAATGCTTTTGTAAAAGCATTAAAATCTACATGGATAAGAAGACTTCTTTTAAGCGAAAATAAATGGCAAGAGTCAATAAAATTACATATTAACTTGGAGAAGTTGACAACATGTAACATAGAATACATTACAGATATTTACAATACAATTAAAAATCAGTTTTGGAAAGATGTATTAAAAGCGGTTATTGATATAAACTATAAAATGGAAAAAGATGAAGAACACATTTTGAAAAGTCCAATATTTTATAATAAAAATATTACAATAGGCAAAAAGCATGTTTTTCATAAAACTCTACACAATAAAGGTATCAGATTTGTCAATGACTTAGTAAATGAAAATGGAAAGTTCTACAGTTATCAGGAAATCAGGATACATACGGGAAGTCATTTGAACTTTTTGGAATATCAAGGAATAATAGATTCAGTAAAATCTTATTTAATAAGGTTAAATATGAGAATAACAAGAAAATTAGAAAACCCATTCATACCAAGTCATATCCAAATCTTCCTCCAGCAAAAATCAGGGGCGCAAGCAATGTATAATATGCTGAATAAAAATTCAGAACAACCAACAGGCAAGAAAACATGGAATGAGAAGTATAAGTTTACAGATCAAGAATGGGAGAAAATATACAATTACCCATTTAGTATAATAAAATATCCTGCTATACAATGGTTTCAGACAAGCATTAATCATAATATTTTGGTGACAAATACTCTTTTAGTTAAAATGAAGCTTAAAAATGATTCACAATGTTATTACTGCCATTCTCACGATGAAACAATACATCATCTTTTCTGGACCTGTGAAAAGATCCAGTTATTTCTTAATAAATTGTCACAGTGGCTGAAAAATAAAGGCATACAATGCAACATAGAGGAAGAATTGTTTATGTTTGGTCTAGACAGAAACAACCACATTCCAAAGCCACTTAATATAATTTTTCTCTATTCCAAATACTTTATATACATTACTCGCTGTAACAAGCGACAACTGCTCCTTGAAGTATTTAAGAAGAAATTACTTTTATTGTATAAAACACTTATGGAAATTTCTCTGTCAAAAAATGAGTTAACTGAATTCCAGAAAGACTGGTATCCATATCAAATGCTACTGAATGATATAGGTAAAATAGAAACTTAAATATTTGCCAACCCAACAGTCTATACAGTCAAAGCCTGACCCATCTGTGATGGTTGTTCAGAATACTGAAATCATTTGCAATAATTAAAAGCCTGATGGCATACATATTCAAAAACCAGGAATGCTTGGACTCTACACACCAAACCCCTTTACCCCAGTGTTTAACAGTTAAATATACAGATAACTTAATTACTGGTTCTGTAAAATGTATGCCAGGACAGTCCTTTGGAACACAGTTAAGTATATTCACCCAAAAAAGTCTTGTTCCCTATTTGTCTGTAGTATTACGGATAAATGTGTATATATATGCCACTATCACAGCTAATTTCTGTGTGAGAGGTAATTGTGAGAGAAAGGAGCACCCTTATATTTTACACATAAATTTATTATATATGTATAACATGTACGACAGGATCCAGACTGTCAGGGAGAATGCTGCTGAAGGGTGCTCATTATGTTAAGACATTATGTTAAGACAGAATGGTTGTCTGGAAAATACCTTTGGAAATGCCTGGTTTCCAGAGGTAATATGTAACAGGCATAATACAGAATAAATTGAACAAGATTAAAAAAAAAAAAAAAAAAAAGACTTATAGATCAAAAATAGCTAAAATCGTGCCTATCGGAAATCCAAGATGGCCACCATGGCAGGCATCTTGAAAATCTATTTTTCGCTTCTTCTCCTGAACCGAAAGGCTAGTTGACTGCAAACTTGCTAGGAAGCATCAGGATGACTTGTAGATCAAAAATAGCTAAAATCGTGCCGATCAGAAATCCAAGATGGCCGCCATCTTGAAAATCTATTTTTCGCTTCTTCTCCTGAACCGAAAGGCCAGTTGACTCCAAACTTGCTGGGAACCATCAGGGTGACTTGTAGATCAAAAATAGCTAAAATCATGACGATCGGAAATCCAAGATGGCCGCCATGGCCGCCATCTTGAAAATCTATTTTTTGCTTCTTCTCCTGAACCGAAAGCCAGTTGACTCCAAACTTGCTAGGAAGCATCAGGGTGACTTGTAGATCAAAAATAGCTAAAATCGTGCCGATCAGAAATCCAAGCTGGCCGCCATCTTGAAAATCTATTTTTCGCTTCTTCTCCTGAACCGAAAAGCCAATTGACTCCAAACTTGCTAGGAAGTATCAGGGTGACTTGTGATCAAAAGTAGCTAAAATCGTGCCGATCGGAAATCCAAGATGGCCACCATGGCCGCCATCTTGAAAATCTATTTTTTGCTTCTTCTCCTGAACCGAAAGGCCAGTTGACTCCAAACTTGCTAGGAAGCATCAGGATGATTTGTAGATCAAAAATAGCTAAAATTGTGCCGATCGGAAATCCAAGATGGCCGCCATGGCCGCCATCTTGAAAATCTATTTTTCGCGTCTACTCCAAAAGCCAATTGACTCCAAACTTGGTAGGAGGCATTGGGGTGACTTATAGATCAAAAATAGCTAAAATCGTGCCTATCGGAAATCCAAGATGGCCACCATGGCAGGCATCTTGAAAATCTATTTTTCGCTTCTTCTCCTGAACCGAAAGGCTAGTTGACTGCAAACTTGGTAGGAAGCATCGGGGTGACTTGTAGATCAAAATAGCTAAAATCATGCCGATCGTAAAACCAGGATGGGCGCCATGGCAGCCATCTTGAAAATCTATTTTCCGCTTCTTCTCCTGAACCAAAAGGCCAGTTGACTCGAAACTTGGTAGGAAGCATTTGGGTGACTTGTAGATCAAAATAGCTAAAATCATGCCGATCGTAAATCCAAGATGGCCGCCATGGGGCTATCTTGAAAATCTATTTTTTGCTTCTTCTCCTAAACCCAAAAGTCACTTGACTCGAAACTTAGTAGGAAGCATCAGGTTGACTTGTAGATCAAATATAGCTTAAAATTGTTCTGATCAGAAATCCCAGATGGCCACCATGGCCGCCATCTTGAAAATCTATATTTAGCTTCTTCTCCTGCACCGAAAGGCCAATTGACTCCACACTTCGTAGGAGACATTGGGGTGACTTGTAGATAAAAAATAGCTAAAATTGTGCCAATCGGATATCCAAGATGGCCGCCATGGCAGCCATCTTGAAAATCTATTTTTCGCCTCTTCTCCTGAACTGAAAGGCCAGTTGACTTGAAACTTGGTAGGAAGCATTGGGGTGACTTGTAGATCAAAAATACCTAAAATCGTGCCGATCGTAAATCCAAGTTGGCTGCCATTTAGAGTTTGTTCAAATGATCACGCTCAATTGACTGGCATGCCATATATCTTCTTCAAAATAAAGAACTGCTTAAATGATGATCTTTTCATCAGTTGCGATGACAGGATTGGAAAAATGTTGCATAACATCTGCGTATCTGCAGTGGCTATGTCACTCAGGTGAGCGACCCGTGGCCCGTGGGCCTCTTGTTTTGCTGAGTCCTAACTTGCTCCATTTACTATCACTTCCAGAATGATATAAAGAAAGTACAGTGTCCTTCTGATCAGGACATTAACTGAAGGGTCCTTGTGTGGGAAGAGGTATCCCCTGCAGGTTGAAAAGCCCATTACTTACACAAAACTGCTCCTTTGTGGTCCTTTCTGCAAAACCAGCTCCCAGCAGGTAATGATTGAATACAACCAATTGCAGTCATAGTAGAAAGAAATGGAATAAAGTAAGAGTGCTGAGCACTCTACTGTTTTATGGATAATTAGGGGTGAAAATATATTTTCATATTTTCTTCTCAATTTGCATTTTATAACAGTCACGTTGCTTGTTATTTTGCAGAATTTGGTCTTGTGTCAAAAGAAGGCTGGAATGTTTCATTTAGAGAGATCTACTCTAAAGGTACTGCCTAAAATATTAGAGGCTTGACAATTTAGTGTAGAGAATAGTCTTTGTAAAAGTTGTATTCTTTTACTGGAGGCTGAAAAACACCCAATTTCTTTGACAAATCCTGTTATCTGTTAGTCTCAGACATTTTGGAGCCCCAGCTGCATTACAACATTTGACACGAGGCTTCAACTTGGAACAGTGTCTTCGAGCATGCACAAAATGGATAGATTCAGATCACATAGCAACAAATAAGGCACTTTTTTCATCCGAAAAATGCTGATATCTTTCTTATTTCTCAATGAAAACATATGTTGTGGGTACTCATTAGAAGCGTCTCCACGAAGCGCTTCAAATGAGTACCCACAACATATGTTTTCGTGAATGAATAAGAAAAATATTATGTGGATACCCCCTCTTATCTATAGCTATGAGATCAGCCTGCACAAAGAATCATATGGGCCTTTGGTCTCCATACGTTGCGTAGCATCCAATGATTCTGTTAGCAGACAGGGAAGACCCTGATCTGGCCTTATGGATGTGCAGATTGATCTGGGCCTTTGCTGTGCACATATGCCCAAAGACACGTTTTTGCATTGTGCAGCCCATATAATTTTCTAGGATTACAGAATCTATGACAGCTGAGTCTTTGATAAGAGTGATCTTGTAACTACAGATAAGAGGAGTATACAGTTAAGTACTTTTCTATTTTGTCCATAGAAATATGTTGTGTCAACTTGTGTGTACTTATTGGAAGTTCCTAAACAATGCGCTTCTGATAAGTATCCCCAGTAGATGTCCTCAGCAAGGTGCTTCTAATGAGTAACCACAAGATATTATGTTTTTGTGGAGAAAGAAAAAAAAAGATCTTTTCTTATTTCTCAGTGGAAATGTATGTACGGTAAGTTTCCTAGAATTTCGAACACTTTATTCCATACTCTTTTGGCTTATTTATTGCTTTTTATGCACCAGTTTCTTTAAATATATAGTGGAATGGCAAACAGTGTAGGGTCCACACTGTTTGCATATGTCATTTTGTCAGACGCTTTAGTGTTCAAATTTTTAGGACATTTACCGTACATGGGTTTCCAATAGAACTTCAATTAGAAGCACCAAAGGCACTTCTAATGAGTATTCATAGCATATGTCCTTGAAAAAGCAAGTCTAATGTTTTCATGGAGAAACAAGAAAAATACTGGCCTGTTTTGGTTATTTGGAGCTATGGTAGTCTTATAATATGTGAGTCATACATTTTTGATGGGAGAAATGGGCCCTTTATCATTATTTGAAAGGATTTATAATTGTCAGGGCCCTATTATTCCATCTTTACATGCAATGTGCCTAGGCCCAGTGAAATTGAATAAGTCAGCATGAACCTGCTTGTCAAAAGGTTGTGGGCATGATCACCATAGTGGATACTATAAGGTAATAATTTAGGATATTTTTAGTACATCTGAACAGTGTTCAGGAAGAGCTACCGGTATTGGCATCGGTGGTGGCATTGGCGGCGGCGTCCGCAGATGTTAAAGTTTTACATTAAAGTTTTTAGGACCTCATTTTTTCCAAAACCCCTTTGATGGATTTAGTTCATGTCTGTATGATGATAGATATTTATCTAAAATTTTATGCAGTACCATCCCCGCACCCTCTACTAGATCTTAAGGTCATTTTTATGTTCAAGTTTTATGCTTAAGATTTTAGAACCTCATTATTTTCAAACCATTTGGTGGATTTTGTTTGTATAGAGTATGATTATAGATAATGGCCCAAAATTTTATGCAGTAGCATCCCCTTAAACACCCCGCTGATGACCTCAAGGTCAAGGTCATGGACTTAGAATATTTATGTTGAAGTTTTACATTAAAGTTTTTAGAACCTCATTTTTCCGAAAACCTTTGATGGAGTTTGTTCATGTATTGTATGATGATAGCTATTGGTCCAAAGTTTTATGCAGTACCATCCTGACCCCCACTATATAGCCTCAAGGTCAAGGTCATGGACTTAGAACTTTTATGTTAAAGTTTTAGGTGTTTTTAGAACCTCATTATTTCTAAACCTTTTGATGGATTTGGTTTATGTATGGTATATGTATGAAGATATAGATTGGTCGAACATTTTACACACTACCATCCCTATCCCTAACTCTCAGGGTCAAGTTCATGGACTTAGAATTTTTATGTTAAAAGTTTTACATTAAAGTTTTTAGGTCCTAATATTATTTACAAACCCTGTGATGGATTTGCTTATACCTGGTATGAAGATATATATTGGTCCAAAATTTTGCACAGTACCATCCCCACTCCTTACATGACCTTAGCACTTGAAATTTTATGTTAATTATGTTAAAATGTTTAGGACCACATTATTTACGAATTCTATAATGGATTTGGTTTATATATGGTGTTGTATATGGTATCATTTGGATTCTGTCACAGAATTTTTAGAGTTTGTTTTTTTTGTAATGCTTTTGACAGATTTGTTTCATTTTTAGCATAGGATTAAAAAAATATAGAAAAGCGCAATTTCAGGTGAGCTGCCCTGTCTGGCAACAGGTCTTATTTGTTATTGCAGCACCAAAACTAATCTTGTGGGTCACACTTCTGCAAAAGTAACAACAAAAAATACTGTGATTTGGCTTGCCAGTGAGTGAGTGATCAAATTTTTAATGCTACCAGGCAACTAAGTCCCATAGAGGCAGCGCCATTTGGCTTGCCAATAGATGGAATTTGCTTTTAACCCTTGTCATGCTGAATAGATTAAGATGCCACGCCCACTTCTAATTTTCAGCCAATCAGACCACTTGATCCGGATTGTTGCTATAAATTCACATACTTAATGGCAAACAGTGCAGATCCAGATTAGTTGGCTTCCAACTGATCTGGATCTACACTGTTTGCAAAGGCAGGATATATCCAGGTTCAGCAGGACAAGGGTTAATTGATGAAGTTTCTTGGAGAGTTATAACTTATGTCTAACATGGCTGTCACATTTGGGCTGGTGGCTAAGAAAAGATGTTCAAAGATATTTGGGCTGGTGATCAAGAAAAGTTGTTCTGACTAGCGAATATCCACACTTGCCTGCCACCAGTCCATTCATGGAAAGTGAACTCTTCTTACTTTAGACTTCTTGGAAGGGCTGTGCAGAGAACTAAGTATCAGTCATTAATACCATTATCAATTTAAGTCTCTTTTTAAAGAAATTATTTCTGATTATATCTTCAAGAAGAGACCTGATAACTATTGTGATAAACATTTTGTTCTTATAATCTCTTGTAAACCTCAGTATTGATCACAAGGTAAATGTGTCCCGGCATGAATTAGTATGACGTTCTCAAGACTTATTAAGTCATTCCAACACTTTCCAAAGTCACTGCACAATATAATTTACTGTTTCTACCAAATTGTCTCTGTACTTCCATAGTTTTTGGAGGGATACTGCTTTTCAAAACATTTTCTAGAGAAAATTAATTTTACAGTATAAGTTAACCCATTTTGGACTGAATAAAATCTCCCCACACTATATATTGGAAGAGTCCAATTTCAGTTTTAGATATATCAGGTTATATAATTGAGATATTCCTAGAGAAAAATAGCTAAATTATTTGCAAACAGTGGAGATCCTGATCAGATGCCACATTTTGTGGCATCTGATCTGGGTCTGCACTGTTTGCCAATTACCCTTTTAGGGGTCCCCAGACTAAAATGGGTTAAAGATACAACATTTGCATGTAAGATGCACCATGTAGAATGGTGCTTCTGTGCCTATGAGAACAGTGAAGGCACAGATCAGCCTGCAAATCTGCACAGTGTGATCAGGGCCTTAACTGTCAGCTTACAGACTTACTGGGTACATGTAGAATATAAAAGGCCCTAATCCTACTATATGGCTTTGTTGGCTGATCTGAACCTTTATTATTTAACTGCCAATCACAACAACTGTCGTCTGCTTTGTCTTCTGCTTGTGATTTTAAAAGTCTTTTTTTGCAAACAGTGTGGACCCAGATCAGACTGCTCCTCTAGGAGCAGTCTGATCAGGGTCCACACTGTTTGCATGTATGCAAAAATTGGTTTGAAAAGTTTGCAAGAATATTCAGCAGACGACATAAACAGACGACATTTTCAGATGCAGGTTTTCTTGGCATTTTAAGGTTTAAACATATTTGTTTTCAGAACACTCAATAAACATCAAATTTTTTAAACAGTGAAATACAGGATTAGAACGAAAGCATACAAGCCTATTTAGTTCTTAGAACTATTTGAATATACCCCCAAGAGACCTTAACTCATTGGACAGCTCATATATGTGGGTCTGGCTGGGGTTATTGACTACTGATTAATGACCTTACTTTTTAATGACTACTAATTTTTGGCCTAAAATTTTAGTTACCTTACTCCTGATTTTTGTGATGTAGAATTTAACAATTAAGCCCAAAAAATCCAAAATATACTGATGTTTGTGAAAATAGCTTGATCAATTACTGATTAAAGGGCTAAAATTTTAATGATTAGCAATTTTTGGTACCCCCCATTCAGATCCTCATATATTTTGTTTTTCTTTCTTTCTTTTCCAGTTTTATACAGATATGGCTATTGTTTGGGCCTCTGGAGAGAGACTTCTTCATGCTATGGTGGTCTGATACATGTACAGGTAAATATGAGTCAGCACATGAGAAAAGGGTACTTGTCACATAGGTGATCAGCAAAGGCTCACGCGAGCCTGCGCTTAAGCGCGGTCTCACCAGAGCCTTTGCTGTTCACAGACATGTAGAAGAGACCTTGAGGAAGCTTCAGGCAAAAAATGCATGTCTGTAGCCCAAAAAGGGGACTGCGCATGCCCTTTTGAAGAAAAACAAACTGGAAAACAATAAGCTCCCTTTTTTCATGTGCTGGCTCATATTTTCTGTTTGTGGTGGTCTTTTATATCTACAACGTACATGATCCCTTCCAAATAAATGATGACATTAATATGATATATGCAAACAAGCTCATTATTGCATGGTTTTGGATATAGTACAGTTTGTATCCCAAGCAAAAATGCAGGGATTATATAGAAAGATGACAATTAGGGTATCACAGGTCTATATAAGAGTGGGTATCCAGTAAATATTTTTCTTATTCCTCCATGAAAACATATGTTGTGGGTACTCATAAGAAGCGCCTCAGAGAGGCGCTTCTAATGAGTACCACAACATATGTTTTTGTGGAGAATTAAGAAAAATATCAATACTTTTTGGCTGAAAAAAGCGTCTTATCTAAAGCTATGGGGTATGCAGATTCACTGGTCGAATCCGGGCCCACAGCCCTACACTATACACTTACATAATCACTGGATACAGTAAAATATATAAATCAGAGGACTTGGTAAGGAAGAGTATTTTGTGATAACTAGGGATAATTTCTTTTAGCTTCAGATAAGAGGGGGTATCCACATAATATTTTTCTTATTTCTCGACGAATACATATGTTGTGGTACTAATTAGAAGTGCCTCACCGAGGCGCTTCTAATGAGTACCCAC
This sequence comes from Anodontia alba, assembly GCA_964016985.1. Lineage (NCBI taxonomy): Eukaryota > Metazoa > Mollusca > Bivalvia > Lucinida > Lucinidae > Anodontia > Anodontia alba. Next base: position 62,743,439 of record OZ024827.1, on the reverse strand, counting down.
AACATATGTTTTTATTGAGAAATAAGAAAGATATCAGCATTTTTCAAATGAAAAAAGTGCCTTATCTGTTGCTATGAAATTTTCTTATTTCTACAAAAAGCATATGTTGTGTGTACTCATTAAAAGCACCTTGCGGAGGCACTTTTATTGAGTATCACCAGTACACACAATTTTATGGAGAAATAAATTATCCCAAAATTATCATCAAATACACCTCTTTAACCCTTGTCCTGCTGAATAAATTAAGATGCCACGCCCACTTCTAATTTTCAGCCAATCAGATTACTTGATCCAAATTATTGATATAAATTCACATACTGAATGGCAAACAGTGCTACACTGTTTGCAAAGGCAGGTATATCCGGATTCAGCAGGACAAGGGTTAAGAAGTCCTGATATATGGAGCTGCATTTTTGTATATACTAGAAAAAAGTTTGCTTGATGCGGTTAAAACAGAAGGTTATTGTTGTGAATTATTTTGTTTGTTGGTGTTGTTTTTCACTTGAATACCATATTCAACCTAATTACCGCACTTCTACCACGCTGGCTTAAACTTATAGCAAACACTGTTTTTGGACGGGTCTTTAAAAAATTTGTTCTTTAAAATAGCGATGTCCGTGCGGGCGTCGGGCGGGCGGGCATTGTCCGAGGTTTACCTTTTGGTAAATCTTTTTTCTAAGTTACATGTTACCTTTATTCTTCGATGGATTGCTTTCATATTTGGTAGGGATGAAGAGGAGGACCAGTAGATGTTTCACATGCAAGAGAGACAACTCTTATTTTCTTTGTTATTTAAAAAAAACCCGTCCAAAATGATGTTAGGCGTTTTTCCTGTTAAATATTTTTTTATCTTTTTCTGAGAAAACAGAGTTTGACATTTTATGCAAAGGAGACAATTTGCATAAAACTTTGAACCTTATTTTCTGGAAAAAATGGAAAAAAAATAATGATTTTGTTATTTGGAGAATTTGCCCTGCAAGTTTTAAGAGGACATGATACACTTGGTTGCTTTTCTGACAGCTCTGTGCAGTGTACAACCTTTGCAGGGTTGTGGAATTATCAAATTTTATTACTTGAACACCGACAAGTAAGTGGTCATAATCCACTTGTGCAACCAAGATTTTTCTGCCAAAAATTGATATTTTTCATATTTCTCGAGACGTGTGTTGTGGTAACTCATTAGAAGCGCTCAGTGAGGCACTTTTGATGAGTACCTATAACATATGTTTTCTTTGAGAAAATAATAAAAAAAATACATATCTTATAATCTTAAAACTCTTCTTAGCAAGATCTATATGTGTAGTCCTTGTCCCAGAACAAGTAAATTGAAACTTCTTGTCCTCAGTGAAATGGGACAAGCTGAATAAGTCAGGCATGATATTTCCACAGCCCTGGCTTTTGGGTGCAGATTCTTTCCTTTTAGGGAAGACTCTTTTTCAGAAGGGAGACAAAACAGTTTTGACAGAGTATCTCCCCTTAACTCTTTCCCCGCTAGTGGCAACTTTTGTCATCTGCTGATAACCTTTGCAAACAGTTTGGACCAAGATTAGGCCTGACTAAACATCAGGCCTGATCTGAATCTAAACTGTTTCACACACTGACAGTATTCCTGAAAGATTTTTTTCAAAAAGTTATTTTAAAAAAATCCGCAGAAGATAAAAAAGTGTGAAAAATTACCCAGCATGCAAAGAGTTCAAAGTGTATCTATTCCTCTTAAAGGCTAAAGTCATTGCCAGGCACTAGTAAAATATAGTATTTTGTTTTATTGTAGTTAGAGCCAGGCTGTATAGTAGCCCGAGAGTTTTATTCTCTGAAAGATGTTAGAGAGCCGTTGAAGAGACGGCCACTATTCAAGATCATCCTGGAAGACGACACAGCTCAAGTTATTTGTCTGAAGGGTCACGGTGCTCAACATCCCTGTACAATGTTAGGGGTTAGATATTTAACTCTTTCACTGCTAGTGGCGACTTTGTCCTCTGCTCATAACCTTTGCAAACAGTTTGGACCAGATCAGGCCCGACGAAATCTGGATCCAAATTGTCTGACACTTTGATGATATTCCTGAAAGATTTTTTTGAAAAAGTTAATTAAAAATAAGCAATCCACAGACGACAATAAAGCATGTAAAATTACTCAGCAAGCAAAGAGATATCTGTTGATGAACTACCAAACTGTGCTCTTTTTGTTTGTTTTTTTTTCAGAAAAAAAGCTTAGTTTTTAATTCAGGTGTCTTACTGATTTTTTCTTTTGGTGTCATTCGATTATGATTGAGTGCATTTTATCAAAAAATTTTTGTCATTTCTTTTACAATGCTTTGTTCCTGTGCCTTTTACTTAACTCTTTCACCCCTGAGTTTCTGAAATGGACTCTTTCAGCTCTGAATGTGAACACATTGATTATTGAAAAGTCAAACACCAATTATAGAGCAGCAAACTGTGTAGATCCTGATGAGATAACTTGTAACAAGCCATCTCATCTGGATCTGCACTGTTTACAATGGTATCCAAATTGGTCTGCAAAGGGAAAAGGTTAAAATGATTAACAACTTTTCTCTGATCAATGCTGTTTCTATATAAAAATAATATGTTATACTGCAAAATTCAGAAGAAAAAATTCTCAGCTAAACAAATTTTGCATCACTGCTGTGTTTTTAGCTCACCTGAGCTCTGCTCAGGATGAGCTATTGTGATCACTTTTCATTCGTCGTCCGTCCGTGCGTCCGTCCGTTAACATTTTCAAATGACTTCTCCTCTGAAGACGCTGAGCCAGTTTTGCTCAAATTTCATATGGAGCCTCCTTAGGGTGGGGGAACGAAAAATTGCTAAAATGGTTGCGGTCCGTTGACCAAGATGACCGCCATGCCCATATATGGTAAAAACCTTTAAAAATCTTCTCCTCCAGAACCGAGAATGCCTTGGGGCTGAACCTTTGCGGAAGTCATTGGAGACGAGAGGTCCATCAAAATTGCTAAAAGAATTGTCGTACGTTGATGTTTGACCTTTTTACGGCAAGGTCAAGTTTGCTTCCCTATGCATTTGTATGGGAAAAACCTTTAAAAATCTTCTTCTCCAAAACCGAGCATGCCTTATGGCTGAATCTTTGCATATATCTCGGGAACAGGAGGGCTACCAAAATTGTTAAAATAATGGTCGTACATTGACATTTGACCTTTTTACGGTAAGGTCAATTTTGCTTCCTTATATGCATTTGTATTGGAAAAATGTTCAGAATTTCAAACAACTTCTCCTCTGGAGCCTCTGGGCCAATTTTGCTCAAATTTCATATGGAGCCTCCTTAGGTAGGAGGAACAAAAGATTGCTAAAATAGTCACGGCTTGTTGACTAAGATGGCCACCATGCCCATATATGGTAAAAACCTTTAAAAATCTTTTTCTCTAGAACCTAAGATGCTTTAGGGCTGAATGTTTGCAAAAATCATCGGGGACAGGGGGTCTACCAAAGTTGCTAAAATAATGGTCATACATTGACATTTGACCTTTTTACGGCAAGGTCAAGTTTGCTTCCTTATGCATTTGTATGGGAAAAAACATTTAAAAATCTTATTCTCCAAAACTGAGGATGGCTTGTGGCTGAATCTTTGCATATATCATCTTGAACGGGCCGTCTACCAAAGTTGCTAAAATAATTGTCATACACTGACATTTAACCTTTTTACGGCGAGGTCAAGTTTGCTTCTGTATGCATTTGTATGAGCCCCATACATTTGTATGAAAAAAATGTTGATAATTTCAAATGGCTTTTCCTCTGAAGCCTCCGGGCCAATGTTGCTCAAATTTCATGCGGAGCCTCCGTGGGCAGGAGAATGAAAGATTGCTAAAATGGGTATGGTCCATTGATCAAAATGGCTGCCATGGCCCATATATGTTAAAAACCTTTAAAAATCTTCTTCTCCATAACCAAATAAGCCCTGAGTCCTAATCTTTGCACAAATTATGGGGGACAGGAGATCTACCAAAATTGCTAAAATGATGGTTCTTTGTTGACATTTGACCTTTTTAACTCCAAGGTCAAATTTGCTTCCCCATTTGTATGGGCCATATACATTTTTATTGAAAGTATCGAAGTGACTTGTAGATCAACAGTAGTTAAAATTGTTCTGATTGGAAATCTAAGATAGCCATCATGTGGTTTATATTTATAATATTTCTATGCCACTGTGCTGTTTACATGTATAAAATCATGATTCTTCAGAAACCACTTAGCCAATTTCCACCAAATTTCACATTGATCTTCTGTTGAAGTGTGATTGTTAGTTTATTCAAATGATCATGCTCCATTGACTGTCAGGCCCATATATTCTTCTTCAAAACTAAGAACTGCTCAAATGATGATATTTTCATTAGTTGCGATGATAGGATTGGAAAAATGTTGCATAACATCTGCATGTCTGCAGTGGCTATGTCACTCAGGTGAGCGAACCGTGGCCTGTGGGCCTCTTGTTTTCTTGTTTCACTCTTTTATCTCAAAGAAAAATTAAACATGTCATTTATCATGATTTAATATATATAGTAAGCTCGTGAGTAACACAAAATCAAAATCTATGGCCAAATAATGTAAGTTTATAGGCATAAGGTTTCATCTGTCAATACTAGCAATAACGTACACAGGGATGTGCAGAGATGTAAAACAGACCATGACAAAGAGTAAATTTGTGCATATAGGCTCTTTAACATGTTGGTGGGATAATTCGGAGTCATAGCTCTTGATAAGGTGCTATTTTCCACCAAAAAGTATCTATATTTTTCTTATTTCTCAACGAAAACATATGTTGTGGTACTCATTAGAAGCGCCTTGCCAAGGCACTTCTAATGAGTACCCACAACATATGTTTTCATCGAGTAATAAGAAAACTATTTACTTGATACTCACTCTTATCTAGACCTATGGGTGTCATTTTCAAGTTACTGTACCGGTAATGAAGAATTAATCAGTGACAAAAGTATGTTGTACTGTCAAGATTTCAGCACAAATGGAATAGCAATTGAGAAAGACTAGCTGCCTTTATAACCAAAGGGCATCTTTCATTTCTGCCCACGCATGGATTTTTCTGAAACTTTGTATAATAATAACTAGGCATATGCAACCTATGAAAATGTGCTTATTAAATTATATAATAAAAAGTTGGACTCAGGACGCAAACTTGACTCACTCCCCCCATGAGCTGATACCTGTCTCCAAATAAGTATGTCATACATCTTAAGTTTAATTTAGTTTTAAGATTTTTGCACTGTGCTGAATGGTGAACACCATAGTAATTCTATTGGTACCACAAAACATTTATATTTAATTAAAGTTAACATTTTCTGATAAATTGATTATAAAAAATCTGAATTTTTTACCAAAAAATGAAAAAAATATCAAAATTAAACTTTCAAAATTAATATGTTATAGTCTTTGTCAAGATTTCATACTACCAGGAAAATTTGCTACATATATCCTCTATAGCTGTGCCAAATTTCATAAAAAATCAAAACCGGTAACATTCTCATTTTAGGTCTTGAATGGATATAGGTCAATTTTTACAAAATTGACTATTTTGTTACATTGATAAAAAACAGTAGAGAAAGGCAGTGTTATCAAACTCTTCTAACACTTAACAAATCAAAGAGAGTTTGGACAACTCGGAATGAATATACCTTGAGCTACCCATTAAATTTTCATGACTTTCTATTACTTGCCTTCTGTTTATATGGACTCTGACTAACCAACTATTACAAATGTAGACAGCATAACAAATTAAATCTAAAGAAATTCTAATTAACAAATTAGGCTTAACAAAATCTTACGCTTTAATTCATGTCAGCAAATCATTGAGCATTTTGTATAATTACTTCCCAAAAGGCATAAAACTAAAAAAGGTGTAAAACAGGGGTATCCATTCTCACCATTACAAAAAATAGGCATAAAACGGGGAGATCCATAATCTCCATTGTCATATTAAGAAGATGTGCAAACGTACTATTGCAAGTAGCTGTTGCTTGTTTGTTTGTTTTGAAGAAGGATTTGCATCCCCATCAACAGATTTTAGGATTTTTGGAGATTTGCTTCTGGACTGGTGAACTCTAACCAAACTAAGAACGCTTGAAAAGAAAATAATACCTATAGACTTAACTTCTGATATATCTATAGCTTGCTTGCAAGCCTATATTGTATTTTGAAATTATGAACACTGGATTTCTTGTCCTGTAACATGTTCAAATGTGTCACTTCAATCGGTATTTCCTGCGATCAAATTGACACTGACACTGGAGTTTTTCTCTTTGTTTCAACAGTTATCTTTGATGACAGCAACACAGAATACTGTTTATGTGGTCTTAACTTTTGCTATCAGAAAAGCAGATCTATCCTTTCTTTCTTACAGTAAGCATATATGAAATTGTTTCTGTTCCTGTTCTGCGTAAGTTCTATTCTAGTGCACATAGTTTGAATTAAACAACAAATTGATGTTCTGTAGTTCTTCATGTTAAAGTTTTAAGATTTTTCCAAAGGTTGTATGACATTCATATTTTAGTCATTTGCCTAAGGACTTCCATACTAGTTTGAAACTCCGCCATATGTTAATTAACACAGGAGTTTAAAACAGCTAACTTGTGTGGTCTTAATGTGAATCTAAAGGATGTATTGAAGAGTTTTTGAACAGTTTTCATTCATTTGGTTGCTGGCAGTTCTATGGTATTTAATTAATTATATTTTCACCTTGTCTCTGTTTTTTTTGTGTTGTAATACGTTTTAAAAGGAGGCTTTAAGTATTCAAGTTTTGTTTTAGTTCTTATACTTAAATTCTTTCTTCCACTGAATATTTTAGCTGAATATAATTTCATTCTTCTTAATACCAACTGCTCTTACTTTCTTTGTTGTTCTTCACTGATCATATTTCTGAAAAGTTATTCTTTCATTTTAGAAAGAGTACTAAAGTATTTGGTCAGCAAATGCATAGATCTTACCTAAAGAAACAGTACTAAGCTTGCATGTGTCCATGTGACACAGACTTTAGTTGTTCATTACTGATTGTATTTAAGCTGTAGTGTTTTTTTTCCAATACTGAGTGTCTTCGTGTGTGTTTTGTACCAGCTGTGAAATCTTCTGCTGTGGTTTTGACAATATTGTGCTTTTTTTGTATTTACTAAGCGTGAACAAGTAGTCACAGTATTGCCTGTTTATATCAATTCTTTTTGTTACTCTGTTATTTTTGAGGCATTTATCCAGTTTACACCAAAGTTTATAGTTGATTTTTGGACAAGAAGTCCACATTGTTGTATTTACTTAAAGTGATCTAGTAGTCACATTGTATTTTTGAGGCATTTATCCAGTTTGCACCAAAGTTTATAGGTGTTTATTGGACAAGAAGTCTTATTGTATTGTGTTGTATTTACTTAAAGTGATCTAGTAGTCACATTGTTACCTGTACTTATAAATGAACTGTTTTTGATTTTTTTTTTACATTTATTCCGTTTTATAAGACATTGTACATTTTTTTACAATCTTACACTTGTTCTTTTTTTTGGTAGTATTAGGCATATTTGATATATATTAATCCAGAAGTGAACAATCTGCAAGGTAGTATGGCAGATACTCAGTCAGATAGGTGTGTTGGAACAGGCTGCACTTTGAGATTCAGAGATCAGGGGAAGTCAAAAGGTTACAGTGTCAAGATTTTAACATCACCGTTCAGTTGGTTAATAGTGTTATTAAAATACGATGGGGTCAATACTGCTGAATTCACAAATTTTGTACCCAGAATATGCTACAAATGCTATAAAAAGTATGAACGGAAAAGAGCTGGAGATGTTAAATCAGCTGTTGTTGAGGATCAAGGTGATGATGGTGATTGTTCTTTGAATGTTGGCAGCAGCGCTGGAAAGGAAGCTGCCGATGGCAATAAGGAATTAGCTGGTGAAATGCACAATGATGCTATACATACAGATACAGAGAACTTGGATTAAGTGTCTGCATGGTCCAGATCATGTAAACGAAAAGTTGTTTTTTTTCTACATGGTGTTCAACAAGGTGCAATTCAGTCAACTGGTTATAAATGAATATGTACAATTATGGTATCAACTTCTTATACAAATCATACTATATCATGGTAATCCAAATTGAAAGCTGTTGATAAGTTGACTTTACACGATACTACTTATACATGAGTATTGGGTAATTTCATATTTTGCCGACTCAGGACTATATGCATTCAGGCTGTTCAAACAACATGTTACTGGTCTTCAATTTTTATGAAATTTCATGTGTTTATTCCTGATACATATGGAAATTTTTTATGCTGAAATGGTGTCTTGACAAGAATCGAAACATGGTAAAATTGCAGATAATGTCTGGATGAATACATAACCTGCAGTTGAAATATGGGGCTACCGGTCAACTTACGTTATTGCTCCAACACTATTGCTAAGTACATGAAGCCATCCATAGTATCAAAACATGTACTAATGATGGCCTTAAATTAATAAAACATTCCAGCATCTGAAAAATGAAATCCTGTTTACTGTACAAAGGTTAATATTAGGGCACCCCCTGATTTGGTAGTGGCCACGTACAAAACACCATAAATTTACAATGGAACTACATTTAAAAGCCAATGCCTCATAATCATCAGTGTTATACCCTAGGCAACCACTGTGCAGAATTTCATCCAATTCCAAGCGTGGGAGGAAACCAATGTAAATTTCCTATACCGTGTAAGAGCCCCCTTCATGTTCATTGGAAATTTACTGTGAAAACTAACACTCAGATGGTATTGCACTGAGTCCAGTAGCAACCATAGATGGTATCCTCTTACACAAAAATGGCCAAATTCAATGAAATTCGGTGAAATCCCGTAAACTTCCATCAAAATCATCGTGTGTATGTGTATTGGTGGGTGGGTGTGGGAGGGGAGAGGGAGCGGGGGTTGGAACTTCTTCATGTCATTCTAAGTATCTAATACTAGAATACGTCTCGCATATAAATCTGCCACAATAGGACATTCTCTGGTCATCAACATATACTACAGTATCCATTCAGTCTGTAAGCGAACAATGAAGGCCCAGATAAGCCTGTGCAAATGCGCAGGCTCATCAGGGCCTTTGTTGTCCACAAATTGCATAAGGGCCCTTTCTATGTGTTGCCCATAAAATAGAAATTCTGAAATAGCTCCAGATAAGGTGGGTTTTTTTTAAATTTTAGAGGCTGTCAGGCGTCACATTTTATGATTGTATTAATGCCATATATCAGTTTAATAAACATTTCTTGGATAATGAAATGTCTCTTTTTGAAGAATATGGAGCCTTTAAGTGAACACCTTATACATGCATTCTCAATTAAACGGTGCACTTCGGTTTTTGAAATACCAAAATGTAAACTACGTATATGCAACGTGAAAGGTAAGTTTTCGTGTGGGGCATATCGTGATGTGAGCCATGCGGAAGTATTTTTAACATGAAAGAAAAGAATTTTCTAATACGGCAGCTTGAATGACGTCCAATAAAACCCTGTTTTTATACACTGTAAGGTTAGTTACTTTGCTGCTATCATCTTTAAAGAGATAATAATATATAAGTATCTTATTTATGTTGGACACGATTCACATTTCTATATTTCACTGCAATTTATTAATAAAAAGACATAGTTGCCAAAGATAGTCGTGCATTGGGGATTTTCATAATTTGAGTGAACTAAATACGATTTTTTCGTTCACAAACGAAATTGTCTTTAGATAAATATTTGCTGACAACTTCCAGTATTTTAAAACTACTAGCATCTTTCCTCTTTGATATTTCTATAGGTTTTGTTCATCAATGTTCGGCCAACACAAGGAATGCATTTAAGGTGAAATTGTCATTACATAAGTGAAGTGCAGGCTTAATTAGTATTGTGACTCCAAAGTAACGAACCTTACTGCTTTGGACGCACTTAAATGGACATCACTACCAGCCACATGTTCGAAGAACAAACATGATTTTGATCCACTTAAACAAGCTTTGTCAAATACCTGTATTGCCATCTTTATAAATGACGCTCATGTGTAGAACTATTTAACAAGAACAGAAACATAACTGACAACGGGTATAGAAACATAACTGGTACATACATTCAGCATTGTTATGTTTGATACATGTGTTTAAAATGCACGAGTGCTTTGCAAAACTCATTTGAACTATGTAATATTGACCATTGTTCTTTTCACTGGCAATGGATTTCTATTAAATGGACTTTCCTGATAATATGTAAGGTTCGTTAATGCAAAAATCTCAGACCTGTTTTGATAGCATTTGATGTGTTCTGTAGTATACGGTCCATACATTATTATATGTGAATCTGGGATATAGAACAAATATTATAAGCAAATATACATGGGGAATGTACCTGTCAAACATGCTTTCCAGGGTTAGGAAAGCATATGGCAGATTATCTATCAAAACTTTAACGCCATAAAATCTACTTTGTAAGGCGTTAAAGTTTTGATAGTTAATCTGCCAAACAAAATGTAAAACGAATCTAAATCTGGTCACAGAGTGTAGACAGAAATGATTATCTGCTCATAATAATGTCTTATATTCCACCAGAGAAATGTTCTTATGAATAAACCAACAAGTGTTTGATCTTCATTCTGAATAAACATAATATGAAATCTGAAAGTGGATAATTAATTTGTCACATTTCAGAGCCTCACCTCCGTAACGGTGCTTTTAAAAGGTTAATGGATGGAAAGAAACACTTTAATCTAATTGCCATATATTTTGCATCAAATCACTAAAGCAAAACATCGGGTTTTGGTCTATCTACAGAATATGAGAAATCTTTCGTTACGTAGATTTGAAATGTTACGGAGGAGAGTAATTTTAGAAGTGAGCTTTACTTATTCAGACTATCAGAAACCCAATGAATTGTTGTTTGTTTGCAAAAGCTATAAGTTGAACTTCATAAATATACTCATTGGGTGAGCATATACTGCTGTATGAAACAGACACATGGGCTGGAAAATATAAACTCTCCTCCGTAACGAGCATGTTTTACTGTCAATAACTCAAAAACTATAGAAATGGTGTGGGTAAAACTTTGGGTCAAATGTTGAAATAAACTTAAAGGAAACATATCAGTTTAAATTCTGTAAGGTTCATTTTTCGACCTTTTTGGTTTCATAATTGTACCATATGTGGAATCCTTTTTCCCTTTATTGTTTTAATTATTGATTTCAATGTTCTTTAAATCGTCATCTGTTAACCTGTACATCCGTTTTGATTTTCCAGTCGGGATTGGCTCTGAAACAATACAGATAACGTTTTGTCTATCGATCCATATCTTGTCCTCATGCTTTGGCCACTGCAGAAGTTTACGGACATGCTGCATAAATGTAATCTCAACCTCGCCATCATCATCATCACACTCTAATACCTTGCCAATATACACTTTACCGTCATACCTTGCTGCAACAAAGTCCCCAATAGACACATCCGATCTTAATGATACAGTTTTATTTTGGAGAGAGATTTCTGCGGTGAGATCAGGTTGTCTTGCAGAAATAGTGGGTGTCGATTTGGGCTGACTGTCATGAGTAACAACATCAGTTTTGGTAACATTCAATGTGTTGTGAGTCCACTGATTTGACATACATGCTTCTCCCTTAATGCAGTCTGTGCAATAACAGCTGACATTTGATGTTAGTATTAAGTTATTCCCTCTGCCAACTACGGCGTGTATTTTCATAGTGCCCTTGATTGGTTTGATGTCATATGTATAAATGGTTCTCGATTTCTGTTGGCAATCAGTTGACGAAACAAACATAAACTGTACAGTTTTCATTGTGCAGTTTTTGGATTGTGTCCACTGGAAAAAATCGGCTGCGTCTTGAATTGTCGCCTTTCCGGATTTCACCGCGTCATCTGCCATTCGCTTTGTTGTCCCCCCTAAACCATCGCAGGGACCTTTCCCATGGCCCGCTTCAAAGTAATTCCAAATGGCCTGGCAGCTGTAAAGCTCTTCATGATTGGCGATTACATTGAATATTGTTTTATTTCTATATTGTGACGTCGGACTGTCTGTAAAATAATGCACTTTGCGAACATTGGGTACATAATATTTTATTTTAGGCATAATTTTGTCCAAAATTGTCAAGACAGTACTTGAATTGTGGCCCATTTCGTCCGATACCACGACTATACTTTGGTGTTTTAACTCATCCGTATTTTGTTTGAAATACATGACAACTGGATGCAGCGTAACTGCAGTCTGATTCCAATACGCAGATTGTATCTCTTCTACACTTTTACAGCCATAGTTTTCAGCGAAGTCCATGTTAACTATGACTTCGCCCTTAGGCAGTTCCTGCTTTAATCTTATAGATTCCTGGTACTGGCGACGGACCCTGTTCACATGCGCCTTAAATTCACCAATCTGTGCCTCCATGTGCTTCAAGAATTCAGTCTTAGTCATTTTACATGTAACGACCTTCATTATCATCTTAGTTTTCCCTTTGTCTTCTACTGACACCCTCTTCCATTGACCAATTGATATCTCCTCTGGTGTATCACTTTTCATCTTTTCGATATTAGCATCGTCTTCAACGAATTTCTCTGGGTTTAATGGTACATTTAAACCACATTTTCTTAGTGACTGAGTACACAAGGCAAAGTTCTGGTGTTTTGTGCAGAGGCAACAGCTTCTTGAAATAAACCTGGTCAATTTTATATTCGCAGGACGAATACGACAAAAAGATGCCAAAGACAGCTTAACGCCTGGATTTTCGCTTTGGAACTTTAGATATAAGTTCTTGAGATAGTCGGTTAGAATTCTGGTCTGATGAGTCTCACCGTTCACCTTAAGTTTATCTTGTTTTCCAGGATTACATCGCGAATTATCGTCGCGCTCTAAAAATGTCAATACACGTGCTTTATATCTTTCGACCTCTCTTTCTCTTCGCACGCTTTTTACATTGATGCTTACACCAGAGACCCCTTTTGCAATTCTATTCCGTCCAAGACCGGTTGATTTACTGACTGTTTTTGCTAGCTTGTATTTGCTAAGAATTCTGCCACCTATTAGTCCGCGAAGGGCACCTAATTCCGATCGTTTTATTCCGCGGCGACATTTCTCTACTTGGGTTTGCATAACATTTGCAAGTAGCAGCTGTTTTCTGATTTTCGCAGATTGTTTCTTATTTAAGCCCGCATCTGCTAACATTTGTTTGGTCTTGCTTCTTGGTGTGTTTGGCTCTTGTAACTTAATATCTACTCGTTTTCCAGCATTAGGTGTTCTATTGCTTGGTTCATTGTGCAAGAGGAAATCATTTTCAGACAATTCATTATTGCTGCATTCTGCGTGTGTTTCATGCACATTTCTTCCTCGGTTACTCTTTTTGTATCTTTGCAAAGATCTCATATTCCGCTTATATCTCTTCTGTAAAACATCAAATTTCAGCTTTAAGTCATTGTATTCTCTACGTTTGGTTGCAAGTGCGCGACTTACACGTTTTCTGGGACCATTCCTTCGATTTGGAAAAGGAAGGTTAACAATAAGTGGTCTCTGAGAGTCAGGTGTGTTTGTTTCATAGCCACTGGTTTCTGATACCACAGATTCATTTTGAACGTTCGCTACAGTTTCAAGCTTTTTCTTCTTGCGATGTATCTCGACATACTGCCTCGTTTTCTCGCGCCTTTTCTGCTTTTCTGTCTTAGTTAGCTGAGTTACAGGTGTGTAGTTTCGCCTCTTTCTCTGTTTAGCCTTCGTCAGATAGTCTTGATACTTTTCTGGATCTTGCTTTAATCTTTTACGATATTCTCGCATTCTTTCTGCTGCAGACGTAGCCATAACTTCAATCTGAAAGAAGATTCAATGCTTTTGAACTAGCTAATCGGAGTTGAAAATATAACCGATTATCAGTCCAGCCATTGCGATAGATAATCGATTAGTAATCACTTTCTTGGGTTTGTCATAACTTTACCTATCTTGCTTTCTGACTGAGCATTTCTTTTTACCATAATTTGTACTTTATCATATGTATTTGTACAGACATGGCCGAGCAAACTGTGTAGACCCAGATGAGACGCCGCTGTACGATTATCATTACTGATTTGCTTGTAATTGGTAAGTACAATTTTTTACCCAAATCGGTGTCTAAAATGGCTGGTTTGCCACTCATCCAGCCATTTTAGACACAGATTTGAGAAGTAAATTGTACGTTATGGGAAGTAAATCGATTACAAGCAAATCAGTAATGATAATCGTCTTTTGTGGAATTTATCGATACTCGATTAATCGTGGTAGCCTTACAAGGCTTATTTACAACATTTTGTTATATTCAAGGAGATAAATATGTTAGTTCCAAACTGATTATTTTGGTAAGGTTCGTTATTTAATGTTTAATATACTTTCTTCACCTATAATACACACATTTGTTTCGTCTAATTATAAATACTGTTGCTATAGCAGACTGTTTACACGGTGTAATAAGTTCAACATATTTAATACCAGAATGTCTGCATCTACTTATTTCAATTTATATGCATCACGCTAGGCAGACTGACTGAAATAACAATGTAGGCCCTTAGGCATACAGTTTTTGCAATTTAAGCCACAAAATCTGTTTGAAAGTATAAATTAGTGTAAACATCACAGCTGAACCTGGCTATCATTGTTCTTTGGCCCTGTCTTAAATTAATATAAAATTCTCCCATTTTAAATTCGTGTAAGGTTCGTTACAACTTGATAACGAACCTTACATAGATATATGAAGCAGATTAAAGCCATGGCATAGTTTGTTATGTATATACATGTGGGTTTAGATGGAAATGAATTATTTCTTTGCTAAACAAAATATATAACAGGTACGTAAGATCATAACTACATAAATAAAACACGCTGTAAGAGATGTTAGAGACGAATCGAAAATGACTTTCAGAATTCCAAGTAAGGCATTTTAAAATAGAGGTGCATATTACATTGTATAACCAATAACGGGGTTGACAACTTGACCAAAAGACATCAACCTGTAAAGCATCACGAGCGTATGCTTTTCAATTCGTAATATTCATGGTAGCATGATGAAAAATACTCGGTAAGGTTCGTTACAAAACGAACGAACCTTACATGTACTTCGATGCATTGGTATTTTATCACCGACATCAAACAAAGTTTAAATCAATATATTTTATCGATTACATCTATTTTGCAATCACATGAAATATAGTATTCTGCTTAAACATTCGAATAAGTAAAATAATTTCTTACCTTGCCAAGCTCCAAAATTTCCGATCTATTCCATCAAAAACACTAATGAATATTTTCTGTAATGGCGGATATACAAACACGCATCTATAAATGACGTCATATCTTTCATAATAGTGACGTAATCAACTCACGCACTAAGCTGATTAAGTCAGTAATTGATATGAAGATACTGTGATAACGAACCTTGCAAACAAACCTTACACAGGCTAGATTGATATTGAATAGCTCAACTCAAACGGCATAAATTTTATTTTCTGTTATCAAATCGACCTTTACTATGATTGTTCCGTTATAGGATGGGATCTCTGTTCGATACCAAACAAACATCTGTAGAAAACTGTATAACGAACCTTACATTCTTAAACCAACGCACACAAAATTGAATTTTGTTTCGGATTTAGTTTAAAATAGCTGAGTTTGGTCGTTTTGTTTTCATCAATAACGATAGAAAGACGATCTCTGGTACTAAAATTTGATTCTATTTCATTTTTCATTGTTTTAAAAGTTTTTCATGACCCGCCGAAATACCGGCACTATATAATGTATTATCTTCGGCGACATGCGTTTAATGCCTGGTAACTTGTAATCAAAGTACAAAAAGACGCAAACACAAACATTTATCTGATGTGCAGATACTAACAGAGATAAGTCGGCAAATGCATGGCCCCAGGTGCATACTGTGAGTCTGCAGATGCTGTCAAAGCTGCACATTCGTCCGACAACAGTAACGAACCTTACAAAAGCGCACATTCTGTGTGTCATTATTTAGAAAAGAAAATATGGGATGATGGCTGTTTACTCTAAATTTGCAATATCATCAAACTCGCTAATAAAAATGTAGATGTTTTTATCTTACACACTCTTGTATTGCTTACAGAACATAGCGACAAGGCAATATTCCATGTGCACCGCTTTATTGAGAAAGCATGTATAATTATTTATTGTTATTGTCTAGGGCAGTACAGATGAAACTGGTGTAGGACAGATGTTTGTTCACTGCAGTGGTGGGGACATACACAGACACCCAGATGGACAGGAAAAGGTATGTGCACTTTCTTCCTATATTTTTTCAACTTAAAATAAGATATTAGATAACAGAAATTTTGAATATGCTTCTGATTTTTGTCTTTCAGAAATGTGAAATGTCCTCATAATGGTGACACTTCACCAGAAATGTCAAGCCCTATTTAGTGTGAAACAATAGGAAAACCCTTATTTATCAGACATCAGCAGGAACTTATATCACTGTTTACCTTAAGAACACTTTTCACAACTAAAACAGAATGATTTTATGATAGTTTTCTTATTTTGTTTGAGAGAAAGTAGAATATGACATGTCATGTGCAACAGTTCACATGAAATGTCCAGTACTATTTTCTCTGTAAAATCAGAAACTAATAGTCTACAATGTCATTTTCATAGCGCCAGGTAGGAGAGGTTATCCAGATAACAGTTTTCTTATTTCTCTATGAAAACATATGTTGGGGAACTCAATAGAAGTGCCTCAGTGAGGCACTTCTAATGAGTACCACAACATATGTTTTTGTGGAGATATAAGAAAAATATCAATGCTTTTTGGTTGAGAAAAGTGCCTTATCTGGAGCTGTGATCTTTTAATTTTTAGCTCGCCTGTACGAAGTACAAGGAGAGCTATTGTAGTCACCCTGGTCGTCCGTGTTTGCGTTTGCGTTCCCGTTCCCGTCACACTGTGTTTAAGTTTTTCAAATGCTTATCTCTCAACAGTCACTCCTCACAGAGGCATCAAATTTGGAACTTAGGTACCTTCGAGGGTCTTCTAAGATTCCAAGAGAATAAACCCCTGGGTTCATGCCCCTGGGTGGGGCTAGGGGTCAGAATATAGGACACCTTTGTAATACTGTGTTAAAGTTTTTCAAATTCTTATATCTTGACTTTCACTCCTCATAGAGCATTCATATTTAGAATTTGGGTACCTGGAGGAGTCTTCTGAGATTCCAAAAGAACATACCCCTGGGTTCATAGGGAGTGGGGCTAGGGGTCAAAATCTAGGACACATTTGTAAAATCTTATATGCCTACAGGTTATAGACACAACTGGTTATACATCAGCTAACTATGTGACATCGGTTTAAGTGTAAGAGAGTGAAGGTCATGGTGACCTACATTTTACGGTCCATGTCACCTAGATTTCACGGTCCAGTGATTTTGCCTTATATCTTGAATACTATTTGTTGGATAAATGTCACACCTGGGATATTACTTCCATGTGACCCAATGAATGACCACTTACTATATCTAGGTCATTGTGACCTATATTTCATGGTTCAGTGATTTTGCCTTATATCTTGAATACTATTTGTTGGATAAATGTCACACCTGGGATATTACTTCCATGTGACCCAATGAATGACCACTTACTATATCTAGGTCATTGTGACCTATATTTCATGGTTCAGTGATTTTGCCTTATATCTTGAATACTATTTGTTGGATAAATGTCACACCTGGGATATTAGTTCCTTGTGACCCGATTATTGACGTCAAAATATATCTCTGTTGGTGTGACCTATATTTCATGGTTCAGTGATTTTGCCTTATATCTTGAATACTATTTGTTGGATAAATGTCACACCTGGGATATTAGTTCCATGTGACCCAATGAATGACTACTTACTATATCTAGGTCATTGTGACCTATATTTCATGGTTCAGTGATTTTGCCTTATATCTTGAATACTATTTATTGGATAAATGTCACACCTGGGATATTAGTTCCTTGTGACCCGATTATTGACGTCAAAATATATCTCTGTTGGTGTGATCTATATTTATGGTTCAGTGATTTTGCCTTATATCTTGAATACTATTTGTTGGATAAATGTCACACCTGGGATATTAGTTCCATGTGACCCAATGAATGACCACTTACTATATCTAGTTCATTGTGACCTATATTTCATGCTTCAGTGATTTTGCCTTTTATTTTTATTACTATTTCATGGAGAATTGTCATACCTGGATTATTATATCTATGTGACAAAATGATTTACATACAAATACATCTAGGTCAGTGTGACCTATATTATATGGCTTAATGATAAAAATGTTACAATATAAAATGTACCCAGCAGGCGAGCTACGCGAGCTACGCTGTCCTACGACAGCTCTTGTTAAGTTTGGCACTGTGAGGTTAAGACTATACTATATTTATATCTACAAACATTTCTTGTTCTGAACAAAAAAAAAAAAAAAAAATGTTTTGTTACCATGCTGTATTAATTAAACTGGTATCCTCCTGATTACCTCTTATTGGTAAGGTTTCACTGAAAACTATTTAACAGTTTTTCCAGACATATTTGGCATGTTTTAAGTTTAGAATGTCAAACAGCAAATGTTATCATATCTGCTGTGGTGACGGTATGGTGTGATTATCTTGCAGGAAAAAACACTTTTCTATGAGGATGCAGTTACTAGAGGAACTCATGGAGACCTAGTTCATTTTAAATGGATGTCACACAGAAAATTAGAGTAAGTGTACAATAAATGTTTCTTAAAGTTCATACATTTATTCCCTATGTTTCCATGGCCCCAGTTTTTCCCCACTGAAAAGTATTGATATTTTCCTTATATCTCCATGAAAACGTTTGTTGTGGTACTTATTAGAAGCACCTCACAAAGATACCTCTAAAGATTATGTACAACATGTATTTGTGGAGAAATATGAAAAATATTTGATGCTATGTTTTCTTTGCCGAAATTTTGTTTTGTTATGTTTCACAAAAATTTCTTGGTGGAATGGCAAACAGTGTGGATGCTGATCAAACTGCTCCTTTGCATATGCCATTTTGTGAGAAATATTTGGTGTACAAAATATTAGGACAGTTACTGCTTGTTCCGTTTCAGCTGATTTCAGTAAATGACAGTCAGAAAATGATTATAGGTACAGTTTGTACTTGAATTTATGCTATGAAATTTTCAGATAAACACAAGCTTGAGGTGAAGACAATTTTAATGAGTACTGAAAAGCATATGTTGTGGCTACTCAGTATGGTTGAGGCAATTCTAATGAGTGTCCTCAACATATGCTTTCATAGAGAACTGTATTCTGAAGACTCAGAAATTGCCTTATAGTGCACTTACAGGGTAAGAGCTGTACTTTGCTCCATTTAAGGCACTATTTTTTCCATTAAAAAAAATATTTATATTTTTGTTATTTCTCCATGGAAACATATGTGGTATATACTCATTAAAAGTGCCTGCATGTTATTTCTCCATGGAAACATATGTGGTGTGTACTCATTAAAAGTGCCTCACTGAGGTGCTTCTGATGAGTACCCATGGCATGCTTTCATAGAAAAACAAGAAAAATGTTTCCCTTCTTACAGAGGAATTGTTAAGGAGGAGTATTTAGTGATAATAATGGGATAATTTTCTCCAATTCTCCATAAAATCATGTTGTGGGTACTCATTAGAAGTGCCTTGGTGAGGTGCTTCTAATAAGTACCCACAACGTGTGTTTTTATAGAGAAATAAAACCAATTATCCCAGAATTATCATCAAATACTCCTTCTTAACAATTCCTCTGTTCTTATATGGAGCTATTGCAATGGTTAGGTCAAATAGGCATGTACAGTAAATGCCCTAAAATTTCGACACTTTACATGTATTCCATACTGTTTTTGCCTAAATTTTGCTTTTTATGTAGCAGTTTCTTAAAATACTTAGTGAAATGGCAAACAGTGTAGACCCTGATCAGACTGCTCCTTCAGCCATTTTGTCAACAACTTTTGTGTACAAATTTTTAGGACATTTCCCTTATTAGGCTGATACCTTAAGATAAGGCCACATTTTTAAACAAAAAGTTTCATAGCCCAAGATAAGGTGCTTTTTTTTTTCAATCAAAAAAGTATTAATTTTTTTCTTATTTCTCTACAACAATGTGGGTACTCTTCTACTCATTAGAAAAGCCTCAGCAAGAAATTTGTTTCTTCTTCTTCCGTGGTCAGGATTCTCGAGACACTGTTCTGTTGACCAGGGCAAATAATAGTACCAACAACAGAATTAAGAAAATATTTAACTGATTTTACTCTTATCTTGATCTATGACATAGCTCAAGACAAGCGGGAGGTATCCACATAATGTATTTCCTTATTTCTCCAAGAAAACACATGTTGTGGTACTCATAGGAGCACCTCCACAAGACACTTCTAACGAGTGCCACAATATATGTTTTCATGGAGACATAAGAAAAATATTTGTATATTTTGGTTGAAATAAAGTGCCTTATTTGAAGCTATGTATGAGTATTGATTTTTTTCTTATTTCTCCATAAAAACATATGTTGTGGGTACTCATTAGAAGTGCCTGTGGGGCACTTCTAATGAGTACCCACAACATATATTTTCAAGGACAAACAAGAAAACACTGATATGCAGTGCATGAAAAGGGCCCTTATATAATTTGTGGACAATGCAGGCATAAGCACAGGCTGATCTGGGCCTTCACTGTCTGCTTACAGAATCAGTTGATACTGTAGTATATGTCGATGAACAAAAAAATGCCCAGATTAGACTGCACAGATGGGCAGGCTGATCTGGACCAACATTATCCGCAAATTGCATAAGGGCCTTTTCCATGTGTTGTGCATCACTTTATCTGAATAATCCTTTTTTGAGCTGTGATTTAACTTTTGTTGTTGCAGACCTTTATTAAAGTTGGAGCAGCTCCTCCTACCAATAATACCAGCAGACACTAAAGTTCCGATAAAACCAGGTCTCTTTAAAGGGATGTATGGTGGCCACGGCACAGAGATTGTTTTGATGTCCTATGATCTTGAGAATAATATTGCTCAGGCTAGAAAGATAACGGTTAGTCTGTTTTCTTTTGAGAAATTTGTTATATTTTTAGAGAGAATTGTGATGTCATTCATCACTTATTTAATTGCTTGGTTACTCAGCTGTTAGCCATCTGTGGGCAAATTCAACAGATGACAAATTGCCAATATCTTCATAGAAATATGTTCGCATTACTGTATATTTTATCTATATTGATATATTAAAATATTCTTAAAAACAAATTGACGATATTTTCCTATTTTTCCAAGAGAAAACAGGATTTGACATTTCATGCAGATTGTCTGCAAGAAATGTTGAATCATAGTTTCTGAGAAAAATAAGAAAAATATTTCAGACTATGGTCTGCTGAAATTTTTACTTAGCATGCAGGGCCCAGTTGTTCAAAACATTGTTAGCTTAACGAGCTCGTTAAGGGTCATTTCGTTAACTATTTTAGCGGATTCAATATACAATATTCTGATATTTTTTGCTGAAAAAATGTGAGAAGCTTTTGCACTGCAAAAGCTACTCACATTTTTTCAGCAAAAAATTTCAGCATATTTGCGTATCACTTGATTTGAATTTTAACGAATCGTTAACTAAAGACATCGTTAGCTTTGAACAACTGGGCCCAGAGCGTTAAATTTTAGCATCCTGTGAAGAATATGGCGTGACATACGTTGCAATATTGTATCTGGTAATATATTTGTTCCATATTAAAATATGTATTCTATATTAAGATTTTTAAGCCCAATAAAAATATATTTATATGCAAAATAGATATTTATTGGCAATAAAAATTATTTGTTTGCAAAATAAATATTCATTGGCAATAAAATATATTTATTGATAATTAAATTTATTTATTGGCCATAAAATTATATTTTTTCAAAATAAAAATATTTGTTCTGTAATATGTATATTCTTTGGCAACAAAACATATGTATTGGCAATAAAAATATATTGATTCAAAATATAAAATGTGTTTATAAAATTGATATTTATTTATTGAATCAATATTCTGTTGTATCACAATAAAAAAAAATATTTATCTGCAATGCGTTAAAAAAATATGTTGGGTATAATTAGCATTGTGGGATATGACACGGTTTCATAACAGCGAATTTCATTGGCTCTGTGAAACCTAATAATGGCAGCCTCCATTGATTTCACAGAGCGCTGCCATATTGATTTGGTTCGCGGTTTATGGTCAACACGATCCTTGGCCATTTCAACCTTAGTCAATTTGCACCTTTTGATCCTTTGTCATCTCGCACCCCCGGACTAGCGTTTCTACCAACACAAGTCAACTCAGTATTTCTCTGGTGTGTTGCAGATTCCTTGTTTTGGACGTGACTTGTTGTCCTCGCGGAATAATGGTCCATATGATTTTTTTTAAACCTAAAAGTATGACTTGTCCTCGTGGAATAATGGTCCATATGATTTTTTCTTAAACCTAAAAGTATTATTTACTTGAATATATAGTCCAGATCTTGGGGGCTGATCTTGGATCATTAGTCCATACGTGTCTAATGGTCCTAATGTTTCCGTGCAGACTGGGAATCTAGAGCTAAAGTTCTCATAGAAGAGTTAAAAAAAAGGAAACAAAGTCTCTAACATTCTAGGAAACCGGCAAACATGGGGGCAACAAAGGACGAAAGTCTAAGGTGCGAAAATCTAAGCAGCAAGTTGACAAAGGATCAAACCACCGGAACTTTTGTCGAGCCAATGAAATTTTCTGTAACAAGGCTACATCATGTCCCACAATGCTAATTTTACCCAATATATTTTTTGAATTTACAATGGATATTTTTGTAAATATTGTCAATATTTGTTTGGCAAAGAGATATATATTTTATAAATTGTGTTCTTTTTTATTGTCCACATAAAATATTGTATCAATACATATCTAATTTGCAAAAAATATATATACATCGTACATAAATATTTTTATTATGAATAAATATATTTTTATTGCCAATGAATATTTTATCGTAAATAAATATATTTCTATTGGCAATAAATATTCTTGTAGCAAAGAAATATATTTTTATATCGCAAATAAATGTTTTATTGTGAATAAATATATTTTATTGACTATAAATATCTTAATATAGAATACATATTTTTAATATGGAACAAATATATTATCAGATACAATATTGCAACATATATCATGCTATAGAAGAAAACAAGCAGCCATTATTTGGGTGGTATTTTTATATTTCCTGAAAAACGTGTCTTTCAAATCATCTTCTGTCATATGATGATCAGTTTAGATCCAGGATGTGTTCATGTACAGGCTGATCCAGGTTTACTGTATTTATCCTACTGTCCTGGAAAGATGCTTTTTGCATGGTGTTTTGTTTCACCCTTGTCCTGCTGAATAAATTAAGATGCCACACCCTTTTCAAATATTCAGCCAATCAGATTACTTGATCCAGATTGTTGATATAAATTCACATTCTGATTGGCAAACAGTGCAGATTCAGATCAGTTGGCTTCTGTTTGCAGAAGCCAACTGATCTGGATCTGCACTGTTTGCAAAAGTAGGATTATCTGGGCTCAGCAGGACAAGGGTTAAATGAAAATATTGTGTACTTATTGACCATATCTTATCAGAAACCATTTGTCTTTTCTGTTTCTGTGTTTTTTTTTCAAATATGTACCTTAAAATTAAATTTATGGCAAAAAATTGGTCTGACCTATGTACATCCTTTAGTAAAGTAATATTTTGGAACTTTTATATACGACAATATTTTTTTTGTTTTCTTAGGTGATTTTTATTTATGTACCATGACAATATTGTGAAAATTTCAGAAAATTTGAACACAAGGAACTTGCTGAAAATTTGCCTCAAATTTACCTACCCTAGCGATTTTTTGCATAATTTGCAGCCGTTTGCAATAGATATTTGCCAAACTTGGTATGTGCATTGATATTGTGGAGATCTGGTTTGGGATTGCTAATGGGCAAATTTCGTTGATTTTTGACAGAGTTACCTGCCCAAGACATGCCTGTATTTTTGTTTTCGGATGATTACTTGAGTAAATATCAACAGATTTTCACCAAACTTGGTATGTGCATTGATATTGTGGAGATCTAGTTTGGGATTGCTAATGGGCAAATTTTGTTAATTTTTGACAGTTATCTGCCCCAGACATGCCTATATTTTTGTTTTCAAACAATAACTTGAGTAAATGTTGATGGATTTTCACCACACTTGTGGGGTATTATGCTTGTGATGCTTTTATTTTTTGTAGGAAAAAATTGAAAATATTCAAATTTTTTATAACCAATGACTAGAATAAAACTTCTTGTGTATACATAGTTAGGATAACTGGTTTTACATTCAATCATAACAAAAGTTTGCAAATTTACTTCTTTTGTTTTAAGCACCAGGCAAAAACGACTTTCTAATAGATGTTGAAAGGAGAGAAAATACTCTATTCATTACCATACCTGTCCTAAAATTTTAGTGTCCACGTCACTACCTGCTGATGTGTTTAAAAACTGCTGAATGATTGGCAAAACATGTAGACCCTGATCAGAGGCCACATTCTGCTGAATCTGATCTGGATCTGCAGTATTTGCTAAGCTTATCTGTCCAAATACACTGTGTTAACCCACTGTAGACTCAAATGAACTCCCCCACATTGTATATTGGAAAAGTCTAATTTCAGTTTTAGGTATGTTGGGCTATGTGATTAGATATTTCTAGAGAAAAATTGCTAAACTATTTGCAAACAGTGGAGACTCTGATCAGATGCCGCATTTGCGGTGTCTGATCTGGGTCTGCACTGTTTGCCAACTACGCTTTAGGGGTCTCCTGACTACAATGGGTTAAAATTTGTGATAAAAGTATATTTTCCTGTCACACATGATAAGACCATAGATAGTAAAGTTCTTGGAAGCATTTCATAGTAATGGTGTCTGCGTTACTATAATTACTCTGAATGTTGGGACAAACAGGCCTGAGCAAACAGTGTAGACCCAGACCCACATCATGTGGCATTGTATCTCGGTCTACACTGTTTGCCACTCCAATTTTGAATC
The DNA here is from genome assembly GCA_964016985.1 of Anodontia alba. Lineage (NCBI taxonomy): Eukaryota > Metazoa > Mollusca > Bivalvia > Lucinida > Lucinidae > Anodontia > Anodontia alba. The sequence continues at coordinate 62,718,335 of OZ024827.1, read as the reverse complement.
CCACTGGAGGTCTAAACCAGAAATGTCATTAAATTAACACATCTGTGTGTAATGTATACTTCTTATCTATCTATCTGTCTATCTGTCTGTCTGTCTGTCTATCTATCTATCTATCTATCTGTCTATCTATCTATCTATCAATCTATCTATCTATCTATCTATCTATATCTATCTATCTATCTATCTATCTATCTATCTATCTATCTATCTATCTATCTATCCGTCTGTCTATCTGTCTATCTATCTAACTTTCTATTTGTCTGTCTGTCTATCTATCTATCTATCTATCTATCTATCTGTCTATCTATCTATCTATCTATCTATCTATCTATCTATCTATCTATCTATCTATCTATCTATGTCTGTCTGTCTATCTATCTATCTATCTATCTATCTATCTATCTATCTATCTATCTATCTATCTATCTATCTATCTATCTATCTATCTATCTATGAGTAAATGCTTTTTTTTCTCAGCCATACTATGTTGATAGTTTTTATTTCTCCACAAAATTAGTTTTCATCGAGAAAAAGGAAAAAATAATTATCTGGTGACCCCCTTATCTAGAGCTTTGTAAGTAATATCATTTCCACAATATCATGGGCTGCATCATGTGAAAAAGCGTTTTCAAACATGTGCAAACTGCTCAGATTCAGATCACCCTGCACATGCACAATGTATCATCTGGGCCTTAGCTCTCCATTTATACATTCTGTAGATTCCAAAGATTCTGTTAGTGGACAGTGAAGGCCATGATCAGACTGTATGGATGCATAGGCTGATCTGGGCCTTTGTTGTCTACATATGCCCAAAGACACACTTTGTGCATGGGGCGGCCCATATGGAGAATGGGAGGAAAATTTGCTTATGTACATTTAGACACATTTATGCAGTACAAAAAATTGTAAAAAAAGGGAAATCAAGTTTTAAGCTATACAATTCTTTGAAATCGCCTAATTAAATAGTGTATATACCCCTGCTCACCCCTATTTTTACTATATTTTATGGGGAAATAAAGATGTATACATTACATAGACTTGTTCATGTAATGTGTAGCAATTCATTATAATGTGTCATTGTCACCCTTCCACCATCTTGATAAAACTGAAAAAAAAAATACACATAATCCTTAAAAGAATATAATTTAGTATAAGAAGAGTTTTTTCCCTTTTACTGCAAAGGAGAATAAAATATATTCTTATCATTGATGTTTTCTTGGTTAACCTATTTATGCCTGGCATTCCATAAAAGGGACATTGGAAAAACAGTGAAGGCCCAGATCAGATGCTGCAGGGTCTACACTGTTTGCATTAAATACAGGAATTTCTATAAAACATGATAATAACAAAAAACAAACAGACACCCTTAAATTAGAAATGGACTTGTTCAAAGAGAGAGATAGAAGTCATAAATGGGTATAACAGATTACCTATGTTTTCAGGGAGATCCAAATGTCCCATCAGGTGAAATCAGCATCTGTGCTGACCTGTCACGGCCAATGGTTCTAACAAGTGAACAACAATCGTCTATTTCCATGCTAGCTGACATCGACACATTTGATTTACCACCAGAGACTGAAACAGACAAGATTGTTAAACAACCTTTTGTTGTACCAAATGGGGTTTATATAGAAGACAGTTTTTCTCTGCCAAAATACTGCATTTTGAGGTAAATATATTTGGGTCAGTGGCCAAGAGAGATACTGGATGCTTCACCTGATCAGCAAAGACTGATCACCCTGTGTATCTGCACATTCTGACCAGAGTTCTTGTCACTCACACACTGAATCTAGATGCCATATGGAATGCAAATGGTGATATAGTAATATACTGCATGGATGAATATGACAGTCTGGTTTTTCACTAATTGCATATTGCATCTTTCAATGTTTACCCCACAGACTGGGTTTGATGGGCATGGCAGGGCAAGACTACGGATTAGGCTATTTAACACTAAGTACTCTGGATAAAATTTTCAGTAGATGACACATTGAAATATTTTTCCTATTTCTCCTAGAAATCAGGTTTTGACATTTCATGCAAATTGTCTCCAGTGGAGACAATTTGCAGGAAATGTCAAATCCTGTTTTCTGAGAAAAGTAAGAAAATTATCAACAATTTGTCTATTGCTGAATTTGCCAGTTGCTAAAGGTGTAAAAAGAAACAAAGGAATTATGTTAGATGAAACTCAGAGAATAAGATACATGTTTTGGAAGTAGCTAAAAGAAACAGGGTGCCAGATAAGAAGGAATAAAAGGTATTTCAGTACTGATGTTTTGGAAATTATCATTAAAATAAAACAGGGGTTAAAAATAATTATTATGTCTCCCCCACCCCCTTCAAGGTGGGGAGACATTGTTTTTGTTTGCAGTTACAGTCTGTCACAAAATCATTTATGAAAACAGTTCAAGATATTTTCATGGAATCTTATATAAATTTAAAGCATCATCAGACAGCATGCAAAATGCAAGAACCATAACTCTATTTTGAATGGATTTACATGCCTTTGTTGCTTTTTCGTATGAGATTCATTCACACACAATAACTTTAAAACTGTTAAAGCTGTTATCATGACACTTCATACAAATATAAAACACTATCAGAAGATTTAATTTGCAGAGAACAAGAACTGAAACACTTTTCGATTTTGATAGAGTTACACCTCCTCTGTGTAGATTTTGGGATTTGTTTCCTCCCTTGAGTTGAAAACTGTTCAAGATGTTTTCATGAAATTTTTTACAAGTATAAAGTATTCCAAAGGGAACATATTCTTTCCTTTTGGTATAGGCTCCTTTTTTAGAAAGGGGAGGCAAACCTTTTGACAGTTTTCTCCCCTGAAAGTGTATCAGTTCTCCTTAACCCTTGTCATGCTGGATAAATTAAAATGCCAAGCCCACTTCTAATTGACAGCAATCAGATAACTTGATCCAGGTTGTTGATACAAATTCACATTCTTTGTGACAAACAGTGCAGATCCAGATCAGTTGGCTTCTGAAGAAACCAGCTGATTTGGATCTACACTGTTTGTAAAGGCAGAGCATATCCTGGTACAGTAGGACTAGGGTTAATAATTATTGTGTCATTCTGTTGTAGGTACCACTCACAAGGGACAGTATCACCAATGGGTTATATCAGGCCAGAGAAAATTGTGAATCATTTTATTATCTTTGATGAAGACACATTTGGTGTATTGTGGCTGGGACTGTATTCTTTTGGACTATTTTCTAGAGTTCATGAAGTTTTTGACACAAGATGATAAGAAGTTGTTATTTATTGTTATTGTTAAAGTTTCTCGGATAGTCTTAATACCAGGTCATTATCTGAGGCCTGCTATGCGAAAATAATCAAGAAAATGACTCTGTAGTACTTGTTATACTTGTATAATAAATTTGAGAAATTTTGTCTGCATGTAAAACTATTCCCATCAATTATGATATTTTAAACAATAATTATAGGTCTCAGTACTGGGTTAAATGTTTTGCGGAGTATAATATTTTAAGATGATTTATTTTTCACTATACTGGCAATAACACATAGTCTGCACTTTCAAAGTGCTGTGAAATATATAGAATACATTGTAGTCTATAAGGACATTCAAAACAATTGTGAATTTTCATCACGAAAACACGCCTATATAATTTTGACCCCCCTTTAACCCCACTTTTATATAGTAAAACTGGGGTTTACAGGGGTATGCATTAATTTTCTTATTTCTGCTCAAAAACATAGATTGTGGGTACTCGTTAGAACTGCCTCACTGGGGCGGTTCTGACGAGTACCCACAATCTATGCTTTGAGCAGAAATATGAAAAATATCAGAATTTTTTATCTGAAAATTTTCATTTTTTGATGGTAAAATTTTCAGTATATTTGAATAGGCGTGTTTTCGTAATGTTAGCGACTGCAAAATTGTTCAAACATTCTGCAAAATAAGAAAAAAACATTGAAATTACAGTATGCAGCATTTCTACACACTCATTCCCTGAAAGCATTAGATCTAGTACATACTGAGCATGCTGAATAAAAATTTCATCGGACAGCATTTTTTTAATATTTTCCCAGAAAATGGGGTTTGAAATTTTATGCAGAATATCTTTAAGAGACAATCTGCATGAAATGCCAAACATTTTCTGGGGAAAAACAAGAAAATATCCTCATTCTGTTATCTACAATATTTACATAAAGAACACTAAATGTTAGAGATGTTAGATGTGTACTCTTATAGAACTGGTGTTCTTTTGTAAGGCAGCATTTTTCCATGTACACCACAGCCTGTATGTAACACTTCTGTTGGGGAACTAAAGTAAAAACTGTATTGGCTAAATGACCTTGTTGTGTCTAACCAAAAATGTATAGATTATATAGAAAAATGACCATAGATGGTTATTTTTTCTATATAATCTATACTTTTTTGTTTGGATACAACACTTTTGTGGTCCACCTTTAAACTATCTTATATCCAGAACCGTCTTTTATCCAAAACTGTCTTATAAAGTGGTTGCAGTGTATAAACATTAAAAGACCCTGATCTCAGCATGCATGTATGCATATTTTTCTGCACACTCTACACAGGGTCTCTAATATTACCTACATAAACTGTGGAAATCATTCAATGTTTGTGGTGAGTAGCAAAGATCCTGACCAAACCACACAGATGCATAGGATCTTTGCAATTCAAATTCCAGAATGTTTTATGTATGGCAGGCCCCATTTGATTTGACCAGGATAGCCAGAATTTCAGCAGATGAAATTCTAAAATGTTTTCTCTTTTTATGCCCCCAACTTCGAAGAAGTTGGAGGGGCATATTTCTTGTGGGACGTTTGTGCGTGCGTGCATCCGTCTGTCCGTCCAACCGTGCATCCATCCGTTACGCTTTTTGATGCATAGCATAACTTCTGAACCATGCATACTAGGGTTTTGAAATTTCATATATGGATTCTTCATGAAAATATAGCTGACCCATATTTTTTCCCCATCAGGATTATGCCCCTTTCCTGAGTTATGGCCCTTTGAAAAAATATAGATGAACTCTTGTCAGCAAACTATCTCAAAAGCTATTGAAGCTAGAGCCTTGAAACCTGGTGAATAGATTGGTATTGATGAGTAGATGACCTGTTTAACTTTTGAATAAATTCTGAAAATTACTTCATGAGTTATGGCCCTTTATAACTTTGGGCATTTTTACAATTGCACACTTTTTGATGCATAGTATAAGTTTTGAACTGTGCATGCTAGAGTTTTGAAATTTCATATATGGATTCCTCATGAAAAAATAGCTGACACATATTTTTTTCTTATCAGTATTATGCCCCTTTCCTGAGTTATGGCTCTTTGAAAAAATATGGATGAATTCTTGTCAGTAAAATATCCCAAAAGCTATTGAAGCTAGAGTCTTGAAACCTGGTGAATAGATTGGTATTGATGAGTAGATGACCTGATTTACTTTTGAATAAATTCTGAAAATTACTTCATGAGTTATGGTCCTTTATAACTTTGGGCATTTTTACGTTGCACACTTTTTGATGCATAGCATAAGTTTTAAACTGTGCATGCTAGGGTTTTGAAATTTCATATATGGATTCCTCATGAAAAAAATAGCTGACACATATTTCTTTTCTGATCAGGATTATGCCCCTTTCCTGAGTTATGGCCCTTTGAAAAAATATGGATAGAATCTTTTCAAACAAGCTGTCTCAAAAACCATTGAAGCTAGAGCCCTGAAATTTGAGGAATAGGTTGGTAGCGATGAGTAGATGACCTAGTTAACTTTTGAATAAATTCTGAAAAGTACTTCTTGAGTTATGGCCCCTTGTCATTTTGGGCATTTTTACATTGCACACGTTTTGATGCATAGCATAATTTTTTAACTGTGCATGCTAGGGTTTTGAAATTTCATATTTAGATTTCTCATGAAAAAATAGCTGACACTTATTTTTTTTTTCTTATTAGGATTATGCCCCTTACCTGAGTTACGGCCCTTTGAAAAAAATATGGATGAAGTCTTGTCAGCAAAATATCTCAAATACTGTTGAGGCTAGAGCCTTGGAATTTAAGGAATAAAGTGGTAGCGATGAATAGATGACCTGATTAACTTTTGAATAAATTCTGAAAAGTGCATCTTTAGTTATGGCCCTTTGTCATTTTGGGCATTTTTACATTGCACACTTTTTGATGCATAGCATAAATTTTGAACTGTTTATGCTAGGGTTTTGAAATTTCATATATGGATTCCTCATTAAAAAGTAGGTGACCCATATTTTTTTCCTATCCAAATTATCTCCCATTTTAGAGTTATTTCCCTTTTAATAAAATAACATTGAAATCTCGTATATTTGTACTGTTGTTACTGTCATGGGCAAGCAGTGTTGAGAGTCAAGCAGTGTTAGTGTCAGGCAATTGGGGGCATAGTGTTTTACAAACACCAGCTCTAGTTTTTTTTTTCTTTTTTCTTAGAAAATAAGGTTTGAGATTTCATGTGAAACACATATACTGTCAAGCCTTATATGTTCTCAGAAACATAAACAAATATTTTTGAATGTTGTTAGCTGCAGTTGTAACTGGCGCTTTAACACTTGGAATGCTAGGTATTAATTTCAGCAGATGACATTTCAAAATGTTATTATTTTTCCCAGAAAATAGGCTTTGCCATTTCATGCAAATTTTCTCCTAAGGAGACAATTAGCATGGAATTTCAAAGCCTATTTTGTGAAAAAATCTCACATCACACCTTTTACCTCATTCCCCTCTAGTGACAACTTTTGTCATCTACTGATAACTTTTGCAAAACGTATGGCCTGATCTGGATCCAAACTGTTTGACACTCTGACGGTATTCCTGAAAGAGTTTTTTGAAAAAGTTATTTATAAAAAAAAATCCTAAGACGACAAAAAAGCATGCAAAGTTATCCAGCATGCAAAGAGTTAAAATTCGACCTCATCAACTTGGACTTTTAGGGAGAATCTCCACCTTAATCGTAGGTGTCCTTAAAGAGTTCAGAAAAATGTCAGTGTGGAATCCTTAGAAGTTGTTTTAAGAGAAATGAGTTAATATTTTGTGATAAAACATGGATACATCTTTTGTTAAGCAGCTGTCATTGTGAAGACTGAAAATTGCTATGTAGTGAAAGTGCAGGAAACTCCTCAGGGGAGGAGTATTTTGTGATAATTCTGGGATAATTTGTCACATCCCTATAAAAACATGGTTACTTGGAATTGCCTCAGTATTACCCAAGACATGTTTTAAAGGAGAACTGGATAAAAAGACCCCAGAATTATCAAGAAATTCTAATCCATAATAAATCTTCATAGGTGACTGCTGAGCAGTGGTAAATTATATGAAAAAGATTTGGGGATTATTTGTACAGATTTTACTCTATGTTTTGTAATTTCTCCACATACAGTCAGACTTCAGTGGCTGGAACAGCTTGGTGACCATAGACATTTGTTCTAGACATGGATATTTGAATCATTGAGGGTTAATCTTAGTGCCAGGTCAGGAGGCAAATGGGGATAATTTAGGGATGTCTTTTTGATCTATGAATAATGGTATGTTTAGTGTACTCATTAGAATCACTGCAATTAGGCAGTTCTGATGACTACACAATACATACATTTTCATGATAAAGTAAGAAAATTTCCCTAAATTATCAGTAAATATTTTCTTGAGCTATTGGAAGAATTTCCTATGATTCAAAAACAAATTTGAATCAACCATGGTAAACGAGCAATCAGTGTTTGAGTCATTGAGGTTTTACTGTACATAAAAATGATTTGGGGGTTGTTTGTACAGTTTTTATGGTATAAAGTGGACTCTCATTATCTAAAACTCCAAGGGACCTTAATTTTCAGTTTGAGATAACAATAGTTTGAGATAACAGGAGTTGAAATATAAAGAATATATAAAGCAAAACTAAACCAACATTATTAAAGTCTAGTTTGACTTAAGCAGTAGTTTGAGTTATCAGTATTTGAGATAGTGAGAGTCAAGTGTATTGAAAATATTGTGGAAAAGAGGAGAAATTGCTCCTTTGGAGCAATTTCTCCTCTGTCCACAATAGTTTGTTACCTGTTGTTAGATTTCCATGTTAAATAGGGACCAGATTTTCACTTCAAGATAAGTGGTTATTCGAAATAAGGGAAGTCGAGATAATGAGAGTTGACTGTAATTGTTATTACTTCACATATAGCCTAATATGTGTGGTTATTGTCCTAAAATTTTGTATACCAATTGTTCTGACAAAATGGCATATGGAAGCAATCTGAGTGGGGTCTGCTTTGTATGTTATTCCTATGAGAATAAAAAAGAAAACTTAGGCAAACAAGTTATGAAAGAAAGTATTCAAAACTTAAGACACTTTTGTAGTTGAGATTCAAAAGTAGGAAAACTGATCCTTTCTGCATTTGTGAATAGGCAAACAATTCACATGAAACACAGGAAATATCAAGCTTAATTTTTTCTCTGAAAAAATTTAGAATGGCATCTAGAATGTTTTGAATGACACTTTAAGGGTTTAATCAGGATGAAGAATTATGTTGTTGTGAGATTAAATCATAATGAGTTGATGTTTTACATGTTTTATGTCCCTTTCAACATTATTTAAGTCATATCAAGATGGTGGAAGGGTGATAATGAATGGCTCTGTTCAATAAAGTACTGCACTTTTTGACCAGGTTATGGCCTTTGATAACTTGGAGTTTCTTCTACAAATTTCATTGGATTAGTCTGAACCTCATAGGTTATCTTGCTAGGATATGAATGTATGCATATGGTTTTGATCCAGTTATTTTTGACAGAACTATGGGCCTTGGTGATTGAAATCTTACTGCTATAACTCTTCACATCATCCTTCCTTAGATTCTTGTAAAATTTGGTACCTTGTCTTGCTATATATTGCTATCCTTTTGCTTTTAAAAATGAAATACTGACTACTATTTAAGATGAGCAGATACACAGTAAAGATTTTACAACCATTTTGCAAAGGGAGATAACTTTTGCAAACAGCAAGTTGCCTCCTTTCAAAAATGGGGGCTACTCTTAAAAGGAAAGCATTTGCTCCCAGAGGGAGCAAATGCTTTCCTTTAAGCATAGCCCCCATTTTAGAAGGGGGTGGCAATTATTTCCATGCCAGTTATTTCCCTTTGTGTTGTATTCGTCCCCATAAAGGGGGTATGTAAGCAACTTAATTTTGCAGTTTAAGTACTGGCTGTAATAATTATGAAATGAGGAAGATTATCATTAATAATGTGAATATAAATTAAAATGTGATATTGCAGAGTTGTGATAAGAAAGGAATAAAAGAAAATGCTATGACTTTTGTAGTCTACTTTCCTCGTATAGGGACAATCAGAGGCAAAAGAAACCCTAAACAGTTCTGAAATCCGCCATTTTGTCTCATTCGATGGAGGTGATAACCTTGGGTTTCTTCGCCTACAGTAACCAACTTCTAGCTGTTTCAAAACCTATGTTTAAAGTCATTAAATCCTTACAATGAGCATAAGAGCAGTGTATTCCCTCATCCCTAAAGTAATTGCTTTTTAAATATCTTGTCAAGTTTTCAAGTTCTGTCCATAGATAAATGATTAATCTACAACAAAAAAAAAACGAGGAGTGTACTTCCATGAGGGAAAACAATGGCGGCTGTGTCAATTATGTTCCATATAGTCTTTTTTGATACAGAAAGACAGGTAGTGGGGGTGGGGTAGGTGGGGGGGGGGTGGGGGGGGGAGGAGGGGGGAGGGGGGGTGTAAAGGCTTGCTGTACTTGCAGCAGGTGAGAGAAGGTGGTATGTTAGTATTGCTTCTATGTCTATACTGTCATTAGATTTTTCTATCCTCTTCTGTCCATTTTCTCCCTTTCTCTGGGAGACGACAGAAAATGACCCACAAAGATTGACGTGTCGTTTAAAGGCTCCATATTCCTAAAAAAAAGACATTTTTTTTTTTTTATCCAAGAAAGGTTTCATAAATTCATACTATATTAGTATTAATACGATCATAAAATGTGGCATCTGACAGCCTGTAAAATTTCAGTTAGTCTCTCGTTTTTTAACTGGATCTAAAACGAAATGAATTTTTATAGTATTTTTATAATATCTCTGAATTAATGTTGGCAACATTAATTCAGAGATACGATATAAAATCATTTCATTTGAAAAACGAGAGACTAACTGAAAATTCTCAGGCTGTCAGGTGCCACATTTTATGATTGTATTAATACCATATCTCAATTTATCAAATCTTTCTTGGCTAATAAAATGTCTATTTTTGAGGAATATGGAGCCTTTAACACAAAATGACCCAAATGGTTGATGTGCCATTTACCCTTTCAGACCTGTAGACCAACGCAGATGCCTCTCATATGCAAACAGTGTAGATCCAGATGAGGCGGCTCGTATGAGCCGCCTCATCTGGACCTACACTGTTTGCCATTCTTTTATTGATTTTTGACTGAAACCCCTGTTTGCAACAATGGATGTAGCCAAATTCGGAGATGGAAGAGTCCATTTCATAATTTCAGGAGTGAAAGAGTAAACATTAATCCTGACTCAGATAAGCCTGTCTGGTCATTGCCTTTAATGTCTGTTGGTAAGTTTATAAGAGAATATATAAGTGCTATAGTGGGAGGAAATGTACCCTCTGACATGCACCCAACAAAGATTAACCCTTGTCATGCTGAATAAATTAAGATGCCACGCCCACTTCCAATTTTCAGCCAAGCAGATTACTTGATCCAGGTCGTAATGACATTATGAAACACCGTTATTCAAATATATGGAAAATTCATCTCCAAAAACTGGTAAGTTACAAATTTTACCACAAAAAATTAAATTTTTCAGATAAAAAATCTAATATTTTTTTCATATTTCTGCTCAAAACATAGATTGTGGGTACTCGTTAGAACCGCCTCGGCGAGGCTGTTCTAACGAGTACCCACAATCTAAGTTTTTGAGCAAAAATAAGAAAAATAATATATATCCCTGTAAACCCCAGTTTTACTATATAAAAGTGGGGTTGGGTCAAATTATACAGGCATGTTTTCGTGATGAATTCAAATACTGAATGTCAAACAGTGCAGAAGCCAAGTGATCTGGATCTACACTGTTTGCAAAGGCAGGGCATATCTGATTTCAGCAGGACATGGGTTAAGATCAACCTGGGCATCTGCTAGTCTTTTCAGAATCCACTTTATGCCTGAAGAGCATTGGATCCTTTGTAGAAAATTCGCACGAAATGTCAAGCTGTTCCGAAGTAGCGGTTCTCTAAAAATACAGAACAAATCAAAATCGACGGGGTGACGTTTTGCGGCCTCCATATACGAGCACAACATATCCTGGGAAAATACAGGACAAATCAAAATCAGAAAATAGCAGACTCACTTTTAGTAAGTTTGTTCTTGAAGAATGCTGGGAAATACAACACCCTCATGCCCACTAGCCGACTTATTTTCTCTGAAAATGCAGAAAATAATTTAGACTGTTATCTGCTGCTTTGACGTGTTAGTGTTTGGTATCTAAGGGGAATTAATACAGTCAGGGGAGTGAACTCAGCCTGGTCACAATTGATCTTTTTTCTACTTTTGAAACGCCTTTAGCCGTTAACTTTAACCACTCTTGGCTAAGTCAGCAGACGACAAATTGACAACCTTGTCTTATTTTCCCAGAAAATAGGCCTTAACATTTCATGCAAATAAGGAGACAAGTTGCATGAAATGTCAAAGCCTAATTTCTGAGGGGAAAAAAATCGGTTGAAATATTTACCCAGAATGCTGAGCGTTAAAGCGCCCTCAGAAAAGCGCCAATCATATTAGCAGCAGACAGCAGTCTAAAATATTTATTTAGTTATCAGAGAAAATATTTTGAGGCTTGTACGTATGTTAGAATGTACAACTTTGAATCGTGCTTTAAGAGTTAACGGAGTGTACTTTTTGTGACGTCATTAAAGCTGAACAGTTTCTATACAAGGTCAGCGTAACTTACGTTCCTGGAATGCAGATGCACGTTTCACTTAGTCATTTTCCCAGTCTGAAAAATGCTTTACAAGCTGCATTTTTCAGCGTATTATCTTTATTTTGATTTAATTGCACAGTTGCACGGACTATAATAATAAAATTAATTTGCAGAGCATTTTCTGTCCTATACGTTTGCAAATTTACCATAAAATCGGTAATCTATATCTCTTCAGGCTTAAATTGAGTGTTGAAAAATAAAGGAACCTGTTCGCGAGAAAAAGCCTCTGCGGATTTTCCGTCGAATCAATCTTTTAGTGCGCATGCCCGGCTCCAAAGCGAGGCCAAACGTCTAGTTCTTTGGCTGAAGTTTCCTCTTGGACTACCGCCTACATGACCGAAAAGCGTAGGTTCTGGCGAAACTGTGCTGATGCGCATGCTCGCCTGCACCTTGGCTGTTCGTATATGCTAAGTGACTCTTTTCCCATGACACAACTCAACATTTTTGTTTATCTCGATTTTACTTAACTTTTAATTCGTTCTGATGATTAAACTTACATGCTAAGCTATTACAGAACACTTTTGTAAATGAAATTAATTTATCGGATACATTACGAAAATGTTATCTTAATCCTTGGTGATATTTGGCATTTATTGTGTAACCCATGAAGTTGCTCTTGTTAAAATAACATTAAATGCATAGGAAACATCCAGAAAACTATTTATATGTTGAGCATATGGAGGGATTTCCGACGCCAAAATTATGAGTGAAGAGATTTATGTTATGAAGCACTCATGTTGGTAATTTTCCGCCATTTTTACAAGGGAGGTAGTTTTTGTGACTTCCGTTCTCATACATCAACCCCCTTTTGAAAAGGGGGTCTAGAATAAGCCCTAACTCCGTCATCCTTCTTCTGAAAAAGGGGTCTACTCTAAAAGGAAAGAATTTAAAAGGGTCTACTCGAAACGGAAAGAATTTGCTCCCATGGGGGTCTACTCTAAAAGGAAAGAATTTTGCTCCTAAAGGGAGTAAATTCTTTTCTTTTAGAGTAGACCCCTTTCCAGAAGGGGACAAAATCAATTTAGGCAGAGTTACCGAAAGTGTATCCATTATCCTAATGTAAACCAGTGACTGTGTAAGCCTATATTTTCGATAATCCTATATATGGAAAGGTGTACGGTTTTCGTGGGAAGGATAATTTGGCTACACAAGTTTTGGAATGGTAAACGGGGAATTGGGGTAAAAACTTTAATTACCTACCCTTCCACATACTTGGCTGACGATTTGCACTAAATATTTGAGCAGAAAATCAATAATACTCATCCAAAGATATGCAATGTACAAAGGGAACGAATATTTGATTTTTATGGGTGCAGGCGGGGGAAGGGTGGGGGTGGGGAGAAGATTAAAAAAAAAATCCAGGGCTTCATTAGCCCGAAAAAATATCCAGGACCAGGGTAAATGCTGTTATACGCTTTGTAAAATCGTGAGTAAACAGACAGGCTCGCGTCGTGGAAGAAAAAAAAATCCAGGCCCGAAAACAACTATCTCCTTCCCCCATTCCCCCTCCCCCCACCCCACTCCCTCACACACACAAACACGCCATAAAAATCGAATGGTCGTTCCGTCATCTTCCAAGCCTTGCGCATGATCAGCCACTTGTTAGTCAAATAAATTTGATACGATTTAATATTTTGAGGGAAGATCTGAATGAAGAGAAAAACTAAAGATTGCTTCTTCAACGTGTTTAAAATATGTAACTAATGTTATCCTTAACTTGCTGCATTTTCTTCTGATCTGGGTATATAGAAAGTGGGTGGGAGAATGGCCTAAGCACCCATTATTCCCTTATTTTCACCGATTTTATTCAGACTTGCACATGTTATAAACTAATGGACAGGCTTCCCAGCGGGCACATGATGTTTATACAACGTCGGCTCAACGTTGATGCAACGTCATGACGTTGCATCGACGTTGAGGCGACGTTGCGGACAGGGAGGCGGCACCAAGTGTGCATGTGTGATCCATGAAAGTAAGTCTCTACAAAAACGCATACACAGCACATCAACGCTGCCTCTATGTGCCTTGGGTGCCTGGTAGCGTTGAAAATCTGCACAGCAACCACCACCGAATGAGTCTATTGCAGGAAGGATTTAACAACTTGCGATGCTATGTCTACCATTTGTGTATATTTATCACTGGAAGTTGTTCACGTAGAGTCCGCGTGCTATTTGATCGGATAGGGATGAGACTAAGCCTGGCGCAATTAATCAGATAATCGATTAATTGATCGATAAATTCCACAAAAATGATTATCGTTACAGATTTGCTAATAATCGATCATTTAATTTCTGTGTCTCTTACTTTACCGTATTTACCCTTAGTATTCAGACACCTCAACTTCTTACCACACTTAATCTAAAATTTGAACAAGTACAACTTACCACCCAATGTTGTGTCTAAAATAGCTGGATGAGTCAAAACAGTGTAGACCCTGATGAGACGCCGCGTTTCATCTGGGTCTACACTGTTTGCTCAGACCTATCAGATCAAATACGTACAGTAAGGTACAACATATGGTAAGAGTCCTGCTCAGACAGATATGTAAAATTATCACTAAATCTTCAGTGATTACTAATCGATTATCGATCGCAATGGCATGACTGATAATCCATTATTTTTTTCAACTCTGATTAGCCAGCCTTAGATGAGACCGAAAAATGTGAAATTTGACTGTGATTTCGGAGAATTATTTGAATGCAGATAAACGAAGGTTTGTGTCAAAACATATCGCCTACCCCGCCGGAAAACCTAGGTGGGTTTTGTTTCTGGAGGTCCTGAGATGCACTGAACAGGCCTACCCATTGAAAGCGTAAATAGACGCGAACAGCTGTAGGTTCGACGAGGTACATATGGGTAAACCCATTTTCAAAAGTTCGTTTGTCTAGGTTGTTTTATTTTCTTGAGACGATGTTATCATTTATCATTTAATAAAAGAAGCTTTAGATTTATATTGGTCCTTTCTTCGAGGATAATAATTCATTGCAAATGGACTTCCTGTTGATGTCTGAACTGTCTTGGTGTTCATTTCTTTGACAGTCAATTAAGGGACATCGTCTTGTCCTTAATAATTGGCATCACGCAGATACGCCATTTTCATTGTCCATCAAAAGACACAAAATATGAACATGCGTACAGAAAATCAGAGTGCCGTCATTTATAAACACCAAATATACAGAAAACCTCCCGTCCTCCGAGTCTTATAAGGGACTTATACGCTTATACTTCATCCACCGAACGTTTAATACAATCTGCGAACAGCTTAGGTTGGACTAACTCAGACAGCGCTTTTCGTATGCTGATCAGGACATTATTTGCGCAATTATGATATTGCATAGTTTTTCCCCGAGGACTGGCTTAACCTTTATGCACTCTTTGTGCAAAGTCAGCAGACGATAAACTGACAATATTTTTCTTGTTTTCCCAGAAAATAGGATTTGGCACTTCATGCAAATTGTCTCCATAGTCTATAGGAGGTTTGTTTGAAATCACGGTAAAACCCTATTATTTGCGAAAAAAAAAAATAAGAAAGAGAGAGAGAAAATAAAAGAATATTTCAAAATATCGTCTGCTGAATAGTTTACCCAGCATGCTAAGCGTTAATTATGATGACATCTAATGAATTGATGTCTTCATTAAAAGCCCTACGAATATCGCCCTTTGATTACAATATCCGTCTGATTGTTAGCGCAAGAGAGGGCGGGCAGTCGATTTCAATTGTTCATTTACAATAATACGCCTATAATGATTTTTTAAACCTTTAACTTGCTGAATTTAAACTGAATGACAGCAGATGACATTTAAAATGTTTTCTTATTTTTCACAAGAAATAAGGCTTGACATATCATTGAAATTGGAACTTCCAATTTCAATGATATGTCAAGCCTTATTTCGTGTGAAAACATTTCGTTCAAATTGTGACAATTTGAACGAAATGTCCTCCCTTTTTCCCTGCCATCATGAAAACATACCGATAGAATTTTGACCCCCTTAAACCCCACTTTTATATAGTAAAACTGGGGTTTACAGGGGTATACATTAGTTTTCTTATTTCTGCTCAAAAACATAGACTGTGGTACTCGCCGAGGCGGTTCTAACGAGTACCCACAATCTATGTTTTGAGCAGAAATATGAAAAAAATATCAGAATTTTTATCTGAAAACTTTCAGTTTTTGGAGGTGAAATTTTCAATGTATTTGAATAGGCGTGTTTTCGTAATAGAAAAATAAGAAAATGATCAGTAATTTGTTGTTAGCTGCAGCGTTTCGTCTTTTAAACATTTTAAGAGTAGCACTCTGTAGGCAAAATCGTTGGATAAAAATGAATGATATTTTTCTGATTTTCACAGAAAATAAAGCTTGACATTTCATTCAGCTTGTCTCTAAAATTTGAACGAAATATCGGCCATTATTTTCGGAGACAATTTGAATGATTATTTTCTGTTGGAAAAAAATAAGACGAACATACTTTTAAATGGTATCTACTTTTTATTAGCTCACCTGAGTCTTTAGGCTCATAGGTGATCTTATAGTATAGGTAAGCTCCGCCATCCGTCCGTCCGTCCGTCGTCCACACTCTTCAAACATCTTATTCTCAGAAACCACTGGTCCAATCAAAGCCAAATTTCATATGGAACCTTCATGGGCTGGGGGAACAAGTTTGTTCGCCACATCTGAGTCACTTGATCAAGATGGCCGCCATGCCCATATATGGTAAAAACACCTTTAAAATCTTCTCCGGAACCAAAGGGCCAATGGCCATGGGGCTTGGTATGCAACATTGGGGACATGGGCCCAATAAAGTTTGAAAAAATTATAACTTTCGTTTGACTCTGACCTTTTTACGGAAAGGTCAAATATTTCTACATGGACTCCTATAGGCAAAATTTTAAATATATTTTTGTCTTAAACTAGACGGGCGAACTGCCTTTCATATTTGGTAGGTAGCTGTATCTCGTAGACCTCAAACAAGATTGTTCAAATTATAGCCCTGGGGTCAAAATGGCCCGCCCCAGGGGTCACTTGTTTTTCATAGACTCATACAAGGAAAACGCTTCAAATGTCTTCTCTTCAGAAACCACTGTGCCAATCAAAGCCAAATTTCATATGGAGCTTCAATGGTTAGGGGGAACGAAAGTTTTTTCGCCGCATCTGGGTCACATTACTAAGATGCCTGCCAAGCCCATATATGGTAAAAACCATTTAAAAATCTTCTTTTCTTGAACCAAAGGTCAAATGGCCCTGAGGCTTGGTATGCAGCATTGGGGACATGGGCCCAATATAGTTTGAAAAAATTATAACCTTCCGTTGACCTTGACCATTTTACGGAAAGGTGAAATGTTTTAACAGAGACTCCTATAGGCAAAACTTTAAAAATCCCCTTGTCTTAAACTAGAAGACCCAATAAAGTTTGAAAAAATTATAACTTTCGTTTGACTTTTACCTTTTTACGGAAAGGTCAAATTTTTCACATGGACTTCTATAGGCAAAATTTTAAAAATATTCTTGTCTTAAACTAGAAGGGCGAAGCTTTTCATCTTTGGTATGTAGCTTTATCTTGTGGACCTCTACCAAGATTATTCAAATTATAGCCTTGGGGTCAAAAATGGCTCCGCCCAGGGGTCACTTATTTTTCTTAGACTCATATAGGAAACCGCTTCAAACATCTCATAAGAAACCACTGGGACAATCAAAGCCAAATTTAACGTGGAGCCTCAATGGGTAGGGGAACATTTGGGTCACATGACCAAGATGGCCACCACGCTCAGCTATGGTAAAACATTTTTAAAAATCTTCTTCTATGGAACCAATGGGCCAATGGGCCTGGGGCTTGGTATGCAGCATTAGGGACCTGGGCCCAATAAAGTTCGAAAAATTGATAATCTTGGGTTGAACTTGACCTTTTTACAGAAAGGTCATTTTTTAAATACATTCCTATAGGCAAAACTTTTAAAAGTCTTCTTGTCTGAAACTAGAAGGGCCAGACCTTTGATATTTGGCTTCATCCAAGTCATATTTTATGTGAAATTTATTTAAGGTAAATTCCATACCAAGTTACTACAGTCGAACCTCAGTGGTTCGAACATCTTTGGGACCATGGAAATTCGTTCGAGACATGGGAAGTTCGAGCCAATGAGGGTAATCATGGTACCAGTTCGGAAAGCAAATAGCGATAATTTAGGGAAATCTTTTCGATTTTCTACACAATGATTGTATGTTGAGTGTCGCCTGGATGAGGCGATACTAATGAGTACACACAACATACAATTTCATGATAAAATAAGGAAAAGTCATTAACTATTTGTTTTCTTGAGCTATTGGAAGAATTTTGTAGGGACTGAAAAAACAGTTCGAATCATCCAAACGAGCCATCCGTGTTCGAGCCATTGAGGTTATACTGTATAGGATACAGAGACTCAAGGCTTTTCAAACTGTGCCAGCTACCATACCTATATGTTTCAGTCTTTAAAATTGTTACCATAAGCTTGCTGAGAACAAATAGTATCAGGTGAGCTACAGGACCACTGGTCTTCTGGGCCCAGTTGTTCAAAGCGTCGTTAGCATAACAAGCTCGTTAAGGGTCATTTCGTTAACTGTTTTAGCGGATTCAATACACAATATTCAGAATTTTTTTGCTGAAAAAATGTGAGTAGCTACTCACACTTTTTCAGCAAAAAAATTCTGCATATTTGCGTATCACTCGATCTTAATTTTGACGAATCGTTAACTAACGACATCGTTAGTTTTGAACAACTGGGCCCAGGTTTATAATCAGCAGGTAAACGTTTGAACTCTCAACTTTGGACCCTTTGCAATGTGCATTTTTCTTGGACGGTTTAATAAACAAAATGTTTCCTAGTACATTTCTAAGGCTTTAAACAAACCATTAAACCCACAAATTCATCAATTTATACAGTAAAACGGTGAAACTGAGGCCTAAAATTTATGAGGAAGGTCACTCATAATTTTTAGGCCTCAGTTTCACCGTTAAAAAAGTGTAACTGTCTAACTGGAAATATTTTGCAGTCGTTTTTGTGCACGCTCATCTGATAACCAGAGTCTGTATTTAAATTTACTTTATTCAGTATTTTAAACAAACTTTGAAGTTCTTGGTTTATATTTCCCATCAAACAGTTACAGCGTAACCTGTCTACCGACAGCCACCCTTGAGAATTAAGAAAGTAAGTTTAGTAAGTAAGTTTTATTTTGAGTCGGCAAGTATATAACGATACAACAATACAACATAAGACCTTAACCCATTGTATACTGAATTGAATCTCCCACACTATATATTGGAAGAGTCCAATTTCAATTTGTAGCACGTCTGGCTTTGGGATTTAGATATTCCTATAGAAAAAAAAAGGCTAAACTATTTGCAAACAGTGGGGACCCTGATCAGACGCCGCGTTCTGCGGAGTCTGATCTGAGTCTGCACTGTTTGCAATTACCCTTTTAGGGGTCTCCCGACCACAATGGGTTAATGTGCTTTTAAAGCGACTATGAAATACCTATGGTATAAGATCAACGATTGTGAGAAAAAATGCAACTGAAGAATGCGACTGTTGTAGAGAGGTCAAATATATAATAAAATGCACTTTGGGATATCAGAAAAAGGCTGTTATTGAGAGGTGGCTATTCTGGAGAGGTTATCTTCAGTAACTATTCCATTGCAACTCCGATCGATTGGTTGATGAAAATTTTGCATATGTATCGAATCAAACATATTTACAATACTGATTTTAATTTCATCGCAAAAGAAATCGACAAAATTGAAGAATGAAAGTGTGAAGGAACTTTCAGTTTTGAGTGTAATGAGTGAAAGATGCACAAAGACAGTTCACCATCAGCGCTTTTTTTTTTTTTTTTTTTTTTTACTTTTTTTATTGTCGTTATTGCCACGAGGCAAGACGTCTTAACGACAGTGAAAGTAGAAAAAGGCAAATGGCAGCGAGCTAACTGGGTTAATTGCATGTAGATTTGTTTTGTTGGTATGCAGAAATACAAAATCTTTTTTGAAAGTTGAAACAATATTTTATTCAAATCTTTAGTTTCATTTTATTTAATTATTTTTTCTTTTATTACATACAGAAAAAAATGCCTTGCAGTCACATGTCGTTACTCCAGCTGAAAGTGTTGCCGACTGCAACCGAAGTAATCCAAAGTTATGGAGATTTTTTTTTTCTCAAAATAATTGATCTTTGCATTTTAACATCTTTTGAAATGGAAATTGGTGTAAAAAATACACATGCTAGTCGTTAACGATATCTCAATTTTTCAAGCGACCTGTCGCTGCTGTCAGATTTATGTAACCATCATAAGATGCACCAGGTTTTAAAGATTATACGGTGTGAGCCGTGCCACGAGAAAAAGTGTTTCACGACATCATGAAAACATGCTTGTCTAATTTTGACCCGCTGTAAATCCCACTTTTATATAGTAAACCTTGGGTTTACAGGGGTATACATTATTTTTCTTATTTCTGCTCATGAACTTAGATTGTGGGTACTCGTTAGAACCGCCTCGTAGAGGCGGTTCTAACGAGTACCCACAATCTATGTTTTCAGCAGAAATCTGAAAACTATTAGATTTTTTATCTGAAAAATTTTATTTTTTTGTGGTAAAATTTTCGGTATATTTGAATAGGCGTGTTTTCGTGATCAAATAAGACTCCGCATCCTCACAGTTTGTGCTTAATTTCTTCCCTGTCCACAACTGTATAACCTCTCCAACAGTACAGATCTTGACCAGACTATGCCAATGCGCAGGATGGTCTCTACTTTCACTGTTCACATCTCGTTTGAGGTAGATTTTTATCATGGTGTGCTAAAATATATCTTAGCCGTGCTCTGTAAAAAGGAATCGTCGGACCATATGCGAGCAGCAAAAGCCCGGATGAGCCTGCAAATCTACCCTGTCTGGTTAGATCATTTGATGCTTTCACTCTTCACAAGTCATGCAAGGTAGATTTTATCATGGCGAACTAAGACGGAATTGGGCAGCGCCTTGAGAAAAAGGGGTCTTTGGGACTGATGCGACTTGCGACGGCCCAGATCAGGCTGCTAGTTCGTTCTGTTCGGTTATATCCTTATATACTTATATCCTTATATACTTATCAAGAAAAATAATATTCAATATCAATAATTTATTGATTCTTTTAGTGGACAGCGAAGGTCCTGATCAGACTGCGCGGATGCGCAGGCAGATCTGGACCTTTTGCTGTTCGCATATGCCTCGAAGGCTCGTTTTAACATGATCCGTTTCATATTCCGTTCATATCCAGATGTGCTAGAAGTGCAAAACTGCGGATTAAGAATTGGCATTTTTCTTTCAATTAATCAAAATATATCATGATTTGACTACTGAACTTCAAGTGGTGCCAATCAAACGCTCTTTATTTTTGAGCAGCCATTCAAAAAATTCTACAATATCAATTTGTCAACTACCTTACGTGCATTTTTACTGTACAGTTGACATCTCCAGACCAAACTATAGTAAAACCTCGATAACTCGAACACCGATGGCTCGTTTACCTTGGATGATTCGAACTCGTTTTTTGAGTCCTTACGAAATTCTTCCGATAGCTCAAGAAAACAAATATTTAGGGAAATCTTTTTATTTTATCATGAAATTGTTTGTTGTGTGTACTCATTAGAATCGCCTCACCGAGTTGATTCTAATGAATATTATTATTACCTACAAGATCGAAAAGATTTCCCTAAATTATCACCATTTGTTTCCTGACATGGCGCCATGATTAACCCTCAGTGGCTCGAACTACCCTTGTCTTGAATAAATTTTCATGGTCCCAAAGATTTGATTGATTGTGTAGGGGTTTAACGACACATCAACCCTTGCGGGTCATTTTGTGTCGTCTCCCAGAGAAAGGGAGAAAAGGGACAGAAGAGATTGTAGAGGAGATGAAAGAGAAGGACAGGGAAGAAAGAGGAACAGGAATGAAAGTGAAGAAATAGAAGACATAGAAACATTCCCGCCTCTACACTTACCTGTTACAAGGATAGCAGGCATTGCCCAACTGTAAGCCAATATCAGTTGGACGCCCCGGTGACTAAGATACACGACACCTTTGCCACACCCGACCACCCGTGATCCCAAAGATGTTCGAGCCATTGAGATTTTACTGTATAAATCTACTGTATTTACCCTTAATATTCGGACAGACAGACGTCAATAAACGGTGTAGAATCTGAACGCAAACAGTGTAGGCCTTGACATTGCGGCGACTGATCTCGTTCTACACTGTTTCCCACTCATCCAGCAGTTGTTAGAGACATCGACAGGCTGCGAAATGGATTTTTTTTTTCCTCCAAAATTTTAGGATAAAAAACGAAAATCGGAGTCTCGGTTTAATTGAGACTCTTCATATGACAGCAGTGTAATCTGCAGGGCTGCATATGCCCCCACCTACTAGCACCGGCTTATGCGGAATTCCGTTTTCCAAAAAAACAAAACAAAAAAAAAAATGGGACCAATGATCCTAAGGAAATATGATGAAAATATTACAGTCGACCCTCGTTATCTCGAATTCCAGGGGACTCTCTGAAACACTTCGAGATATCCGTACCTCGAAATATCAGAGTTGCAGAAGTGAGGAGAACAATAACTCGAACAAACACATTAAACAAATGAATTCAGAAGCTAGGGACATATTAAAAATATTGTGGAAAAGAGGAGAAATTGCTCATTAGGAGCAATTTCTCCTCTTTTCCACAATATTTTGTTACCTGTTCTTAGATTCCATGTTAAAACAGGAACCAGGATTTCACTTCGAAATAAGCGGTTATTCGAGATAAGCGAGGTCGAGGTAACGAGAGTCGACTGTATTAGAGTTAGGGAGAAAGAAAAGAACATATGCTTGAATTATATATTAAGAAAAAAGAACATCAGGGAGAAAAAGGATGGAACCACTGTATCATATAAAAATTCTATGACAGAGAAAAATAAAAAAAAGTACGGCAGAAGGAAGGAGGCCAATATAACAATATTGTCCTGGTGGGGAAAGCATGCGGGAGAAAAAAAATTAAAAGTTTGGGTGAAGGAAGAAGGTCAATATAAAAAGTATTGTCCTTGTAGGTAAAACATGAGGGCGGGAGAAAGAAGATGTCGGTATAAAAGTATGGGAGAAGGAAGACAGTCAATATAGCAGTATTGTCTTGGTAGGGTAAACATCTGGGAGAAAGCAGGTATAAGTATAAAAAGATGGGAGAGGTATAGCTAGAAAAATATAAGAGAAGAAAGAAGGTAAATATGACAGTATTGGCCTGGTAGGGAAACATGCGGGAGAAAAAAAAAGTATAGATAGAAAATAATAGGAGAAGGAAGAAGGTCGATATAACAATATTGTCTTGGTGTGGTAACGTACGGAAGAAAGAAGGTATATGTATAAAAGTACGAGCTTATGAAGAAGGTCAATAGGTCAATATAACAATATTGTCCTGGTAGGAAAACATGCGAGCGAAAGAAGATATATGTACAAAAGTACGGGAGATGGAAGGTCAGTACAACGATATTGTCTTTGTATGGAAACATGCGGGAGAAAGAAGGTACAGGTAAAACTACATGATAAGGAGGAAGGTCAATATAACAATATTGTCCTGGTAGGGAAAACATACGGGAGAAAGGTGTAGGTATAAAAAGTACTTGAGAAGACAGAAAGTCCATATAAAATATTGTTTTGGTAGGGAAACATGCGGGAGAAAGAAGGTATAGGTATGAAAGTATGGGAGTAGGAAGAAGGTCAATATAAAAGAAATATTGTCTTGGTTTGGAAACATGTAGGAGAAAAAAAAGGTATAGTATTAAAGTGCGAGAGAAGGAAGGTCAATATAACTATATTGTCCTGGTAGGGAAACATGCGGGAGAAAGAAGGTATATGTATAAAAGTATGGGAGTAGGAACAAAGGTCAATATAAAAGAAATATTGTCTAGGTTTGGAAACATGTAGGAGAAAAAAAAGGTATAGTATTAAAGTGCGAGAGAAGGAAGGTCAATATAACTATATTGTCCTGGTAGGGAAACATGCGGGAGAAAGAAGGCATATGTATAAAAGTATGGGAGTAGGAAGAAGGTCAATATAAAAGAAATATTGTCTTGGTTTGGAAACATGTAGGAGAAAAAAAAGGTATAGTATTAAAGTGCGAGAGAAGGAAGGTCAGTATATCTATATTGTCCTGGTAGGGAAACATGTGGGAGAAAGAAGGTATACGTATAAAAGTATGGGAGTAGGAAGAAGGTCAATATAAAAGAAATATTGTCTAGGTCTGGAAACATGTAGAAGAAAAAAAAAAGGTATAGTATTAAAGTGCGAGAGAAGGAAGGTCAATATAACTATATTGTCCTGGTAGGGAAACATGCGGGAGAAAGAAGGTATTTGTATAAAAGTATGGGAGTAGGAAGAAGGTCAATACAAAAGAAATATTGTCTTGGTTTAGAAACATGTAGGAGAAAAAAAGGTATAGTATTAAAGTGCGAAAGAAGGAAGGTCAATATAACTATATTGTCCTGGTGGGGAAACATGTGGGAGAAAGAAGGTATATGTATAAAAGTATGGGAGTAGGAAGAAGGTCAATATAAAAGAAATATTGTCTAGGTTTGGAAACATGTAGGAGAAAAAAAAGGTATAGTATTAAAGTGCGAGAGAAGGAAGGTCAATATAACTATATTGTCCTGGTTGGGAAACATGTGGGAGAAAGAAGGTATATGTATAAAAGTATGGGAGTAGGAAGAAGGTCAGTATAAAAGAAATATTGTCTTGGTTTGGGAACGTGTAGGAGAAAAAAAAGGTATAGTATTAAAGTGCGAGAGAAGGAAGGTCAATATAACTATATTGTCCTGGTAGTGAAACATGCGGGAGAAAGAAGGTATATGTATAAAAGTACGGGAAAAGGAAGAAGGTCAAAATAAAGATATTGTCTTGGTATGCAAACATGCGGGAGAAAAAAGTATGTATAAAAGTACAGGAGAAGAAGGAATGTCAATATAATAATATTGTCTGGGTATAGAGTCATGCAGGAGAAAGAAGTTATAGATATAAACGCACGATAGAATGAAGAATGTCAATATAAAATATTGTTTTGGTAAAGAAACATGCGGGAGAATGAAGGTATACGTACGTATAAAAGTATGAGAAGGAAGGCGATCAGTATAAAGATATTGTCTTGGTATGGGAACATACAGGAGTAAAAAGGTATAGGTATAAAAGTACGGGAGAAGGAAATATCAGTATAAAAATATTGTCTTTGTAGGGAAAACATGCGGGAGAAAGACGGTATATGTACAAAAGTACGGGAGAAGAACGAAGGGTAATATAAAATATTGTCTTGGTATGGAAACATGCGGGAGAAAGAAGGTATAAGTATAAAATATGGGAGAAGGTAGAATGACAATATAAAACATTTGTCTTGGTAGGGAAACATACAGGAGAAAGAAGATATAAGTATAAAAGTACGGGAGAAGGAAGGAGGTCAATATGAAATATTGTCCTGGTAGGGAAATATGAGGGAGAAAGAAGAGAACAAATAATATCAATATTCTATTGATGTAATTGTGTTGATTAACTGTTCACTGGTGTCTTTGTATGGTCTATGTTTATCAAGGGACTATAGTTGTTGATTTCCAGCAATAGGCAATACTAATGGAAATATTTTTCCTAAGAGAGAAGCGATAATTGGACATACGTATGCATGAAATTTATCCGCTTTCAGTCAACAATAATTTGATTTGGATAAAGGAAAGTACTACATATGTGCTGTAAGAAGTAAAAATAACCTTGGCATGTATCCGAAATGTGCAGGCCCAGATCAGACTGCGCATCGCGCAGTCTGATCCGGGCTTGCGCATTTCGCATACACAAACTGTGGATCTAAGGGAATCGAGATAGGGATAGGTATAGACACGGACTGAGCTACGCTGATGCGCGGCCTGATCTGGGTCAGTGTCTTTCGTATGTGCCAATAAGGTGTTTGTCCTTGGCACATATGGTAACGCTTAATTTCTATCAGCATCTGTAATGCTCATGGGCTCAGAGGACTACCCTGGCATTTCCCAGTAGATGCGTTCAATTACAGTGTTTGTTAATACGGCGAAAAAAGACGGCATCTTAGAAGTCATATAATCCCTAATATATTCTGTTCTGATGAACTTATAATGAAAGTATTAAGAAAACAAAATGAAACCTTATAAAATTATTTATGACCCTTGGTGATCGGTAATTGAAGCACGAGGGCAATTCAATAAATAACAAACCTCTTTCAGTCATAGACAAAACGAGGGCAATTCAATAAATAACGAGCCTCTTTCAGTCAGAGATAGACAAAACGAGAGCAATTCATTAAATAACGAGCCTCTTACAGTCAGAGATAGACAAAAATATGCCTTCAAGTAGACCTTATTAATTTTGTAGAAATATGTCTTTTTCATAAAAAGGACAATTAGGATGACTGAATTTGAGCAGTGCGAATAATTTATTTAAAGACATAAAAATATGTGTCTAGGTCATTGGTTTTATCACTGATAAGAGACTGGACGCAATAAAACCTAATATACTGTCAATAAATGAAAAACAGGTAGAGGCCCAATAGGGGAGTACAGTACTGCTTATTTAGCTGTTTCATAGGTAATATCATATAAGCCGGGGACACCAATAGTTCTATAAAATTTATTACCCTTAAGAGGGCCTCTTTACAACCCTCTGCTGGAATTTCATGATCACCTCTTTATGACCTTTCATCTCTCTTGCATAGCACCTAGATAGGAGCAGTAAAATCATTAGTGAGTAGTACCACTTCTGGTCTCATTTCAGCTATGTATTTAAACCTTTTTCGGTGCCTCAGGAGGGCAATGTTCCGTAAATATAGTCTTTCCTAGGTATACCAATACTTGATTCGCAAAGTGAGAAATCGTACCTTCGATTCATGCGCCAATGACGACTCAGATCAGCCTGCGCATCCGCGCAGCCTGATCAGAGTCTTCGTTGTCCGCATGAAGAAACTTTGCATCCTTGACTCTCCAAATTGCGCCAAGTGAATATTCTGACTCAGAGCAGCCTGTGCACCCGCGCAGTCCGATCAGCCTCTTCAGGTTTCCATAATGAACCCAACGGTAATCAGGCGAATAGGGAAATGTCCTGACCAGAATCTGGAAATTCGCTGTTGGCAAATATAGCATATTTTCGTAAACTGCTAATGTGAAACCGCTGAAGCGGCGTCTGATCTGGGTCTACATTGTTTGCTAACTTCCATTTTGTTTTGGACGCCAAGCGCTAATGGGTTTAGGAAAACAGGGAATTCATAAAGTGAAAACGTAAAATGTGAGACGACTGTTATGATCTTGAGAAAGATTATAACACTTTTAAAGGTCTGGACACGGTGGAAACTGTTAAAAGCATTTTGCAGAAACGGCAGCGTAGTTTTGCGTTTATTGAATTTTCACGGCATATAACCGATATAAGAAGGATTGATATTGATGCTTAAAATAAGAGATGTTCGAGAAAGGATATATTATAGTATATATAAGAGCTGTTGCAGGACAGTGTAGCTCGCCTGAATCGCATTTTGCCTCTGAAAATATAGCTTTTTGAAAACTTTAACCAAAACCTTAAACGTAAAATTTCGATGTCTGACCTCAAAGTTAGTAACGGGGTGGGGGTGGGTGGAGTTGGGGGATGGGAATAGTGCAGCATACAGTAGTATCCAATATCAGGCAAAGTACCAATAAGATCAGGCTAAAACTTTAGAAGATATGAACTGACAAAAATTTTAACCAAAAACTTTAACATATTTGTTTTTTCTAAGTCCATGACCTTGACCTCAAGGTGACTCATGTGGGTCGGGATGAAATAACATAAAACTTCTGACCAGTATCTAACATCAAGGCAAGTATGAAATGAACTACTTCCACCTAGAGGTTCAGGAGATATTGCCGTTTAGAACTTAAACCAAAAATATTAAATAACGCCAACGCAGATTCCGGCGCAGTTCAGTTGTTTGTTCAGGGTAATGGTAGGGATCTACGTTACTAGGGGGATTTTCAGAATTCTGCTGTATATCAGAACTAAGTTTTTTTTGTTTTTTTTTTCATAGAGAACAGAACCAAACTAAACATCATTCAGTATGGATTTAGAACGTTTCTAATATCTTTACCAGAATCTGAAAGGAAATAATCCGAGCAAACCAAACTATTTCCAATAAGACAGTTGGGTAGGTCAGGAGTTGTTTCCCTTAGACTATTAATATGTTATGCGCGATGATTCTGTGACAATAATATATACCAGACATGCCTGAACAAACAGTGTATACCCAGATCAGACGCCGCAGAACATGTCAGACGCCGCAGAGGGTCTGCACTGTTTGCCGCTCATCTAGCAGTGTGTTAAACACGCGAACATGTGGTACAACGGACTTGTTCAAATTTTAGAACAAATACGGCTGGGACTTCAGGTGCCCCAGTACTTAGGGTACATACGGTATATGCGAACAGGAAAAACCAAGATCAGTCTGCAAATTCACACATTTTGATCATGTACTTTTTTCGTCCATCTATTCTGTCACCATTGATCATGTAAATGGACCGACATGACCTAAATTATGTTAACTGGGCCGTAAAACTCCAAACAAACCAAACGGACATCGAAGGCCATGGTAAGACTGCACAAACGCGCTGGTTGACTTGGGCCTTTGTTTCCTGCATATGCATATGGCGTTTTTCTGTGTGTCTCCTTCCTCGATCATCTGTTTGGCCATAATGAATAAATAATGACTAAAAACATGATGATGTCTAAATATTTTGGGCACCATAATTTCTTACCATACTTGCCCTAAATTCAACAAGTCCATTTTACTAATTGCTGATGTCTAAAAACTTCTGGATGAGTGGCAAACCGTGTAGACCCTGATCAGACGCCGCCTGCGGCGTCTGATCTGGGTCTACACTGTTTGTTCGGGCCTGTCTGTTCCAATATTTAGGGTTATTACGGCAATATATGTGATTGCTAAGAATGCAAGATATAATGTTCGGCCTGTTTGAGATATATCGAATAAGTTTGGAAGAGACAATAATTTGGAAATACTGTTGAGATACAGAATGGAATCACGTTATTTGCACAATCTAAACACGACCTACTCACAGTCCGCTGACGAACTTGTTAGATACAACAAAATATAAGGATACACATGCATCCGAGGATGATTAGTATAGGCCCTGATCAGACTGCACCGAGTCATATGCCCAACAGGGCCTTCGCTGCTCGCGAACGTAAATCTTCAATGCAACATCAAACGTGTTTATTGGTTGTGCACAACAGAAGGTACAGTGAACCCTCGTTACAACGACAGCATTTGTTCCCAAAGATGTTGCCATTAAAATGAATTTGCTGTTGTAAAGAATCCTGGATGGATAGAATGGTATGTAAGAAAGGCCTTATTTTATTCTTATTTCCCCATAGAACATATGTTTTAGATATTTGTTAGAATCGCCTCAGTGAGGCGATTCTAACAAATATTAAAAACATATGTTGCTTGAAATTTTAATACAATATTCTTGCATAATTTCTCATAACTGTCACCTCTTGAGCGAAGGTCTCGTGACATTCAGATTGTCATTATAACGACTTTTGTCGTTGTATCGAGTGTCGTTATAAAGAGGGTTGTCTGTATAAGTGTTTTAAATTTGAGCTCCGCCAATCGAAAATATCTTTTCGAGAATATACTGGCAACGAAGGCCCAGATCAGGACCATCGCCTGTCCGCTTACAGACTCGTTGGTTAGGTTCAACCAGCACCAAACTGATGTTCTCTAGAGTCGAATGAAGTGTTATAAACGGTCTCTGTTAGTTTTCTAGAACATACAACGTCGAAGCATCATTGTGACGTCATGACGTCAGGGCAACGTTGTTGCAACGTTTGCGTTTTGTGCGGGTGGCATTATCAATGTGGCATTCAACCTACAGAATGCACATTTTCTGGAATTTTCGCTTCGCAATATTGCATCGTGAATAATTTCAGCTTTATCCCAGGGCTTTAAGCTAGCGAAATCATTATGAGAAATATTTATTTAATATCTAGATGTGCCGAAGATGTAAACATGTGGATTAAGAAAGTGACAAATGCCTGGAATTGACATCGTTAGCGAAGTATTTCTGTGGCGATCAATCAATATTTGTCATGTTTGAAAGCATTTCTTCCGTGCGCAGAAAGTCAAATGATGATAATTCTTTATACTTTTGACAGGCTCTCAAGAAATCTACGCTGCCAAGATGTCAAATTACATCGATGAAACTCTTTCTGACGCAACGTCATGTCCTAAACGTGGCTAATAAATGCAATATATATATTGTTGGCTTTTTTACACAAAATCCTGTTATTATCAAATTACCCCGATTCTTCCTAATCTTTCGCGCTCAAATGAATACCAAATGACATTGTTTTGAGACTTAACATCGTGGACTTCAGTTTCAATAAGCGAATAGTGACGCGTGGGGCATGCGAAAAGGTGTGCGGACAGAGAAGGCCCAGATCGGCCTGCGCATCTGCACAGGCTGATCAGGGTCTTCAATGTCGGCTTACAGGATCATTTGAGACTGCAGAATATATTCATAATAAAAAGTAAAGGCCCTGACGACGCTGCGTGGGGCGTATGCTGGTCTGGGCCTTGCTATTAGGATATGCCCCGCAGGCGCCTTTGGGCTTGTCACGGTCCATGTTATGAAACAAGATGGGACATTTTCGCGAAAGCTTCTTAATAATAATTGAAATATAACAGCTTAGCCAATGATTTTTGCGCATAAATTCGGTTTTATTTGACAATTTAGGACTTTCACTTGAGAAAGGTATGGAGAGCATTGTTAGGAGAAATTAATTTTGTCTTAAAATCTTCAGAAAAGACATAGCTACACGTTAGCTGTTGAATAATATTTAAATTATTCTTCACACGGTCCATAAAAAACTCAAAATTAAATTCTAGATGGTGAATTCGGTTTAAATCTGTCACGGTATTTGGTATTTTACAACACATTAATAGTACTTTAGTCATTTCAGCGGCTGTAAGGCTACAATATGAACTTGATGTAATACAGCCATCTTTATTAGGAGAGGAACCCGCATGTTGAAAGTTGTTTTTTGCCCATAGCAGAAACGCCATTCTTTTCTTTGCACATCGATAGCAGAGAATCTTTAGCCTGACCATGAATAACAGAGGCTTCTAAGCCTGGCTTCAGATATCCTGGGAGTTTAATGACTTACTCGAATAGCACAGAATCATTAGTTTGACCTCAATTAGCAAAGAATCGTTAGCCTGACGTCAGATATCATAGATTGATAGACTGACCTCGAATAGCATAGAATCATTACTCTGACCTCAGATAGCAAGGAATCTTTAGCCTGACCTCAAATATCATGCGATTTATAGACTGATCTCGAATAACATGGAATCATTAGTCTGAATCTTTAGCAAGGGATCTTTAGTCTGGCGTCAGATATCATGGGATTTATAGATTGACCGCGAATAGCATGGAATCATTAATCTGACCTCAGGTAACAAGGAATCTTAGCCTGACTTCAAATATCATGCGATTTATAGTACTGACCTCGAATAGCATAGAATCATTAGTCTGACCTCCGGTAGCAAGGAATCTTTAGCCTGACGTCATATATCATGCGATTTATAGTTTGACCTCGAACAGCATGGAATCATTAGTCTGAACTCAGGTAGCAAGGAATCATGGGATTTATAGACTGACCGCGAATAGCATGGAATCATTAATCTGACCTCAGGTAGCAAGGAATCTTTGGCCTGACGTCAGATATCATGGGATTTATATAGACTGGACTCGAATAGCATTAGTCTGACCTCAAACAGCAAGGCATCTGTAGCCTGACGTCAGATATCATGCGATTTATAGACTAACCTCGAATAACATGGAATCATTAGTCTGAACTCCGGTAGCAAGGAATCTTTAGCCTCACGTCAGATATCATGCGATTTATTGACTCTCGAATAACATGGAATCATTAGTCTGACCTCATATAGCAAGGAATCTTTAGCCTGACGTCAGATATCATGCGATTTATAGACTCTCGAATAACATGGAATCATTAGTCTGAC
The DNA here is from genome assembly GCA_964016985.1 of Anodontia alba. Lineage (NCBI taxonomy): Eukaryota > Metazoa > Mollusca > Bivalvia > Lucinida > Lucinidae > Anodontia > Anodontia alba. The sequence goes on along the minus strand of OZ024827.1, from coordinate 62,686,217 downwards.
TTCAGATAGAAAGGAATCTTTAGCCTGACGTCAGATATCATGAAATTGATAGACTGACCTCGAATAGCATGGGCTCATTAGTCTGACCTCAGATAGCAAGGACTTTTTAGCCTGACATCAGATATTTTGCGATTTATAGACTGACTTGGAATAGTATGGGATAATTAGTCTGACCTCAGATAGTAAGGAATCTTTAGCCTGACATCAGATATCATGCGATTTACAGACTGACCTAGAATAGTACGGGCTCATTAGTCTGACGCAGATAGCAAGGATTCTTTAGCCTGACGTCAGATATCATGCAATTTATAGACTGACCTCGAATAATATGGGCTCATTAGTCTGACCTCAATAGCAAGGAATCTTTAGCCTGACGTCAGATATCATGCGACTGATAGACTGACCTCGAATAGTATGGGATCATTAGTCTAATCTTAAATCTATATCGGACAGTTATCGGTTCGACAAGTACCCTGTCGCGCCGATACCAGTCCGATATAGAATGCTTACTGGAATAGCACATATTAGCCTGACCTCTGGTAGCATAGGATTTGTAGACTGACTGACCTTGTTTTTTTTTTTGTTTTTTTTTTTTTATTTGGGTTTTACGGCCCTTTCAAGAATATTTCACTTATATCGAGCCGATCGTTCATCAAAGGTGGGCGAAAACCGGAGAACCTGGCGAAAAACCACCTGAACATCCGTAAGCAGAACTTGGCTTTCCCATATCAGACCCGAGCGAGGCTCGAACCACAGCGGTGAGACTGACTTTGGCTAGCATTCTAAGGTGTCATTTACATGAAGCATTATATAGGAGCACCATTTTCATGGTCGCGATAAGTCTGACCTCAGAGAGCAGAGGATCGTAAGTCCCATCTCACATATCCTGGATTTTGATAATAAAGGAACGTCAGCCTGACCTCTGATATCATAGGCTCTTTAGCCTAGGTACCCTAGGAGCTTAACGCTTAGCATGCTGGGTAAAATTTCACTAGGCGATATTTTGAAATATTCTGTCATTTTTCCAAGAAAATATATTTTGGCATTTCATGCTAATTGTCTCCTTGGCATTCATACAAACTGTCTCCTAAGGAGACAATTTGCATGGAATGTCAAAGCGTATTTTCTGGGAAAATAAGAAAAATACATGCATCATGAATTTTTTGCCAGAGAGCGGTAAAGATAAATCTCGGTAGTAGATGGCACAGGAGCATAGCCTGGCCTCAGAAAGAGTTCTCTTATTTCAGTTAGCACAAGATATTTATTCTGATACCAGGCCCCGAGGTTATAAAACTTTTTTCATGCTCAACTCAACTGAGCATGAAATTTCACTTGGTCATAAAAATACCAACAATTAAATCTTTTTTCATGCTCAACTCAGCTGAGCATGCTCAGCTGAGTTGAGCACGAAAACAGTTTTATAACCTCGGGGCCAGGAAGAAGCGGGTTTATAGGCCGGCATCGCATAGCATATGAATGTTAGTCTAATTTCAGAGAACGTAGAATCTTTAGCGTGAGATCGGATAGCATAGGAAGTCCAATTTGGCCTCAGATAGCATAGAATATTTAATCTGACCTCAAGAGGAGATGACCTTCAGCCTGACCTTGGATAGCATAGTACGTTTGGCCTGGCTAAAAAATATAGGCTTTGTAGCTTGACCTCAGATAGCAAAGGATTTTAACCTGGCCTCAGAGATACGAGCGGAACTTTAGTCTGACATCTGACAGCACATGAGTTTTGATCTGATAGCAGACAGCAGATAGTAAGCCTGGCCGCCACTTTTATAGGATGTTAGCCCTATCCTCAGATAGCTGAATAGCTTAGTCTGGTCTCAGACAGCAGATGTCGGATGCGCGTTCGACTGGTGCTCAGGAGGTTGTGGGTTCGATCCCCGCCGGGTCTGGCAACATTCTTTCGTGGAGATTGATCATGGAATGTTTTCTACGGTCATTCTCTCCCTTCCGCTGATTCAAGAGGGGCAGTTGTCAGTTTCTGGCGAAAGAATGTACACAAGCACTGGTTAACCGCTTAGAGGACTAAGCCTGCTCAGGAGAAGTGTGGTGAGGTTAACTGGCCGTACTCGACATGACCCTAATTGGTTGACTGGGCCGTAAAATCTCAACACAAACAAACAAACAGACAGCAGATCTTTAGCCCTACCCGAGATAGTGGGGCATCTTTAACCTGACGTCTTATTGCAATACCAAACAATAAGACGCCTGACTTTATCTCTGAAAGCATAGTATAGTCTATGATTTTAGCTTGATTTCAGCAGACCTCGGTGAACACATAATCTTTACCCTAGTTCTGCTGACCCCGGATATACCTTGCCTTTGCAAACAGTGTAGATCCAGATCAGATGGCTTCTGAAGAGGCCAACTGATCTGGATCTGCACTGTTTGTCATCTAGTATGTGGATTTGTATCAACAATCTGGATCAAGTAATCTGACTGGCTGAAAATTAGAAGTGGGCGTGGCCTCTAAATTTATTCAGCATGACAAGAGTTAAGACTGGCTTTGATAAGCATATGCTATTTGGTATAACTTTGGATATCAGCAGATGATCTTTAGTTTGATCTCAGATAGCACTGGACCTTTAGCCTGACCTCAGATAACAAAAGATCTTCAGCCTAGCCTCAGATAGCAAACGATCTTCAGCCTGACCTCAGATAGCACAAGATCTTCAGCCTGACCTCAGATAGCAAAAGATCTTCTGCCTGGCCTCAGATAGCAAAAGATCGTCAGCCTGACCTCAGAAAGCACAAGAACTTCAGCCTGACCTCAGATAGCACAAGATCTTCAGCCTGACCTCAGATAGCAAAAGATCTTCAGCCTGGCCTCAGACAGCAAAAGATCTTCAGCCTGGCCTCAGATAGCAAAAGCTCTTCAGCCTGACTTCAGATAGCAAAACATCTTCAGCCTGACCTCAGATAGCAAAAGATCTTCAGCCTGGACTCAGATAGCGAAAGATCTTCAGCCTGACCTCAGATAGCAAAACATCTTCAGCCTGGCCTCAGATAGCAAAAGATCTTCAGCCTGTCTTCAGATAGCAAAAGATCTTCAGCCTGGCCTCAGATAGCAAAAGATCTTCAGCCTGGCCTCAGATAGCAAAAGATCTTCAGCCTAGCCTCAGATAGCAAAAGATCTTCAGCCTGATTTCAGATAGCAAAAGATCTTCACCTGACCTCAGATAGCAAAAGATCTTCAGCCTGACCTCAGATAGCAAATTCAGCCTGGCCTCAGATAGAAAATTCAGCTGGCCTCAGATAGCAAAAGATCTTTGGCCTGGCCTCAGATAGCAAAAGATCTTCAGCCTGACCTCAGATAGCATAAGATCTTCAGCCTGACCTCAGACAGCAAAAGATCTTCAGCCTGGCCTCCGATAGCAAAAGATCTTCAGCCTGACCTCAGATAGCAAAAGATCTTCAGCCTGACCTCAGATAGCAAAAGATCTTCAGCCTGACCTCAGATAGCAAAATATCTTCAGCCTGACCTCAGATAGCAAAAGATCTTCAGCTTGGCCTCAGATAGCAAAAGATCTTCAGCCTGACCTCAGATAGCAAAAGATCTTCAGCCTGGCCTCAGATAGCAAAAGATCTTCAGCCTGACCTCAGATAGCAAAAGATCTTCAGCCTGGCCTCAGATAGTTCAGGCTCCTTAGCTGACCTCGGATCTTTATCCAGACCTCGGGCAGCGTAGGATCTTTATCCTGATCTCGGATTACATAGTCCGACCTAAGCTAACAGGGAACATGTATATTTATTCCGACTTCAGCTTTGGATCTTTGGTCTGACCACAGATAGTAGAGAGTGTCTAGCGCAGGTTTGAGAGTATATAAGCTTTAGTCTGAACCCGGATAGCATAGGGACTTTTTTGTTTGATTTGGGCTTAACGTTGCTTTCAACCTCTTTCAGTCATATTGCGACGGTGTCTGGATGTGGCACGGAGCTCAATGCTCTCTTTTAGAGTGCTGCCTCACATAAATATCACACCCCAGACACTTTGACATGATATTCCACCCAGTCACATTATACTGACACTGAGCTGACCAGTTCTAGCTCTACTTTCTTAATGCTGAGCGCCAAGCGAAAGAGCAGCTAGTACCATTTTTAAAGTCTTTGGTATGACCCGGACGAGGATCGAACCCGCAGCCTCCCGGTCACAAAGCGGACGCTCTACCACTGAGCCACTGTGCCGGTCATAGGGACTTTGACCTGTTCTCAGACCATCATAAGATCTTCTGAGTAACCACGTTCATCCTGTCCTCAGATAGAGGCGCTTCGACATGACCTTAGCACAGGTTTTTTAGCCTGATCTCTGACAGCGTAGGAGCTTTACCATGACAGCAGAGGGTATCTAGACTGGACTCGGATAGTGTACCGACAGATCCTGACCTAAGAAAGTTGATGATCTTCAGCCGGATCTCAGCACGGGTTGATCTCTGACTGCAGGAGATCTTTACCTTGGATTCTGATATTAGCGTGGCAACAGATTTATATACGATCTCTTCAAAACGTTCGCTACTCTTCGTTGGCTAATTATGAGGCTTGCCCAAGAGCAAGAGAGAGAAACACAAACAACAGAAGATGCCTACGTAGGAGTTCTTAGAGGAAGACACCACATCACGAAAACTTATCTATATAATTTTGACCCCCTTAAACCCCACTTTTATATAGTAAAACTGGGGTTTACAGGGGTATACATTATTTTTAATATTTCTGCTCAAAAACATAGATTGTGGGTACTCGTTAGAACCGCCTCGGTTCTAACGAGCACCCACAATCTATGTTTTGAACAGTTATATGAAAAATATCAGAGTTTTTTTTATCAGAAAATTTTCAGGTTTTGGAGGTGAAATTTTCTACATATTTTTAATAGGCGTGTTTTCATAATGAGTATGCAAAGACTGAAAAGAGGAAAACTGATGAACAAAGCAATCCATACATAAATTTGTCTGATGCTTTGTATAAAAGCTGGCGAGTTTAGACTCAACACTTTCAAGGATGTAGGTCTGCTCACTGAAAATTAACCCATTCATCCCTGGCGTCCCATAAAACGAAAATGGGAAACAGTGTAGACCCAGATCAGCCGCCGCAGAACTTTTACACTGTTTACATCAAATACAGGAATATTATAAAACACGGTAATATTAATAAAAACTAACCAGACACCCCTTCGATTGGAAATGGACCAGTCCAAAGTATGAAGTCTTTCCAACTGGGATCCTCCGTTAGTGGACTACAACTGATGTATAATTTTATTTTTTCCACGTCAAAATGAAAGCCTGTATATTTTGTTTCATAGAAAATGTTTCTTTTGATATTTTGGAAGCTTAGTTGGCATATAACCATGTTTAAATTAGATATCTCAAGGAAACGGAAGCTTTACTTAATGAAAACGCTAACGATAAAGTCAGAGGAAACCAATTAGTTGGACCAAGTTGTTCACAGAGAGTACTCAAAGGGAGTTAATTGCCTGCTGTCTCCCGTATAAAAACGTCTGTTAGAACGTATCGTAATATTTGTCACTACTCCTAATTAAGTAAGGCAAATGTCCAGGACAATATCCCTAAAACTCAAGGCTACACATGTCTTTTTTATGTTGGCATTTTTTTCTGACATTTCATGTCGCCCAGATCTGACGAACACATTCATCCTGCTGCGTACGGCAAGCAACAGACATCAAATGAAATAATATTTTCTAATGTGTTCCATAAACAAGGTTCGATATGCCTTTCGTACTCGAATGAAATAAAGAGCCCTATTTCACATTTTTGTAAATATCACATGCATGTTTTCGCACGCAGCAAATGAAGTTTCAAAAAACTTAGGCGAAACACGTTTTAATATCAGCAGTGGTGTATATGGTTCCCTGTCAGCTATGTCTCAATCCAAGAAATATGAGCCGGGATCCGGAAAAAATGACCAGCATTGCATGGGAACAACAATAAAATAAAAATACAAATGTATGAGCATGTACATTCGCATTCTCAAATCATGTACATTCTCTGTCCGTTGTATACACATTCAAAATTTTACTCGTATGCAGGCAAACAGCGAAGGCCCAGACCAGACCGCGCGCATGCGCGGGCTGGCCTGGCCCTTCGCTATTCGCATATCGCAGTACGGGAGATTTTTCCTGTCATCTCTTAATATTGATCATATAGAATAATCCAGGACTCTGCCGGTTAATTCCACCGTGTCATATTAGATTGATGTACGCGCCAATCAAATTAGGCTCGGCCTTTCGACAAAGAGAAATTAAACCCCGAACCCTGGGTCACATATGAATGTATAAGGTTTAATTTTGTTTTCATAAATTCTTCGTTATTTAAATACAGCCGCCTAAGACTTGAGGGTTCAGCCAGGGCACAGGGAGATATATGAAATGCCATATGCAGATATCGAAGACCCAAATCAGCCTTTACATCCCAACAATATTGGAACTTCGCAGAATCAAAAGACCCTTGATCAGACTGCATGGCTAGGCAGTTCGGTTGTATACCCCTTGATGTCTGGTTAGGCTGGTCTCTGTAAATGCATTTTCCATTTTTTTCTACCAAGAGGGGACAACTCTATTTAAAAGAATCTACTAATATCAATTCCCTTGACTAGGAGAAGCTCGTATTAAGATGAATAATTAAAAATTGAAGCTTATTTAATGATCAAAAATCAGTTAGACGGGGGCGATTGTCCGCACAAACTGGACTGGGTCTTCATCTACTTCAAATTTACCGCTCTCTAGGCAAATTCAGCAGACGACAAATTAATGATATGTTTCTTACTTTTTTTTCAGAAAATAGGCGTTGACATTGCATGCAAATTGTCTCCTGGGGAAGCCCATTTTCTGAGAAAAATAAGAAAAATATTTCAAAATGTCGTCTGGTGAAATTTTTACCTAGCATGTGAAACGTTGACGTACTTTTTGTTTTTGCTGCATTTCTTCTTAGGAAAAGGACTTACGCGAATTCCAAAACGCTAGTGTTTCCACGAATTAACAAACTACATGTCTGTAGGGATGAGGCAGGGCGGTCTTATTAACCCCTGGGTATTTAGACATTATTAGCAACTAAACACCTAGTTATCATATACTGACGCGGCTATCAATCTAATTACTTCTGTAATGGAGAAGCTGCATATAAACAGATAATTTATAATTACGTGGTGTTATTTTGATAATTTCATTTATGTCAAGAGACCACTTCACATGTAGCATGTTAGTTTCGGTTGACCAAGATAGTCAGAACGAGGCCCAGAAAGTGGGGTTTCCACACCAGTCAATAGCAGATAGCTTGATGCATGGTTTGGCATGGAGCTTCATTGTCAGAGTTTCGGAACATGAGCCTCTCACACCATTACTTTCAGCAACAAATATATTTAATGTATTCTCCCATATTATATAGTGAAAATAGAGGTATGCAGGGGTGTACATAATTAAGAGAATTTTCAGTTTTATTATTTTATCTCTATCATCTATTTTCATTATTATTATTTTATCTGTATCAACTATTTATTGAATAGTCACCAAAAGAAAGGCGAGTGGGGTGCTAACACTTTACTTAGGGTGCTCTCTCTTTTGAGATGTATCCAGTTACGCAGCAAGCACATAACGTTGAAGCAACTTTGTTTCAACGTCAAGACGTTGAATCAACATTGAATTGACATTGTTTCAACGTTGTATGCCCGCTGTGTAGGGCCTACCTTCCCAGTGGGCACTTGACATTTGTACATGGCAATAACGTCGATGCAACGTCATGGTAAACGTCGCTGCAAGGTCACGCTGTTTATACGTCACATTAAAGTCGATGCAACGTCATAACGTGGCATTGACGTTAGTGCAACGTTGTATAGACGTCATGTTCCCGCTAGATTGAATCTCTTTTAAACAACCCTCTAATATTTTATTGTCAGGGTCACATATTTAAACTAATAAAGATCGAGACAAGTGGTGATAAAAAACTGCTATGTTTCCGTTGTTCGGGTCATTTTTAGAAATTACTCCTATCGCTTTCTTTTGTTTCTGAGATCAATAAAATATTTCTTCTCCAACAGAGGGCGCTAAATAAGCCATCATTGGTTCTCAAATAATATTTAATAGCTATATTCGGAGAAATAATTGGACCTTTGTTTTGAAGTCGCTGCCCTAATCTAATAGAGCCATGTTTCGCTCTAAACTCGGCCTTTATAATGGCTTATGAAGTGAGAACAGGATTCATAATTTGTGAAATACGGCGTCTTGAAGCTACCAAATGAAACAGCCTAACCTTTAGCACTCTCTGGGCGAATTCAGCCGATGACAAATTGGAGATTTTTTTGTTTTTACTCCCCAAAATATAGGGTATGATATTTCATGCAAATTGTTTCCTATATCTGAAATATTGTTTCCTATACCTGAAATATTGTTTCCTATACCTGAAATATTGTTTCCTATACATGAAATATTGTTTCCTATACGTGAAATATTGTTTCCTATACGTGAAATATCATACCCTATATTCTAAAAAGCACCAGAAGAAAATATCTGAATATTGTGGTCTGCTTAATTTGTCGTCTTGATTAAGGCCTTTACTGGTACACTCTTTTGACTCACGTGGATCCCAAGGTGGCTTAAAACATTGTCCATACTCAATTTCCGCTTGAAGCATCTAGCTCGGTTCTGCTGCTAGGCCAAACAGTCTGTACATTTCAGAGTATCCTGTTTCAAGCCATTGTTGGAAAAAGAACTATTTTGCATCATGGACATTTGCCAGCATGCATTGCAATGAAAGCCCTGAAGGGACTGCATTTTTTCGGTATGTCTGAAAATACTGACAATGTTGATCAAATTCACGGAGAAGAGTAGATTTAAATGTACTAGAGACGGCCATGTTTGTGAAAGGTTTGTCCGAAGATGGGACATCGGCTATTTTTAGCATATGACCGTTTCGTATACACAATTTTGTTTTCAACATTTTAAATACAAAAGACATAAAGCCTGCGGAAGGAGAAAGCAATGTTAGGTTTGCAGTTAAAAGAGCGGACTACTTTTTCGCTTATCTGCAGAAAACGGTTGTAAAATGAAAATATCCTGTCAGAACAGTTTTTTAATTCCAAATTGTTAACTATATATCAGGTTAACCTAAACCTCTCAGACCAATACAGATACCTTTGAAAAATAGAAGTGAAAACATAAGAGCGCAGAGTCCCTAAATTGGGCATCGACATGCGAAAATATCCGAACCAGTCTGCGCATCCACATAGTGTTGCCAGGGAATTCTCTGTTCATCGATATGTCATTTTATAGTATCCATAGATTCTCTAAATGGGCAAGGTAAGCCCTGATCAGACTATGCCAATTGGCAGGCCGATCTGGGCCTCCTTTGTTAAAGGACCCCTTTCCACTTTGCGCATAGTAAAATTATATTTTGGCTGTCTCCGAGAGTAAAGTATCACAGACAACACTCCTTTTATACCGACACTCGATACAACGACAAAATTCGTTATAATGACAATTTGACTGTCACGAAACCTTTGCTTAAGACGTAACAATTAGTCACAAATTTTGCAATCATATTGTATTTAAATTTTTTAAAAAACACATGTTTTGGATATTTGTTAGAATCGCCTCAATGAGGCGATTCTAACAAATATCCAAAACATATGTTCTATAAGGAAATAAGAATAAAACAAGACCTTTCTTACATATAAATCTGCTCATTAAGTATTCTGTACAACAGCTAATTCATTTTAATGGCAATGTCTTTGGGAATAAATGCTGTCGTTTTAATTAGGGTTTACTGTACATTCTTATGTGTTTCATTCCTTCATAAAAAAGGCGGGCTTACATTTACATCGAAATGTCACTGTACCACTGCTGTTCGCTAACCCTTTTTGCCAGACGAAATTCAAACATAGGAAAATTTCATCTTTTAGTTCTTTTCCTACCAGAAACGCCATTTCCACCAAAAAACTGTCATGTTGCGCATACATGTACATGTAATTACTTAAAGAATTCGGACGCCATGTTATATTTCCGTACTTGTCCTAAAAACTTAGTTTTTTTTTATCTAACTACATGTTAATATGTTCAAATAAAAAAAAAACAAAACAAAAAAAAACAAACATACTGACTGGCAAACAGTGTAGATCCACATTGTTTGCCCATGCCTGTCTGTTCGAATACTTAGAATAGGTATGGAAACCAAACAATATGGCGTTATGGGGTATCGCCAATACAGAAACTAAACAAACCGCATTTAGATGTCGACCAAAACAAGAGACGTATAGAAGAAGATTAAATGTAAACATATCGCGTGATATTTTCGTCTTAATTTGACTTTTTGTGTTTCGTTTTTATGGTATCAAAGAATAATCCATAGAATAATCAGTATTGTTTGTAATTAATAATGCATACTGGCCTGACAGATATGACGGTTCAATATGCTATAATGATGTGAATGGAGGCTAGGATAACGAATTAATGATTTGGGTTTTACGTCCCTTTCAACATTATTTATGTCAATATCGGTTAGAAAAAAAGTACGTTACATGAACAATCAGACCTGTCTCAAAGACTACCTGTATTAAGTAAGACCTTCTCTGAACCCTTGCCATACTGAAAATAAAGATGCCATGCCCACTTCTAATTTTCAGCCAATCAGATTGCTTGATCCAGGTTGTTGATACAAATTCACATACTTAATGATAAACAGTGCAGATCCAGATCAGTTGGAAGAAACCAGCTGATTTGGATCTATACTGTTTGCAAAGGCAGGGTACATCCGGGTTCAGCAGGACCAGGGTTAAGAGGCCAAAATTCAGTATCCCAAATCAGCAGTCTCAGTACAGACCAAGCTCTTAAAAGCAAGCCTCTGCCTCTGCCTGTGGAGCGCTGTGGTGCAGTGGTAAAGCGTCGGACTCGAGATCGAGAGGTACCGGGTTCGATCCCCACTGACTGCAAGTGTTGTTTCCTTGAGCAAGAAACTTTATCCACATTGCTTAGTACTGGTTTCTACCCAGGAAAAAAGAGGGCCACATGGAAGATTAGTACTAGATTACTAAATGTGTTACCCTCTATAAATAAAGTCGATTATTATTATTATTATTAATTTTAGCCTTTCCCTTAGATGCTTATTAACTAAAATGGGATTCGAACACACAATCGCATCAGCAGCAGGCGAGTGCGAACCCTACTGAAATACCGGCGATACGTTTAACAGACTATTTTATCTGTCAATGTTCAAATTTAGCTTTGGAAAATCTTCCCTATGATATTTGCGCTCAGTGAAGGCTCAAATCAGCCTGCGCACCTGCGCAGTCTTATCAGAGTCTTTTCTGAACGCTCTGTGGGTGGACAAGGAGCCAAGGTTTTTGCAGGCGGACAACGAAGATTCTGGTCAGACTGCGCAAATGCGCAGTCTGATCTGAGTCTTCGCTGGACGCACATATCGTGAGGTACATTTCTCAAGTTGCGGGCCATTTAACCTTTTCGTTCTTTGTCGCGTGCGGCGTTTTTCATCCCACAGTTGCTGTCAATTAACACGTCATCATGTAAAAAAAAAAAAAAAATAAAATGAGCACCGAGATAAAATAACCAACCTTCTGCAAATTCAAGCAGTAAGCTCCACTCTCAGGCAGACCAGGCTGTGCACTTTGAGTAATTTCGGAAATTTCTCTCTTCCTGGTTTTGCAACAATGTAATCAGCTATGTAAACTATAATACTTCTCAGCCATAGATGTAGACAAGCCAATTTTAAACAAAAAATATCGGTATTTTTTTTTCTGATTTCTTCACAAAGACATGCGTTTTAGGTACTCATTAGAAGCGTCGAACATAGGCGGTTCTAATGAGTATGATAAGCTATTTCTTTTTGTAGAGAAGTCTGAAAATATTTACCTTGAAACCCCTCTTACATAGAGTTATGTAGGCCATGGTATTTTCACCATATAATATGTTAAATGAATGATGTTGTGATTATTAAGAAAATTAAGAAAAAATTATGCAGAGGAAAAGGTTACTAGAAAAAAAATATCACTGAATGATTTAATTTTTTTTTTTTTTTTTTTTTTTTTTTATAAAATTCTGAAAATATTTTAGACCCCTGCATACCAATTGGGCGGATGCCCAAGCTGATCTTAGTTTTCGCTGGATGCACATGTTGTTTTGTTGATTTTGTCGTGCGCTGGTTCATTTGGTAATATACGGGTATACAATACATGAATAAAACGAAAAAATAAACATCAACAAGATGGAGAAACATAGTACATGAATTACTAAGGTAATCATCATAAAAAAAAATCTAGATCGAGCAGTCGCAAATCCCCACGCTCCGTTCTAATGTTGCTCTCGCACACCAGCAAGTTTGGTTGAATTCCGCACAGTCGTTTAGGAGGAGACAGCGTGACGGACGGACGGAAGGAGGCGTTAAATAGAATTCATTACTGATGTTCAGTGGGGACAGGAAATCCGAACCCGAGGGTACAACGTTTCAGTGGGAAACGAGGCTTGTATGGAATATGGCTGCTTTTAACTGTCGTCACTGAAACTCAGTGATCGATGCTTTTTCTCACATAGCATCAAGAAGACAGTGCCCTCTTCTCTCGTTTCTCACACAGAAATGCCGGAACAAAATGGGAAAAAAATAAAAAAAAAAAAAATCAACAAAACCAACTAATTTTGTTAACAAAATGTTCCTTTTATTTCAACTGAGGCAATACATACTCATACTTACTGTTTTTTTTTTTTTTTCGCAAATAAAGCAGTCACAAGCGTATGAAAATTTGCCGCAACGTAGAAACCCGACGTCATTCGATAATAATTTGGAACGTGACGTCAAAGTCGCGTGTGAGCTGTCCCGTATATAGCAACGCTTATCCCACATGGGCACCGATATGTGATCGGTTTTGCCGCTGACAAGAAAGCACATGGATGTTTCGACCCCATGCATGAGTATGTGAGAAAACAAGATCCCCACCGCTTTTTTTTTTTTTTTAAAAACAAAAACAAAACAAAATAAAACAAAACAAAACAAAACAAAACAAAACAAAACAACAACAAAAAAACAAAAAAAAAACAAAAAAAAAAAAAAAAAAACAACCAAAAAAAAAAAAAAAAAAAAAAAAAAAAATGGGGATGGATAACAACAAATAAAAAAAAATATAACGTAATGAGGTCATACTTCGCATCACGAAAATAAGCCTATATATTTTTGGGTAGTCGTTAGAACCGCCTCGCCGAGGCGGTTCTAACGAGTAACCGCCTCGCCGAGGCGGTTCTAACGAGTATCCACAATCTATTTTTGAGCAGAAATATGAAAAATATCAGAGTTTTTTACATGAAAAATTTCGGTTTTTGGAGGTGAAATTTTCTTTATATTTGAATAGGCGTGTTTTCGTAATGGCTTGTCTGCGCATATACACCCTTAGTTATTCCGCTTCATGTATGGAATATGGCTGCTTTTAACTGACAATTGATTTTCTCTGGATGCCAAAAATCTTACACATGCAAAACTTGATCTGTCTTTGATTTCTCTACATCAGAATAAAGTTGTTATGAATTATAAATGTTGTAAAAGATCTCATCATTTTTATCACGTATGATATCAGTTTTATGGGTCTTATCAATGCTAGTTTTGAACTCATTAAACTATGCTAAAGAAATTATTCTCGCCGTGGGTCTGAGTTGAAAGCGATAAAATGGTTTAAAAAGACGTGATACCATAATACAAGAAAGAAAATTTAAAAATTAATGCCCGCATAAGGTATGATGGAAATAGAACGTTTTAATGCTTTGCATGTTGGGTAAAAATTTCGGAAGACGACATTTTGAGATATTTTTCTTATTTTTTCCCAGAAAATCGGCTTTGACATTTCATGCAAATTGTCTACTCTGGAGAGAAAATGCATGAAATGTCAAATCCTTTTTTTTCTGGAAAAATAAGAAAAAATATGATCAATTTGTCGTCTTCTGAATTAGCTCAGGTTGTGGTAAAGGTTTAGGAAGATCGTAATTATTTGTTTAAAGGTTGTTATTACGAAGTATCACTTGTCGAACGCATGTGGCTGCTTATTTATTCTTTTTTAAAATGAAATCGCAAAAAAAAAAAAAAAAAAAAAAAAAAAAATAGCATTAGTATTTGTTAATTAATGAGCTCGGGTACTTTATACTTATAACTTTAATTCTGGATTTTTTCCCCAAAATTATTGATTGTAAAAATAAATGGAATAACAGTTACATTGCATTATGCGTATCCCATGTTCTCTCATAATATATAGTGAAAACAGCGAGTATGTATGGGGTGTACATTATTAAGCGGATTGTTAGAACTTTACAATTTTCAAAGCAGTTTTTCGACCTGTTTATTGCTTCTTGCAACCCTTCTTGCAGAATTTTTATTGCATAAATCGGTCTCCATGTGCTTCACAGCCGAAGTCTTCATTTCTCATATTACATAGTGAAAAGCCATGGCGATAAGAGGGTGTCAACATAAATAGTTCTTCTTATTTCTCCAAGTAGTAGTATTAGCGGTTTCTACGAAAGAATACATAAAAAACACCACCACCACCACTATTACTATTACTACCCTACCACCACTACTACTACTACTCTTACTACTACTACTACCACTATAACTTCCACTACCACTACCACTACTACTACTACTACTCTTACTACTACTACTACTACTACTACTACCACTTCCTCTCCCACTACCACTACTACTGCTATAACCTCTACTACTACTACTTCTACCACTACTACTACGACTACTACTACAACTTCTACTACTACAACTACCACTTCCACTACTACTATTACTACTACTACTACTACTACAACGTCTACTACTACTACTACAAGGTCTACTACTAAAACAAAATACATAGGTAAATTAATAATAGTAATAATATGTCTGATAGCTTTACTTCTAGGTTATACCAGTGTAATGTTTGCTGGATGGTACACGAAGTCAAGCATAGCGGTCACCCTTGCAGGTCCTGAGAAAAGCCAGCCAATTTTACCAGCGTCGCCATTAACCCTTTTTTACCCTGAGTTTCTAAAGTAGACTCTTCAATCCTTGAATTTGAACATGTACACTGATACAAATAGTAGGTTTATACAAACTTCGCTCCGAAGTCAGCAAGAGCTCACGTCTGAACCAGCAGACCAGAGTAGGAGACCCCCCCAGCGGTCACGCAACGTTTCAACGTTGATTCAACGTCAGTGAAGTTGAATCAACGATGTAACAACGTTGTTTCATCCTTGTGCGTCTGTTGGGCTTTGTAACGCTACCAGTGACAACCATCCTTGAGGTAATGGTGGTTTCATCTCCCATCTACCGCTGCCACCAAATGCACGGTTTGCTGTCCTGCAGATTGAACACCGTGGTCACGCATTATCAGGCACTTACCGTAATGTACGTTGCTTAACTTCGTGAAAAACTCAACTATTCTACCGCGTCGCTATAAAAGCCGCCCTCCACAGCAAGGCCGTAGAAGTAATCCGATACCTGTTCCGTTACATTTCTTCTCCTCTTGTCTTGACTTCGCCCCAAATTCACGAACAATTTACTGCTCTGAAACCGGAGCTAGTGTAATCTCCCAGCAGGAACATGACGTTGCATCGACGTTGAGCCGACGTTGTATAAACGCCATGTGCCCGCTTGGGCTACCAATAATACCTATATCTACGTATCTGGGTTCTTAGATGAAGGTTATTTCATTGCTCAGTCCACCGATGCTACAAATGTAGCATTTGCGGGGCCGTCCACGAAGTCAAACATCGTGGTCACCCATCTAGGGACTGTCCACGGTGTAGCCAACCGATCTACTGTCGTCGACATAAAAGCCGACTGTAACAGCAAAGCGGTAGAGGTGGTCTTTATACCTATTTGGTTACACCATTAACTGTGATGGAGATATAAATGAATAAAAGTTAGGACCAACATCTAAATACATTGTAAACGCAAACACAGGACGCTGCTTAGCCCTATCATCCCTAAGTTTCTGATATGGACTATTCCATCTTTGGATTTGGACATCTCCATTGCTGCAAATAACGAGTTCAGTCAAAATCAGAAACAGAATGGCAGACGGTGTAGATCCTGGTGAGACGGCTCGTGACGAGCCGTCTCATCTGGTTCTACACTGTTTGCAAAGGTGTCTGTTTTGGTTTACGGGGCTGAAAGAGTTAAAAAATCTTTGGACGGACTTGTACTTTTGTGCTTTACATGAATTAAAATATAACGAAAGGCCTCAACATCTCCAATAACCGAAACACGAACTGCAACAGAATAAAGATAAAAGTCTAAAATGATTACCTTTGGAAACAAAGAACACATTACAGATGGAAAATAGGAGTCTCGGTTTTATTGAAACTCTCCATAAGCAGTTATGAAGTTTGCAACACTGCTTAGCTCCCTAGCGTATTCATGAGCAGAACTCCATTTCAAAGATACTGCCCTGAAATGGTCAACAGAAATAAAAAGAACAAAAAAGAACAGACAAACAAAACAACGAAAAAAAAAAAAAAAAAAAAAAAATGGAAAAGCGGGTATGGTACTAACTAGTGATCCAGGTATACCACCATGACGAAAGCAAACTATAGTAAAAGTTCAATGACGCTGATTACTCGTTTACCAAGCCGCTGATTCGAGCTTGTTTTTGCACGAGTCCCTAGAAAATTCTTCTGATGGCTCAAGAAAACAGATATCTGAGGATATTTTAAGGATAGTTAATTATCTTATCATGAAAATATGTTGCGTGTACTCATTAGAATCGCCTCATCGATTGTATTCTATTTATTTAATGAAAACAGATCCTGGACATGAATTTCAGACAATAAAGAATTCTACAGGGAGGTTTTCTGCTTGCACCGGTTGAATGATATAAGGACGAGGGCCGGTAAATCCAGCTTGTTACTATAAATGGACAGGTTTCGAGGAGGTGAACAAGGCGGTCACCCTTGCAGGTCCTGAGAAAAGCCAGCCCATTTTACCAGCGTCGCCATTAACCCTTTTTTACCCTGAGTTTCTAAAGTAGACTCTTCAATCCTTGAATTTGAACATGTACACTGATACAAATAGTAGGTTTATACAAACTTCGCTCCGAAGTCAGCAAGAGCTCACGTCTGAACCAGCATGATGCGTTGCGTTGTCGACTCAAGTGACCAACACATCACACCGAAACTGGTAAAAACTAGGAACTGAAGGTAAGCTTAGAAGGTAAGAGACTTTTTAACGTATATCAATGTATAATATGTTGAAATTGATAGGAGAGTGTCACCTAAGTTGCAGCCATTTTTCGCAATGACTTGATTTTAAACAGTTAACAATCTATGCTGCCAATCTACTACTGTTTTTACGCATATTGGGCAATGGGCTTAGACTACATACAGATGAGGAGAAACACGGAAGTGAATCCATTGTTGGTCCACAATGCATAATTGACCTAATGATTGTTGTCTACAACTAAAATCCAGGACCAGCTGGAGCACTGAATAGAATATAATAATATTAATTGGAAAATCTCCATATAGAGAAGGTGTTCTCCATTCACATGCACTATTTCGGCACTGTTTCGGCACAACACCATTGCAGCACTTTATCAAAAGCTATTGGATATACATTAATTTTTTGTATCACTTTTAAAGTGGGTGGATGCCTTGGTACTGCTAAATGCAATTTATAGCGTTCCCCGGACAGCGTGACAAAACTTTGATATTCTTAACTACTTATTTTAGTTTTGATGATGTAAGCCTAAAAAGTGAAGTGAAATTAGCTGTAATTAGTTTTTCATGTGAGGCCAAAGGGACAAGATCTCATCTAGACCTCTCGAATTCACCTTTTACATTAGAGAAATTAGCCGATTTAGCTAAGATTTGCATGTTAAAAAACCCAAGACTATTCAGTATTAAAATCGTCTTCAGCATTTTTGTGTGCTAAGCGTAGACCAAGATTTTGTGAAAGCTAGTACTTGTTACTGATTTTCAAATTCTCAGCGACGAAGCGTATCGCTACTGAAATACAGTATTAAATGTCAGGTCCCTATTGACAGATTCGAACACGTAGGCCACACGGGTGTAAATGTATCTAATGATAAAAACATTATATCACCTCTCTCTGAATAATTTATGACCAATTCAAGGGCAGGAATTAAAAACAATGATCCTAATTGGTGCAATGTCGAGGCACCGTGCACTTTTTTTTCTCTTTGTCTACAGCTGATTTCAAAGAAATGAAAATGATAAATCACTGCGCAAAACCGTGAATAATTCATTATTTGGAAATGGGCCGGGCCACAGCATTTTCTACAAGACTGCATGTGCGGCCAGCGAGGACAGATCAGACTGCGCGTACGCGCAGTCTGATCTGAGTCTTCGCTGTCCACCTGAAGACGCTTTGGATTCTTCGCTACCCAAAGTGTGTCCTGCGAAGACTCGGTTCAGACTGCGCTGTGCCCCGGCTCAAATGTAGTCTTGTGGGGGAATTTTCCTAATTTTAATCGGTTCTAACGAAGGGTACCTTACGCTATTTGCGAGCAACGCTGCTTGGTCTGAACACTTAAGCATTAAAATGATACTGGCAACGAACAGGGAGGCCGTGACAATGATCGGGCTGCGTTGATTTACAAGTTAGCAGAGGATATTTATCAATGGCCTCGGAACAAAATTTGACCTTCACCACTTTCTGGGCTAATTCATCAGACGACAAATTGATGATGTTTTTCTTATTTTTCACAGAAAACAAGTTTATGCAAGTTTATGCAAAATGTCTCCAATGGAGACAATTTGCTTGCAATGTCTAAGCCTGTTTTTTGGGAAAATAAGAAAAATATTTTAAAAATGACGTCTGCTCAATAATTTACCCAGAATGCTATAAGTGGGTAAAAAATGTATGATATGAAGCATGACACTTAGTATATATGCATTAGGTGCCCTTTTGCTACAACAGTCTATTTGACCAGCAATTGATTTGACTATACACTGCTGGAGGAGTGTTCAAATTTTGTATCAATTATTCGGAAACCTTAAGTATACTAAGGTGTCCGAATATTTAGGGTAAACAAGGTGCTGCCCTTTGGTATTCCACGCGACCGTTGTCGATTTCATCCGAAATCGGGAACTCACTAAAAGTTGAAGAACGATCCCGGACCGAAAAAAAAAACAAAAACAAAAAAAACAACAACAACAAAAAAACAAAAAAACAAAAAAAACAAAACAAAAACAAACATACAAAAAAAAAAAAAAAAAAAAACAAAAAAAAAAAAAAACACACACAAAAAAACCCAAAAATCAAACAAACAAAAAATATATATACAAAACACATAAAAATAAAAACGTCAAACTATAATACCCCGCCATTATCATGTCGCGGGCAGATAACTCTGTCAAACATTGACGAAATTTGCCCATAAGCAACCCCAAACCAGATTTTCTTCATATCAATGCATGTACCAAGTTTGGTTAAAATTCCTAGACATTTACTCAAGTTATCGTCCAGAAAACGAAAATATGGGCGTGTCTCGGGCAGATACCTCCGTCAAAATTTGAAGAAATTTGCCCATTAGCAATCCTAAACCAGACCTTCACAATATCAATATACATACCAAGTTTGGTGAAAATCCATTGATGTTTACTCAAATTATCGTCCGGAAAACGAAAATATGGGCGTGTCTCGGGCAGATGACTCCGTAAAAAATTGGCAAAATTTGCCCATTAGCAATCCCAAACCAGATCTCCACAATATCAATGCAAATACTAAGTTTGGTGAAAATCCATAGATGTTTACTCAAGTTATCATCCGGAAACGAAAAACGGACAGGGTATACGGACGGACGTACGTGCGATCGACTGACTGGACGGACAGACAGACACACGGACGTCCAACGTGAAACTATAATATACCCCACCACTATCGTGTGGCAGGGTATAAAAACAACAACAACAACAAAAAAAAAAACAAAAAAAAAAAACAATACAAAACAAAACAAACAGACAAAAAAAAAATAAATAAATAAAAAAATGCGAACATTGAAGGAATACATATAGAAACGCCTCTTTCCCCGGGGAACTATTAATATTACTTTGGTGCACGGATGCAATCATCAAAAGAAGACAAATAATTGTCTGCTTTAATTTTAAAATTAATTTCCATTGTTGATTAAAATCTTGAAAATACAATGCAATAAGCCGATATAAGCACTAATAGCCCTGTACTGTATCTGATCTATTGGTAATAAAGTTATGAAAATGATTCTCAAAGGTATTCACCTCGTGTTGCTGTCGTGTTGATAGTAAAGATCAAAGGTTTGCCGCCTCTGACGGCATGCAATATTAATTAACAACATATCAGTGTTGGAAACATGGCTCATTAAGGTTATAGTTTATCGCCATAATTCATTTTATTTCCACGTAACAGGTTTATATGAAGCACCGGCACCTAAAAGGTGGAAATCAACATAAAACCTGGCGCTGTTACATCAGAGGTGTCAAATGATACTCAATACATATGCGAACAGCTCGGCGAAAAGCGAATGCCCAGATCAGCCTGCGCATCTGCGCAGGCTGATCAGGGCATTTGCTTTACGACAATGCATTAGTACATTCTGTCGGCAAATAACAAAGCATCTGATTAGAATGTATTGATGCGCATGCTGATATAAAACAGCGCTTAGCTGTATGCGTTAGGTGCCGTTTTGCTGTTAGTCTTGTTAAAACAGTTTTAAGATCGTTGGGTTTCTGACGGACAGACTGTATTGGTTTTCGTTTCCTTATATACCGTATTATCCCTAATTATTCGAACACCTTAACTCTTTACCATGTCTGTTTATAATTTGACTCTAGTTGACCCCCAGTCTAAAACTGCTGAGTTAGTGGCAAACTTCTGCGACATCTGATCTGGGTCTGCAGTGCTTGCTCAGGCCTGCTTGTCCGAATGCTTAGGGCTCTATTTCGAAGTATATAAACATAACTGTATTAGTTTCAGTGTGCTGGATGGACACTCATTTCTGGTTTAGCGTCTTAGGCAAGGCAACATCACCGAATTTGAAATAAAAATTGTTAAGAGCATTCGCCAGGAGTCCGCTAGCAGAACATATTCCCAATCGAGCACACATCAACTCCGCGACCCGCGAAATACAGCAGCAACTGATGTGATTCCCCCCAAAAACTGGCTCAACCTTTAAAAGCGATCGTGAAGACACCTCCGAATACTTAATGATAAAGTCTAGGGAAACATTTCACAATAGTGATTACCCCTATATTTCAATGACATTTTGTTTGTCTGGAGTAAACTAACCGTTATCAATGTAGGCGTGGTTAAATCAACGCTCCGTGGAGAACTCCGCTTCTTTGGAGTTGCAGCTAGTGGAGCCAAATCAATCTGATCCTGACACAGACTCCTGACTGAAGACACACAGGACAAGAAAAAAAAAAAAAAAAAAAAAAAAAAAAAAAGTACACACACACACACGCGCGCGCGCGCGCACACACACACACACACACACACACACACACACACACAAGCAAAAAAAAAAAAAAAAAAAACGAAAAAAACAACAACATACAATTGTTTCTAGGGCTACGCACTTCTACAAAGTACATTTATTTATTTATTTATTTATTTACTTGTTCTACAGTCGACTCTCGTTATCCCGAAGTCCAAGGGACTCTCTATAATACTTCGTGACTTTACGAAAACACGCCTATTCAAATATATTGAAAATTCCACCACCAAAAAGTGAAAGTTTTCAGATAAAATTCTGATATTTTTTTATATTTCTGCTCAAAATATAGATTGTGGGTACTCGTTAGAACCGCCTCGCCAAGGCGGTTCGAACGAGTACCCACAATCTATGTTTTTGAGCGGAAATGATAAAAATAATGTAAACCCTTGTAAACCCAGTTTTACTATATAAAAGTGGGGTTTAAGGGGGTCAAAATTATATAGGCGTGTTTTCGTGACGATATCCGTAGCTCGACATACAGATTTGCAGTATAGATTGGTTTCACAGACGACACAATAGCAATATTTATTTAGAACAGAAGCACGTGGCTCGAGATCCTTTCATGATTTCTTTTTTTCTGCTTGAATGACTGTCATTGATTTCATCCAACATAGCAACTAAAAATGCAATGGTGTCATAAAACAACAATTCTTGACGTGGCAAAAATTTATGTGGAAATATTCCCTGCATCTCAGTTTAATTACACACTGCAGGCATGTGCTGCTTATTGCTAGAAAGCGCCCCCATTTACCGTTAGTGGAACCGCTTGCACATCCACGCAGTCTGTCACGGATTTCCGCTGTTGGCTCTGTTAATTATAGAAAATCCCTTCATTGTGTGAATGACTAGCAAAGAACATGGCTAGACTACTCTGATGCGCACACTGCCTGAATTTTGGCCGTTTCCAAATTTATAAAATGTTGCGTTTCCCATGACGGAATCAGTTATCATAGATTCAGATTAGAGGAATTTCCAGAGATGTATTTTCTTGTATTTCCACAAAAACATAAGTTATAGGTATTCATTAGAAGTGCCTTCGCAAGGCGCTTCTAATGAGTACCCGCAGCATATGTTTTAATGCAGAAGTTAAATATCCACACTTTTTTTTGTTGGAAAAGAAAGCCGCTTATCCGAAGCCATGATTATTTATGGCAGCGAGAATTACTTCCGTTATATTTTGATTGGTGTCAGGAACACAGCGACGACGTCGTTCTATGGAATCTTAATGTGTTTCTAATACATTGTTAGAAAAATTATGAGTTCAGACAAAAGAAAATAAGATGGTGTCACCTTAGGGCATCAAAGTCAGCACAATGTCATCAGCATGTCAGTCAGGATGAAGACCAAATCATGGCGAAGTCTTCCGAAGACAGCTGACACAAGCATGCACGCATCAGTCAAAGAAAAGGTAAACATTGCTACATGTATATTTCTTTATGTTATATATACGCGCCGCAATGTTAGAAAATATACTTTCAGATATGTGGACCTAGCAAAGACACATATCAACATGCGCATTCGCAGATTCTTATCTTAGCTGGGTATTATGAGTGACATGGCAGTATCTGAACATTCAGAGTAACTGGGGTGTATTTTGACAGGTTATCGTCAAATGTAAATTGCAATGCGAAAAATATACCTTACGGCGTGCGCATCTGCGCAGTTTGATCAGTATTGTGCGGCGCAGTTTGATTAGGCACGTTTTTTTCCCAGGCAGTCAGCGAAGATTCTGATCAGGTTGGCTGGACGCACAGGGTGATCAGAGTTCAAAGGGAGCAAAGGTCATGAACCCTTGTAGTCTGGAGGCCCCTACAAGGGTATTTGGCAAACAGTGCAGATCCAGATCAGACGCCGCAGAACGCGGCGTCTGATCAGGGCCACCACTGTTTACAAATAGTTGTATCATTTTTGTCTAGGAATATCTAAAGCACATAGCCTGACATCGAAATTAAAATCTTCCAATATGTAGTGTGGGGGGAGTGCATTCAGTCTACAAAGGGTTAAGTTACATTTTCTCAAGCCTTTTTATGAATGAATGTCTCTTTGTCCCTATCATTTTCAAGGAAACGACCCCGGTACAAACTCTTACCTTTATTGTTGAAGATTTGCCTTGAATTATGCATTCTGATCAAATGTAGCACGAATAAAAAAAAATCAGAAATTATGTTGTAGTCTGTGACCTGTCAGACAGAAGTCCTCTGAATTGAATTATTACACGAGCAATTTCGAGCAAACATGCACGCCCATACCTACAGTTAAGTTTCATTCAGTTCAGTCAGTCGCAGCTAAGAGGCTTATAATCCTACTAACGGGGCTATGACCCTCGAAACGACTTCCAGGAGGAAATTGTCATGTCACTGGCTAGATAGCTGGCTTCAGCAGTGGTTTGTATAGCCCTTGCTCCAAATTAATATCAGAGTAAGAAACGGTTTCAAGTTTAACCTTTACCACGCTCAGTGCAAATTCAACAGACAACAACTTGATGATATTTTTTTTTCAAGAAAACAGGGTTTGACAGTTCATGTAAACTGTCTCCTTAAGAGACAGTTTGCATGAAATGTCAAACCCTGTTTTCTGGAACAAATTAGAAAAATATTTCAAAATGTCGTCCCTTGATTTTGTTTTCATTGACTGTGCAACTGGCATGCGTAATTATTATTTCTGTAAACATTTAATGAAGTACTGCAAAGGCGAAAGCTATTATCATACGGGGTTCTCTAAGAGAACTAGATTGTAGTCCTGATAAAACCTCAGTCAGCAGCCAATCAGATTTTACGAAACAGCACACTACATGTTGCACACCTATACTGGGGAGCTGATACCCCCTTAAGTAGAATTATAAGCCTCTGCCACTGTTGTATATTTCAAAGGAGTTTAAAGCAAGACATTGTTTGGCAATGCGTATACAGCCCGTGCTATCTGGCACAGAATGTCAGTACCCTGCTTATCTGGCTTTTGTTTAAAAAGCATGAATAGACATGTGAGCATTCATGCCGGATTGGTTCACGTTTGCATGTCCATACGTATCATTAGCGAAGGATTGGGTTCAATTTCGATATCTACACAGTCTACAAAATAATCAAGTATGTCATAAATTTCTAATTTCAAAGCCAGAAGTTCTGATTACGGAAATACTAAGTAATTCAAATAGTAAAGCCGCCTATGAAACCGGCGAACACCAATCTATTTGTACTTTTGGAACCCTGTCACATAAAATGGCGGCGTAATGCATATTCGAACAGCGAAGGCTCGTGTTAGCCTTTGCATCAGCACCGTATGATCAGGGTCTTCGTTTTCCTAAAGAAAGTCTGGATATTGTGAAACCTGCTGGCGAAACGCGAGGCCATGATCAGACTGCGCGGACGCGCAGTCTGATCATCGCCTTCGCGTTTCGTACATGCGTTGAACCAAGTTTTAGCAAGAGGTGGATCACTTTATCATATTTTAATATCATTTATGGCATTGTGAATTAGCTTTTGCGTTTTATTTTAGAAGATTATAGATATTTAGCTTAATTAAATGAGGAATCTACGGTGGAATCATTATACATCAAAGACTGGTTGAAAATTCAGGTCCCACATATAACCCAGGATCACGAAAGATCCGATATCATTTGATGTTTTATATATAATTGTATATGGCAAACATGCGTGCCCGAAAGACATTATTTCCTATTTTGTCATTAATTCATTTTCTATTCTACGCATAATATTGGCGGAATGGAATTATTGTATGGCTTAATTTCGCAATGTACTTAAACCGAGATGCTTAATTCAACTTTGAGATAAGATGCAAATATCAAATGGAATGGAAATTTATAAGAAGTCAGCTTGAAAAACAGCACTAAACCTTCTGCCGCAAAATTGGACGACCATAAAACACAACTTCATTGGCACATTAATCTCCTACTTTACCAATTCCCTGTCATCAAACGCAAAAAGTTACTTCGAGTTCTATAAAATTGTTATTCTGAGAAAGATATCAATGTGTTTTTATTCGATCATACAATTGTCAAAACGGTAATATTGAGAAATGAACAGGATTTTTCCATTATCGTGGAATATCCTTTATTCCGGAACCTCATAAAATTGCAAATACTAATTTTCAATTCACTTTATAAATTGCCGTCCTAGACTACAAATGAAATAGAAGAAACGGTTATTTCTTCAATAAACATGCCAGATCTCTTTGAATATTGCTACAAATATATTTACGGAAGCCAGGAGAAATTTGCCTGTTAGTTTCTTGATTGTATATTTCCGTTCTGTGCTGAGATATTGACAGCCAATGTCGTCATAGTAATTGACTTTAAAACTTCTGACACTGCGAATGCAAAATTGCTTTTGATTATGAAAGTGATATTTACAAAACTCGGTGTAAGATAATTATCCTGTCGTGAACATAGAAAATGGACACAAACCAGAGTTATAAGTATGTTCCACGCTAAAATGTCATTAGAGCGAGTCATTTACTTTCCATGCTGTTGTGGAGAGTTGTGCAGCCATAATGAAAGACCAGTGCGCAATGATATGTTGACTGTCAAATGTTAATTGCTAAATATAAACTAATTTGTTTTGTGTAAGAACGTTCCCCGTTTCAAGAAACTATTTCAAGACGTCGCTGACTTACTTCAATATATTTGACACAAGGCTCCAATATACGAGTGCCAAACGTCATTATCCCGGTACCAGATATCACTTTACCGGTGTCAAACGTCACTATACCGGTGTCAAATGTCACCAAACCGGTGTCAAATGTAACTATCCCGGTATCAAATGTAACTACCACAGTATCATATGTAACTATACCGGTGCCAAATGTAACTATACCGGTGCCAAATGTCACTATACTTGTGTCAAATGTCACTATACCGGTATCAAATGTCACCATACCGGTGTCAAATGTCACTATACCGGTGCCAAATGTCACTATACCGGTGCCAAATAGAAGTTTTTTATGGTCAGCAGCATGTTCTTTTCATCAGTTGTAATTTAATCGCAATCACAACTACAGCTGATGACACTTTAAATATATACTATTTTATTAATCAGAGAAAATAAGGCTTGGCATGTCATGTTAATCGTCTGCCTAGCCTTATTTGTTCTGAAAAATAATGGTAAACTTTAGAAATGTCATCTGCTATAAATTTGCCTAGCGCTTTTAAGGGTTAAGAGGAACGGATGCATCTCCAGAAAAATAAATCTGACGTGGAAATATCTGCCCCGCCCCCTCCCCCACGCATGCAATGAGTTCATAAATAGTAATTCTTTCGGCTTATTTCTGTTTCAAGGTTTTCTTAGAAATTCCCAGCACAGAAACACATTTTAATTGGAACATGTTTTTGAACTTTTACAAGAGATTTTCAGTGTGACCCCAATCTTTCTGAACGGAACAGACATCGACTGAAATTGCCAAGAGGTTCACCAAAGAAGGAAGCATACTGAGAAAAATATTAGACTTTCAACGCCTGAGATTTTCGACAAAATGTAACTGTGAATACCGTATTCGACCTAATTACCGCACAGACCACTATAAGCGCACAGTCAAGCAATTCCGTAGTCTTCAGATTACCGCCAGTGTACTTTTTGTCTACTTTTTTACACACCCATATGGTATGGGTACCCATTTGAATTGCATTGACTTGTCGATGCAATTCAAATGAGTACCCATAATATATGCTTTTATAAAGAAAATCAGAAAAAAAAAAAATCAAAACACACACACACACACACACACACACACACACACACACACACATCGCATAAGCATCATTACATAAGTCCTTTGCTGATATTTTTTTAAGTGTACCTTTAGTATAGGTGGATACATATTTTACCGCAAGTTTTCCTAGTAATTTTTAAAATCCTACGCGCACGGTGCGGTAATTAGGTCGAATACGTTATGTATCTTTTAGAAATAAACCCCAGTGAATAGGGAATCGTGTCTGTGTTTAGGAGGAGTCTGACCAGTAAATTTTACAGCGTTGTCTGTGGCAGACCAATCGGTTAGTTTCTACTGCTAAAGTAAGCGTTTCGAATGCCAGCTTTGGCATGACGTTGCCAGTTTTATAATGTACCCCGTTGTCCCATGGAGGTCCATAGGGTTATTTACTACTAAGTTAAAAGAATTTCTATCACACTAAATAAGCACTTTCCAAGCCCAAGCCAATTTTAAAGTGTGTGGTCTGTGGCGGTCCAGTTTGTTATTTTCTGCTATAATAAAATACATTTTCTTATCCCTGGCTTGGAAGTCCTTTAAGTCAACTTAAACAACATTGCTCCATTTTGTTCTTTGCTTCGACAGTTTCGAATTCCAGGTGGTGCATGCTCAGTGCCAGAAGATAACTGCTAAACGCTTACCGTCGCCCGCATTAGAACATGAACCTTCTTGATTCAGTGGTTACACCAGGGTAGTTGGTTACATGAAGCTGTTTTGCAATACTAGCGGAAACGGCTTAAATGAAGTGTCAGTCCCTATTTTCAGAGGAAAAATCGAATAAATTCTTTAAAATGGCATCGAATGATACTTAAATCCAGAATAAAATATCACCACAGAGCAAAGGCAGTGGTTACAACTCGGACTTAAGACTATTGTGGAACCGTCCTGCGAAAAAGCAAAGATACTGACCAGACTGCGTGGATGTGCAAGCTCGTCTAGGCATTCAATATTAACATATACTATCTACATTAAGCCTTCTTCCTTTACATAATATACGAGCCACCTCATGACATGTGCGTCCAGCAAAGACTCAGATCAGACTGGGCATCCGCCCAGTCTGATCTGAGTCTTTGCAGTCCGCATGAAGAAAGCTTGGGTCCTTAGCTACTCACTGAGCGCACAGCGAAGACTGATCAGACTGGGAGGATGCCCCGGCTGATCTGAGTCTTCGTTGGGAGCACATCCATTTTGTTGGTTTTGTCATCAGGTTGCTCATGTTATGTACGATCAGCATAATATAAAAAAGACGGGTCTTCGAGGCATATGCGGATTACGAAGCCCCAGATGAGCCTGCGCATGCTCGCAGTCTGATCAAAAGCTTAGCTCTTCGCTTATAGAACCATTGATTTTGCAGCATATATTGACAACAAAGGCCGCGAATAGCAGGTTAATCCAGGCCTTAGCTGTGCGCACATGGTTCGAACAACCTATTCTTATGAGATGTTTCCATGATTTCATTATAACGGAATATCTGACATTTCTAATGATTTTCATTTTTTATCAGTTGATAAAATAATATTCCCCTGATTAATCTTGATTAGCCGATGATGTAGACCCTGACATAAAGACTTTTATGATGCAAAATAATGGATCAAAATCATTTCTAGACTAACTTGAGAAAACGCAGACCACCCGAATTTCTGGTTTTTCATTCTCCATTGTTGATTGCCTGTCAAATTTTATGTATTTCAATAAAACTGTCAGTTTCATATCATAATTTCAATTAATATTTCAGCACGCAATTTGACAATAAACAGACATGACTTGTTCTCGGGAAAATTAACATTTTTTCCCGATGCAGTCAGTGAAGACAGGGGTGAGCCTGCGCCTTAGCGCAGTCTGGTCCGAGTCTTCGTTGTTCACACACCCGGTATCGAGATCTTGGTGGCTACATACATCACGAAAACATACCTATATAATTTTGACCCTCTTAAACCCCACTTTTATATAGTAAAACTGGGGTTGCGGGTTTACAGGGGTATACATTATTTTTCTTATTTCTGCTCAAAAACATAGATTGTGGGTACTCGTTAGAACCGCCTCACCGAGGCGGTTCTAAAGAGTACCCACAATCTATGTTTTGAGCAGAAATATGAAAAATGTCAGAATTTTTATCTGAAAACTTTCAGTTTTTTTTTTTTTTGGGTGGGGGGGGGGGGGTGACATTTTCAATATATTTGAATAGGCGTGTTTTCGTAATGTATAACAAACGGAGTAGGTGTGGATGAAAAATATTGTCTTGAATAAGTGCTAGCGAACGAAAAAATAAATGCTGTTTTCCCTCTACGGTTTTCATAAATCTAAAACAATATGCATTTCCAACAACAGCGTCTGAAAAGACGTAAAACAACAAGCCCTCCACAAGACTTTCCATATTGCAACTTCTCCAACCAATGGCATGCGTCTGTTATGTTGTTCATTTCTCAGATACTGTTGACTCGCTGTTATCTTCATCAAATATGTACATTTCATATCATATCATAACTATATGAATATGTATTATTTATCTGTCAGTCATCTTTTGGAGAGCAGAAAAAAGCAAATTACCCAATGGCACATCGATCGTCTTCCGGTGATGTCGATTTCCAGCCAATCAGAGGATGCTATACAAATATGGCAGCAACGATAGGCGCCATATTTGTTGCCTCTCAAATTGCATATCGGTTCCATAAAGCTAATAACTCTGACGGTATTCAATATTTTATGTGTCAGAATCTATTGATCCGATGTTGCCCTGGAAAGAGGAATTTATCAGGGATAATTGAATGATGATCTTTACTTGTCAGCACACCATATAAGTGTAATCTCGCTCGATCTCGCGAGATCTCGGGTCAACTGAGGCTGTCTGCGGGTGATACGTCATTGGGAAAACGTAAAGCGGAAAGATAGCATCGCAAGCCTCATCGCCTTGAATATCCGATACGTTAATAAGAGAAGTTATGGTTATGAAGAATCATAACGGGCCAGCAGAGATATGCTATTTCAGAGGCAGTGTACATTAACATGAAGACGTCATGAATTAATGCTGCTTAGAAGGGTCTGTGATTTGATATTCTTAAGAGTTGTTGGAGCGTATGCTTGCTGCTAATGTCTCGCTGCTTTATGAAGAGATGTTTGCATTTGAAATGTTGTTTCGTAAAAAGGCAGTCTGTCCTCTAAGAGAGAATTTACTGACCAGTGTGGCGTATCTGCTGCTGTCGAACAGAGTGTACTGCTTATAAGCATTTGGGTACGTTGTAAGTAGTCTTTTGATTTGGGTTTTACGGCCCTTTCAAGAATATTTCACTTATATCGAGCCGATCGTTCATCAAAGGTGGGCGAAAACAGTAGAACCCGGGGAAAAACACCTGACCATCCATTTATAATGTAGAACTTGGCTTTCCCACATATGACCCGAGCGAGGCTCGAACCACAGCGGTGAGAAACCTACTGGATTAAGAGTCAACTCTCCTATCCACTAGGCTACGGGGGCCCGCTTGTAAGTAGTCTATTTTGCATGTACACACAATGTACCACGTCAATCTGAATGCCATGGAGATGCAGTTTCTGTCTTAAAAGCATTCACCTCTATTTAGAGGCATATTTTTATATTCCTTAGAAGTCAAATAGGTTTAATTTTAACTATACATTTACTAAGCAAGCTCTTGTCTAAAGCAACCACTTTTTGTCCTTCCCACAGGTGCTTGTTTAACATATATAGGTTTTACTGTATAAGAAAAGATACTGAGTTACATGTCTACGTCATAGGCAGTCATAATTGGTTTCAATGAAAATAAGGGTGGCTCTAGCTATATTCAGAGTAAAAATTAAACAATCGAGTAAATATCATATACAATAAAGGATCGAAATCGTGCCGCGAGAAAAACGGATCATCGTGTATATGAAACCCGGACAAACGCGCGCAAGTTCGTCTATATGA
This sequence comes from Anodontia alba, assembly GCA_964016985.1. Taxonomy (NCBI): domain Eukaryota; kingdom Metazoa; phylum Mollusca; class Bivalvia; order Lucinida; family Lucinidae; genus Anodontia; species Anodontia alba. The sequence continues at coordinate 62,655,097 of OZ024827.1, read as the reverse complement.
AACACGGACAAACGTGTAGGTTCGTGTGTGATCTTATGCATTGCATTACTTGTTTTTTATGTGTTTGGAGATGACTAATGCTAGTATTTTGTCTGTTTGGAGATGGCTAATACTAGTTTTTTTTTGTGTGTGTTTGGAGAGGGCAAATGCTAGTTTTTTGTGTGTTTGGAGAGGGCAAATGCCAGTATTTTGTGTGGTTGGAGTTGCTAATGCTAGTATTCTGTGTGCTAAGAGATGGCTAATTCTAATATTTTGTGTATTTTAAGATGACTAATTCTAGTATTTTGTGTGTTTAGAGATGGCTAAGGCTAGTATTTTGTGTGTTTGGAGATGGCTAATGATAGTTTTTGTGTGTTTTGAGAGGGCTAATGCTAGTATTTTGTATGTTTGGAGATGGCTAATGCTAATGTTTTGTGTGTTTGGAGATGGCTAATGCTAATGTTTTGTATGTTTGGAGATGGCTAATGCTAATGTTTTGTGTGTTTGGAGATGGCTAATGCTAATGTTTTGTATGTTTGGAGATGGCTAATGCTAATGTTTTGTGTGTTTGGAGATGGCTAATGCTAATGTTTTGTATGTTTGGAGATGGCTAATGCTAATGTTTTGTATGTTTGGAGATGGCTAATGCTAATGTTTTGTGTGTTTGGAGATGGCTAATGCTAATGTTTTGTATGTTTGGAGATGGCTAATGCTAATGTTTTGTATGTTTGGAGATGGCTAATGCTAATGTTTTGTGTGTTTGGAGATGGCTAATGCTAATGTTTTGTATGTTTGGAGATGGCTAATGCTAATGTTTTGTATGTTTGGAGATGGCTAATGCTAATGTTTTGTATGTTTGGAGATGGCTAATGCTAATGTTTTGTGTGTTTGGAGATGGCTAATGCTAATGTTTTGTGTGTTTGGAGATGGCTAATGCTAGTTTTTTGTGTGTGTTTGGAGAGGGCTAATGATTTTTTGTATTTTGTGTGTTTGGAGATGGTTAATGGTAGTATTTTGTGAGGAGATAGCAAATGCTAGTATGTCGCTAATGCTAGTATTCTGTGTGTTAAGAGATGGCTAATTCTAGTATTTTGTATGTTTGGAGATGGCTAATGCTAGTATTTTGTGTGTTTGGAGATGGCTAAGGCTAGTATTTTGTGTGTTTGGAGATGGCTAAGGCTAGTATTTTGTCTGTTTGGAGATGGCTAATGATAGTTTTTGTGTGGAAATGGCAAATGCAGTATTTTGTGTGTTTTGATATAGCTAATACTAGTATTTTGTGTGTTTGGAGATCGCTAATACTAGGATTTTGTGTGATTGGAGACGACTAGTTTTGCATATGTGTGATTAGGGATAGCTAATGCTAGTATTTTGTGTGTTTGAAGATGGCTAATGCTGGTATTATGTATGTATGGGAATGGCTAATATTAGTATTTTGTGTGTTTGGAGATGGCTAATCCTATAATATTGTGTATTTTGAGGCAGCTAATGCAAGTATTTAGTGTGTTTGGAGATGGCTAATGCTAGTGTTTGTGTGTTTGGAGATGGCAATGCTACTATTGTGTGTTTTCGAGATGGCTCATGCTAATATTTTGTGTGTTTGGGGATTGCTAGTGCTATTATTATGTATGTTTTGGGATGGCTAATGCTAGTATTATGTGTATTTGGAGATGACTTTGCTAGTATTTTGTGTGTTTGGAGATGGTTAATGTATTTTGTGTGGAGATGGCAAATGCCAGTATTTTGTGTGTTTGGAATTGCTAATGCTAGTATTTTGAGGGTGTGGCTAATGCTAGTATTTTGTGTGTTTGAGGATGTGGCTAATGCTAGTATTTTGTGTGTTTGAGGGTGTGGCTAATGCTAGTATTTTGTGTGTTTGAGGGTGTGGCTAATGCTAGTATTTTGTGTGTTTGAGGGTGTGGCTAACGCTAGTATTTTGTGTGTTTGAGGGTGTGGCTAATGCTAGTATTTTGTGTGTTTGAGGGTGTGGCTAATGCTAGTATTTTGTGTGTTTGAGGGTGTGGCTAATGCTAGTATTTTGTGCGTTTGGAGGTGGCTATATATTAACCATCTCCATACACACTAAAGCACTAATGTCCTTTCGACATCTCTTAGAGAGACGCTTTTTGCAAAGATGCGTTTTGCTTGGCGTTTTATTTTTCATGAAAATTATTTGTTCCGATTGACCAAATTTCAGAAACATTTTTTTCTTTTCTGTTTCTGTGTTTTGTTCTCAATTATTAATTCTAAAATTTAATTTACGGGCAAAATTTCGTCCTACCCATGCAATTTCAAAAGTAAAAAAAAATATATTTTTTATCTAAGAAAATATTTTTACTAATCTTTGCTGATTGTTTAATAAAAAATGATGTTTTAGACAATACTGTGAAAATTTCAGAAAATATTGAATAAGTGGATCTTGTTGAAAACCTACCTACCCTACAGATGTCAACACCGTTTTCAGCAATTTTTACTATGGGGAAAATGAAAATATTCGATTTTTTAAAATCAATGACTAGGATAAAACTTTTTTGTGCATAAGTAGTTACGACAAATGGTTTGGCATCAAATCGAGGCAAAAGTTTGCAAATTTACTTCTTCTGTGTAAAGCGGAAAGAAAAAAAACAACAAAACAAAACAATAAAAAAAAAAAAAAAACGACTTTCCGATAGGTGTCGAAATTAAGGACAGTAGCAATAAAACAGTCCAATCTTTGCTCTGACATGTCTACGTCGAGCAGAATAGAACTGCTGAAGATGACTGCAGAATTGCTAGTATTGTAGCTCTGGCGACGAGTTTTGTCGTTTATGCTTGGCTTAAAGTGTTCTGTGGTCTTCAACGGCAACTTGTCCCTTTCTGACGAAGCCACTCATTTTTGAATGAGCTTGAGATGCACGAGTGCTATGTTAAAATCTTTCGTGAGCGCGTTTAGAGTGTCTTTGTAACATTATTTTGTCCATTCGGGGACGATTTCCGTTGTTCAATTCCCTGTGGAAACTTTACTTTTGACATCGCTGATCGTAGTAAACTGGCCAGCCAGTCTTAACTGCGCCTACTTCAGAAGAGTAAATACGCTAACGATTCCTGCCTTCTTCAGGACTTCTGTATCTGTTTTTTTTTTCTGTCTTGTCACTTGTAGATTTCACGGGTAGAATTTGTAGACTGTCACGTTTCTCATCCCTAGCAATCCACCCCATCTTTAAGAAAGCATTTATTTAATGTGATATAATTTGTTTGATTTGGAGTTTACGGCCCAGTCAAAACTCTTAAGGTCATGTTGGGCCGGCGAGTTAACCTACTCACACTTTTCATGAGCAGTTTTAGTCAGCTAAGCGGTTAACCAGTACTTGTACACATACATTCACCGGTGGCCGAATGGTTAGTGCTCCCGACTTCGGATCATGAGGTCCTGGGTTCGAATCCCGCCCCGAGGTTATAAAACTTTTTTCATGCTCAACTCAGCTGAGCACGAAATTTATCCTGCTAATAAATCTCAAATAACTGATAATTGCAAATTCTTTCTTCCTAAACATAGCTAAGCATGAAAATTTCCCTGCTAATAAATATGAAAATGCCAACTACTGTTGGCATTTTCATATTTATTAGCAGAGAAAATTTCATGCTCAGCTGAGTTGAGCATGAAAAAAGTTTTATAACCTCGGGGCCAGCTCATGGGCGGAATTCAGCTCGTGACTACGACGCTTCCTTGCACAGAGCCGTTCATTATTATCCATCCATCGTCTCGATATGACTTGAATAATGTTGAAAGGGACGTAAACACCAACCATCATCATCATCATCATCGTTTTAGTGAACAGACTGTACTCATGCTGGTCAGTCATATTAAAAAGTCATTTTCGATTTAGAGGCATATATTTCATAATCTGATCGACTTGATTTTGATGCGGTGGGTACTTTTGTTTCTTTTTCGGTCAGGCGGGGTATTTTGTATGCTCACTTTTCCTACTCACAAAATCAGAAAGTTATCCTTGCACTGAGTGAAAATTTGAAAGACCTTACTCAGAATATAAATTTTCTGTTTCATGACGTCTTGTTTTCGCGTGGAACTCTTCGACATTTTTTTCTAGCCATTCTGTTTCACGGTCAGAAAACTTAAGAGAAATAAACACTATTATTTATCTCCGAACCGCTGCTTTCCACAATATCTTCTATCAATTTTCATGTCAACATTAATTCATCTATCCCAATCCAAAATACCATTACATCTCCATAGTTTTATTTTTATGACACATTTTGGCAGCGGCGAATCTCCCATTCTGTATATCAAAACATCGTTAATGCCACATTTTAGAGATAGATATATAATTAGTGAAAACCTCCTATTTTGATTATAATAAAAGGTAGATTTAAGACTCGCATTTTGCTACGTGGAATTTGAAGATTACTGACACGAGACGATAAATCTTCAAAGACGGAATCAACCCTGTTATTAATTGTGAATGAAATTATGCAATGCTATCTAAAAAGATCGGGCGGAGTTTTAAATAGCTTTTGTTCCCATTTATATAGCCATCATTCCGATGTAACCGATACTTTGACTAAAGGTCGACGCCAAGAAAAAGAGGAATATATAATCAATATTTGGCAGGTTTTCTCCCATGTCATATGAGAGAATTTGTGTAGAGATATTTTGTAATCATGGCAATGAAAATTTAAATGAGAAAATCAGACCAGAGACCCAAGAGGGTTGAAATCACCTGAGAGCTAGCTGAACGACTGCTGAAGCTAAAAAAAGCAAGCAAGAAAGAAACTCTTGTCCCTCTAAGCAGTCCTGCAAATTGTCAGAATTGGCTTTATATTTGAATTACGGTGCGTTTATTTTAAAACATGGATTCTAGAGGTCAAGGGCAGTTCTTGTTTCCCTTATTTTTAGTTAAAAATTTAGTAAAATAGATTCAAACCCTGATTTTATATGATTTTTATTTTCACATGTATGTACAATATGAGTCACGTCATGGGAAAAAACCGTTACAGCATAAGCGAACAGCAGAGGTTCAGGCGAGCCTGCGCATCCGCGCAGTCTCGCCAGAACCTATGCTGTTCGTTCACGTTACAAGCGGTAGGTCAAATGTAAATGTAAGCCAAAGAGCTGTACGCGGCCTCGCTATGAGGCTAGGCATGCGCACTGAATGATTGATTCTACGGAAAGTACGAAGAGCCTTTTTCTCGAGATGCGCCGGGTCCAATGCAGCTCAAGGACAGGACAAAATATGCCACGGCATAACAGAGTCTGATTCTCAAAGAAAACCTCCGTCTCTGAAAACTTCATGCCAAATTTGCTGGGCTCCATAGCGCAATCGGCCGGTAGCACGCCTGACTGCAGGGGTCGCAAGCTCGAATACCAGGTCCAACACATAACTTTTGTGGAGAGAGTTTCTACGGTCATTCTCCCCCTTCCGCTTCCTTCATGAAGAGCAGTTACTCGGACGCTTCTCTAGGTCCGGATGCTGAGCTCCAAATAAGGCGCTTTTCCAACCGGAAAATAAAATATTGTAATTTCTTCCTCAGTAAAACATATGTTGTGGGTACTCATTAGAAGCGCCTCGTTGAGGCGCTTCTAATAAGTATCCACAACATGTTTTCCTGGAGAAATAAGAAACAAGAAAAGATATGACAGTAAACTGTCATATCAGTGACTCGATTAATTTGGGAATGTTTTATAAAAAAAAATCATTAATTTGATCAAACAGTATGTTTCATAGAGACCGGAACAGTCATATTTATACGATAACGAGAGGCTGAAACAGTCATTGATGCCAAGAACTACTTGTGTAGAAATTTGTTTAAGAATTGTTATTACACGAAATACCCCAAAACAATATTGGTTATCTAAGGACAGGTTAAAGAGGTGCAGAGTTCAATTCACAAAAAGGGCTGAAAAGACGGCAAGCTTTTTTTTGAAAAGCTTAAAATTGTTGACATTAATTGTGTAGAAATTCAAGTAAGCAGTGTTAATACACGAAATTGTCAAAAACACTGTTAACGACCTATGAACAGATTAAAGCAATGCAGAATTCGGGTCACAAAAATATTATTTGGGTACTCACTCCTATCTGGAGCTACGCGAACGCCGTACACCATGATCAGACGGCTTGATTCTTGAAAATCATATCAGCTTCCACATAATTTCTCCCCCAATCCTCTATTTCCCCGTTTTATTATATAACCCCTTTCAGACCGGCAGACCAAAACCAATACCTGTGCAAACAGTGTAGATCCAGATGAGACGGCTCCTAACGAACCGTCTCATCTTGATCTACAATTGTTTGCCATACTGTTCTTGATTTTAGACTGAAAACCCTAATTGCATCAGTGGTCATGTCCAAATTCGGCGATGGAAGAGTCCACTTTAGAAACTCAGGAATGAAAGGATTAAAGTGGTGAATGAAGGAGTTTGCCCGAATTCTAAATAAATGAAGAATTTCCTTTTATGCTTGTCTTTAAAATCTCAGAAATAATTTATTAAGCATATTTGTTTATTATACTACTCATTGGAAAGGGGCGGGACCTTACTTTGCGCAAGCATATGAGAGAGGTTCCGAAATTGGAAATTTAAACTGTAAACCTGCTGAATACAAATAAAAGATAACAACGTTAAAATATTTTTTTCTATTTTTGCACAGTTTATTTCACAATCAAATCTCAGTTGTGAAATAAACTGTGTAAAAGTATATGTGTAAAAATATTGTGCACTTATGAGAAAATATTTTTCGTTATTTCTCACAGTAAGTAAGACTTGGCATTTTATTTACAGTGTCTGCAGAAGAGAAAATTTGAATGAATTGTCAAGTCTGTGAAAAACAAGAAAAATATCACTAAGTTTCATTTGATCACTTACCTTACTCTTTCGGCGCAAAATTTCAGACTACACTTGTCTGCTTTGTTTAGTTTTAACAAACTATCAATAAGAAATACGTAGTATATGTAAATTTAAAAACTAAATGTCAAACAGCGTAGATTCTTATGAGCCGTCTCATCTGGATCTTTGCTGTTTGAAAAAGTCTATCATTAGCGCATATGGCAGTGAAAAAGTTAAAGAGTGTTTTTTTTTAACCCTTAAAGGTATTTGAGATGCATTTTGGGTCTACAGTTTACAATCCGGCCATATAGTATAAAACCCCCAAAATTTCCTTAAGGTAGCGGTCAATGTGATTATCATTGACCAATGTAATAGACGAAGTCAGGTCAAGTCAAGATTTTTAACATAGCCGGGCAACAGTCACAAAGAGGCTACGCCGTAACAGACGAAATCCAGGAAACGGTTATTTATAGCCACGCTATTCTAGTCGTTGTGAAGTCAGAGTGCTGTTGATAGAACCTGGACTGGGACAGTGGCAAACAGTGCAGACCCAGATCGGACGCAACAGAACACGGCGTTTGATCAGGGTCTGCACTGTTTGCTTAAATTATAGAAAGTTAAGGGTTAAATGAACAGTCTTAAGTCCCCGTTCAGGACCATTTTCCCAGTATACAACAATTGACCGTCAGTGCTGTCAGTGCTTTTATTCCTGTTTCTGTCACACGCTGAAACTGCTAAAATAGGTTCAAGTACTCTATAAAGCGATAATCACAACTATAGCAGACTATACTTTAAAAATTTTTTCTCTTGTTTTTCAGAGTAAACAAGAGGGCCCAGAGGGCCCTAATTCGCTCACCTGAGTGTCATTGTCTCTAGTATATTCTAAAAGACTATGATTTCTCTTCATAGGACTATGTATGTTTAAAATTTGTTGAAAAGAATGTTTTCGGATGACAGGCTGGTGGGTGCTGGACAGAAGCATGATCGCATGGTCCCTTATTGTTGAATAGACATATGAACTAGATGAAGCTATGTAATCAAATATCAAAGGTCATGGCCTTCTGGTTTCAGACTAAACAATTTTGAAAGGTTTCCCTATATAAGTATATATAAAACAAGATGGCGGCCATGGCGGCCATCTTGGATTTCTAATAGGGACGATTTTAGCTATTTTTGATCTACGTCACCCCGATGCTTCCTACCAGGTTTAAAGTTAAAAAGCCTTTCGATTCCGGAGAAGAAGCGAAAAAATATATTTTCAAGATGGCCGCCATGACAGACATCTTGGATTTCCGATCAGAAAGATTTTAGCTATTTTGTTTCCTACCAAGTTTCGAGTCAATTGACTTTTTCACTTTAGGAGAAGAAGCGAAAAATAGATTTTCAAGATGGCCGCCAAGGCTTGGATTCCGATCGGGACGAGTTTAACTATTTATGATCTACAAATCATCACAGTGCTTCCTACCAAGTTTCGAGTCAATTGGCCTTTCAGTTCAGAAGAAGAAGCGAAAAATAGATTTTCAAGATGACCACCATGGCGGCCATCTTGGATTTCCGACAGGGATGATTTTTGCTATTTTTGATCTATAAGTCACCCCAATGCTTCCTACCAAGTTTGGAGTCAATTGGCTTTTGGGTTTAGGAAAAGAAGCAAAAAAAAAAAAAAAAAAAAAAAAAAAAAAATAGATTTTCAAGATTCGCCGTCATGGTGGCCATCTTGGATTTTCGATCGGCACGATTTTAGCTATTTTTGATCTATAAGACACCACGATGCTTCCTACCTAGTTTAAAGTCAATAAGCCTTTCGGTTCAGGAGAACCGAAAAATATATTTTCAAGATGGCTGCCATGGCGGCCATCTTGGATTTCCGATCGGAACGATTTTAGCTATTTTTGATCTATAAGTCACCCCAATGCTTCCTACCAAGTTTGGAGTCAGCTGGCTTTTGGGTTTAGGAGAAGAAGAGAAAAATAGATTTTCAAGATGGCTGCCATGGCAGCCCTTGATTTCCGATCGGCACGATTTTCACTATTTTTGATCTACAAGTCAACCCGATGCTTCCTAGCAAGTTTGGAGTCAATTGGCCTTTCGGTTCAGGAGAAGAAGCGAAAAATAGATTTTCAAGATGGCTGCAATGGCGGCCATCTTGGATTTCCGATCGGCACGATTTTAGCTATTTTTAATCTACAAGTCACTCCGATGCTTCCTGGCAAGTTTGGAGTTAATTTGCCTTTCGGTTCAGGAGAAGAAGCGAAAAATAAATTTTCAAGATGGCTGACATGGCGGCCATCTTGGATTTCTGATCGGATCGATTTTAGCTATTTTTGATCTATAAGTCACCCCGATGCTTCCGACCAAGTTTCAAGTTAATTGGCCCAGGGGTGTAGGAGGAGTAGGCTTTTAAAGCAATTGTTGACGCCACACGACGGACGGCGGACGACGGACATTGACTGACCACAATAGCTCACCATGAGCACTTCATGCTCAGGTGAGCTAATAAGAAAATAGAATGTCGTCTTATTTTCTGTGAAAAATAACGAAATCAATTTAGAATGTCGTCTGTCACAAAATTACTTATAATAAGCGTTTTTAGGGTCAAAACGAGAAGACTCCTGCGCATCCGTGCAGTTTGATCCGATAGTCATTGATTCGAGGGTTCTTTAGGCAGACAGCGAAGACTGGTCTGCACGGGTTAATCTGAGTCGTCGCTGGACCTATGTCATGATATATTATCACGTTAACACATGCTTGATTATCTAAAATGAACTCTTCCATTATTAACCCTAGTCCTGCTGAACCCGGACATGCTCTGCCATTTGGAAAGTGTAGATCCAGATCAGTTGGTAGAAGCCAACTGGTCTGGATCTACACTGTTTGGCAGTAGCTATGTGAATTTGTATCAACAACCTGAATGAAGTAATCTGATCGGCTGAAAATTAGAAATGGGCGTGGCATCTTAATTTATTCAGCATGGCAAGGGTTAAGATTGGAAGGGTTTATTGTATATCCAGTTGTAAATGTATATCTCTTAGCGGGCACATGATGTTTATACAACGTCGGCTCAACGTCGATGCAACGTCATGACGTTGCATCGACGTTGAGGCGACGTTTATTAACGTCATATGCCTGCTGGGTCTGGGTCTCTACACTGTTCGCTATGCATTAATGGATTAAGATACAGGTATAAAGGATATTACACATAATACATTCGTTTTCTCTCTCTCTCTCTCTCTCTCTCTCTCTCTCTCTCTCTCTCTCCGGAATCTGATTATCTGCCCATTTTCACCGAAATGCAATTACCATATTTATGAGGTTCCTAATGTGTATAGGTTTATTTTTATTTCAGAAGCTGATTTTATCCTTTTCTTTGCGTGGAGTGTTTCGTTGACTGGGGACCGCAATGTTTTAACAATTTCGTCTAATTCTTCTGCAAAATGACGCTTTGTAATTTCACATAATTTCAGAGCTGTGGCATTTCTTGAGAGAAAAGTGACTCATTTGACCCACGTCAGACAAAAATGGGACTTAACGAGGAGGCGAACTGTGAGGGCCCAGGTCAGCCTGCGCACCCATACATTGTGCTTAGGGTTTGTCTTTCTTCATCAGTAAATTCTTCAGTAGCCAAATATTCTGTAAGCCAAAACATGGCACACTTGCACTGATCAGACTGCACCGCTGTGCAGACCGATCTGACTCCTCGCTGTTCACAAATGAAATAAGGTCCCTTTCACAATGGCCAGGCACTTTTCATCTTGATTTGGTTGAAGATCAATTTAATTTATTCTGGTCTCTATTACTCGGAGAATGTGATTTTGTCATCGCTCATCAGTTAACTCTTAAAGCGCCAAGCAAAATTTGCAGCAGACGACATTTTATTCTTTTTTCATTTTTCATAGAAAATAAGTTGACATTTTATGTGAATTGTCTGCCAAGCAGACGATTCACATGAAATGTCAAGACTTATTTGCAATGAAAAATTAAAATAATGATAATAATAGTAATAAAATATTTCAAAGTGTCGTCTGCTGCAGTTGTGATTTGCACTTTCAGGGTTAACGTATTTTCTGGGCCTATTGATGGGTCTGGTGTCCAAATATCACGTGTTTATACAAATAAGAAATCGCTCGCTAACCTAACTTTTGATTAAGATTTATAATTAAACACTTTATCTACAAGAAGGAAATAAGCGAAAGAAAATGCAGCAAACAGAAAACAAAACAAAACAAAACAAAAAACAAAAAAACAAAAAAACAAAATAAAACAAAAACACACACACACACACACACACACACACACACACACACACACACACACACACACACACACACACATACACACACAACAACAACAACAACAACTATATACATGTGTCATTATATGTGGGCCGTGCCATGAGAAAATGTATTTAAGGGCATATACGAACAACAAAAAATCGAAGGAGCCAGCGATGCTGCACATTTTCATAAGGTTTATAAGGGTTCCTTTCAGAATGTATTTACCCTCACTCCAGCTGGTGTTGGTGCAGTGTGGCGGTTGTACAACGTCTCCCCGTACTTCACTGTCAGTCCGGCAGATCTTTAGCTGGACCTGGATTTGAATACCATAGAAAATGTTTTGATGTTTTTGAACTCCCAGACAGTCTGCTTTAAGAACCTGATTGCTGCCACCTTGGCACTCTTGCGCATTTCGAGATATTCAAGATGACTGACAAAAAAGCAACATACTAAGTCCTAACAAAATCCCCCCTGGACGAAATCCCCCTCGCTCATTTTTGTATAGGTGAATGAAATCCCCCTCATGTTTTTGCAAGGTGGACATAATCCCCTCGTGACTTTTTACAAGGTGGACAAAATCCCCTTCATGGATTTTACAAGGTGGACGAAATCCCCCGCCCCCTGTCAAATGGACAAAATCCCCCCGGACAAAACCCCAGTGTTGTGTGGAGACATTGGTGTAGTAGTCTACAGATAAACATTGATGCAGTGGTCGACCAGCAGAGACCTCTTTGCTTAGGTCTATCGAGCAAATGTGCACAACTAGAGACACTTGTGAAGCGGTCTACCGACAGAATATACCGTCGGATTATATACATGGATAAGCCACAACGTGAAAAAACAAACCTTCTGACAGGTGTGCCCAACGAAGACTCAGATCAGCCTGAGCATTCGCGCAGTCTGATCAGAGTCTTCATTGTCCGCACGAAGAAACTTTGCATCCTTGGTTATCCAAAATATCAGACTCTGCGAATGCACAGGCTGATCTGAATCTTCGCTGGGCGATCATGTCCGAAAGTACGTTTTCTGACTTCGAAAGTACGTTTTCTGGGTCAGATACAGTCGACTCTCGTTATATCGACCTCGCATATCTCGAATAACCGCTTATCTCGAAGTGAAAATCTAGTCCCTGTTTTAAACCTAAAAATCTAATTACAGGTAAAAACTATTATGGAAAAGAGGAGGAGCAGTTTCTCCTCTTTTCCACAATTTTTTCAATATATCTCTAACTTCAGGAGTCAAATTACATATTCATTTGTAAAATGTGGTTGTTCCATTTTTTTCCCCTGAATTCTACAAATTTTATATATCGAGGTACGGATATCTCGAAATATTTCAGAGAGTCCCTTGGACTTCGAGATAACGGGAGTTAACTGTACCTGTGTAGCGTTCACTTACAGAGACATTAGGCCATGATCGCGCTTCTACACCCGCACCCTCTACTCCACCCCACCCCACCACACACACACACGAATAGAGACATCGGTGTAGCAGACAACTAATAGAGACATTTATCTAGTTTCATCAACAGAGACAACGGTCTGTTGATAAATCACAGAAACATCGGTTTCACGGTTAACCTTTACCACTCTCTGGGCTAATCAGTAGTCAACATACTGATGATGATTTTCTTATTTTTCCAGAAAATAGGATTAGATATTTCATGTAAATTGGCTCCTATGAAAACAATTTGCATGAAATGTCGAATCCTTTTTTCGGGGAAAAAATAAGAAAAATATTCCAAAATGTGATCTGTTGAAATTATTACCCAGCAACAAAGACTTGGTCTAATGGTCCTACAACACAGACAGTGGTCTAGTGGTCCACCAACAGAGGCCAAGATCTAGTTAGCCATCGACAGAGGCATCGGTCTAGTGGTCCACAAACATTCATCTAGGGGTCCGTTGACAAATACGTCGTTCTGAGGGTCAACCAACAAACATCTATCTGTTGATTCATGAACACAGACATCCACCTAGCTACTAACCATAAGAGACATCAGTCTTATATCCACCACCAGAGACAATAATACAGTCGAACCTCGTTATCTCGAACTCGCTTATTTCGAATTACCGCTTATCTCGAAGTGAAAATCTAGTCCCTGTTTTAATATGAAACTATGACAACAGGTAACAAAACAATGTGGAAAAGAAAAGAAATTGCTCCTAAGGAGCAATTTCTCCTCTATTCCACATTATTTTATATATATATATATTTCTAACTTCAGGAGTCAAATTACATATTCATTTATTAAATGTGGTTGTTCAATTTATTGTTTTCCTCATTCCTCACTCTCTCAACCGTGATATGTCGAGGTACGGATATCTCGAAGTGTTTCATTGAGTCCCTTGGAATTCGAGATAACGAGAGTCGACTGTATACTGGTCCGTCCACTGTGACAGCTACTCTTGCCGCTGAAGATCGGTTATAATCGATCATCAGTCACTTTTGCTTCTTGTGACTGATGATCGGAAAGAAATTTCATTATCGGAAAATTCTATTTTTAGAAACATGTTTTTTCACACTTTTTATCTTAATAGGCAGTTTGTAAAAATGTCTTTTTGTGTCATTTTAGATTTGTGGTCAATAAAGGTGAAGAAATGTGATAAAATAGACTGAAATAAGACATTAAGCCTATTGGCCCAGCAACAGAGACATCGGCCTAGTGGTCCATTACTAGACATTTAGTAGGCCGTCAGACAGAAACATCGGTCTAATGACCCACCAGTAAAGCTATCATGTAGTGGTTCCATCAGCAGACATCGGACTTTTGGCAGACACACCATTCTAGTGGTCCGCAAAATAGAGACAGTCCGCTTGTGGTTCAGCGATTGACAAACGGTCTAGTGCCCCTTAACAGACGGCCTTGTAGTGGCCCTTTAAACTGACATCGGCCTGTGAGTCCATGAACAGAAAAACGCGTTTTGGTCGACCTCCAGAGAAATCAATCAGTATAGTCCATAAACAGAGACGATAGTGTAGTGGCCCATCAACAGTGTTAAGGGTCTGCTTGCCCAGCAACAGATATCGGTGTAGTAATTTATTTGTGTTGAGGTTTTACGGCCCAGTCAACCCAACTGGGTCATGTCGAGCGCGGTCAGTTTACATTGTACCTACCCACACTTTTACTGGGCAGGCTTGGTCCTCTGATCGGTTAACCAGAATTGTGCACATTCTCTCGCCAGAAACTGCTCCTCTTGAATCAGCGGAAGGGAGAGAATGACCGTAAAAAATATTTCATGATTAAATCTGCACGAAAGAATGATGACGACCCAGGGGGGTCGAACCCACAACCTCCTGATGAACAGTCTGACGCGCATCCAATTGAGCCACCGAGACCGGCTCGGTCTAGTGGTTCAATACCGGAAGCAGTCGTCTACTTATCCAGACACAGACACATCGGTCTAGGAGTCCAGCAACAGTGACATCAGACAAGCGATTAATTAACATACACCAGTGTCCACCAAAAACACATCGGTGCATTTGTCATAGAGGCATCAATGTAGTGGTCAACATATTTGATTGTCTATTCAATGCTTAACTAACCATACTTTTACCACGATTTGCTCAGTTACAATGTTACATTTTTTTCAGTTCGAGTCTTCACTATTTACATTGAAAAAGTCTCACTGCTTGAAAATCTAGAAGCTATGGCCACATCTCGTAAGCTATTAGAGCACACGTCTTTTAAGTATATTTGATTTCCGCTATGCTAAAAACAACACTATTCTAAATGCGAACAGCGAAATTCCAGACCAGCCTGCGCATCCGCGCAGGCTGGTCTGGACTTTCGCTGTTCGCCACAATTATCTTTTACGATGTTTCTATATAATTTAGAGTAACAACGGAAACGCTAGCTAGTCTTCGTGGCTGCGCAGTCTGACTGGGATCATGGGAAACATATTTTTTTTTCCTAGGGCGGGCATCGTTTCTCTCACACTTCAAGACAATGGCAATCAATAAAAATCAATATCTCTACAAAATGATGAAATTATTTTTCAGTCATTAGTCGCTCAAAATGTCACAGAGGGGAGCGCAAATCAAGAAAACATATTAAGTTAGAGGGCG
The DNA here is from genome assembly GCA_964016985.1 of Anodontia alba. NCBI lineage: Eukaryota > Metazoa > Mollusca > Bivalvia > Lucinida > Lucinidae > Anodontia > Anodontia alba. The sequence continues at coordinate 62,639,956 of OZ024827.1, read as the reverse complement.
ACCTTAAAACAGCAGCATACGTGATCAGGAAACATGATGAATAGTTGAATCGTTCCTCGTGAAAATTGGTGTAAATTAAAGCAGATTATTATAGCATCAAATTTCATCGGAATTTAAGAAAGCAGAATGTATAATTTTGAAAATTAATGAAAGTGTGAGAGAGTGATTTTTCTCCCTATCTACTGGAATTTTTAGATTCAGGCAAACTGATTAAAAGCCGTGTTTTTATCCTCAGAAGAATATACGAACGTTTAAAACTCAGTTTTATAATAGAAAGGCAGAAAGAATAAACAAGAGCTAGCAAGGTAATTAGATAGATAGATAGATAGATAGATAGATAGATAGATAGATAGATAGATAGATAGATAGATAGATAGATAGATAGATAGATAGATACATACATAGATAGATAGATAGATGGGTGGGTGGGTGGATGGATGGATGGATGGATGGATGGATGGATGGATGGATGGACGGACGGACGGATGGATGGATGGATGGACGGACGGACGGATGGACAGACATTCTAACGAATGGGTACTTATGTGGTTATCCAGAGTACTTTTGATACTTATGTGACTATTTTATAGCCCCATAAGTCGACGTTTAGTCACACAATTCAAGTTTTTTTTATGTCTGTGGAATAAATCCCATTTATATACATTGAAACTGTCCGTCAAATATAGCCATCTAAGTACTCATTTTTGTGTACGGACGGACGGACGGACAGACAGACGGACAGACAGATAGATAGATATATAGATAGATGGTTTTGTGTTTTACATCCCTTTCAACATTATTAAAGTCATACTGAGACGATGGAAGGGTAATAATGAAAGGCTCTGTGAAATGAATCATCGTACAGTCATGAGTTAAATTCTGCATCCAGCTGAATTGAACCCAGGCGCTCGTGATCCGAAGACGGGAGTGCTAATCCCAGTAAGCATTCTTTATAAATCTATAGCGGGTCGTTATCGGCCCGTCAGGGTAGCTGACGGGCCGATAACGGCCCACTATAGATTAATAAAGAATGCTAGCTGAGATGACTCGGGCACCCGAACGCCTCCGGATGAATGGATGGACGGATGGACAGAAAGACGGATCAGCGGACGAATGAATGGACGGATGTGACAGTTTACATCGAAAGCAAGATGAAAATTTCGGATGGGATATCATTTGAGAACACAGTATTTGTTTGAACTTCAAAAAGCAAAATTTTGAACTTTGTATTTATCTATTATCCTCTGCATAAATTCAGCTTTCTCTCAACTTCAGTTTCTGTCAGATGTTTCTTGTTACCTATAATACTTAAAACAACCAGCTGAAATCACATGTGTCGGAAAAGTGAAATACTCCAATAACAAAACCGAGGAGAAATTGACAGAGCCATAAAAAGCCCGTTTTATGTCGCATATGATAGTCATATTGTAGAAAAAACAAACAAAAAAAAACAACAACAAAAAACAAACAAACAAACAACAACAACAACAACCCAAAAAACAAACAAACAAACAAACAAAACAAAAAGAAAAAAAAAAAAAAAAAAACACACAAAAAAAAAAAAAAAAAAACGAAAAAAAAAAAAAAAAAAAAACGCTCCGCCAATAGAGTCAAATTAAATGTAGTTAATAGAATTTAAGGTCAGATTCTATCTATATATTCTGTTAATTTATAGGTGAATTATGGTTGTATCTTCCGGTGTACTAAGTTTGAAAACATTGAAAACAGATACATAATATCACAAAACAGACACGGAATTCTAAAGGTCCTTAAATTAAAAGACAATGCAGTTTTCCGTAGTATGTTGAGTTGAAATTGCAATATACAGTCGAACCTCGTTATCTCGAACTCGCTTATTTCGAATTACCGCTTATCTCGAAGTGAAAATCTGGTCCCTGTTTTATCATGAAACTATGACAACAGGTAACAAAATAATGTGGAAAAGAGGAGAAATTGCTCCTCCTCTATTCCACATTATTTTATATATATATATATATATATTTCTAACTTCAGGAGTCAAATAACATATTCATTTATTAAATGTGGTTGTTCAATTTATTGTTTTCCTCACTCTCTCAACTCTGTTATGTCGAGGTACGGATATCTCGAAGTGTTTCATTGAGTCCTTTGGAATTCGAGATAACGAGAGTCGACTGTATCTTCTAAACTCTCTCAGAAGAAAACTATTCAGGAGAAGAAGAGCACTCTTACAAGAATTTCTTGAGAAGAGCACTACTACAGTAAAATTTCAATGACTCGAACACGGATAGCTCGTTTACCTTGGATGATTCGAATTTGCTTTTCCGTAGAAAATTCTTCCGATAGCTCAAGAAAACAAATATTTAGAAAAAAATCTTATTTTATTAAGAAATCGTATGTTGTGTGTACTCATTAAAATCGCCTCATCGAGGCAATAATAATGAGTACACTTAAAATACCATTATTGTGTAGAAAATCGAAAAAACAACACACCTAAATTAGCTCCATTTGCTTTCTGACCTGGCGCCATGATTAACCGTCAGTGGCTCGAACTTCCCATGTCTCGAACAAATTTTCATGGTCCCAAAGATGTTCGAGCCATTGAAGTTTTACTGTATTTGCATTGTCTAAGCTTTCAGAACATCATCTAAATTCTTTCAGAAGAAAAACGTTATTTGTCTTTTCAACAACAAATCTAGAAATATGTTCCCTAGTCCTTTTATAATCTGTAGTAAAGTAAGCAAAATCAGAGAATTTATGTCCCCCGCCTGTTACAAATTCTCCAAAGGTACCAACTATATATATAATTTGATTGTACATGTATTGGAGATCGAAAAATGAGGATTATATCCACATCACATGCACATCTTCAGATCATAATAAAAACACCTGTGCAGTTTCAAAAAGATCGGCCTAAAACTGTAGTAAGAGTTACGGACAAAGGTACCCGCTACATGTACCTATACACTTTGAAAGTATCTGAGCCTGAAAAATGACTAATTTTAAAACGCGAAAAAAGTGATAAAAATTAATCTGTGAATTATATCCAAATCACATGCACATCTTCAGATCATGACAAAAACACCCGTACAGTTTCAAAAAGAATGGCATAAAACTGAAGCCATAACTTTTTAAGCCATTTCCCATAACAAATGGTGTAAATGCCATGGCATAAGAGGGGTATCCAAAATAAATATTTTCTGCCTTCTTCTCGAAAACATATGTTGTGGTACTCATTTGAAGCGTCCGAAGCGCTTCTTATAAGTGCCACAATATATATTTTTGTGAAAAAGATGAAAAAAAAAAAAAAAAAAAAAAAAAAACAAAAAAAAAAAAAAAAACGAGAGAAAACTTATCATGGTTGAAAACAATTGTTTATCAAGAACTATGACTTAAAAGTTAACATTTTACATAGGTGTGATAATTTTGGGTACTAAACATCCGATATGTTCTATCCCCTGCACACAAAACAACTCAATGTCTACTTGGAATTGGTATGTGCTGACATAGATTTTATGTAAAGGGATTAAGGAAGAGCGGCGGTAAATTACGACAGACAGGTAATTATATTCTAAAAAGAAAGACACTTGAGAGCAATGAACCCACTCACAAAACTGACAACAGCTGAAATTTCACGCTTTCTGGGCCAGATTAGCTAGTTTCGACTAATTAGGCCTCATCATTGACCCTCATATATATATGCTATTCTTCAAAAAGTTCCGGAATCACACACACACACAAAAAAAAAAAAAAAAAAAAAAAAAAAAAAAACCCTGAAATTAAGCGGGGGTATAAAGTCAAACTTCAGTGGCTCCAACATCTTTGGGACCATGGAAATTTGTTCGCGATATGGGTAGTTCGAGCCACTGAGGGTTAATCATGGTGTCAGGTCAGGAAGCAAAAGGCGATAATTTAGGGAAATCTTTTCGATCTTCTACACAATAACTGATTGTTGAGTGTATACATTTGAATCGCCTCGATGAGTACACACAACATACACTTTCATCATAAAATAAGAAAATTTCCTTAAATATTTTTTTTTTTCTTGAGCTATCTGAAGAATTTCGTAGGGACTCAAAAACGAGTTTAAATTAGCCATAATAAACAAGCCATCAGTGTTCGAGCTAACGAGGTTCGACTGTACGTGTATTTACAAAATAATCTACGCAACCAATGAAGTTGCCTGGATTATTTTGTAAATATACCCCGCTTAATATCTGGTCCTTTGTGGTCATTGAGCCCATTCTGAGAGTTTTGGTTAAGATTTTCATATACATCCATTTATTTCTTTTGCAATCATGACTTTTTATGCCCCCGCCATTCGAAGAATGGTGGAAGTGCATATAGTGTTACCCTTGTGCGTCCGTCCGTCTCCGTCCGCGTCCGGTGTTAGCCATTGCGTTTAAGTTTTTCAGGCGGGGGCATCCGTGTCCTTTGGACACTTTTCTAGTTGTAAAAGTTTCCCAGCAAGCAAAGAACATCGCAACAACGCCATTTAAACATCGTCCAAACATCTCGAAACTTTGGCGATGTTGAAACGTTCTTTGTTTGTTGACATTTATATTACCACAAACAAAAAATAGATCCTTGCTGAAATAAATGAATACGTACACACAGTAATTCTTTTGTTTTTGAGGATCTTAGAAATTTGTCTCCAAAGACATTTCCAAGGCAGTAAAAGCAGTAATGTCGATTGAGATGGTTTATTCTGTCCCATTCTGCATCAGCCATAATACAGATCTTATCATAAATTCTTCTATTTCCCTTTATTTCTCAGACACAGCCTAACTTATTGGCTATCTATGTAAAAGATTGCCTATATAAAATAGGATCTAGCGTATCATAACATAGAATTGAGACACTGGGATAGATATTGAGAAATGAAATCCCATTTCTGATAGAGACTCATTTTGTCTGCCCGAGTGAGCCCCGAACAATTTCACATTATTGAGGATAATATTCTATCGTTCCATAGCAGCAGAATCGATATTTTGTATAAGGAAAGGATCAAACTAGATTTAAAGGGAAATTCATTCCGCCATGTTTAACTATATTTACCCGATTCCACGTCTTGGAATCAGCGAGAGCATGAAATGCTGTAAATTGATAAGGCGCGTTCGATTAATAGCGTGAATATTATTCATAACAGTTGACTCGATTAACCTCCTACTCCCCTGCAATTTAGATGGTTAATGGCAATACAAGGGTCGCCAGTTCCAGGAAATATTATTTGACGCATGATCATGTCTCTCCAAACTATCGCTATTAACTTTCACAGATTACTTTCAGATGCTGATTGAAAAAGCGGGATTATTCTTCATCATAGCTAAGGAGTTCTTTTTTGAAGCACAGTTTCTTTTTCCTAAATATTCGGCAAGTCATATCTAGGCAAGCAGTGTACAAACGCTCCTTATGGTCTACACTGTTTGGTACCCGAGCAACACTAGTCAAGTAGTCAAATAAACTTGCACCGGGAAACAGCCTATTTATCTTAAATACATATGTATTCGAACATTTTGACTCTTTACCATACTTGTCCAAAAGTTGAAGAGCTCCTTCATACTGCGTGTTGAGTTAGCTAAAACTGCTGAATAAATGGCAAACAGTGTAGACCATGATCAGACGCCGCAAGATGCGGCGTCTGATCAGGGTCTACATTGTTTGCTCAGGCATATCTGTCCCATTACCTAGGGTACATGTTAATAGATACTTCTGTATTTGTATCCATGTACTGCCCATTTCTTGGTTAGTATTATATATATATATATATATATATATTGTTTATGTACAACATTTTGATTGGAATATTGTTCATACTATCTAGGAAAAGTCACAATCACTGAATATATCAGCCAGTCCAAACAATCAAACAAAGAACAGACATGAGCATATGAACCATAAAACACGTCACGTAGACAACAGGCAGATCAAATTGACGTATGCGTGTAAATACTGCAAAAAAATAATACCCCCGCCCCTTGCACGCTCCCTACGAAGGCTATAATAGGTTGGGGTCAAGATGTGGCCTGATAGTCCACAATTTTACAGATGCCCATGCTCGCCCACACCTTCGACGCAGTTTAAACAAATACAATTTAGTATAGATTTGCATAAAGATCGAGCTTCTGGCTGAATATAGTGAAACCATCCCCCTCTCCCCCCTCTTTCTCTCTCCCTCTCGCTCAAATATTTGTCTCCCCACCTTTTCGATGGTCAAAATAATAATGCATCTAATTTTGGTGTTTAGGTAAATAGTTATATCACGATAGATAATATCATTAAGTGTTTTGTTTCTTTGTCATAATACGTTTCTTCGTCATTTATTACATTTTCACCGAATACCTTGTTTGTATTTATTTACCCATCTCAAATTGAACTCGGACCTTCCAGAACGTTAGAAAATATAGACTGGCTTACTTTTCCGATTGGGATTATTTGTATTCGAGCTAAGCTACTTTTGCATTTAAACCGGAAAGGGTCGGGGAGGGGTGGGGTGGGGGGGCGTCTTGTTTTCTTAAACATGATAAGTAACAAAAATTTTTATAGATTTGCATAGAGATCGAGCTTCTGGCTGAACATGGTGAATCCCTCTCTCTCTCTCTCTCTCTCTCTCTCTCTCTCTCTCTCTCTCTCTCTATCTGACACACACACATACACGCACGCACGCATACAGTTTATTACTCGATGGCAAGCTGGCGTCAAAGCACCATTAGCATATCAGTGGGTTCGACCAACGGCAACAGACTTCAGGTACCAACAGTCGGACATCGACTTAGAAAGGAGTCGTTAAAGTACCGTAGTAAGGATTTGAGCACCTTATTTGCTTACCACACTTTTCCTAAAATTTTAACAACTCTATTTTACTGCCTCTCGCTCTGTCTAAAACTACTAGATGAGCAGGAAACAGTGTAGACCCTGATCAGACGCCGCGCTCTGCGGCGTCTGATCTGGGTCTCCACTGTTTGTTCATGCATGTTTGGCCGAAAACTTTGGTAGATACGGAAATCAGATGGTTTTTGTTATATTTTAGTGAAAAACAACAACAACAACAACAAAAAAAAACAAAACAAAAAAAAACAAAAAAAAAACGAATAATATTGCAAATGCCTGAGTGATGCCCAGCCCAATGATGTATGTATGACAAAACAAACTTTTATGGCATGGAAATCAATGTTTATAGATGATTTTTATTTTTGTGGATTTTATCGATGTGTAAATTCCAACGAATCACTCATGGACTGAATAAAGCCCAGCTTTATGTTAAGCGTGTGAGTGATTCACTGAATTTACATATTGATAAAGTCCACAAAAAATGATAATTCGTTCCTTATAATTCCAACTTTGTCATCAAAATGTTACAAAATGTTACCAAAATGTCAATATTTTGAGACGCCGGAAGGAAAATAGATCCGGCAGATTTCTGCTTTTGATTTATTGAAGTGTAGAACTTTTCATTCAACCAATCAGATTGCATGATATATGTATAAAGGTGGTGAGTTGGAATTATGAACGTATACCGGAGACCATAACTTTTACCAACATCAGTGATTTGGAACCATTATGAAATAACTTGATTACAATTCAAAATTATGTGGACATAAATATTATGAGATCTTTCATACGCATTACAAGCACACACCAATGGAAAAATACACTTCTTAGCCATAGCTGTTAACCAAAATAATGATATATTTTTTTTCTAATTTCTCCACAAAAACATATATGGTCGGTACTTATTAGAAGCGCTTTTTTTTTGTGGAGAGTTTAGAAAATCGTGAAATTGATATACGCTCTTATCTAGAGCTATTTATTTCATGGCATTTCCATCAAATAATATTTGAACTGAGAAATGTTTTGTTTATTAGGGAATTTAAGACATATTTGTGCAGCATAAAGGTTGCTAGATATAATAAATTAATAAATATATTGAAAAACTGGTTGTTGTTTTTTTTTTATTTATTTTTTTATTGTTTATTTTTTTATTTGGGTTTTACGGCCCTTTCAAGAATATTTCTCTGATATCGAGGCGATCGTTCATCAAAGGTGGGCGAAAACAGGAGAACCCGGGGAAAAAACCACCTGACCATCCGTAAGCAGAATATGGCTTTCCCACATGTGACCCGAGCGAGGCTCGAACAACAGCGGTGAGAAACCTAACAGATTTAGAGTCAGCTGTCGAAAAACTGGTTTTTAAAAAAATCAAAATATAGAAAATCCACACAATAATGTGGTATCCTGCATACCCCCGTTTTCACTATATATTATGGGAGAATACTGGGATATACTTTAGATAAACGTGTTAACGTAATTAGTCATAAGATTTCAAAAACTTTGATGTGAAACTTTAACCAAAAATGTTAACGGATTGGAACATGTAACGTTACATTGTTTAACCCATTAATGCCTATCATTTCAATAAAGGGACATTGGCAAACAGTGTAGACCCTGATCAGACGCCGCAGAACGCGGCGTCTGATCAGGGTATACACTTTTTGCATTAAATACAGGAATTTCTTTATATTTAATGATAATACTAAAAAATAAACCGGACTCTCCTAAAATTGGAAAAGGAGAGGCAGAAGTCCACTAGGCATAAATGGGTTGATTAAAAGTACACAGGTTTAACTAGTTTCAGCTGAGGAAGTTCAGGCAACAGTTGAGTGAGACATTAGGTTTGATATCTTTTCAAGTCAATAAAGAGATATCTTGCATATGGATATGTCAAAGTCTTTGAGAAACGGAGTGAAGAATTGTAAATGGCGGAGCAATCATTTAATGCCCATGTCAATTCCGATACTGAAGATATAATAATGATCGTGGTCTAAGATCTCATCCAAGAATCACGAAAGAAATCACAAAATTACAATTGGATTTTTTTTGTCTCTTTTCTAATTTTGAAAAGATGTTATTTCTGTTTTATGATGCATTCAGCGCTGCGTGTGCACAGCCCAAACGTGATTTTAAGAGGTGATAAAACTTTGAAAGAAATTTGATGGTGAAGTTTTCAGATTGAAAATGGAATTGAAATAAAACAAGTCACTTCTGGAATAATTTACGTACATTTATGCAAAACTTTCTCGCTGATTTATGTCTGTTTTACTTCGCATTTATCGCTCGCGCTTGTATTTTGAGATTCGGCTTCCTTCTGCCATTTGCAAATCAATTCTAAACCAAATTTATTCGCCAATATGTATTTGTTCATTTTGTTATTAATTCTAGTGGGACGAGTCATGCGCTGGTGTAGCAATCATTCACTCATTAAAGTCTGACAAATTAAAAAAATGCACATCTCCGACGTGCAAATCAGAGAGTGCATTGTCTATTTAACCCATTTATGCCGAGTGGATTCTTCTACTTTAACTCTTTTGATAGGTTCATTTCCTATCAAAGGGATGTCTGGTTATTTTTATTATTACCATGCTTTGTAGAAATTCCTGCATTTAATGCAAACGATGTAGATCCTGATCAGACGCCGCGTTCTGCTACGTTTGATCTGGATCTATACTGTTTGCCAATATCCCTTTTATGGGACGCTAGGCTTAAATGGGTTAAAATTGGCAGTGCAATAAAAATCAAAAACAGAATGGCAAACAGTGTGAATCCTGATGTGACGGCTCGTTACGAGCCGTCTCATCTGGATCTACACTGTTTGCAAATGTATCTGTTTTGGTCTGTAGGGCAGAAAGGGTTAATAAATTCTAAAGATTTCAAAACATTGAGAAAAAAAAAAAAAAAAAAAAAAAAAAATCGTGATTTTGGTCTAAAGCAACGAAGAGTTCATGGTCTAAAGGAGATAGGGTTACCGGTACTATACGAATCGGTATTCGCAGTGCTAATTAGAATTTGAACCAGCGCATGACAAAACCTACAAAATGGAATGTGCTGCCAGCGAAGACTCAGATCAGCCTGGGCATCCGCTCAGTCGGATCAGTCTTCGCTGTCCGCATGAAGAAAGCTTGGGTCCTTAGCAACCATTTGAGTGCACAGCGAAGACTCTGATCAGACTGGGCGGATGCCCAGGCTGATCTGAGTCTTCATGCCCAGGCTGATCTGAGTCATGCCATCTTGTAGGTTTTGTCACGCGCTGGCTCATTTTTGACGTGGTAAAGCATCATTAAATGTTCAAAATGGCGGTAACCAGAAAAACAATTTGGAATCATTAAAATGTAAAACTCTTATCTTTTATCTGACTTTGACCATTTACATCAAAATATTATGTTATTTTTATCAATATATGTTTCATTTCAATTAAGGTACTCACCTTTCCCCTTTAATATCATGCAAATCTGAATACATTACGAAAACAAGCCTATTCAAATATACTGAAAATTTTACCACCAAAAAATGAAAATTTTCAAATAAAAAAATTCTAATATTTTTCATGTTTCTGCTCCAAACATAGATTGTGGGTACTCGTTAGAACCGCCTCATCGAGGCGGTTCTAACGAGTACCCACAATCTATGTTTGGAGCAGAAATAAGAAACAAAATGTATACCCCTGTGAACCCCAGTTTTACTACATAAAAGTGGGGTTTAAGGGGGTCAAAATTCTATAGGTATGTTTTCGTGATGTCAGTAGATGTCCGTCATTTTAAAATAATTTATTTTTTTCCAGAAAATAGGGCAGCACTTTTCGATCATATGTTTTACTGGAAAAATAGGAAAATGTCACTCCTTTGTCGTCTGCTTTTATCACCTTGATGAGCTATCTATGTGTCCTTGCAAGATGTATGCATTTCGCCATTGCCTCCCTGGCTCAGCGAAATGTAGTTCATCTGACAATCTATATGCATTTAGCATGACGCCTTCATAACGGGTGGATCCAGGATGATTTCTGAGGGACTTCGATTCGATCAAATTACCGCACTTATTCTATATATTCGGACAGACAGGCCTGAGCAAACAATGTAGACCCAGATCACGCGGCGTCTGATCAGGGTCTACACTGTTTGCCACTCATCCAGCAATTTTACATGTATTCACAGGTAGGAAAATGGTCTTGTTGAAGGGAAGTACATGGTACAGGATGTGGTGACTATTTAGGATAAATAGGGCATCCCAAATTGATCAAATTTACCCAAACTTTCGAATGAAAATGAAATTTTGAATCAGTGGGGTTCGACTGAACTCTCTGAACCCCCTGAATCCACCCTGTCTTATGTCCAGTAACTTCCAATAAAAGCGATATCGGAGAGGTAAGCGATCAGCTTCCCTTGGGAGTTTATTCCTTTCCCTTGGACATTGATAAACTTGGTAGATTTTCCGCCAAGTTTTACAAGGGAGAAAACATTATATGTTTGCAAGAGTATTTTCCCAAGAAAGATTATCTTCTTACAAGGAATGTAAATCCTATGTTGTTTTTTTTTTTTAAGAAATAAGAACATTTCAAATATATTTCAACATTTCAGCTTTAAGAATATTTCATATTTCATATAAGAACATTTCAAAGACTTTGCAGATGTACAGGTTTTCGCTGTTCTCCTGTGCCCGAAGTCAACTTTTCGCTTGAAAATGTCTTGGTCATTTGGCAGTCCTCGTATGAAACATGAAAACTAGTGACATGTTTGTTTGTTTGAGGTTTTACGGCCCAGTCAACCCAATGGGGTCATGTCGAGCGCGGTCAGTTTACCTAACCACACGTTTACTGGGCAGGCTTAGTCCTCTAAGCGGTTAACCAGTATTGTGCACATTCTTTCGCCAGAAACTGACAACTGCCCTTCTTGAATCAGCGGAAGGGAGAGAAAGACCGTAGAAAATATTTCATGATCAATTTCTACGAAAGAATGTTGCCGACCTCGGCGGGGGTTGAACCCGCGACCTCCTGGTCTCCAGTCGGACGGCGCATCCAACTGGGCCACTAGTGACTTGAAACATACATATTTAACCCGTAAGTCACTAATCAAACTTGAAGCAGGCGACATTTTGTATTTATTGTTTTCTTTTTCAGAGAAAATAAGACTTGGCATTTCATGTGAATCATTATTGAACCCGTAAATCGTTAGTTCAAATTGTAGAAGACGACTTTCTTTTAATTTTCATATATATATGTATATGTGAATCTGACGATTCACATGAAATGATAAGTCTTTTCTCTGAAAAATAATAAAAAAAAAACAACAACAAAAACAGTCAAAATGTCGTCTGCTGCAGATGTAATTAGCGCTTTAAGGGTTAATCGGAAAAGCCTATTTTCGATTTTTCTTATTCGTGTCCAGCACTTGACTGGTCACGTGACTACCACGCGACCCGCGACAGTCCTGAATTTTTATGAAATAAAATTGTCGAGAAATATCGAATATTTGATTAATGAACATGTTTCATAGCGGCTATGAATTAATTATCACTGAAAAGGAAAAGTAATCGGCAATAACCATTAGTTGGCGCCAACAATCAAAAGCTATCAGATCACACGAACTAATGTAACATCCAGTTTTGAAACAGATAAGAATTCAAAAAAATATTTAATGTTGTCACAAATTTCATTTCAAGCTGACAATGACAGCTTGTCACAAAAATGATAATGGACGATATATTGCATTGCATTCGATTTGAAAAAAAAAAAAAAAAGAAAAAAATAAATAAATAAAAATCGAGGTGTGTGTGTGGAGAGAGGGGGGTGCGGTGGGGGCATGGATATTACTTTTGCTTTGTTCGTTCGTTCGTCCGTTTGTTCGTTCGTTCGTCCATTCGATACACTTTTGTGGTAGGTGTCATAAATGAATGAAGGGTGTCCGCTAGGGTATTGAAGTTTCATACACAGAAAATTAGACGACCCGTATATTTGGGCGGTTTATAAAATATCGCCACCAGATTTAACATACAACATTTTGACAATCCATTTTCTAAGTTCTACCAACCTAATAACTACCTAACAAATAAAATAGTTCCCTGTTAACGCTAATAACGCTAATTTTTTATTCAGACTATTAGCCCTATACATTCTGATGCTTATAAATAGCAAATGAATAAACAAAACCAAAGAAACTTTCAAACTTTTGAAGAAATATGAACCATATTGAATACAATATCGGCTTATTTCATTAAAATAATATCTATACCAAGTTATCAAATCTGAAAAATGTTAAAAAAAAAAGGTCAGTGGCATATGCCTGGCTTTCTGTTCTCAGATTACATACATGTGTGTGGCCTTTTGAATTTCAGCGTAAATCCCAATCAGTTCTAGAGCCTGTAGAATTTCAGGCCATTATGAAAACACGCCCATTCAAATATATCGAAACTTTCACAATCAAAAAATGAAAATTTTCAGATAAAAATTCTGATATTTTTCATATATCTGCTCAAAGCATAGATTGTGGGTACTCGTTAGAACCGCCTCACCGAGGCGGTTCTAACGAGTACCTACAATCTATGTTTTTGAGTAGAAATAAGAAAAATCATGTGTACCCCAGTAAACCCCAGTTTTACTATATAAAAGTGGGGTTTAAGGGGGTCAAAATTATATAGGTATGTTTTCTTGATGCAACCGCCCTCATCAGCTCTCTCCGAGCTTTGATTTCCTTTTCCAGCCGACCTAAAGTTGCGGGAGTTATGGCACGTTTTAGAAAAAATGAAACTAAACAGTGTGTACAAGACCTCTCAGAAAGCATTCGAGCTAGGGCAGACATGTTAGGACCGTGTGAGGAATTGATCTCCTAATTATCTTTTGAAAAACATCGGATCAATTTTATAAGAATTATGTCTGTTTCCAATTTTGGCATTTAGACGCCACTTAGCTTGTGTGGGACAAGCATATGTTTGGGACCTAGTGTTTTACAAACACACATTTCTAGTTGCAGATAAAGTATTTCCTGTTATAAGCTTTGTATATAGGAAAATGCCCCAGACCCCTACAAAGTTTGTGTCGTAAAACAATTCGAGAATTCATAACACAGATGAGGAGTTGATCGGCATTTTCATATTAATCCTTAAAGCGCTATAAACAAAATTGTAGCAGATGACATTTTAAGTTTTTTATTTAATTATTTTAAAGAAAATAAGACGGCATTTCATGCGATTCGTCTGTACGGCAGACGATTCACATGAAATATCAGCCTTATTTTCTCTGAAAAAAAAAGACGGTGAAAAATAAAAGATATGTTGTCTGCTGCAGTTGTGATTAGGCTTTAAGGGTTTAATAGTCAAGCAGTGCGTGAATAATCATATTCCCATTTTTTTCTAAAAAGGAAATGTAAAATTTGCGCAAAATGCTTGCAGTAACTATAAAACTACTGAAAATAATAGCACTGAGAAATAAATTAATCATTGGCAAGCTGTTGACAGAACAGCAGACGATAAATGCGTGATAATTTTCTTCTTGTTTTCTTGGCAATGAGGCTTAACATTTCATTCAAAATTGTATCCATTCGACCCAAATTCAACCTATACTGTCAGAAAAAAATATAAGAAAATGATTTTAAATCGTCGTCTGCAGACATCTAAAATCAACAGGTTAAAATGTTAATTCAGCAGCCTGTTTTGTACTATTACGCTGAATTTGTCTCCGGGCGGAGCAGGGCCTAGTTAAAATACAGAATGCATTTAATCTTTAGCACTCTCTGGGCTAACTGAGCAGATGACAAATTGACATTATTTTTTGATTTTCCCTCTGAAAACAGATTTTGAAATTTCATGCAAATTGTCAACTTAGTTGACAATTTGCATAAAACCACATTTTCTGGAAATATAAGAAAAAAAAATTCAAAATGTTGTCTGCTGAATATTTTTTAACTCAGCACATTAAACTTTTAAGAAATTGTTATAAAATACATCTGATAAAATTTGAAGATTGTAAAATTATAGCTTTTGGCAAAAGCATAAAGGTGTGCATTATCAATACATTGTTCAAATATCAATTTAAAAACGTCGGCTGCGGAATATGCAAATTAGTTCGACATGACAATTATCCGAGCAGAAAGTTATTCAAGTTCACATCAGGTTAACCTTTACATGTATCATACTGAATCTGAAGATGAAACGACCCTTTAACCCTTAAAGCGCCAATTACAACTGCAGCAGACGACAATTTTTATTTTTGTTTATTATTTTTTTTTTTCAGATAAAACAAGTCTTGAAAATGCATGAGAATCGTCAGCAGACGATTCTCATGAAATGTCAAGACTTCTATTCTTTGGGGGGAAAAAAAAATAAAAAAAAAAATAGAATGTCGTCTGCTACAAATTTTGCTTGGCGCTTTAAGGATTAAATTACTTTCTCATTTAGTTCTGTCGTTTCCACATTAAACACAATTTTCGGGAAAAATTTCTATGTTTTAACTCTTACAGCGGCATTCTAAAATATTTATTTTATTTTCCACAGCCTCAATAACAGAATGTCATTTGTAACAATTTTGAATGTCGCCTTGACACATTGCGAGCTACGGGCAAATACATCACGACAACATACCGATATAATTTTGACCCCCTTAAACCCCACTTTTATGTAGTAAAACTGGGGTTTACAGGGGTATACATTATTTTTCTTATTTCTGCTCAAAAACATAGATTGTGGGTACTCGTTAGAACCGCCTCGGCAAGGCGGTTCTAACGAGTACCACAATCTATGTTTTGAGCAGAAATAAGAAAAATATCAGATTTTTTATCTGAAAACTTTCAGTTATTGGTTTTGGAATTTTCAATATATTTGATATTTGAATAGGCGTGATTTCGTAATGTATAGCCGAAGACAAAATGATAACCTTTTTTTGGCTTGTTCTTTTTTTTTTTTTTTTTTCTCAAAAAATAGGATTTGACATTTCACGCTGAGTCCTAAAGAGACAATTTGTATGATCTGTCAAAACCTATTTTCTGAAGAAAAAACTATTTCAGTATGTCATCTGCTGAAAATATCATAGTTTCACAGCTTGCTAAAGACTAATTAAATGTAATCAAGTATTGTCTAGAGAAATCGCCTTTTTTATGCCCTGTTTGAGCATCGAAGCCACGCACAGTGTGGCGTGCTGGACTTGGTTGTTCGCGCACATTTTTTTCGAACCACCCTTAAATCAGGGTCGTCGCTGTTTGTCAGTCATCTAGCATGTTTTATAGATACACCGTAACTTTTTCAAATGCATTCGTGAATATTACATTATTATTCGCCCCATGTTTGTATAGAAAACCCTGATCGGGTGGGTCTACACTGTTTACCTATATCAGTTTATTCGAATACTGAAAGGCTGATACCGGAGTTAATTTTCATATAATCTTACTTTTTGTTATCTGAAAATACTATTTCCAAATGAAATTAAGCTGCCCTTAATTTGCTATAAAATGCTTCTGAGGACCGTGCAATAAAGTATTATAGGAGAAAATATTATCTAAGTACATAGTTTTCTGACTAGGCTGCGTAGCCAAGTTAGGTCAAGGGAGGACAGAATGTTATCGATTAAACGGTGATTATAATCTTACTTTAAAAAGTATTTAGTACATTTGTATTTTTATGTATTTTTATGATAACCATGTACATGTATATTTCTTTCACAATGAGTGTGGAGATTCGTCAGAACCACAGTGAGAGCATAAATTATTTTCGTGGAACTTAGAGTATCAGAACACTTATTCTAACTAGAACAGTGTTTTCAGAGGAAAACGTATGTCCTCCCACCAGTTTGAACAGACCTATTGTTGAAATAGGTTGTATCTACGAGGGTTAGTCAATAAGTAACCAGCCTTACTTATTTCCGGTTGAGATCCACCTCTTCTTTTTCAATGTAATTGTCCTCTAGTGTGATGCACTTAGACCAACGGTGTTCAAGTGCCATCAGCCCAGAACTGAAAAAGTCAGGTTCCTTTCCATTGACCCACTCCTCAACTGCCGTCACGACTTCTTCATCAGACCGGAAATGAAGTCCACGGATATCCTTTTTCAAGTTTGGGAATAGGAAGAAGTCGCTAGGAGCTAGGTCAGGCGAATAGGCAGAATGTGGTATTAATTCATACCCGTTTCGCTCTACAGCATCCATTGCAACTTTGCAAGTGTGGACTCTCGCGTTGTCCTGTGTGCAGCAAAACACCTTTACAGAGTTTACCTCGGCGTTTTCCACGGATGGCGGTTCTCAGCTGGTCTAACAAGTTTGCATAGTACACTCCAGTTATTGTACTTCTCTTGGGTAAAATATCCAACATAATAACGCCTTTTGCGTCCCAAAATACTGTGGCCATCACCTTGCCAGCAGATGGTTGCGTCTTGAACTTCTTTGGCCTCGGGGACCCAGGCCCTACCCACTGACGACTCTGAGCTTTATTCTCTGGCTCATAATAATGAACCCAAGTCTCATCTATAGTCACCAGACGCAAAAGAAAATCATCTTTTGACCTAAAACGCTTCAACAAGGCGCTGCATACTGATGCTCTGGTTGCCATTTGCTCATCGCTAAGGGATTTGGGGACCCAACGGGCTGTTAGATTGTGCATACCTAAACGATCATGTAAGATTGTTGAAACGCTACCATGTGAAATGCCTAATGCCTGCGCTATTTCTTCCACCTGAATTCGCCTATCAGAGTATACCAGATCCCGAACTTTCTTACACATTTCTTCGTCGGTGGCATCCAGTGGGCGTCCAGACCTGGGTTCATCTTCTAAAGACGTTCTACCGCGTTTGAATTCCCCTACCCTGAATTTAACCTGAGCATAAGATGGTGCAGAAGACCCATAAACATCGGCTAACTCGACGTGTATTTCCTTGCCTGTTTTACCTTTTAAATACAAGTACCGAATTACAGCACGGTACTCAACTTTAGAAGAAAAACATGCCTTTGTATCACTAGCCATGTTTGACATTCAATATCTTATTGAAGAATGACTCGATAGGTGTGCAATTTTGTAACCATTTATAAAACATATATTGAAACAAAGCATGAAAATCGTGACCGTCTCGGTCCATCGGAAATGGGATAGGCTGGCTATTTATTGACACGCCCTCGTATAATTTCTCTTTGTGTGTGTGTGTGTGTGTGTGTGTGTGTGTGTGTGTGTGTGCATGTGGTCGATTGGGGGGTGGGGGGGGGGGGTGGAAGGGGAGGTGGGTGCAGTAATAATTTTTGTATTTTTTGGGCTTTAGCCTTTCATTAAATGCTTCAGAGGAAATAAAAATATCTGTGACATGTATGGCAATATGGTGCAGACAAGCCATTTATCAACAAATTAAGACCCTGTATGACCTTGAAAAGGGGGTCATGGTAATCCAAATCAAATCAGTCCATGTCCCAACAAGATATCTGTGCTAAGACCTTGTATGACCTTGTGTGACCTTGTAAGTCAGGTCAAGGTCACAACAATATAGCTGTGTAAGTTTGGTCAAAATTCATCCATTCCTTCAGGAGATAGGGTGCAGACAAGCCATTTTCAAAAATCTAAGCCCTCCTGTGACCTTGAAAATGGGGTCAAGGTTACCAAAATCTAATCCGTTCTTGTTCCTGTCTCAACAATATAGCTGTGCAGGTTTGATCAAAATCCATCCATTCATTCAGGAGATTGGGTGCAGACAAGCCATTTTCCAACAATCTGAGCCCTCCTGTGACCTTGAAAATGGGGTCAAGGCCACCAAAATCTAATCAGTCCTTTTCCATGTCACAACAATATAGCTGTGCAAGTTTGGTCAAAATCCACCCTTTCCTTCAGGAGACAGGGTGCAGACAAGGCATTTTCCAACAATCTAAGCCTTAGTGTGACCTTGAAAATGGGGGCAAGGTCACCAAAATCTAATCAGTTCTTTTCCATGTCTCAACAATATAGATGTACAAGTTTGGTCAAAATCCATTCATTCATTCAGGAGACAGGGTGCAGACAAGCCATTTTCCAACACTCTAAGCCCTCATGTGACCTTGACAATGGGACCAAGGTCACCAAATCTAATCAGTTCTTCTAAATGTCCCAGCAATACAGATGTGCAAGTTTGGTCAAAATCCATTTATTCCTTCGGAAGATAGAGTGCAGACAAAATTATTTTCCAGCCATTTTCTAATAATCTAAGACCTCGTGTGACCTTGAAAATGGGGTCAAGGTCACCAAAATCTACTCAGCTTTTTCCCCCACCCAATAATAAATTTATGTAAGTTTGGCTAAAATCCATTCATTAAGAAGATAGAGTGCAGACAAGAGGCTACGCCGACGCCGACAAGGACGCCGACGCCGACAGGATCCGCACTAAAAACAATATGTCCCCGCCCCCTATGGTGGGGGGGGGGGGGGGGTGGGGGGGTGCATAATTAGTTTTACGGACGATACAACTATCAAAACAACAGTCTGGGAAAATCCGTTTGAAACGAAAGTGAAGCTCCTGTGATTTTCGTTAGTTTATATTTCCGTAAGAAATGAGCCGCTGCATGGGAAAATGTCCTCATTGTACGTCCGCGCTGACTGATCAGGGCTCTCGCTGTTCGCATACAACATATTGACCCTTTCTTATGGCTGGGCTCAATTATAAATAAGCAGTATAAGTACGGAAGACGACTGGACAGTTCTTGGGTTGAATTCGAACATTCATGTCTAAATTGTTTTAAAACCCTCTGATAGTACGTACAAGACTTTGCTATTGTATTGAACAGTCGTAATCATTTTTACCGATCAAAAAGTCAAAAAATACACAAGTAGTTCAAACAATGTTAACCCCACGAAGCTAGTGTGGGACTATGCAATTGTAACAGGTGAAAAAAATCATTTCACCAATACCGCGGCCCAGGATCGAACTCCGGCCGTAAGAGTGACAGGCCAATACGCTACATATCACTACTATAGTACGACAAAGTGATAAGTAAATTGCCACTGATTGCATAACATGCTGTTCACGTACTAAGGCTAAACAAACTCACCGATCTTAGCGAAGGTGGCTTCCTCTACAAGTTTTCCTCGCACATGGATAGGTTCTGCTGTGGCTGTTCACTTCAAGATGAGGTCTTGAAAGAAAATATGCAGTTATACTTGTGTACATCTCCATAGAAAATCCATTGTCTAAATTTCCCTTTTCCATGAAACAGTATGTGTACCTGACATTAACGTATTGTCATTTATTTTCAACACAATCTTGGACTCCAGGTAAGTGTTTTTTTTTGTTTTTTTTTTTTTTTTGTTTTTTTTAAATCATATACAAAAACTAACATTAAATGTTTGCCATCTTAAAATCAATAAATACGCTTCGGAATCTCATTATAGATCTAAACAATTCTAATAAAATCTTAGGTCATTTTGTTGTCAATATTAGATCAGAATGAAATCTACATCTATTTAACTGGAGCCCTCCATTGTATTCAAAACTACCTACGTGTTACAGCTCATTGGCTATAAATACAATATATGCACGGGTGCAGAGTGTTGTACAGTAGCTTTCCAAATGCACATTACTACATCAAGCTATATAGCTATAATCGGCGGTTGTATTTTTGTTATAAATAAATAAAAATAATAAAAATAATAAATAAATAAATAAACTAGTAGGTGACCAAATATATGGATAGATTAACTATAGTGTGCATAAATAAAATGGTAGATGACCAAATATATGGACAGATTAACTATAGTGTACACACAAATTAACATACTAGGACAGAACTGTTCAGTAGTTCTTAAAACAGAACTTTGCGATTCTTTTCGTACTTAACCCACACTTAATAAACTCTCCAACACTATATATTGGACGAGTCCATTTTCGATTTTAGGTATGTCAGACTATATGATGTAGATATTTCTAAAGAACAAGGGTTGAACTATTTGCAAACAGTGGAGACCCTGATCAGACGCCGCGTTCTGCGGCGTCTGATCTGGGTCTGCACTGTTTGCCAGTTGTCCGTTTAAGGGTCTCCGGTCTTCAATGAATAAAACTTCTACAATGAGATAAGATAATTATTTTCCTCCGCACACATAGCCTCAAGTAGCCACTTACATATAATGTGCAATATATACGTAGAGAAATGCCTGAAATAAAGAAATGCCTGCAAAAATATTAGCCGAGGCACGGGGCGAGAGAGGGCGGATACAGTCCTTTCTGACATTTTACACGCGTTTCATAGCTAAAGTGGTTTTACTCAAATTCAGTGTCAGACTGTAATGCAGTTGAGAGAGAGAGAGAGAGAGAGAGAGAGAGAGAGAGAGAGAGAGAGAGAGAGAGAGAGAGAGAGAGAGAGAGAGAGAGAAGCTTTAATATAGTCAAATTTAAAACGTGTTATCTGGGAGAGAAGGTAAGCTCAAAGAGCAGTCCCTAGACTGGCTCCAGTCTCCAGTGACTAAATATTTCTCTCATAATCCTGTTTGTTAATTCACTAAAATAAAACAAAAAAAAAAAACAAAAAAAAACAAAAAAAAAAAAAAAAAAAAAAAAAATATCATGACTATAAAGGCTGGTTAGTAGTGACCAGCCTCTATAGTCATGATTATATTTTTGGTTTCGTTTAAGTGGATTGTTAAACAGGATTATAAGAAAAAAATATTTAGTCACTGGAGACTGGAGCCAGTCTAAGCAGTACCCAACAAATATTGAACTCGGCTGTTAAAAACTACCAATAAATTTTCTAATGTCTGATACAATCTGTGCTTTTATGGCACTGCACATGTACAAGCCGGAAATGGAACGATTTTGTAATCAGTATTTCAAAAACCAAAGATTTATATCTAAATTAATATATCTGCCAACATGCAATAGCTAAAACTAGCTAAAACTGTAACATTATCAACAAGAATATAATGTTTTTAGCATTTAAATGCAACGGAAACCAGCACATAGTTGAGTTTTTGATTTTTTTTTCTAGGGAACTTGGGGACAATGCAGTTGAGGGAAAGGGGAGCATTTTTTTTCCTTTTAGAGTAGACCCTTTTTAGAAGGGGACAAAACAATTTTGCCTCCTTTGAACATATATCATTTCCCAATGAATTTAAAGAAACAACAACAACAACAATAACAAAAAAAAAATAACAGCAAAAAACAAATAAAAAAAAAACAACAACAACAAAAAAAAACAAACAAAAAAAAACAAAAAAAAAAAAAAACAAAAACACACACACACACACACACACAAAAAAAAAAAACACGTTTAAAGCGCTTATGATTCGACATCTATTTCATATCACAATGTATTGTATTTATGGCGGCCTTCGTATTCGCATTCTAGAAGGAATTTGAACGAGAGGCAGTGGCGTAGCCAGCTAGGCAATAGTTTTTACGCTCACCCAGGAAAAAATCTAGAAAAGTATATCTAGAATCGCTTCCAAAATGGTAGCTACTCTTAAAGGAAAGAATTTGCTCCCATAGGGAGCAAATTCTTTCCTTTAAGAGTAGCCTCTGTGGTAAGGAAGCAAACAATTATGTGTTAAAACACTTTATTGTAAATATTTTTACATGCGTAATATGCGTAATGGTTGCTACGCCAATGAGAGGAATTGGTCGAGCGCTTTTTGCAGAGCCACTTATATCGACTATACTATTATGGTACGGTTTAGGAACTCAGTACACTTTGGCAGTGAGACGGAAATTCCAAATGAAGAGATAACTGATTTATAATTGCGGAGAATTTCCTTCTTCGCCAATGTTCTCCCGGCTAGCGTTCTACTTAAATCTCTATCAGGCCGTTATCGGTCCGACAGGAGTCCTGTCGGGCCGATAACGGCCCAATAGAAATTAAAGTAGATTGTTAGCTAGGATACATGCATATTTAGGGTTTCCTTGAGATGTGATGAAACCAAGTTCCTTCATCGAGCTCTTGCTCTAGAAGCCGGATTTTCTGTTAACACTGCAAAGACGCGCTGATGGCCTTTGTCTTCGCATAGAAATATGTTGTTTTATTTTTCCAAAAGAGGGTCTGAAACATTCCTGGAACATTATAACAGGGTACACTGCAACACTATAAGGCCAGCTTTTGTTAATTCTCACAAAACACCGGTGTTGTTCCCCACGATTGTAGTTTCACCATAAATATTTCCAATAGAACTTACGGCGCTCCTTGGGAAAAATCCTAAAGACCCAATTTGCATGAAATGTCAAATCTTGTTTTCGGGGAAAAATAAGAGAAATATCTAAAAATGTCGTCTGGTGAAAATGTTACCCAGCATGCTAAATGATAGTCAGTAAATATCCCGTTCATTAGTGACCAGCCTTTATAGTCATGACATTATTTTGATTTTATTTTAGTTGATTATTAAAAAGGATTGTAAGAATGAATATTAAGTTACTGGAGACTGGAGCCAGTCTAGTATCACCTTATCTAGGTTTTGGTTTCCTTTGCAAAACTGTCATGTACTTCCAGCCGAATTTTGATTTTAGCTGATGTAGCGATAAAGATATGGATGGTTTCAAAATTGTCAAAGCCCAAATCGGAAAATGAGTCTGCGGTTAACCTACCAAATCGTATACCGGAAAATCATAACGTCGATACACAAAGGCAACATAAGGATTGTTCAGACAGACAGACATGGACCCAAATAAATGGAGTGTAATCAGGCGAATGATTTCTAAAACGTCAAAAACCCAACCCCGAGACAAAAAATAAATATGGGAAAACCTAAAAAGGCCATGCATCACGAAAACATGCCTATATAATTTTGAACCCATCTTTATATAGTAAAACTTGGGTTTACAGTGGTAAACATTAGTTTTCTTATTTCTGCTCAAAAACATAGATTGTGGGGCGGTTCTAACGATGTTTTGAGCAGAAATATGAAAAATATCAGAATTTTTATCTGAACACTTTCAGTTTTTGGTGGTAAAATTTTCAGTATATTTGAAAAGGCGTGTTTTCGTAATGGGTCATAGAACAGATCCCTCCCAAAACACCGGACAAAGGCTTAATCATACGAAAAGAATATACAATCTACTGAGCTTTCGACACCTTTCAGTCGTGTTTTGCTTGGGAATGGGTGTTTATATGTGGGAAGCTGTCATATCACCAGCGGTTAAAACCATGGACTAGTAACCGACTTCAAATTCAAAACAAAGATGCGTTATACTCAAAGCATTAGCTGCAGTGTTGTTGTTCAATATGAGATGCCATCCCGGGAATGTCATGTACGCCCTCTCTTCTTCAGTCAGTTTATTTGACAGACACATGTAATTGTAATATGAAAATAGGCTTAGCCTAAATGCGAGCACAACACAGAACTATCTGTAGTCTCTTCAAAAGTCCCTCACCGCATCAATAAAGAATGAATATCAGTATATAAAAATATATATGTAAATCAATAATAAATAATAAAAATAATCAGCAAAATATGTTCGTGACACTTATTGACACAAATTTCTTGTCACTTCGTGACGCTTATTAGTGAGACCCAAATTTTGTGAATAGCGGTATAATCAAGTCCGCCCCAGTTCTGTCAACTTCCAGTGACAACTTCCGGGAAAAAAAGGAAGAAAATTGGTCAGAGCGATTTCTGCTGAATATCGTTGTATATTACTTTTCCTTGATCATATTCTCTACCGTAGAGCTCATTTCGTTCGCGACGCGCTTCGCGCGTCGCGAGCTGTGCTCGCTATTATAACAATTCCATGGATAATCTTGTTGAATTTTTCGAACAGTAGCCACATTAGTATATCAGGTGACCTTGTCAGTACGTTATAATGGGTGGTCCTTTGATATGTTACAAATGGCACACTAGCTGGCGTTTCATCAGATACTGTCAGGCAGCATAGTAGCTTATCACTTTGGCTAGTGCTCTTACATAGACAATAAAACCTCGATTATTGTATCGAAGATCAAAAAGACTTCCCTAAATTATCACCATTTGTTTCCCGACCTGGCGCCATGATTAACCCTCAGAGGCTCGAACTAAATTTCCATGGTTCCAAAGATGTTCGAGCCAGTGAGATTTTACTGTACATGTAATGTGGTTACAAAAAGTTAATGCACTCCGAAATTCTTATAGCGGTATCTTGACATGTACGGGCATTGCTCATACCTTACGAGTATGTTTGGGATCACTTCACGTATAGAAGAGAGCTGTAGGCCAATGTTCAAGTGTTCGTTGAAAACGTTGGAAGCGTTTCCTTCCCGGAAGACGCACCTATTGGACTGAGTATTTTAAGTTAACGCTGAGTATGAAACAAGCTAATGCCATTTTATTGGTTATAGATATCTATAAGACGCAAGAATGTATCTTCTTACAGAAATAATATGTCAATATTAAATGATTGTTAGGCGAAATGTGATGCGTTTATGTTCTGTTATACACGGTAAATTAATAAAAGACGATTTAATATGAACGAAAACTGTAATACGTTATCTTTTGAAAACACGATTTAATGATATATTCCACTGTTACTTCAATATTAAATTTTATAAAGATGTAATAAGATGTCACTCAGAATTAAGTACCGATTTACAAATTTATAGCTGCTGACAAAAAAGCACCTTATCACAGCTGCGAAAAGTGCAAACAAAGATCCGTTTGCGCATCACAGACACGACGTCTAGACTTCCAGAAGCTATATTTTGAACTGTGCATACACAAACCTCTCTGAGTTGACATGATGGTCGTATAAGATATAAGGTATCATGTTTGCCCTAGCATAACATTGTCTTACCTTTGTTCAGATTAAAATGTATTGCCTGTTTATAAAAAATGTCACCGTTACTAGCATTCGCTGCAGTAAATAACAAACAAATTAATGTTATCCTACGTGTTGCAACATACAGTCCTGAACAAACAGTGTAGACATAGATCAGACTCCACAGAAGTGGCAAACAGTGTAAACCCTGAGCGACTTTTGATCTGGGTCTACGCTTGTTTGCTCTGACCTGTCTGTCTCTATGCGGCGTCTGATCTGTCTATTTTTATTACCTCTGGCCTGTCTGTCTCAGTTATTAGGGCTAATATAATAAGTTGTTGGAGAATCTATGAGACCTGTTCAGATTATAATACAGAGCTGTGCCATTAGCAAAAATGTCTTCGGGGTATTTGCGAGCAGAAAACATCCAGATCAGCCAACGAAGTATCACAATCTGACATCTTATGCAAAACATCGATATATTATACAATAGCCAATGACCCAGCGGACACATGGCGTTTATACAGCGTCGCATCAACGTCGATGCAACATGACGTTGCATCGACGTTGATACGACGTTGAATAAACGTTGAGTGCCCGCTGGGGATTCAGTATGCGGAGAGCGAAGGCTCTGATCACTCACGGATGTGCAGGCTGATCTATGCTTTCGCTGTCCGCATGTGCCGTGAAGGCACTGTTTATCTGGGTTTGATTGCTCGTCCGCTTTGTGTCATTAGCAGGTTATCTATTGAGATTGTGGCTCTTCCTGGAGATCTTGTATACAGTCTTCCATATCTTCCGTACAAAGTGTTGGGTTAGAATACAAACGCCAAAATGGTAGTTGTCCACGTGAATATCATTGACCGATGTTATCAAAGCGTGCGTTAAACGAAATCCAGGTAACGGTTATTTATAGCCGCGCTATTCTTGTCGCTGTGACGTCAGAGTGCTATTGATAGATGGTTATCTGTAAAACCTGGACTGGGACATTTGGAACATTGTTCAACAGTGCAGACCCAGATCAGACGCCGCAGAACGCGGCGTCTGATCAGGGTCTGCACTGTTTGGTTAAATTACAGGAAGTTATGGGTTAAATGAGACAGTTGTAAGTTCAGGACCATTTTCTCAGCCTACACTTACAGACAATCGACTCACCAGTGCTGTCAGTACTTTGACTGAAATACATTCCAGTGTACATGAAGAAACACAGCGGTAGTGTCCTTTTGAAAACGGTAAGATATAAAACTGTGGCGTTGTAGAATTCCTGATGGTAGGGCTATTGAAACAAAGAGTGCCCAACAAACAAATTATGTAAGCGCTTAAACGCATCGGATTTTGTATAAAGCTAATACTTATCATTACGAAAACGTGCCCATTCAAATTTTATGAAAATTTTACCACCAAAAAATGAAAAGTTTCAGATAAAAAATTCTGATATTTTTCATATTTCTGCTCAAAACATAGATTGTGGGTACCCGCTAGAACCGCCTCGTCGAGGCGGTTCTAACGAGTTCCCACAATCTATGTTTTTGAGCAGAAATAAGAAAAATAATGTATACCCCTGTAAACCCCAGTTTTACTAAATAAAAGTGGGGTTTAAGGGGGTCAAAGTTATATAGGCATGTTTTCGTGATGTAATACCGACAAATAGTATAGAAGTCATAGAAGATAGATTTGAATTGATATAGTCTCTACTTGCATTTATGACAAACAGGATGGCGAGTTTCGTACTGTAAATGTTCCATGTTTGAATGACGATATCCTTCGTGCTGTCTACTTTAGTGTAGATCTATATATGTTTCAGCTTTTTCGTTATGCCAGAGCATTTAGTCAGGCCAGTGACGTTTATGATTCTTAACCCTTTCACCCATGAGTTTCTGAAATGGACTCTTCCATCTATGAATTTGGACACATCCATTGTTGCAAATCCGGGTTTACTCAAAAACCAATGACAGAATGGCAATCAGTGTAGATGCTGATGAGACGGCTCGTTACGAGTCATTATATATGGACCTGCTCTGTTTGCCTAGATATCTGTGTTGGTCTGCATAGATAATCGGGTTAAACAGGGGTATATCAGCGTCATAAAATCATAAACATTTTCTAGGTTTTATCGTCGTCGTTCAGAATTAATTAAAAAACAAAAACAACGAAAAACAAACAAAAAAAAACAAAAAAAAAAAAAAAAAAAAAAAAAAAAAAAACACAAAAACAACAAACAAAAAACAAACAAACAAAAAAACAAAAAAAACTACAAAACTACAAAAACAAAAACAACAACAACAACAACAACACACACACACACACACACACACACACACACACACACACACACACACACACACACACACACACACACACACAATTGTGATTGTAAAACACTTTTAGAGGAAGGTGTGTTGGAACGTGAACGTTATGGTGATCTATAACAAGAATCTTGTTGGTAATACTGATTTTTTTAGAACAATTCTAAAAGATTTTTCACTCGGTTACACCATGAGGGTTCTGCTGCAAACTGCATGACGGCACCTCAATATATATTTCAGAATTTTGTCGCTTACTATGCATGTCTGTGTCGGGCGCATCGTGGTCCAAATTGAGTCTTTCTTCTCATTACGAAAACATGCCTTTTTAAATATACTGAAAAATTAATCACCGAAAAATTGAAAATTTTCAGACAAAAAATTCAAATATTTTTCATATTTCTGCTCAAAACATGGATTGTGGGTACTCGTTAGAACCGCCTCGCAGAGGCGGTTCTAACGAGTACCCACAATCTATGTTTTTGAGCAGAAATAAGAAAAATAATGTATACCCCTGTAAACCCCAGTTGTACTATATAAAAGTGGGCTTTAAGGGAGTCAAAATTATATAGGCGTGTTTTCGTGATGTGCTCTGGCTTCAGGTCGCTTCTGAACCCTGTTTTACTTCCTCACAGTATGTTGATTCTATGCGTTTTACTGTGAGGTTTCACTAATGCGGTGGATGACCTCCACGAGAACCGAACACATACGAGCGTACATAACTCGTTTGTATTTTTGAGCTGCATCAGAACTACGGGTTTATTGCGAGTAAACCTAGTTGAGCCCTTGTCATGCTGAATAAATTAAGATGCCACGCTCACTTCAAATTTTTAGCCAATCAGATTACTTGATTCAGATTGTTGATATAAATTCACATATTCAATGGCAAACAGTGCAGAGCCAGATCAGTTGGCTTCTTCAGAAGCCACCTGATCTGGATCTACACTGTTTGCAAAGGCAAGGTATATTCGGGTTCAGCAGGACTAGGGTTAAGACCCGCATCCCAGCTAATCGCCAGTAGATTTTCTGCTGACTGCTCCAAAGCGGTCTCTCTGTTGTGATTCTCGTTTGTTTCTACGTCAGTTACTGTAAACAGCCGGCCTCTGTGGCTCAGTTGGATGCGCGCCTGACTGGTGATCAGGAGGTTGCGGTTCGACCCCCGCCAGGTCGGCAACATTATTTCGTGGAGACTGATCATGAAATATTTTCTACGGTCATTCTCTTCCTACCGCTGATTCAAGAAGGGAAGTTGTCAGTTTCTGGCGAAAGAATGTGCACAATACTGGTTAACCGCTTAGAAGAATAAGCCTGCCCAGTAAATGTGCTTAGGTTAACCGACCACACTCGACAGGACCCCATTGGGTTGACTGGGCCGTAAAACCTCAACACAAACTGTAACTGTAAATGTGCCATTTACATCACAAAAACATACCGATATAATTTTGACCCCCGTAAACCCCACTTTTATATAGTAAACTGGGGTTTACAGGGGTATACATTAGTTTTCTTATTTCTGCTCAAAAACAGATTGTGGGTACTCGTTAGAACCGCCTCGGCGAGGCGGTTCGAACGAGTACGGCAATCTACGTTTTGAGCAGAAATATAAAAAAATATCAGAATTTTTATCTGAAAACTGTTTTTGGTGAAATTTTCAATATATATGAATAGGCGTGTTTTCGTAATGGTTTGACGATCGTTCGTTCCTCATCCCTTCCACTTTCGGTGCCTCGGGAAAGCTGTGCTTCGTGATTGTGACCCTTCATGTTTTTGTCCTACTTGTTGTCTCATTGAAATGTCTATTGAATATTTCGCCCGGCATGCTCAGCGTTATACTGTGGTCTGCTAATAAACTGAGCACACTTTAGCATTATAAGATGGAGGTCGTCTTTGGGATACGGGATACAAACGCACACAACCATATATAACAACAAAGATATATTTAACATGTTTATTATTTTGATTTTTATAACAAAGAATATTCAGCTAGACCTACCAATTTCTTTACCAACAGCGAATAACGTATTTATCCTTAGTATTGCGACACCTTACTTCCTAACCATACTTGTCCAAAAAATTTTAACAAGTCAATTTTGCTATCTATTAATGTGTAAAACTGCTGTATAAATGGCAAACAGTGTA
Organism: Anodontia alba; assembly: GCA_964016985.1. Lineage (NCBI taxonomy): Eukaryota > Metazoa > Mollusca > Bivalvia > Lucinida > Lucinidae > Anodontia > Anodontia alba. The sequence continues at coordinate 62,610,071 of OZ024827.1, read as the reverse complement.
GACCCGGATCAGACGCCGCGTTCTGCGGCGTCTGATCCTGGTCTACACTGTTTGCTCAGGCCTGGCTGTCCCAATACTTAGGGTAATTACGGAAGTACTCAGTGCGAGTACATAAAATACTCAATTACAACCTTTGAACGAGGACATACAAGTGCACTATTTATGATCGGCTTTGGGGAAAACTCGATATATTTCCACATGAGAGCAGTGAAGTTCCAGGCAGACATCTGCGCAGTCTGGTTAGGTTATTCGCCGTATACCTACATCACGAAAACATGCCTTTATAATTCTGACCCCCTTAAACCCCACTTTTATATAGTAAAACTGAGGTTTACATTATTTTATTTCTGCTCAAAACATAGATTGTGGGTACTCGTTAGAACCGCCTCGTTGAGGCGGTTCTAACGAGTACCACAACCTATGTTTTGAGCAGAAATATGAAAAATGTAAGAATTTTTTATCTGAAAGTTTTCATTTTTTCATAGTAAAATTTTCAGTATACTTGAATAAGCTGTTTTCGTAATGTATATGAGCCTTTCTTGGTAAATATCTTCATATCGCATATACGGACAATGAAAGCCGAGATCAATCTGCATATTCGCAGTCTAATGAAGGTCTTCGCTTTCCGTTGAGTTGATATATTCTACAGTGTCCCATGACTCTGTGAAGGACCGCGAGGACCCTGATCAGACTGCGCACTAGGTCTGATCTGGGCCTTCGTTATGCGCATATGTGACACGGACTCTTTTCTTATAACTCGGCTTGTAACTACCCATACAGAATGTACTAGTCAAATAGTGAATATCATAAGGAGATCGCTCGTCTGCGCATGCGTGCCTAGACCTTTACTGTTCGCACAAGGAAAAAGACTGTGTTTTCCCACAGCCGCTCACATTCCAAGTATGACACAATACTTCTCACATCTATAACATGTATACATGTATTCACAACAAGAATGAACAATGAAATATTTGCGAAAAGTGATCCAACTATGAATGACCATACAGTTGCGTGAAAGTGAACGTATGAACAATGAAATACTTGCGACAAATGATCCAACTATGAAGAGGCTTACAGTTGCATGAAAATGAACACAAGTATGAAAAAGGAAACTATTTGCGTAGAATGACCCTACTATATGTAAAAGTGATCACAAGTACAAAAAAGTGAACTATTTGCGTGAAGTTAAGCGTCGGCTTTCTGAATAGCGGCACGTCAGATTGTGTTCTGAATTTGGCTAAAAGGTATGCACTGCGTCAATCTACAGATTTGGTCAAAGTAGTCACTGTAGAATTTATATAGATGTTTTAACAACCGTGCAGAAAACAGCCGATATTGAGGGCCTATCTCAACTCTTTCAGCCCTGTAGACCGAGACAAATACTTTTGCAAACAGTGTAGATCCGGACAAGCCGTCTCGTCTGGATCTACACTGTTTGCAATTCTGTTTTTGATTTACAACTGTTACCCTTTTGACGACAATAGATCTGTCCAAATGTATAGATGGAAGAATCTATTTCGGATTGGGGTTGAAAGAGTTAATTCGATGTGAAGAACAAAGTCTGTTTGGCAAAAAAAATCACACGGAGTTGCAACGAGAGAAAATGTTCCTCATCCAAAGAGCGTCCAGTCAGAAAATACTGTTTTCTGTGTAGTATAATGACAAAAAGTGCAGAACCTGATCAGATATCGCTTTTAGCGGCATCTGATCTGGTTCTACACTGTTTGTCAAAGTCTATTCTGCGAAATACTTGGCAAAAAATGGACTAAGTTTGTACAATGACATTCACACTCCAAAAATAAATGTTTCCAGTTTCACAATTATTCTCTATTGCTATAACAGGAATAAAAACTGTACGAGAACTTGAACACAAAGATATACTTAACATTTAAATTTGAATGAATATTATGTAATACCACTCGAACAAGTTTCTTTTCATGTCGAGAAACACTTTCAAAACGAATACATGCAATGTTTAACTGCGAACAGCACGTTTTTGGGCAAAACTTGGCGGGAAGGAACATGCTGTCTGCCTCCATAAACGGTCACGTGATTTAATATTGCAGACAAAAAGACTGAATAAAGACGGTGAAGCAACATGCACAAGTTGTCCCATCTTATTTTACTAAGGAGCTTATTACACAACAGAGCCGCGTCAGACAATAAGGGGCCTTAAGGGTAACTGGTACACTTTTAAGGGAGACAATTCCGTCAAACATTTTTTGCTCCCTTCTGATAAGGGATCTATTCTAAAAGGAAAGGAGTCTTCTCTAAAAGGAAAGAATTTGCTCCCCGTGGGAGCAAATTCTTTCCTTTTATAGTAGACCCCTTTTCAGATAGGGATTCCAGTGTGGGAAAGCAAAAAGGAAGTTACAAAAGTTGGCTCCTTTGTAGAAATGCAGGAAATTCTACCAATAAGTGTACCTATTCACCTTAACGCAAATGCCTCCAGGGTAGGAACAGATCAGGCTGCGCATGCGCGCAATGACGTCGATTCCTTTATTGTTCGCTTAAAGAATTACTGGGTATTACTGAATACATTAGTAAAAGGTTAAAACTCTATTCGGGTTGCGCGCATGCGCAGTCTGTTCAGGGCCTTCGTGTTTCGCACAAGCGTTAAGGCCCTTTCTGCACGACGGGGCCCTCAATTATTATCACGAATTACACCAGACAGAAATGATTGTTTTCAAATTAAACATCCAATGACCTAGAAATTTAACTTAAACAAGATATATACAAATGTTCAAAGAGCGTTGAGAATTAAATAAACATTTAGAACGACTTTTATCTTGCCAGGTAAGGGATTTCATGGTTTCCTAAACATAAAACAGCTATGGATTAGTGATTAGTCAAAATTCGGTGTTTAAATAATAAAATAAAAATGACAAATTGAAATCAAATACGAACTCACAGCTCCAGATAAGAGGAGGTATCCTAAAAATATTTTTTCTTATTTCTATACGAAAACATATGTTGTGGGAACTCATCAGAGTACCCTCGCCGAGGCGCTTCTGATGAGTACCTACAACATACGTTTTCGTGGAGAATCAAAAAAATATATTATAACTTTTAAGATGAAAAACATGCCTTATCTGGAGCGATGGAATTATTCCGAAGTGGCGATGGTTGAGGGCCACCGCCACCGTACTTGAGCACGTTGTTGGAAGGACCACTTTGACAAACGCACAGTGACACAGTCAGGGCCTATACTGTTCCCCTGTCGGTTTGTCGGACATGCCTACCATATTAACCTAAACATTGGGACATCTTATCTTCTTACCAGACTTGTCCTAGAATTTTAAACAAGTCAGTGTTACAACCTGCTGACGTGCGTAAAATCTGCCAAATGAGTGGCAGTGTGGACTCTGACCAGACGCCGTCTGATCTGGGTCTACACTGTTAACTCTGGCCTGTCCGTCCAAATACTTAGGGATATTATGGTATTCCCCAACCAATTACAAGACATACCTGAATCTTGTAGGTTGTTATTAGCCAACGTTAGCGGGTCGTATAAGACGGAAAGTTACGAAAGGGTATCTCCGAGTAAATTTAAAATGCTCAATCAGATCATCCTGCGCACAGTCCTATGCGCAGACTGATCTGGACTTTTGCTGTTTCAATTCGCTCGAAGAAACTTAGCGCAGCCCGTTGACTTCACTTAGTGCAGCCCATTAATTCAGCTACCTGATCAGACTGTATTCAATTGCTGGCTAATTTTGTGACTCAAGAATCTCCCCAGCGGGCACATGACGTTAATACAACGTCGGCTCAACGTCGATGCAACATGACGTTAATACAGCGTCGGCTCAACGTCGATGCAACGTCATGACGTTGCATCGACGTTTAGCCGACGTTGTATTGACGTCATGTCCCTGCCGGGTCAGAATCTTTATTGAGAAACCAAGGCTCATCTGTTAATCCATTCTCATGGTCTCATGTTGTACTACTCCCATTTTGGAATTTCATGTCTACGAATTGTTCCTCCTGTATGTGGAAGTTGTTTTTAGTATTTTCTAAAACCGCTTCCTTGTAATATTAATTCTGATTCCATTATGTGATAGAATGTATTTTACAGTAAAACTTCAATGGCTCCAACACCGATGACTGGTTAACCGTGACCATTCGAATTTGGTTTTTAATCCCTGGGAAACTCTTCAGATAGCTCAAGGAAACAAATATTTAGGGATATTTTAGGGAACTTTTCGTATTTTATCATGAAAGTGCATGCTGTGTGTACTCACTAGAATCGCCTCATTGATGCGATTCTAATGAATACATTCAACATATTATTTTATAGAAGATTGAATGAAAAGGCACCCAAAAAATTCCCATTTGCCTCCTGACCGGACACCGTAAATTTACTCTCTGTGGCTCGAACTACCTATGTCTAGAACCAATTTCCATGGTCCCAAAGATGTTCAGCCATTGTAATTCGACTGTATTTTAAAAAAGATTGGCACATGGTTAGCCATGGCCCATAAAAACTAAAGCACCACATTGTGAACATCTTTTCAACATTAAGGGGACTGGATACACGTGGTACATTTTGACATTTTCAGGTAAGGGAGACTATTTTTTTGGCTTCCTGTTTACTTCACAGCAGGCCACGCCATTTCTGAAATTAGGTCTACTCTAAAAGGAAAGAATTTGCTCCCGGTGGGAGCAAATTCTTTCCTTTCAGAGTTGACCCCTTTTCACAAGGGAAGCAAAACAGTTTTGATGGAATTACCTCCCCTGAAAGTGTATCCATTCCCCTTGAAGTATGGAGACATGCTTCTGTCATCAAGCCAAGTTCATTAACCATCAACGCTCTGTATGCATGTTCAGCAATGACAAACTCGTGTGATTTCGGATTTCCCCAGAAAACAGGGTCTGAAATTTCTTGCAGAAGACAATGTCTAAAATGTCAAATCTCTATTTTCTGGGAAAACAAGAAATATTTAAAACTGATGTCTGCTGAAATTACTATCCTGCGTGCAAACTTTAAGAACGATTATTTTGGAAAATCATTTTGCCGTTTCCGCGATGCAAATTGGTGCGTGATCATTGTCCTGTTAAAAATCAGAATTTGACTGCATGAAGCAAACGTGAGTGTTAAAACTAAACAAGATATTAGCAGATATAAGGTCAGCCTGTGCTTACGTCAGAAACGCGCCTCCATACAAAAATAAGACGAAAATAAGATATAATTCACGGGAAAACATAACTTATAACAAGCAAAAACAATGTATGTAGAAGACTAATGCAACTAAATCAACTTTATATTTACAAAATCTTTGGTGTAAATTGCATAGTTAACAAAATAAAAAGCAAAACAACAAATGAGAAAAATGACTAATTCATATGGCAAGACTAAACTTTAATCAGAGGAGTTATGAAGGAGGAGTATTTGGTGATAATTCTGGGATACTTGTTCTTATTCCTCCTTTAAAACATATGTTGTGGGTACTCATTAGAAGCGCCTCGGCGAGGCGCTTCTAATGAGTACCCACAACATATATTTTTGTTGAGAAATAAGAAAAATTATCCCAGAATTATCACCAAATACTCCTCCTTAACGACGCCTCTGTTTAATACATTTAAGGAAAAGCAACATTGTCCAAGAATTATCGGCGACGAGAGATCTTGACTTACTATGCATTTTGATGCAAATTTGACCAAAATCGGATGAAAAGTAATTAGGTTTAAAGATTTCAAAATTGCTCATATAGACGACGCCATTTTGAATATTGGATGACTTTTATTTTTGTGTCATAGAACCTTAATTTAAGCATGCAAAAGCTGAATAATTAATATTCGCAGCTATATTTTACTTCTATATTTGCGTATATAACTTCTTCTCTAGACACATTTTGACCACATTGTTTTGGTCAGAAAGAAGATTTTTTTAGTAATTCGAAGTATCACAACTTCTTTACATATTCAAAATGGCAGCGCCCTTGGCAATAGTTTGAAATCTTGAAATGTCATTAATTTTCTAAGTTTGATTTTGATATTTCGTCTCTGATACATTCTTCACCAATGTTGTGTTTCCATTTAAAATCATTTATTTGATGAGGAACATTGTGAAAAGGTCCAAGAACTCACTTCCTTAGATTAGTAAATTATCGCCAATTTTTTACATAGTTTCACATCAGAGCAGACACTTGTACAGTTTTCATTATTGGTATCTCGTTTATTTCCAACAAATTTTAACACAAAATAATCAATCTTTTCTCCTTAAAAAATAACCATCATACAGGAACGTTTAGAATACCTAAAGAATGTTGGTGTCTTTTTTCTCATCTGGATCAACTGAAACGTGCAGAACAGCGAAACAAAATCTTAAGACATGTGAAAACAACAATGGCCAAGATCGGCCTGTGCATCGGCTGTACACTCAGGACACTTTGCCGTTCCTTCATATAACCTACATCACGAGAACATACCTATATAATTTTGACCCCCTTAAACCCCACTTTTATATAGTGAAACTGGGGTTTACAGGGGTATACAATAGTTTTCTTATTTCTGCTGAAAATATAGAATGTGGGTACTTGTTAGAACCGCCTCGGCGAGGCGGTTCTAACGAGTACCCACAATCTATGCTTTGAGCAGAAATGTGAAAAATATCAGTTTTTTTATCTGAAAACTTTCAGTTTTTGGCGGTGAAATTTTCAATATATTTGAACAGGAGTGGTTTCGTAATGTAGTATTCCAGCTTCAGATAAGGTAATAATTGTGATAATCCGCGATCTTTTTTTTAAATCATTTATTGACCATAATATATTTTGTAGGTAAATGTTAGAATAGCCTCCTCCGAGGGCGTTCCACACAGAATGCACGCAAAATAAGTTAACTGTCCTTTCGACATCACTCGGAAAGACGTTTTTTGCCTGGCATTTTATTTTAAATGAAAATATTTTGTTCCTAAAGGCAAATCAGAAGCCACTTGTTTGTTCTGATTGACCATATCTTATCAGAAACCATGTCTTTTCTGTTTCTGTGTTTTGTTCTCAAATATGTACCCTAAAATTAATTTTACGGCCAAAAATTTGTGACATAAGCAATTTCTACAGTAAAACGATTTTGTTTTTGAATTTTTCTCTAAGAAGATATTGTTTTTCTTTTCTTTGCGGAATTTAAATTATTGATGTTTCAGAACAATATTGTGAAATTTCAGAAAAAAATGAACAAGCGGAACTTGTTGAAAATCTGCCTCCAAGTTACCTATCCTACAGATTTCTGCATACTTTGCATTCGGTTTTACTATGGGGAAAAATGAAAATATTTGATTTTTTTAAAAGTAATGACTAGAATAATTTTCATTGTTCATAGGTAGTTATGACTAATAGGTTTTGCATTAAATTAGATTAAAGTTTGCAAATTTTACTTCTTCTGTGTAAAGCACCAAGCAAAAAAAAAAAAAAAAAAAAAAAAAAAAAAAGACTTTCTGAAAGATGTCGAAAGCACAGTAGGTCCAAAAAACAACAAAAAAAAAAAAAAAAAAAAAAAAAAAAAAATCTTCTGGATATTCACTTATCTGAACCTAATTGTATTCAATGATTCTGTAACTAGAAAATGAAAGTTCAGATGACACTGTGTATGTAATACACTAGTAATTTTAGCCTTCCCTGTCCGCATAAGCCCTGCTTTCTCATAGTAAGGTCCAAAATATGAGAAACAAGGCATTCATGGCAACTGCGAACTGAGTAGACACAGTTCAGAGTTTGCATCCTCTGTCTTCTACAAAATCATTGGATATCGTAAATCATATCAACAAACAGAAAAAGTTCCTGTCAATATTGAACGGACGCACAAGCTTTGAACTTTCGTTGTTTCCATACATCCAAAAAATTAAGACAATTTTTTTCGCATCACAGCTTAAGGTAAATTGATACACTCTCAAAGGAGATAACTCCATCAAATTTATTTTTGTTCCCTTCTGAAAAGGGGTCTACTCTAAAAAGAATGAATTTGCTCCCCTTGGGAGCAAATTCTTTCCTTTTATGGTAGACCTCTTTTCAGAGGGGGCTTAGCGTTCAGGGAAGCAAACACGAAGTCACAAAAGTTGTCTCCCTTGCGAAATATGGCGGGAAATCTACCAAGTGTACCCATTCACCTTAATTATGAATACATGTCCATAAGCATCAGAAAGCAGACAACGCTAAACAAACCCAGTCGCGAGACTGAAAAAATCACAAGAAATAGACAGTAATACTGATTGTCATAAAAGATGTCTTGAAGAAATAATTGCCCCGAGAGCAGTGAATTAGGCAGGGAAATATTTTCCATTTGAAAATGAACCGAAACGTCGGAAAACGTAGTCGTCATGTGTGCCCTGCGAAGACTCAAAATCAGACTGCGCATGCGCACAATCTGATCGGAGTCTTCGTTGTCCACATGAAGAAACTTTGCAAGCTTGGCTAACCAAAATGTTCCCAGTGAAGCTTCTGATCGCACCGCACGAATGTGCAGACTGATCTGAATCTTCGCTTGGCGGATATGTCCGAGGATACGTTTTCTCACATTGTGGATCCTATATTTTTATATTCTTGCAAAATATTTTTGTATTCTTGTAAAGAGTCTCGTCTCATCTCAGTCCTATCATGTAGCAAATGACAGTTCTTTCTAAAGATTATCTGTACTTTACGATACATCCTCAATGATCGCCCTCTTTCTTTGCATATCTAACATTTTATATGGGTGCACAAGTTTACAGATACAAAATTTTAGATGTCGCGGAGTTAGCCAATCTACCACTCGAAAACGAGTAGATTAAATCTTAAAGCACCACGCAAACATTCTTATTTTTGACTGTACTTTTCAGAGAAATTAAGGGTTCGGCATTTCATGCGACTCATGTGCTAAGCAGACCATTCACGAAATGTCAAGCTTTTGTTTTATAACAGTGCAGAATATCGTCTGCTGCTGTCGTGATTGGCGCTTTAAGAGTTAAAGGTAAGTTCAGTGTTCTCGGGAATTTTCTTCTTGCTATGAAATGAGGTGCTGAATTCCAAGTTCATTATCTTCCAATTAAAACATAGTGTACAAATGGTTTACAATAGCTTTTACAGGAGTGCAGGCTCTCGTCTCGACTTGTGTCACAAACACCAAACAAAACCATTTACGGGCAATTGATACACCTTTTTTAACCCATTAAAGATTGAATTAACTCTCCCACACTTTATATTGGAAGAGTCCATTTTCGATTTTAGGTATGTTTTGATGTAGATATTCCTAAAGAAAATGGGTTTAACTATTTGCAAACAGTGGAGACCCTGATCAGACGCCCCGTTCTGCGGCATCTGATCTAGGTCTGCACTGTTTGCCAGTTACCCGTTTAGGGGTCTCCAGTCCTCAATGGGTTTAGGACGCTATTCCGTCAGAACTGGTTTTGCTCCCTTTTGAAAAGGGGTCTGCTTTAAAAGGAAACAATTTTCTTTCCTCGGACAGATTCTTGGAATACAAACAGGAAGTCATAAAAGTGCACCCTTGTGAAAATGACGGAAAAGTGAATGAAAACTAAACCTCGGTAAGTTTATTATTATGTTTAAAGATTTCAAAACAAACTGTATATTCTGTACAATGCGGAATAGTTATTAAAATCTTCTTTCTGCTAGAAAACGGTGCATTTCAAGCACACAAGTTCTGCATATTTAATGTAAAGCTTTTTGATGTCATAAAATATACAAAACGGCGGCACTTGTAAAAGCAATTTTGCAATCTTTTGACCTTGTCAGACATTTTTACTTACCACCCAATTTTGATCAAAATTTCATCAACATGCATGTTTTCTCAAGATTTTTATTTCATTTCTAATACATTCGCCCATCAATGTTGCCTTTCCCTTTAAAGCCATTAATAATAAAAAAAAAAAAAAAAATGGCCGTCTTAAAAGTAATAGATTTTTTCCATTTGATTTGATACATGCTCTGACTGCCCACATATTTTCGGCAATGTAACCCTTTCAACTCCACAGACCAGAAAAAAAGTTCAGCAAACAGTGTAGATCCTGACGAGACGGCTCGTAGGAGACATCACGTCAGGATCTACACTGTTTGCCTTTTTTTCTATTTGTCACTACTCTGTTTCCCATTTTGTTTCCGATTTCTGTCTGCGCGGCATCCCTTATTTGAATAATGGACCCATTCGCTTTCATAGACGGACGAGTCCACTTCAGAAACTCAGGGGTGAAAGGGTTAATAACCATTATAAAATTATACTGTTATACGTAAATAAAAAAATGTCGTTTCGATTTGTTTCGTAGTAACAGTGGGTTACACATATTTTTCTAAAGTACATGGAATGTAAAAGGGGATAAAGAGTTTACATTTATGTACAATATAAGCACATGACAATACTGAGATTCTTTTCTGCATGTTCAAACGAAAAATAAATCAAATAATCCATGTTCCCTATAAACGGGACGTTCAGAACACTTTTATATGTTACACTTTTATATGTATTATGTAAAATTAATTAGAATCGTGTTGAAAAAATAACACATTACGAAAACAAGCCTATTCAAATATACTGAAAATTTTACCACCAAAAAATGAAAATTTTCAGATAAAAATTCTGATATTTTTCATATTTCTACTCAAAACATAGATTGTGGGTACTCGTTAGAACCGCCTCGGCGAGGCGGTTCTAACGAGTACCCACAATCTATGTTTCTGAGCAGAAATAAGAAAAATAATATATACCCCTGTAAACCCCAGTTTTACTATATAAATGTGGGGTTTACGGGGGTCAACATTATATAGGCATGTTTTCGTGATGAATAGCAACAAAGCGTATCAAATTTTTATGCAGGTAATTTTGTTGTTTTTGTTTAGTCACCTTGGCAAAAATAACAAAATTATCCAAATTATTATGAAACAGTTTCTTATCTTACTATAGCTCAGATGTAGCCACTTTTGAGACTGGTAAGTTGATGGGTTCAATTCTATTCACCCTAAGTATTCGGAAACCATAACTCCTTGCGATACTTGTCCTAAATTTTAAAACAAGTCAATTTTACTACCTACATATACCGGGGTGTCTGAAATTTGCTGGAAAACTGGCCTCCCAGCGTTGCATCGACGTTAATGTGACGTTGTATAAACGTCATGTGCTCGCTGGGCTGCGTATACACTGTTCGCTCTGGTGTATCTGTCCAAATACTTAGGGTAAATACAGTATCTTGCGTCCGCAGTTTATACACTCTTTTCAGAGAAGATACTACAACAAACTGCTAACAGTCTGCATCTCAATGCAAACAAAATATCCAAATTCCATCATTGAAATTACAACCACTCGGATACACAAAATAGTCTTGGTAAGTTAAGCAGTTAAAACAACAACGCCATGTGCAAACGCAGCGATGTGAATCAGCTGGCAATTTGCTAAGACATGCAGGGAAATTACAAAGTTAATATATTACTGTATCCGAAACTTAAAAAAACCCCATACATTTATTACTTGAAACTCATGAGAAAAACAAAACTTACATTCAGTATAAACAATATAAAGACACACAACTTATTCTAATGAGACATGCCTATTTGTTCGTGTTTGTATACTCTAAATGCAAATTATATACACAGTTTACTAGTTTTCATATGAACACATTTGAACTCTGTCCAACTCGAGATTCTATTTCTTTATTATTTAAGAAATCCTTCAGGTTTAAAATAACAGTATCTAGGAATAGCGTGTTCCTCGAACTACAATAAATTCCCAAACTTATGTTCATTTATCTACTTGCTATTACGTTGCATCTGAAGTAAATAATACTTAGCATCTTCCATAACACATAAATGTCTGCCAACATCAATTTCTGTAAACTCGTTTCTCAGATAATAGTAATAATGCTAGCAATTTTATCGAACAATAGTTACCATAGATTTGTCGTGAAACCTTTTTTTATATGTAGCGTTTAAGCCTTTCAGTTTAGAAACAGTCTCAAAACACTTTGCTACTTAATACCAATTATCACAATATGGATATAATGATTCCCTCAGTATTCATTTTCTGTCTATAAACAAGTCAGTTTCTAAGAGGCAGCAACTTTATGGAAGGATTCTTTATGCATTGTCCGTATATGATATTCAAGTGCCATAGGAGACGGGAAAGTGCTGCTACAGAAATGGCAAGAAGCTTTCCAGCCCCAGCCTAACGATGATGACTGTGACGGAGATAGCATTCCTGACGAAGGACTGGATCCAATACTAGATGGAGAAGTCTTTGCAGAATCTCTTGATCCTGTTGAACCGGTGGATTTCATACTTAGATCAAGTTCACCTGACTCTGCAAACTTTTGTCTTTCCTCGCCGCTATCAGGACTTTCACCCTTATGATTCATAATGTCACTTCGCGGCGAAGTTAAATCCGGCTTACTGCTTCCATGAAGACCATTATTTAATCCTTGAATAACTGACATTTCATTCACTGACTTTGGTGGCGTCGGTAAGCCATTCATAAATGGTGGGAATTGAAAAGGATAAAATTCTGGTCGTGGAGGGAAACCATGAGGCAGATATGGATTTTCTTTATGTGTAAGCATGAATGGAGGTTCTATGGACATTCTTCTTCCTCGTCGGCTTGGACTGTTATTCCACATGTGGGTTCCCATGTGGACCTTAAGATTGCCCTTTGTTGTGAAGGCCTTCCCACAAACATTACATTTAAATGGTTTGTCACCTGTGTGCGTTCTAATATGGATTTGAAGGGCACTGGCGCTGGAGAAACCCTTTTGACAAACGAGACACTGGTGCTTTATAGTTGGTGTTTTACTGATAAATGGAGACTGTTCAGGACTAGAACCGCTCTGGCTGTTGCGGTTTGGAGTAGACGACACGTGATTAGAACGCGAGTTCGAGCACTGGGTCGTCGTCGAAGATTCAACATCTTCATGACGTTCAGGACTTTTCTCTTTCTCATTCACAATGTCATTAATTTCTTTCTTTCGGTTCACTAACTCATTGAACTGAGTAGAGTCATTACTTGTGTCACTCATGTTATCATTTTGATTCGGAGTACATGAATTGTTATTGTTTCTCTCACAAGAGTCAGTGTCATTAGAAGTGTCCCTGATTTTGTGTGTAAGCATGTGTTGTTTCATGTTACCACGTGTTGTAAAAGACCGATCACACAAATCACACTTATATGGTCTCTCCTTAGTATGACTGCGATAGTGGATATCCAGAGCACTTCTACACGCAAACGTTTTGAAGCACACATTACAGGTAGTTCCGTTTTTGCTGTTTCCGTCTTGAGATCGTAGATCCAACGCGCCTAGCATAAAATTGCTTCCAATACTACCATCACTGCTGACAGACAAAGCAGGAGTTGATGGTTTTATTCCGTCCTTTTCATTTGTTTCGGATTCAGAATCAGACCTAGGTGACAATGAGTTTTTACCATTAGAATGTGGTTCGCTGTTTGGTCCAAGCAGAAATGGCGCAGCGTGGAACTGAGACAGTGGATTACGTGCCATTGTACTATCTATAGCTCTAACACGTTCTTCTAGAGCGGCAAGTGACGTAGAATACGCATTGAAGCCGCCATTATGACTCTCTGATGATGGACTCGGTGCTTCCTGTAGATACTTTGGAGTCGGAGACCTACGATAACCATCACATGGCTCGCTAGAATTTGGTGTTTCACTTTTCACATCGGATCCTTTATTTGGGCTTAACTTTCCTTCATGAAAATCTCTTTCATTTTCAGCATCTTTTGCAGCCTGTTTGTTCGCTTCTTCATCAATACTGTCCATTTCATTCTGTTCATCATCTACGTCGTCTTCCATATTATCGTCGTTTTCGAAACTTTCTACTGATTCATCAAGATTGTCTCGCTTTTCAGAGCTCCTTTCGTCCAGATCTAATCTTGGCCTCTTGTTACTTAAATCAAGTTCACGCTCGTAGTCAGGATACGGTCTGGTCATATTCAGAGGTTTTTGTTGTCCACTTTGCTCGCTGTCCATCATACTTCGTCCGAACATCCCTATATGAGTCAAATTTGGAATAGATGGAAGATTAGCCATGCCAGTATGGCTTCTTATATGCTGTTGAAGAACTAATAGATTGGTGAACTGTTTATGACAAACAGGACACTGATGCATCATCCGTAGTGGCGGTTTGGCTCGATGAACACCCATATGAGTTTTCAGGTTTCCTTTTGTGGTGAAGGATCGGCCGCAAATTTTACACTTGAACGGTCTTTCGCCTGTGTGTATACGATAATGCATCTGTAATGCGCTCTTACAGCTGAGCACTCGGTGACAGATCACACACTGGTTCGGGTCGGTGAGCTTATGCTCTATATTATCAACTAGCTGTTGGAGTTTACACGTTTCCGACTTGTCGATTTCCATAAACTGTTCTAAGTTGTCGTCATTATCAAGAACGTTAGCTGGCAAGATGGATGACCTGAACGGGTCCCCGCTTTGAGTGGAGGTTTGTGGTACAGATGGTGGTCGGGGCGCGGGGAAAGGTGGTCTTGATGGCAAGGATGACATAACAGGATAATTGCTCACTAGTGGAATACTGGACATCGGCATCATAGGACTAGTATTGCTGAAATGATTTGACATAGATGACAGCGGCATCGGTGGTAATACAGAGGCAGGAACTTTGGCGCTGTCTTTTACATTTGGCGATGAGTATTTTGGAGCTTCAGTCGCTGGCTGAATCGGACTAGTTTCTTTTTTGACCTGACTGGATGAGGAACAGAAATGTTGTGGACTAGACGGCCGTTTTTCATCCGACATGTGTGGTCTACCTGGAATATGCGGATGTCCAAAAGGTAGTCTTGGGGCAAGATGTGGCGACGGAAACATAAGACCATTCATTAAACCAGGCAATCCCATAAATCCGGCGGGAGTTCCAAAAGGACTGAGAGCCGCTGTTGAAAACGGTGATGCTAGGAATGGGTTTGGTGTCTTATCGAGATGCTCAGGTACTGGATTAGGATTCATTTCGATGTCGGGGAATTCAGCCTTGTGGCGCTGGAAGTGTACCTTGAGATTTCCTCGAGTGGAGAACCGCCCACCACAAATATTGCACTTGAACGGCTTCTCCCCTGAAAAAAAAAGAAAACAAATTGAAGACTCGTTGTGTGCAACGCAATTTCCCACAAGTATTAGCTTTCACAAAAAGGCTTGGTCTATGCTAAGCACACAGTTTGTGCTAAGCGAAGACCAAGCTTTTTTTGTGAAAGCTAATACTTGGCTATAAATAATATTGAGCAGTCCATGGAAAATAGCATTGGACTAGTCCATGTTTTCATATAAAGTGCTTTCGGAGCAATACCAAACTCTAAGTGTCCATGCCCATGGGCGTAGACAATAATAGGAAGGTTATCTTAAGGTGAATGAATATACCTGGAAAATGATGTCGCCATTTCGTAAAGGGAGACAACATTTTGCAAACAAGAAGTTGCCTTCATGGTGCCTGAAACCTTTCAAAAAATAGGTGCTATTTTTAAAGGAAAGAATTTGCTCCCAGAGAATTTGCTCCCTCTTCCCAGAGAATTCGCTCCCTCTCCAGAGAATTTGCAGGGAGCAAATTCTTTCCCTTAAGAGTAGCCCACCCTCCCATTGCTAAGGGAGGCAAAATTTACGTATCAAGAGTTATTTCCCTGAAGGTGTGACCATTCCCTTTTGTATCCACAGGGTCTTCATTGTTATGCGCAGTTTACATGATGCCATCAAAAGGACCCATCCGACATTAGCAAACAATGTATACCCAGATCAGACGCCACAGAACGCATTAAATACATGAATTTCTATAAAACATGATAATAATAATAACTAGCCTGGGCCACACCCCTTTTATTGGAAATGGACCAGTCCGAAGAGTTAAGGTGGTTTAAATAGCAAGCATGTTTTTGCATTACGAAAACAAGCCTATTCAAATATATTGAAAATTTTACCACAAAATAAATGAAAATTTTCATATACAAATTCTGATATTTTTTCCTATTTCTGCTCAAAACATAGATTGTGGTACTCGTTAGAACCGCATCGGTGAGGCGGTTCTAACGAGTACCCAAAATCTATGTTTTTGAACAGAAATAATAATAAAAAAATAATGGATAGCCCTGTAAATCCCAGTTTTACAATATAAAAGTGGGGTTTAAGAGTCAACATTATACAGGCATGTTTTCGTAATGGAATAAATTGTCATATTTTCTTGGGGTTGTGTAATGGAAAGAAAGCTATGCTGACCGATGCCTTTAAAACATTCTAAAACAAACTCCTCTTTGTAAGGCAGTCAAGTCATTTTATTTCGTACACGGGTAAAAATTCAACATTTGGTTGAACCAGTATATTCGCAGGCGCGAATACGTTTCTGAGAATATTTTTATCGCACGTGTATCTCAATCCGCGATTCCAAGCGTCTGTTGTGCGGTCGGTATAAATAGTTGATAGTGACATAAACATGCCAAAAGCGGTTGTAAATGTCTGTTGGATTACTACACCTTAGCCATAATCTTTCAAAAATACTACATAAATATCATAACAGTCATAATTCGGTCTACTAACTGTTCTCTACTGCCATGCCTTCAAGTGCTTATAGCAATTGCAGCAGACGACATGTTTTGCTTTTTAAGTCACCTAGGTCTGATTCTGAATCCGAAATAAGGCTTGACATTTCTTGTGAATCGCCTAGCAGTCGACTCATGTGATATGCCAAGTCTTATATTCTCTGAAAAATAATAATGATAATAATAAACTGAATGTCGTCTGCAAAACTTTACTTAGTGCTTTAACTTTGCACTAACAAAGTGGGAACCGTATTTATCGTAAGTATTCGGACAGACAGACCTGAACAAACAGTGTAGATCCAGATCAGACGCCGCAGAACGCGGCGTCTAATCAGGATCCACACCTTTTGCTACTCATCCAGCAATTTTAGATCTAGAACAGGTAGTATTTAATGGACTTGTTCAAATAATAGGATTAGTATGATGTGTTCTTTATTTCTAAAGGCAATCTTTTAACTTGTTTTATTTTACTTCACTGCAAGCTAGTGTTAAGTGCCATGTGGCGGCCGTAAAACGTCTCCCCGTACTTCACCATAGTGCAGATTGTATTTTTATTTTCTTTGGTTTCACTGAGCCCAGTCTGGTTACTTTGAAAATCTAATACCGCTTGGGCTGGTGCTAGGGGAGGGGGCGGGGCGGGGACGGGGGCGTATGCAGTCTCGCAAACTACATAGCTGTATATGGAGAGACTAAGAAACCGAGTGTCCATTACAAAAACACGCCTATTCAAATATATTGAAAATTTTACCACTAAAAACTGAAAGTTTTTAGATAAACAATTCTGATATTTTTCATATTTCTGCTCAAAACATAGATTGTGGGTACTCGTTAGAACCGCCTCGTCAAGGCGGTTCTAACCAGTACCTACAATCTATATTTTGAGCAGAAATAAGAAAAATAATGTACACCCCTGTAAACCCCAGTTCTACTATTTAAAAGTGGGGTTTAAGGGGGTCAAAATTATATAGACATGTTTTCGTGATGCCGATTTGCGTTCTTTTGTGTGTTCTTTCTGTTCTTTGTTTCCAAAGGCAATCGTTTTTTTTTTATTTTTTATTAGTATATTCGAGCAAATTACTACAATTTCTCTGCACGGAAACCTGCGAAAATATCAAAATTACTAAACACAACCAGTGTAAAACAAACATTCCTGAAAAAGCTGACAGATTTATCACACTTTCAGCTTTATGCTTCCGCAATATCATGTTTTAAGTCCGGTCGAAATATCTTGATATTCATTTGTAAAGCTTCTGGACTGGAGATCAATCAGGGTCGTACAGATGCAGGCAATATTTTGCCGACGAACGGAAGCCTTATTATTGCTCCTTTCTACATCATACCACCTTTCCTCTAAATTAACTCATCTTCATATTTTCCCTAAATTTTTAACAGGTTCATTTGTTGAAGCGTCTAAGAAATGCTTGGTGAATGGCAAACAGTGTAGACCCTGATCAGACGCAGCATTCTGCAGCGTCTGATCAGGGTCTACACTGTTTGCTCAGGCATATCTGTTCAAATAATTTGAATAAATATGGTATGATTAGAAATGATAAATGAGCCACAAAAATCACATAGCTTTGCAGACTTGATAATAAATAATCATACAAACAAGATGCCAATTATTAGGGGAAGACTTTTTTGACAATAATTTCTCAGAAATGACCCCCTATATATGCTTATAAAACGGCGTAAAAATAGATTAGTGTTTGTTCGGCTTCCGTAGCTTGATAGGTTTTATAGTGCAATGTCGGTGCGTGATTCTTTAACGCACTGCCTGCCGGGTAAAAACTCCATCAGACGACATTTTGAGATGTTTAATTCCCACAGAATATGCTCTGGCATTTCATGCAAACTGTCAGGAAACAGTCTGCATGAAATGTCAAAGTCTGTTTTCTAGGAAAAATAAGAAAACACAATCAATTTGTTGTCTGCTGAATGTGCCCAGAGAGTGCTAAATGTTATAGCCAACTGTCCTGAAATATGTACGTATATCGTTTAAAATTGAATGTTTTGGCATCCCTTTACAAGTTTGAAAACAAACAGCGTCCGGTCAGGTCCTGATCAGAATGTACAAAAGTGCAGGTTGGCTCAGGCCCTTGCTGTTCGCATATGACCTATTGATCTTTTGGCGGTTGCCAGACCGCCACCAGATTTAACATACCATATTTCGACAATCTCCTAACCTAATAACTACCTATAAAAAATAGTTCCCTGCTACTCTGATAATGCTAAATTCTATTAGCCTTCTATTCCAAAGAAAACTTTAAACTTTTAAAGAAATAAGATTTTATTCATAAAATATCGGCCTCGGGAGATATCGGCGGACGAATATGAGTACTCCAGTTAACACTTTCGGTGCCAAATTTCAAACGACATTTGTCGTCTGCTTTTTTATTTTAACAAACTATCGTTTGGAGAGACGTTTATATGTAAAGTTGAAAGACTGAATGTCAAACAGCGTAGATCCAGATGAGACGGCTCATTGAGCCGTCTCATCTGGATCTATGCTGTTTGCAAAAGCCTATTATTATCGCCTGTGACAGTGAGAGGGTTAAACGCGCCAAATATACTGCATTGGGCAAAATGTGTGACCCGAGTCGCGGTCCTACTAAAAAACAGAAAAAGACCTTTTCCACCGAAAACGGGGCTATCAGGTACCAAAAAGGACTTTATAAAATAAATATGATATTACAATTTACAGGCGACTTTTGACACTGAAAAGAAGATTTTTCTTTCAGGTAACCATCCTGCTTCAATTTCTTATTGCGGCTCAATATTTCGCTATAAAATTATAGCTGCAACTGTTCTTTGTATAGCGGTATATCTTCTCTATCGTTTTCAATGGAATCTTCATCAGTAACCCATGCCCTGATAAGAAATTTGTCTGGGGATAAGGCGAATGATTAAGTATCATATTTATTGGATTAAAATCTGACACATTCATATATTCCCACTTATCAATATCTGAAGGTCTGATATATAGGAGCAGTCAAAAATAAACCTAGCACTGATAAAGCCTTCAATCGCATTTATCACGGGTAATTCAATATATCAGAACAAAAAATGAACATTGAAAACACAAGATATCTCAATCAAACTTTGACAACTCGCCGACATAGTCTACCTGTGCGGAAAAAGTTCCAAATGTTACTGATAGATACAAAAATTGGATAAATACAAATATCGCTGTCATTTTCAAATAAGACTAAATAGACTCCTAGACTCCCCTCCATTTTAGACTTAATACGCCCCCTCCCAACGCACACTATATATGGAAGAGTCGAATTGCAATATTAGGTATGTCAGGCTATGTGATTTAGATATCCCTAGACAAAATGTGTAAACTATCTGCAAACAGGGGATGATACATATGGAAATAAATGAATGGTTCACTCTGAACACGATATACTAGGCATTCAAGTACATTTGAGAGAGAGTCCATTCAGATATTTCTTTTCTAGACAGACAGGCTGACATATAAACAGACGGACACACAGACAGACAGATCAATCGATTGACTGAGAGAGAGAGAGAGAGACAGACAGACAGAGAGAGAGACAGAGAGCATACGTCAAAGGGTCGCAATCAATTGAAGGGGTTTCTGTACAGGTCAGCAGTATGAGAATATGAAAAAAGAAGGTTTGAATAATAGATATGATACGTACATGTCCAGAAATCAGAGCTTGATAGCACTGGTACCACCCAGGGATCCGTGGGTGGCGCTGGTGCATCTTAAACAGAGAGAAAAAAAGCACATTTTAGTTTCATGTTATTGCAGTCTGGACACATACCTATCTTCTTCTAACAAATAAACTGGAGAGGCGTAGACATGGCAAAATACAAAAACAGATTTTTTTTTTTTCAAATGTGAATATCATCGGAAAGTCTGTGCACTGCACTGTGCAATCTTATCAGAATCCTTTTTGACATATTTACCCAAAATATTCGGACAGAACCGAATAAAGAGTGTAGACCTAGAGGAAATTGTTCATAGCCGGAAGCAGTTTGATCTTAGGGACCGACCATTTGACTTTTTTTTTATGTAGGTATGTGTGTGTATGTGTGCTGGGTGGGGGCGGGGGGGAGGGGGGAGGGGGGGGGGGGAATGTTTTAGGGCCTGGATTTTTTTTCTTCCCCGACGCGAGCCTATTTTTTTATTCACATTTTTACAAAGGGTATAATAGTTTTTACCCTGGTTCCGGCTATTTTTTTGCGGGCAAAAATTTAAAAAAAAAATCAAAAAAAAAAAAAAAAAAAAAAAAAAAATCCCTCCCCACAAATGTCAAATGGTCACTCCCATAGTCTGAATAGTCTGGCATTCAGCCAGCACTGTTTAGAATCCGCAAAAATGGGCCATTCAAATTGTAGTGTAATTGCTCATCCACCATTTGTCCAGCGTCTAAGAATTCAGAGACAGGTCTGAGCAAACAGTGTAGACACAGATCAGACGTCGCAGAACGCGGCGTCTGATCTGTGTCTACACTATTTGCCACTCACCCACCAGCTTTGGATATACAAACAAGTAGTTAAACAGACGTTCAAATTTTAGGATAGGTCTAGACTGTCTTCCGACTCAATCTTTTTCTTTAAAAGTGTACAATCTAGTGTTCTTATCCGTTATGTCCCTTTAATTTGCAGCAGTCAAGCAGTGAAAAGAGATTAAACAGACAAATAAGGCTACAGGAAGTGGTAGAAAGAATGACAAAAAGACAAGCGCAGAAACGAATGAATCCAGTCCACAGGATATGTCCAGTAATACTAAACTGCGTCTGAATATTTTAATAGCGTCAACATTTCAACTCCACAGACAAGAAAAAAGGTTTTGCAAAGTGTAGATCCAGATTAGCCATCTCATCAGGATCTATGCTGTTTGGCTTTTTTTATTTTGTCACTAATCCGAATGCCATTTTTTTTTTATTTTTGTTTACGTGACATCCCTTACTGAGATAATGGACACATTCAATTTCATAGACGGAAGAGTCCACTCAGAAATTCTGGGGTAAAAGGGTTAACATGGCTTTATCTGTACAAACTGTATAACGTCCTCTTGTATACCTTCTTATCAAATGTTGTTAATTCTGCATGATATTAAAGAATTTACAACTAAGAATGGGACCCATTTTCGATCCTTTTGAAATATCCCCGGGACTACGAGCGTACATTCTCAAAAAATTGATCTAACTTGATGATGGGTCATAAATGTGCTGCTTCAGTAGACAAACGGTGCTGACACTGATCGGACATCTTTACCAGTATGTTCTGGGTCTACACTATTTGTTCAAGTATGTCTGTCCATATATTCAGGGTAAATTCAGTATATTGCAAATTTCTTTTATCTAATCTGTCTACCTCTCCGCAAGGATGACTGATGCTTTTCTGCGCCATTATCTGCTGACGTGTATTTTATCTATGTCTTATTCTCTAATTTACCGCCTTATTCGTACTCATGAATCTTTGGGTATTAATTTACTCAAAATCTCCTAAAAACGATCACAGTTTCTACCTAGTCTTAAGAGCATTAGTCCTCACTAATTTTGTAAAAAAAAACAGTCTTCCTTTAAGTTTGTCTCAGGTATGCCAAATTCATCAGCCATCGGAACCGAATAAACCTGTTTTATTCACCAAAGGTGTGTCGGTATTATTATTATTTATTTATTTATTTTTTTTTTCTGACAAGTGTCTTTAACAATGTAAACAATCCGTGAACAGCCTGGCTGCGCTTATAGCCATGTAAGAAGTATGCAGTCATTTTTTCGTTTAGTTTTCTTATCATTAGGCGTCATATTAAACTTAACCTCTCTGGGCTAATTCAGCAGACGACTAATTTGTGATATTTTTTCTCTTATTTTTACAGAGAACAGGATTTGACATTTCATGCAAATTGTCTACATTGGAGACAATTTGCATGAAATATCAAACCCGGTTTTCTGGAAAAAAAAAAGGAAAAAATATTTCAATATACCGTCTTCTGAAAATTTTAACAAGACTGCTAGAACAGAAGACAGTGAAAGACGTCACGTGGGTGACGTGTATCATCGTTGCAAGACAGTGCCGTTTATATTCCTTACAAATACGCCTATTTATTCAGACAAGCAGTGGCATCGCTCGGCTTTCATTTTTCATTTGGGGACAGTACAGTAAGCTGTGTTTAATCTTAAAGGGTATCAGAAAAAATGACTCATAACAAACAAATCAAAAATCTTCTTTTACTCAAATCCTGTAATTACCCGATCCAATTATTTATAAATAAATGTAATGGCGGTTTAAAGTCAAAGTATAATCTGTCCGATGCACTGGGAATAAGGAGGAGCGATAGCTTGAGACTTTGACGTTGTCTGGGCGAAATTAGCAGATCGAGGGTTGATCGCAAGACTGTAGCAAGTCAGATGGTTGTTTTTCCCAATACTTAATCTCCTCACCATGAAGGCGTTATGAAGATTACAACATTTCTTCCTGTAAACAATGGAAATTTAGGTGCCATTGCTCGTATGAGCAATGGCACCTAAATTTGCATTGTTTACAAAGGGGTAAAAGTTGCCCCTAAACAAGGGTTTCAAAAATATGTTTGAGTTACTACAGTCTTGCGCTCAACCCTTGAGATGGCAAATGAATCGCATCTCAGACGACAAATTTTGTTATTTCATTAAAATCATCTCCAAAGGGATGGACTGACTGACACACCATGCCCCATTTTCTGAGACAACTTATAAATATAAAATATCGTATTTCTACGATTTGAATTCATCACACCGGATGCTAAGAGCAGAATAAAGTATGACCAGCCCAGGGAATATTCTTCCCCAATTCATCAACCAGCTTGCCATATTCTGCCGGCTTCTCTTTCACCATCTTGTTATCCAGTGCCCAAAAATGAACAGAATATTCAAACTAATATTTTTCATTACTTCATTAAAACGTATGGTTAAGGACCGACGTAAAAATGGCCTCAACGAGACGATTCCAATGAGATCCCTGAACATATGATTCGTGGAGCAATGAGCAAGTTTCGATACTTTTATCACCAAAATAACAACCTAATCTATAGTCTAGAATCTTCACTAATGAATCATTTTTTTCCTATGAGCAGTTCCCTCAGATTTTATTTATCGTCAGAGAAATTGTTGAAGTCTGAAGATATGCTGTGCCTCACTAATTGGCGACTGAGCTGTCAAAATTCTAAATTATACCACCCAGGAATTGCAGATGAAATATATCTAAGCCGCGTCTAGTGAAAAAGTACCTTCGTATATGCGCACAATGCGCATATTTAGATCATACTGCGCATGCGAAGAGTATCATCGGGTCCTTTACTATCCATTCCTACATTCTTTAGTATCTAATGATTCTGTTAGCGGACAGCGAAGGCCCTGATCAGACTGCGCGGATGCGCAGGCTGATCTGGGCCTTCGCTGTCCGCATATGCCCGAAGAAACATTTTCGCATGGCACGGCCCATCTTATGATTTAGGTAGGGCGATTTCATGGAATATTTTCTGCGTGGTAAATGTCAGGAAGTGATGGCGTCAAAAACAGCTTTGATGGTAATACACAAGTGCAACAGATCACAAACACACTTCATACCCTTCAACAATGGGTGGGCGTCAGAACTATTGTTCACCATATTTAACCTAAATATTCGGACTCAACCTTACCGTATTTATCTTAATACGCGACAATTATACCGTATTTACTCTAAATACTGGAACAGGCAGGCCTAAAGAAACAATATTAACCCAGATCAGACGCCACAGAAGGCGGTGCCTGTTCAGGGTCTACAATGTTTTCCACTGACAAACAGTGTAGAAACCCGATCAGGCTAATCCACCGCTATTTTACATACAACAGCTTGTAGTAAAAGGGACTTGTTCGGACTTTAAGACAAGCACAGTTAGACGTTATGGGGTTCCACATTTTAGGGTTAATATGGTTTGTTTTGTTTGTGTTGAGATTTTACGGCCCAGTCAACACAATGGGGTCATGTCTAGCGCAGTCAGTTTACCAAACCACACTTTTACTGGGTAGGCGTCGTCCTGTAAGCGGTTAACCTGTATTGTGCACATTCTTTCGGTGCCAGAAACTGCCCTTCTCGAAAGAATGACCGCAGAAAATATTTCATGATCAAATCTCCACGAAAGAATGTTGCCGACCCGGCGGGTCGAGCCCGCAACGCCCTGATCTCCAGTCGGACGCGTATCCAAGTGAGCCCTGTCTGTGCCTGGTGATGAAGGCGCTGGATAAGTGGCAAACAATTCAGACGCTGACTGCCTTCTGCTGCTTCAGATCTGGATCTATACTGTTTGCGGCGTCATTATTACGAGTATATACGGCACATGGACAGAGCAACTGTCTAACGCTTAGCACGATGGTGAAATTTTCCACAGACGACATATTGAAATATTTTTCTTAGTTTCCTCTGGGAAAAATAAGAAAAAATATCACGAATCTGTCGTCTGCTGAATTTTCCCAGAGAATGGTAAAGGCTAAATTAGTATTACATAAGCATAATTTGAACCTTAGGGCACTGTTTAGTTAAATATATTAGCAGCCCACCATTTCCAGAATTATTGAGATAAAACAGGAAAATTTAAGTATTATTATTTTGGGAGAAAATAAGGAATCATTTTAAATACGTCTGTCAGTATCTAAATTCAACAAGAAATATTATTTCAACAGGTTTCCAACATAGAGATGACGTCAGCGGCCAATGCTTTAAGAAACCAAGCGAAACACGACGTCAGCGGTCAATGTTTAACGGAACCAAGCGAATGACGGCGTCAGCGGCCCATGTTTAACGGAACCAAGCGATAGGGGAGATCTGTTCTCCTGGGAACCTCGTGTCTATGATATTCCGGGTATGTAGCCACATTTATAAAGAAAACGACATGTCCTGTCGTGTTTATTAATCGCTCCTATGAAAAGACATCAATCAAATCTGAAATAACTTATTTCAGATCAAATATACAATTTCATATAAATCATGTTGCTTGCATTACGGCTGAAATAAGTTATTTCTGATTGCGACCGGTACATCAAAAGTTGTGCGTTAATGCAAAAAGCAGGTCCAGTTCTGCCCACAACTACAGCAGACGACATTTTGATTTTTTAAAATTATTTTTCAGAGAAAGTAAGACTTGGCATTTCATGTGAATCGTCTGTCTAGCAGTGATTCATATGAAATGTCCAGCCTCATTTTCTCTGAAAAATACAATAAAAAAATCGTCTGCAGCAGTTATGATTAGCACTTTAAGGGTTAAACTGATTAGTTTCGCATCTGTCAATTCTTCTATGAATGAATCTGCATGTTTGTATAACGGTATAATGAGATATTTAATTGCAAAATGATACGGAGCATCTCGACCTTGCTGAGTTAGCAGAAACCATCAGAAGGATCACAGACCACCTCTGACCCCTTATAAGACGTCAACAATAAGTCCGGCCATGTCCAGAAATCAGTTGGTGATCATTGACTCTTGTACGTATTTATCGTGAGTATTGGGACAAAGAGACCGACAAGCCTGAGCAAACGGTGAAGATCAAGATTAGCCGCCACAGAACATAGTTTTATGCCATCAGTCATTCATCCACATCACGAAAACATGCCTATATAATTTTGACCCCCTTAAACCCCACTTTTATATAATAAAACTGGGGTTTACAGGGGTAGACATTATTTTTCTTATTTCTGCTCAAAACATAGATTGTTGGTACTCGTTTGAACCGCCTCGTCGACGCGGTTCTAACGAGTACCAACAATCGATGTTTTGAGCAGAAACATGAAAAATATCAGAATTTTTTATCTGAAAATTTTCATTTTCTGGTGATAAAATTTTCAGTATATTTGAATAGGCGTGTTTTCGTAATGCAACAGTTTTAGATCGACACACCAACAGGTAGTAAAATTGCTAATCTTGAAAATGAGGTCAAGGTCACCTAAATCTAATCAGCTCTACAGCTAGTCCAATGATGTATCCCTGCAAGTTTTATGAACTGTTACATCAATGCAAGAAACTGTTAGATCAATGCCGACGCCGACGCTAGAGTGTCCAAAAACAATGTGTCCCCTCCACCTCTTGAGCAGGGACATTAAATAGGGCTTCTCTAACATTCCCCGGGCATGATAGCCCCAGACGATTAATAAAATAAAATAGTAAGCTTCTGCCTGGTGCATGAAATAACCTTTTGCATCAGAAGACAGTTAATGATCAATAAGTATTTTTCTGATATTTTTTACTTAATCCTTTCAACCCCAAAGACTGGTACAGATACCTAAGCAAACAGTGTAGATCCAGAGGAGATGGCTCATAATGAGCCATCTCATCAGGAACTACACTGCTTGCCATCTTGTTAATGATCATTGACTAACCTCCTATTTACAAAGAACAGAAGTGTCCAAATTCCAAGATGGAAGAGTCCATTTCAGAAACTCGGGGATGAAGGGTAAAAAAATTGTATTTTCTGGGAAAAGAGAGGAAACTATACAAATCAAAATGTTGTCTGCAGAAATTTTATCCAGCATGTAAAACATTAAATTTATGGTAGAGAAACTAGTTTCAGTCTAAATGCCATCTTACAGGTTTTTGTGGAAGTTATATCTCACTTCAATCTCTCAGACCCTATTCTTGACAGGGAACCTCTAGGGACGCAACCTATCATTATGCAACTCCACTGGGCCTACAGAACCAATTTATTACCAATCAGATACCAGATAAAATCATCTTTCATAGCCACCTTGAGAAAATCTATCATTCTGATGCATACTCTCAAGTCAAAAGCATACAGATTTTTCTATTTCCAATTTTCTATTAGAATTAATAAGGAATGCTCTGTTTGTTTTGTATGTATAGAGGAGAACAAAAGATCAGAACTGGGAAATTAATAATTGTGTTGTTGGCATTTTGTCTCACTTTTTATGTACTTATTATTACAGCTTTTTTAATGTCACGACCAATCTCTCACACCCAGTCCCACCTCCATCCCTGAAAAAAAGAAGGAATTTCACTCATCCTTTACTGCAAAGCCCAGTTGGTTAAGAAAGAACAATAACCTGGTGCATTTTCTGCCTGAACAAGCCGGATCCATTTCATATAATATAATAATGCAACATTTTTTTTTTCAACCAGATTCTTATAAAAGAAATACTTTTTGGCAACTCCTCTCTATCTTTATTGAATAATTAGATCAAACAGGAATAATAAAGGCCCTATATTAAACATTTCCAACCAAGAGAGAAAGGACCTTATCACAGGTCTAGATAAGAGTGGGTATCAGGTTAATATTTTTCTTATTTCTCCACAAAAACTTATATTGTGGGTACTCATTAGAAGTGCCTCGGCAAGGCACTTCTAATGAGTACCCACAATATATGTTTTCATGGAGAAATAAGAAAAATATCAATACTTTTAGATTGAAAAAAGTGCCTTAACTAGAGAAAGGACCTTATGCCATAAATCCAGTCCATCTGTACAGCTGTTCTCAGTCTGGTCAGGGTCTTTGCTATTCATCTAAAGAAGCAGTAGATACAAGAGAATGTACTGACAAACAGTGAAAGATCTGATCAGTAAGTGCACAGACTGATTAAACTGGGATTATCCAAGGTTTTCCTTTGATGCTGGTTTCAAAATAGTAACTGGTTGAAGGCCAAAAAAAAAAATAGTTGTGTTTCTGGTTCCATGCCAGAAATATACAGGGAGTCAGCTGGGTTCCAGCATTTTTTTCACTTCATTCTCATGCTGTTTTGGAAGCCCAATTCTGGCTTACAGTCTCCGTATATACTTCTGTCTGGAGTTCATGATGCTCATACAGAAATTTTACTATTTCTAACTTTTTTTTGTTGACTTAACCCTTGTCCTGCTGAATAAATTAAGCTTAATTTTCAGCCAATCAGATTATTTGATCTGGATTGTTGATATAAATTCACATACTTAATGGCAAACAGTGCAGATCCAGATCAGTTGGCTTCTTCAGAAGCCAACTGAACTGGATCTACACTGTTTGCAAAGGCAGGTTATATCTGGGTTCAGCAGGACATGGGTTAAGACTTGTAAAAGTTGAATGCAGAGCGCAACCTTTCACTACAGCCAGTAAGTTGATATCTTAGTTTTTGGAATCAACCAAAATGGCTGAACCAAATCAAAACAGACTTGCTGAACTGATCAAAAAGACCCCAGTGCAACAGATTATAGAGCCCAGAAACAAAACAATGTTCAGAGATGGCAGTCAAAAATCACAATCCGTCAAACATAAGGAAACACAACTATTTTTCATTGCCCTTATGGTTTATATGATATAAACAGCTGTTCTGTGTCAGTGCTAAACTGCTGATTAGCCCTTGTCTTTATTTTTATTAACAGGGTGATAACTTGGGCATATGGAATGGTGCATTAATTTCATAAGATATAAACATATCTTTATTATTATATTTTGGATAGGTCATATAACTGTTTCTCTGATTTGAAACAGTACCACACTATTAATGTTAGATAGAACAGAGGCCTTTATCAGTCAATTACTAAATGTCTGATTCAGATGCCTGTTAAAGGGACAAAACTTGCAACAATTATAACTTAAATAATTATTTGTAGAGAGAACATTTTTTTTAAATATATATATATACCAATATGTTATATAGAAATCAGTAATTTTTGTCGTTATATGTTTAGTTAGTAATGTTTAGTTAATTTTCACAGAGGGTTAACCCTTGTCATGCTGAATATATTAAGATGCCATGCCCACTTCTATTTTTCAGCCAATCAGATTACTTGATCCAGATTGTTCATATACTTAATGGCAAACAGTGCAGATCCTGATTCAGAAACCAACTGATCTGGATCTACACTGTTTGCAAAGGTAGGACATATCCGGGTTCCGCAGGACTAGGGTTAATTTTCACAGAAGGAAGTTGTATGAACCTGCTATACCATATTTATCCAAAATATTGCAGGGGCAGAATCAAAGGGGTGGGTGGGGTGGGGGTTAGTCAAACACCACTCCCCCAACCCCCACAACTCAAAATTTCTCTTTATACTTCTCTTCAGCAAGTCCATTTTACTACCTGTGAATGTATGTAAAATTGCTGGATGAGTGTCAATCAGTATAGACCCTGATCAGGTGCCGCATTCTGCAGCATCTGATCTGGGCCTACACTGTTTGCCCAGGTCTGTCTGTCCAAATAGTAGAGTTTTATTTGTTTGTTTGTGTTGAGGTTTTAAGGCCCAGTCAACCCACTGGAGTCATGTCAAAGGCGGTCAGTTTACCTAACCACATGTTTACTGGGCAGGCTGTCTTTAAGCAATTAACCAGTAATGTGCACCTACATTCACCAGAAACTGACAACTGCCCTTCTTGAATCAGCAGAAGGGAGAATCAATGACTGTAGAAAATATTTCATAATCAGTCTCCAAGAAAAAATTTGCTGACCTGGCGGGGGGGTGGAGAGGGTGGGGTCAAACCCGCAACCTCCTGTCATTGCCAGTGGGATGCATATCCAACTGATCCACCAAAGCTGGCATATATAGAGTAAGTACTATAATATGATTAAATCGAACCCCCTCAGAAATCCTCCTTGATCTACCCTCTACGTCTAATCAACTGCTAGGTGAGTGACAAAAAAACAAGCCTGAGCCATGTGAACTGTGATCAGAACTGTTGCATTATGTGGCATCCGATTAGGGTCTACACTGTTTGCCACTCATTCAGCAAGTACATCAATCAAAAGTTACCCCTTGTTATGCTGAATAAATTAAGATACCACACCCATTTCTGATTTTGAGCCAATCAGACTACTTGATCCAGATTGTTGATATAAATTCACATACTTAATGGCAAACAGTGCAGATCCAGATCAATTGGCTTTTTCTACACTGTTTGCAAAGGCAGGGTATATGCGGATTCAGCAGGACTAGGGTTAAAATGGACCTGTTCAAATGTCAGAAGGTAAGGAGTTAACCCTTGTCCTGCTGAACCCGGATATACCCTACCTTTGCAAACAGTGTAGATCCAGATCAGCTGGCAGTATATATTATTTTTCTTATTTCTGCTCAAAACATAGATAGCTGAGACATTTCTAACGAGTATCCACAATGTATGTTTTGAGCAGAAATATGAAAAATATCAGAGATTTTAATCTGAAAATTTTCAGTTTTTGGAGGTGAAATTTTCTATATATATTTGCATAGACGTGTTTTTGTAATGAATATCAATTCTCTTGAACATATGCACATTGCAGCCAATGCATTAATTTGAGCTTTCTCGTAAATCTTTCAGGTAAAATAAAGGATAAATGAAGGAATGGGGTGGACCAACCAAGATGCATTGATGAAGGTAAGTCCTTGATGAAGACTTTCCTTCAAACTTCGCAATATAATCCTATTACATTATCAAGGCTGTATATAACCAAATAAGAGAAATTGTGAATGATGAAAATTAGAAAATGTTTTTAATCTGGCCATAAACTAGTCCAAAAGGTCACATTAGTAATAGAAATCCTTGAGAAGAAAAGGTTCATTAACACAAAAATGTCCATTACAGACCATAACAATGTAATTTTTACTTTCACAAAAACACCCATATATGACCCCTACAGCTTTCTACCATTGTGTGAAAATGATCCAAAATATAAAATGATAGAGATGGCCCATGGGTTATATAACTCCCATAGAAATCTGAATATAAAGGGAAGACTGTCTATTTCACTTGAATGACCAACCCTATTTAAGCATAATAAAATTGGGGGTCTTAATTTTCATAACTAATAGTCCAGCTGAGCATGTGGACAATAGAGCAGTGATAGAGGGTAAATAGAGGGAATTTTACTATCCAGGTGTGAAACTGATTATCAAGATTTTATAGACAGGTAGATAAACCAAACTCCATTCACTGAATTCCCACAAGTGTTCAGCTGATGCCTTTATTGCTATTATTTTTGCAACATCACTTAATTCAGCAGAGTGAATTTACAGTAAATGCTCAAACATTCAAACTCTTTATTCCATACCATTTTGGCCTAAATTTGGCATTTATGCAGCTGTTTCTTAAAATACTTAGTGGGAAGGAAAACAGTGTAGATCCTTCAGGAGCAGTCTGATCTGGGTCTGCGCTGTTTGCATATGTAATTTTGTCAAATAATTTAGTGTTTGAAATTCTAGGACATTTACTGTAACTGTAAAGGAAGTCAAGGATGACTCTACTCCCACCTTTGCCTATATGAGAAAGGCTTTTTGTCCATGTGAGAAAGTTCTACCTCAAATGACCACCATGATGGTCCTATGAACAATCCACTTAAAGGTGGAAGAAAAGGAATCCATCATGTCAGCCAGTTCATGCAGGATAGGGAAATCTCACCCTCAGGGTAGGAATTTCAAGCATGATGAATTCTTATATTCTGCATTGTAAGCACTTAAAGTGCCAATCACAACTGCAGTAGATGACATTTTGTTGTACTTTTTCAAAGAAAAGTTTTGACATTTCATGTGAATTGCCAAGCAGAAAATCTATATGAAATTTGTCAAAATATAAGTGACGGTGCCAGCAAAATCTGTCTGTTTGTTCAAGGTATGCTGAAAGCAAAATTTTTATTTTTAATCCACCATCTGACCTTGTGTAAAGGTCATCAAACCTTATTAAACTCTTTGGTCTGTACCAATAATGGATCCAAACAGCTATGATAAGACTCTACAAATTGGTTCAAAAAAACAGAGTGCAGACTTATTTAACTCTTCTGTCTGTCCAGAAGACATACCCATGCAAGTTTGGTAACAACCTATGAACTATAGGAGGTAGAGGGCAAAGAAGGTATTTTTGACAATCCTATCTTGAAGATAGATAGAAACCACCTACTGCCTCAATGACTACAGTTTAGACAAGAAGCAATAACATGGACATTAATGCTGATGCAGATGTAGGCTTCAGGATTTGCCCTCCCCCAAAATACCCAACCCCAGTCATTTTTGATGATTCTACTACTTCTTACAAAGAACATGCAAAATTATGCCTTCAGTATACTGTAGTCTTTTATTTTGCCACATGCCTCAGATTATTAAGTTTCAGTATTATGCCAGCAATAACCAGACATCTGTAGAAGATACCTGAGGAATTTTATAAAAAAGACATAATATGGCAATAAAAGTATCCTTTCTAGACCCTCTGTGGTCAAACCCACTTATTATAAAATAGCTCAGATCAAAAAAAAAATTGGCCTCTGAATTTATGTTGAGTGACATTTTTCAAGATCATTATTCAAGATAACGTGCCAAATTTGTCCATCCTAGGGTTTAAACTTCCATGCATCAAGGTTTTAATGACCACAAAATAATAACTATCCAGAGAAAATCGTTTAAGTTGAATCGGTTACTCAATCGCCCTCCAGCGAATTTAGATGAAACTGCACACAAGTGAAAGGACTTAATTTCATCTTTTTAAATTAATGGGTTTAGAAATATATCCGAAAAAGTGTTCATAATGACCTTATATGTCAGGTCTGACAAGGTGACAATGCTGTCTTAAGATGTCCAGTGTCCATTTCACAATTTGAGGGTACACAATTTTTATTTGATTAGAGTCCTTGAGGCTACAGGAGTAGACATCATTTCAAGAGCAAACAATAATCTAAAGTGTCCTGGTAACCTGGCTATGGAGGCAATCCTCAGTCAGCAAACAGCATCCTTTTATCTTGATCTAATACTTTATAAACACTGCTTCGTGAGGTTTTCTGTACAGCCTGGTTGGCAGCCGGCAACTTGTGAAAAGACTACCTATATTTCTAAAATTTTAAATGCTTTATTCTGTACTTTTGTGCCTCAATTTTGAATTTCGTGCATTTTTTTCACAAATTACTGGGTGTAATAGCAAACAGTGTGGACCCTGATCAGACTGCTCTTTGAGGAGCAGTCTGATCCAGGTCCACACTGTTTGCATAGACTATTTTGTCAGAAAAGTTGGTGTATAAAATTTTAGGACAATTACCATTGTATAGAATGTTCACTCAGTGACAGCAAAATGGGGCTTAAAATTTAAATCTGTTAATAAAGTTGCGAAGTGAAAATAGTATAAATTCAAATTGCTGAAACTGTAACTTGTTATACATAGAATCAACTACTTTTCCAATTCTACAATTTCTGACTTGAAAGAAAGTTAAGAGCAAAACAAGATGTATACTTTAAAGAGAGGTGGGTGTACAGTAGTTTATAACTGAAGTCCACAAATCAAGGATTTATTTGTAAATCAAGACTGTTCTTGAATTTTGTGAGGGCAAGTCAGATGAGTGTTCATAAAATGCTGAAATGCTTTATGTATATCATTTTGCAGGAAAAAAAAACTCTTTATTGTTTTTACAATACATATAGTGAACAATTCTGGTGAGAAAATTGTAGAAATATTTAGCTGCAACAGGTTGTTTTTTGAAAGATAATCTGTTTCAAAACCGTATATAGGAACACCCTGGGGAAACAAAAGGCCAAGTATTTTGTCTCTGAAATACCCAGTCTGTCTACAGGTTGCAGTTTTCATGTCAGTATTTCTTCTTTTGGGTTGAAGAAGTTGCTTTTCTGGAGAAATGAATTGGCCAATAAGAAACATTTTATACCACCTCTTTGATTTCAGTTCTTATCAAATTTGTGAAAAATTATTATCTAAATTTCTATTAGAGTTTTCTGGTTCAGTTAACAAATCTTCTATATCCAGTTTCAACAATTCAATACCAGTGATAAATCATGCCATCCCTCTCATCTTATCAATTTATTTGCTTGAAAATTTGATCAAATTTGTCTCTCTTCCTTCCATCTGACACCTAGACTCTTTAAACACAGCCAGTGAGCTTTGATCACCATTGAACCATGAAGGGAGAAAATGCCACAATCAAATTTTGATGTGTCTCAACATTCTGTTGTTAGGTAACCCACTGATACCAGTAATTCCAGTGATATAATGGGATGATGCAGAATTCAGAGGCCACATATTTTCACCCAGTATCAACTTCTACTCAAGAGGGTATAGTACACCTATTGACAAAAGCAGATGAATTTTAATGCCATGGTAAAAATTTCAGCATATGACATTTTGAAATGACTTTCTTACTTTCTACAGAAAATATGATTTCTTTAGCTCTCATTGTCAGTTTCTGAGGAATTTGCCATGATTCAATTTTACTGACATGTTTTTCTGTATGTTTTGCTGAAAGAGTTAGGGAGCCTCTATGAGACTTGAATATTTCTTTTTTGTATTTTTTACAACATCTGGGAATATTTGGTAGCAGTAAAATCTATTTAGCATATTCGATCGAATTACTGCACACACTCTTATAAGCGCACAGTCTAGCAATTTGGTAGCCTTCAGCTGGTGTTAGTGCCATGTGGTGGCTGTAGAACGTCTCCCTGTACTTCATAATAGTGCAGAATATATCTTCATATCCTTTGGAATCATTGGGCCCATTGTGGTATCTTTGAAATGGAGTTCTGCTCATGTATACGCTAGAGGGCGTAAGCAGTGTTGCAAACTTCATTACTGCTTATGAAGAGTCCCAATAAAACCGAGACTCCCATTTTCTAATCTGTAGTGTGTTCTTTGTTTCCAAAAGCACCTTTTTTATTTTTATTCAGATTGCAGTCCGTGTAATATTATCTGCTTCTTTATAATACCGTATGTTGTGGGTACTCATCTGAATTGCCTCAACAAGTTGAGGCAATTCAAATGAGTACCCACAACATACTTTTTTATGAACTTGTCCAGGTAATTCAATGAGTACCCACAATATATGCTTTTATAAAGAAAATCAGAACACATATCATATAAGCATCATTAAATATGCCCCGCAGAAAGTCCTCTGCTCATATTCTTTTAAAGTATGCCCTTAACAGGAAGATATTTTACTACATTTTTTTCCAGTAATTTTGAAAAACTTAAGCACCCAGTGTGGTAATTAGGGTGAATACTGCAATCTTCCCCACCCCCACTGTAGTTTTGACTACTGACCATTCTAAGGCATTGTTTCTTATGTTTTTCATTCTCTGTGGTGATTTGGGGTTGCTTGCTGTGGGGCTTTTTTCATGTTGGTCCGTCCAGTCTGATATCTTGTTGTCCTGTCTAACAATGTGATTACCTTGTTGGGGAAGAGAGAGCTTTTAGTATCTTGTTCTCTGAGTGCTGCAGGGATTTCCTTGACTGGCATTTTGGCAGTTTTTACCCCCAAAACCTACCTTGTTCTGGACTCTCAAAAGTTAGAGGCAAGTCCTTAGTGATGCATATATAATCAATCCAAAATTTAATTTTATTTATCTACAGCTTCGTATTTTAATCTATTTGTGATCTAGAGGGCAAGAATTATCAATATATCTGGGCAATAGTTAATCCTTAAAGCACTATATTAAAGCAAATTGTAGCAGATGATGTTCTGAAAATTGATTTTATTTTTCAGGGAAAATAAGACTTGACATTTCATGTGAATTGTCTGCCTAGCAGACATTTCACATGAAATGTCGAGTCTTATATTTTCTGAAAAATAAAAACAAGGACTTCAATGTGTCATCTGCTGTAGTTGTTACAAGCACTTTAAGGTTTAACTGCTTTAAATCTTATTAAAGGACCCCTTAATTCCAGGAAAGGAAATCTATGGGACCCTCAGTTTAAAATCCTGGTGCTGTCTGTTATGGTTTGTTTATTCCTCTTGGTCATCATGTAAGCTGTGTCACTGGTAAGCTATGCTCTGTGATTGTGGCTCTGTCTTAACATCTTCTTTATTAATTACCTCCCTTCTGAAAAAGGGTTTACACTAAAAGGGAAGAATCAAATTCTTTGCTTTAAGAGTTGACCCCTTTTCACAAGTGAATGATGTACAAGAAAAGTTAATGGGAAGTCAAAAAGATGTCTAACTTTTAAAAAATGACAGAAATTTTTACCACTTGTATAATGTCCCAAAATCTTTGTAATATATTATTTTTACAAACTAAACATGTTTCAGAATATACATCATTCTGAGAATACACCAAACAAATTTCAGTCAGTCATTGTATCAAAAGCAGAAGCATTATGAAATTTTGGAAAAAATAATATGAAATGGTGTTGGTTTCTGATTGATAAGCGATTTCAGGTATTCCCATCACTTGCTAGGAGAATTAGATAAGAATGCCAAAAGGGCAAAGAATGGGTTAGGCTAAACTCTCTCTCCCTCTTAAATCCTTCACCAGGGCAAAATATTTGGCTGACAGTTTTTATAAGTTGCAGCAATATAGCACAACTGTGCCCAGCAAAGACTCATACTGTGTGTCCATGCAGACTAAGTGTCTCTGCGGCATGACCAGTTTTTGCGGGTGAGACCCTGGAGCCTTGATAATCAGGGCCTAGTTGTTCAAAGCATCGTTAGCTTAACAAACTTGTTAGTTGTCAAAATGTTAACTTTGCTAGTAAGTAAAATATCTAATTCACAGGTATTTTTGCTGAAAAAATATGAGTAGCTTTTGCAAATTCTACTCACATTTTTTTTAGCAAAAATATTAGCATATCATTATGCCATATTTAATGTTTAAAGTTTTAACAATAAGTTAACTAATGACATCAGTTTTGAACAACTGGGCCCTTTAATTGTCTATGGCATATAAAAGGCTGAAGGCAAATTTTATTTTTATTTAAATCTTTATCTAAAAACAGACTCTGTGTAGACAGATAAATATGTTCTACATGTGTGTGTGTGTGTGTGTGTGTGTGTGTGTGTGTGTGTGTGTGCACGCTTGTATGTATGTATTTTTTTTTTAACTTTTTTTTACTTCTTAACCCCCTGTTATGCTGAATAAATTAAGATGCCATGCCCACTTCTAAATTCCAGCCAATCTGGTAACATGATCCAGATTGTTGACATAAATTTATGTACTGAATGGCAAACAGTGCAGATCCATTCAGTTGGCTTCTACACTATTTGCAAAAGCAGGGTCTATCCGGGTTCAGCTGGACAAGGGTTAAATTGGAGCTCAAAATGTTTCTAAGACAACCGACAACTGGTTACCACTCTTTATGTAAAAAACAAAGCGTGGAATCCAATTAATTATTTCAGTGATTCAGACTATTTCGCACAGAGTTTCTCAGTGCTAATTTGATAAATTTTCTTCATTATAATCACATGTTTTAGGATACTGTTTGTCTAAATTAGCAATCAGGGTACTATTTTCACTTTTAAAAAAGATCATAATGAAGACATTTGTGTGAAAACTCCACTGAAACCCTAATAACTTCAGTCAGGACATTATTTCTGAGCTGTCAAATATAAAATCAAATTTCCCCAGCTAACATCCAGTCTAACTGAATACTAATTACAAAACGCTGAAATTAGTTCTTTAACTTTGTTAGTGACAAATAAATATTGATAAAACCAGCAGAAAGTTACTTTAAAATGCATGATGATTGTAAAAATTTAGAGCTGTAATTATTCCAAATGACAGTAAAAATTTACTGATGTAATTACTCAAAATTACAATGGAAATCTTGAAAAGAACTGAATTTTCTCCTGGTTAATGTCAAGCCAAAGATATTAATTTGAAGAAGCGATCAACATTGGCTGAAAAATATTGGGTTTAGAATGAAAATGGAAAACTTGAGTCCGCTCCAAAAAAAATTATATACGTAACTTAATATTTTGTATATTTTATTAATGGACAAGAAAAAATCTTGTCTCTATGTATCTATGGGCCATTGTGGAATGAATTTTCATGCAGAGTAGGCCAAGTGGCATATACCCCTTGGTAGGCATATACCAAAAAATACAACTGAGTATACACTCAAACAGAAAGCCAAAAAGGGGAAGGGATTACCGTAATACACTTTCACAGTGCACAGGAGTTAACTGTGTTAAAGTTGTTTTGCCTCCTGTCTGAAAAAAGGTCTACTCTATAAAAAGAAAGGATTTACCCAATTAATTACGAAAACAAGCCTATTCAAATATACTTAAAATTTTAACCAAAAAAAAAAAAAAAAAATAAATGAAAATTTTCAGATAAAAAATTCTGACATTTTTCATATTTCTGCTCAAAACACAAATTGTGGGTACTTGTTAGAACCACCTTGATAAGGCAGTTCTAATGAGTACCCACAATCTATGTTTTAAGCAGAAATTAGAAAAATAATGTATACTCCTGTAAACCCCAGTTTTACTATATAAAAGTGGGATTTAAGGGGGTCAAAATTATATATATAGGTATGTTTTCGTGATGGTTCCTTACAAAAATGCCTTTTCTGCATTTGCTTATAGAGAATACAATAAATTCTACCTATGTAAGGCACCTGGCAATTCAAAGGCTTTTCTTTAACCCACAAAGTACCAATCAGGACCGCAGCAGACGACATTATGAATTTTTTTTTTAACTTTTCAAAAAAGTAAGTCTTGACATTTCATAAAAAAAAGAATGTCACCTGCTACAAATTTTGCTTGGAGCTTTAAAGGTTAATATGTTAAGGAAATAGGGAGTACATTTTGCAGGAAGAATTCTCATAATGCAGCTTGTAGTTAGTTTTGGAAGAAATATTTCATATTTACAAAACCATAAAAATAGTTTACGACCTGCAAGAGTTAAAGAGCAAATGAACTACAAATGACATAATTAGTAATATGTAAGGGTACAGTTGAGTGCAAAAGGAAGAAACTACAAAACAGTAGTTAATCTGGCTCAGAAAAGTTGACACCAACTGTTTTCATTGCTCTCAAGGGTAATTCTTTTTAGAATCTGTTCAGCTAAGATGCTTTTTAAATCAAAATTATTATTATTATTATTAATAGTAGTATTAGTATAGTAGTATTTTCCTCCATAAATAAAAACTGTGTATACTTATTCAAATCTAAAGTGTTCAAGGAAAAATCAGAAAATAGGCATCTCCATAAAAGGACCCTTTCAACTGAATGTCTGTGCAAATTAAGATGATTTATTTCTGACACAGATAGTTTTATGAAATCAAATAAAGGTTTAAAAACCTCAAGTACTGAACCAAAGCATTAAATACATGTATTTATTTTCTAAAATTATATTTGATCATAATAATGTTTAGTATAAGCTGGGTAAAAAAATCAGCAGACAACATTTTGAAACATTTTTATTATTTTTCCCAGAAAAATAGACTTTGAGATTTCATGCAAATTGTATCCTGGGGAGACAATTTGCATAAAATGTCAAAACCTACTTTCTAGGAAATTAAGAAAAATATTTCAAAATGTCATCTGCTGAAATTTTTACTAGCATGCTAAGCATTACAATTCTCAAAATTACTAATATTCAGAAAGCAGCTAATTTGGATATATTTCAGCCAGCAACTGTAACAATATATTTATGAAGTGTAGTTAATGAGACATATTTTGACAAATATGACAGACATTTTATGTGACATGTCAATCATTCATCCTTTATGACTGAGACTTTACAAGATTTTTGTTTGTTTCATTCTCTTTATTACATATGTAATTTATAATTAGATTAGGTGTTTCTTTCTCACTGATGTCATCATTTTACCCCCAAGAAATGAGGCGTTTTTCCCCAACATCAAAATTAAAATAGAAACGTATTTATCATGAATATTTACTAGCTGCTCTCATCAGAGTCTGCTTTCATTAAATATACACTTTGCCTCTTAATAACTAATTACATACCATATAATATTTTGTGATGACACACCATAACTAGACCTTATAATAATTATTTTATATGATTAGTGCCAGGAGAAAAGGTATGTTTGTGCACTGCAAAATGTGCTGACTCTGATTAGCCTGGACATCAACACAGTCTCATCTGGGTTTGGGCCCTCTCTTGATTCATTATACAGTGCCCAACATTATGAAAATACGCCTATTCAAATATATTGAAAATTTTACAACCAAAAAGGAAAATTTCAGATAAAAATGTCAATATTTTTCATATTTTTGCTCAAAACATAGATTGCGGGTACTCGTTAGAACTGCCTCAGTGAGGCAGCTCTAACGAGTACCCACAATCTATGTTGTTTTTTTTATCAAAATAAGAAAAATAATGTATACCCCTGTAAACCCAGTTTTACTATATAAAAGTGGGGGTTACAGGGATCAAAATTATATAGGCATGTTTTTGTGATGAATGTTTTAGGATTTCTGAATTACACCCCCATCTGCAACAATGGATATGTCCAAAATAAAAGATAGAAAAGTCTACTACAGAAACTCAGGGCTGAATGAAACTGTAACTGTACTTGCACAGATAACTATAGGTAACAATTCCAAATATTGAACTCCTGTAATGAATGTGACAATGTTTTAACAGTAATACCAGATGACAAAATGTATTAAAACTAAATAACCACCATCAAGGGAAATGAACAGTAAATCGTAAAAGTAATATTTCAATGTCCAAACTTACCCAAAGTCTCAAGCAATTCATACAGAAAGGAAGAACCAGAATAAATTATTTAAATATGGAAATTCAATTAGCCAACAAAACATAAGCCTTAATAAACCCAACTAATTCAATTTTGGAATATCTGTCTTATTTTGGCCCTTCTTTATTCATGGCAAATTTACTAGTAGTCTTTCCACTGAAGAAATTTAGGGATGATTTTTATGGTCTCAATAAAAAGTATCATTCAATATGTTAGC
Organism: Anodontia alba; assembly: GCA_964016985.1. Lineage (NCBI taxonomy): Eukaryota > Metazoa > Mollusca > Bivalvia > Lucinida > Lucinidae > Anodontia > Anodontia alba. Next base: position 62,568,971 of record OZ024827.1, on the reverse strand, counting down.
AAGTCTATATAATGTGTTGCCCCCATTTTTCTCTATAATATATAGTGAAAATGGATATGAAGGGTTGTCCATTTTGGGGTGGATTTTCAGAATTTTGCTGTTTTTAAACCAGCTTTTCAATTTGTTTATTAACTATTTGATCCTTTTTTACTGCACAAATCAGTCTTAGTGATGACAGAATCAAAATCTCCTCAATTCCCATATTATATGGTGAAAATGTCATGGCTTACACAACACTAGATAAGAGAATATCAAGATAAAATATTTTTCTTATTTCTCCTCCACAAAAACATAATTGCAAAACGGGTACTCATTAGAAGCATCTTGCACTAAAACGTGTTGTGGGTATCATCATCACCATCATCAGATTTTTTATTAATGTGCAGGTACAGCAGCCACATCCACATCAGTGGGCCCCCTTCCAGGTAACAAAGCTGGCTTGCTGCATGCATGGCAGATCTCACGCCAGATCTCCAGGTACGTCTATCATGAGGGTCGATAGCCAAGAGCTTCGACTCACTGCAATCCCTCTCTGTCAGCATTACTTCCATGTCATCTTGGGCCTCCCAGGCCCACGCTTTCCATCAACCTGTATGTCACAGGCTGTCGACTGCATCATTCAGAGCATTCCACATGTCCATACCAGGGGAGCCTTCTCTCCTTCAGAATGAGGTCCAGATCTTCAATGCCAAGCTGCCCAAGTAGCTCATTGGATCTGGTGGTGACAATGTCTTGCAGCTTGACATTGCAGATCTGTCTGATCATTGCCCTGTCATTTCACTGTAGACGTTGGAGGTTTGGCTTAAAATGCCACTCTGAGGCACTTCTAATTTAAGTACCCACATCATACATTTTTTTGGAGTACCAACAAAAATAGCAATGTTTAATCAAAGAACTGAGAGCACTGGTGGGTCAACTATCTCTGCGAGTTTAGGCTGAGAAAATGGTCCTGAATGGGGACTTACAATCATTTAACACTTAACTTCCTGTAATTTAAGCAAACAATGCAGACCTTGATCAGATGCTGCATTCTGCGGCATCTGATCTGGGTCTGCACTGTTTGCCAATGTCCCAAATGTCCTGTCCAGGTTTTACAGACAGCCCGTTATCAACAGAACTAAGACAGACATCACAGCGACAAGAATAGCATGGTTATAAATATCTGTCACCTGGATTTGAACAAACACGGGATTTGATTTCACTGGCCAATGATAATCACATGGACAACTACCTTAAGGAAATTTTGGCATTTGTATACTATGGCACGATTCTAAATAATCGACCCAAAAATTTGGCTTAACCAGAACCATGACTAAGAAATGTACATTTCACATAGGTGTGTTAACATATTGGAAATGCATTGGCTGTATTAACTGCCTCTAGTGATTTCAGTATCATAGTATATGTCACTCATAAATCTAGATTCTATTAATTAATTCTACCAATCATACTTAAAATCAACTTTTAATTTTAATTAAGTAGTAAAACCACCAACATGACAAGTGTTATCATTTCTCTAGATAAGATCATTTAAGGACATTTTTTTTTAATATTTTTTATTTTTGCTTATTAGAAATGCCTGAGACACTGCCCAAAGTTGTTCTAATGCATATTTTGGTGCAGAAATTAATATATCTTGTGAATAGTGTCGACACTGCAGCTAACTATTGGTACGGTATATGTCCTAAAAAATTGAGCACTTTAACCCATATGTTTTCAGTCTAAATTTTGCTTTTAATGCAGTTGTTTCTTAAAATAAACTTACTGGAAAACATTGGCAAACAATGTAGACCCTGATAGGAGCAGTCTGAGCTGGGACTGCACTGTTTGCATGTGCCATTTTGTCAGACACTTTAGTGTGCAAAATTTTAGGACAGTAAAACATGTAACAGGCAACCTTGCATCAGACAACATTTCTCTGGTATGTTTTTATTTCCAAATTTTTTTTTTATCTATTTATTTTTATGCTTAGTAGAATACAGTGTATTATATCTAAATACAGGGTATTGTATCATGTAATGTAACATATCATATTTGCCCTAATTAATGCACTGTGCACTTAGGCTTTTTAAAATTACTAAAAAAAACTGGAAGTAAAATATCCTCCTAATAAGGGCACACTTTAAAGAAAGATCAACAGAGGACTTCATGAGAACATAATTATGATGTTTATGCAATATTTTTTTCTGATTTGTTTTATAAAAGCATATGTTGTATGCCCTATTTTTTTCTGATTTGCTTTATAAATGTTGTGGCTACCCATCTGAATTGTCTCAACAATATATAGTAAAAATGGATATGAAGGGGTCTCCATTTCTGGGTAGAATTTCAGAATATATTATCTAGAATATGTTTTTATAAAGAAGTAGATAAAAGTACACAAGCTGTAATCTGAAGACTAAGAAATAGCTTGACCATGCTCTTATAGGGGTATGTGTAGTAATCAGTTTTAATATGGTATATTGTTTTGTTGCCATGATGGCAGAATGCATCTGAAACTATAAACTAACACCCCAAGGGAAGTAAGAGAAGAAATTAAAGGGAGATAATCACCTGTATGAGATCGTATGTGTATCTGCAGAGCGCTGTCACTGCCAAAGACTTTATGGCAGAGCCGACACTTGTGTTTGAAGAATGGATCATCACCCACAAACTGTTCATCTTGTACTGTTAAACAGAAAAAATAAAAAAAATAGCATTATTATGGCAACTGGATACACATGGTAGTTTTTCCTCCTTTTTTTACAAGGGAGACAAATTTTGTGACTTCCTGTTTGCTTTCCTGCACACCATGTCCCTTCTGATAAGGGGTCTATTCTAAAAGGAAAGAATTTGCTCCCATGGAAGCAAATTCTTTCCTTTTAGAATAGACCCCTTTTCAGAAGGGAGGGAAAATGATTTTGACAGATGTTGCCTCCCTTGAAAGTGCATTCATTCCCCTTAAACTGGGATTGTGAAAATGATTAGCTGGTTCAAGCAAGTCAAACCCGGTATGACTTACAAAACAGTATAGACAAACACTGACCAGTGCACACTTAGGCAGTGAAAACAGATCTATTTGGCTATATATTGATTATACCTTAATTATTTGGACAGGTATGTCTAAGTAAACTGTAGAACCATATTAAACAGAGTCTACATTATTTGCCATTTAACCAGACTTTTTAAACACATCACTAAATGATAAAGTGATCTTGCTTAAAGTTTAGGATAAGTATGGCAGGGAGTTATGGGGTCCCAGTAATTAGAATGATTAATGAAAATAACTATTTTCTAAAACTTGTCTTATCTGGCATCATGGTATTTTGTAAAGCCAGATAGTTTATCACTTTTTGTTTTCATATTCACCAACTGAGACAACTTATTGCCCTTGGAAACATTTAAAAGAACATACCGTAAACAAATGAAAATCAGAGTCTTGGTTTTATTGAGACTCTTCATATGACAGTAATATTGTTTGCAGGGCTGCACTCTTCTAAGCGGAACTCTTTTTTCAAAGATACCAGAATGGGTTCAACTGCACTATGATGAAATATGATGAAGTATGGGGAGCTTAAAGCAAGTTCTTTTAGAACAAAACAGTCTATATTATTTTCTTTATATACCATGACACCCTCATTTTCTGAATATGACACGCTGGTCTTCTTGGGTAGAAATCAGTACTAGGCAATGTGGAAAGTGTCTTGCTCAAGGACATAACACTTGGTGCTGGCTGGGGTCGAACCTGTGAACTGGCTGACTCACGATCTTGAATCCGACACTTTACCACTGCACCACAGCGGTCCATTAGATTCAACTCACAGAGGAGCAAATCTGGCATAAATTAACTATTATTCATATGATATGGGTGGGGTATCATCACAAAGCAAGATAAAATATACTGCAAAAATAATTGGAATAAATGGATGTCATATGTTGTCTGTTATTGAAATATGACATCTGTTTGGGCCTACTTTATTTATCTAGTTCTGTCTGTTTATTTCTTTGTATCAAATTAATTGCCAGCCACATATCCCTCTTATTATTTAGTAACAGGCTAAAACAGAAAGTCTTATACCATTGGGTGTAATATGGGAATCAACAAAATAATTGTAGCAACTCAACCAATCAAATCATCCAAATTTTCAGTTAAATTTTACTGGAAATTGATTTTTCTTTTTCTTTTGCACCTGTAAAATATACCTCTACATATGTTAACCCTTAAAATGCAAATCACAACTGCAGCAGATGACATTTAATGCTTGACATTTCATGTGAATTGTCTGTCTAGCAGACAGTTCACATGAAATGCCAAGCCTTGTTTTTTTCTGTAAATAATTTTGAAAATTTAGACTGTTGCCTGCTACAACTTCAGGGTTAAAGTTCAACCACTACCAAGAATGAGCAGAAAAGCTGAAGAATTTGACTGGTTTAAGCTGCAGCAATTATTTTCTTCATTCCCATGTTGCTCCCAGTGTATATGAAACTGAGGATTTATGGACTGGGTACAAACTTCTTAATGGACTGGATGAAAAAAAGTGGTCAAATATGAAGAACTGTTATGCAGTAGGAAAAAAAAATATGATGCATTGAAAACATATGAATGGCATCATAAGACAAGGTGTCTTCACCACATATGTGAACAATAAGAATTCATGATAAGCCTGTGATGTTTAATGAGAGTGTTTGCCGACAGTCCTCTCTGGATGAGATTCAGCGGAAAACAAACCAACAATAGGTTACATCTCAGAAAATAAGGTCTGATAGCTATATTGCAGTTTCAAATGGAGACACCAAAGAAGACATTTAAGTGCCAATAAATGTCCAAGTATTTTCTGGAAAAAATATCTCAAAATGTCATCTCAGTCTGTCCAAAACTTCATTTATTCATTTTTTTTACTTCAACTGAACATATTAGGAAAATTGACAGCTTCTAGAATACAAAAAAAAAAAAAAAAAATGTCTAGCATATTTTTATCAGAAATCTTGGTAAAAATTGCAAGCGTTTGCCTTTAAGGTGAATATATACATTTTCAGGGGAGGTAACTGTCAACCTTGATTTACCTCCCTTCCAAAGAAAGGTCTACTCTAAAAGGAAAGAATTTGCTTCCAAGGGGAGCAAATTCTTTCCTTTTAAAGCAGACCCTTTTTCAGACAGGACTTGGTGCACAAGTGAGCAAACAGTAAGTCACAAGAGTTGTCTCCCTTGTAAAATATGGTGGAAAATCTGACAAGTGTATCCCAACTCCTTAAGAATAATACAACTGCTCATCATTTATTATTCTTACTCGCTTCTTCCATTATAGAAATATTTATAGAAATATCTCAAGATAGGGCATATGAATCATTTGATATATATCTCGAGAACTTTTTATGCAGACAGAAAAATAATTTCCTGTCTTTCTTCTTTATTTTCCCCAACATATGTTATAAACAATGACTTAACGTTTAATAGCACTGGGTGAAAAATTCAGCAGACAACATTTTGAAATATTTTCCTGATTTTTTTTCCAGAAAATAGGCTTTGTCATTTCATGCAAATTGTCTCCTTTTCATGAAATGTCAAAGCCTATTTTCTGGGAAAAATAAGAAAAATATTATAAATTTGTTGTTTGCTGAAAATGCCCAGAGTCTCAATGGTAAAGGTTAAACTAGATGATGTTAATATTGTTGTATTTAGCTTAACCCTTAAAGCGCCAAGCAAAATTTGTAGCAGACAACAATTATTTTTATTTTTTTAATTTTTCAAAGAAAACAAGTCTTGATATTTCATGTGAATCGTCTGCCAAGCAGACGATTCACATGAAATATCAAGACTTGTTTTCTTTGAAAAATTAAAAAAAAAAATTCAAAATGTCACCTGCTGCAGTTGTGATAGGCACTTTAAGGGTTAATCTGTTTATCTCCTATGTAGTGTTGCAGACTGCTTGTAATAATTCTTCACCACACAAGTGAACAACAGCCAGGTTACTTCAGGTGAAAAAAATATGGCACATCAATTCTTACAAGGATATTTTGTGCAGACTCTACTTTTTAAGGACTGTACATGTCTTATGCTTTGTGTAATGAGACAAAAACAAAAACAACAACAACAAAAAAAAAAAAGCTTCAGACAGTAAACAATATTGGAGGATACAAGTTTTGCTAAAACTGGTTATTTTCCTTCCCAGTATTGGTAAAGATTTTCTCAGTCTGAATTTTTATGTAAAGTACGGGCCTTCACAATCTCAATAGGCCTCACCGACAGCTTTCTGCATGGAGCTGCTAATTCCAGGCCTCAACCATTTTAACCTTAAGTGTCAATCACAATAGCAGCAGAAGACATTTTGAAATATTTTCAACATTTTTCAGAGTAAATAAAGCTTTACATTTCATGTGAAATGTCTGTCATATGAAATTTCAAGTCTTATTTTCTCTGAAGAATGATAAAAAGAATTAGACTGTCATCTGATACAATTTTGCTTTAAGGGTTAAAAAGCTGCAATCCAGACTTGTTAACCGAGACTGAATCCGACACAATAAATCATAGAGAGAGTTCAGAATTCATTTTTCACACAAAAATAGTATATTAAGCAGCATTCTTAGCAAATCATTAGATATAATAAACTTCCCAAATCCAAGGAGGAAAAACCTTCAATTAAGCAACTTGTATTGGTATTCTGAAATATAAAATCTGGCATTTTGCTGATGATAAGGGCGCAATTACTGAAAATCTGTCATCTTCAACAACCTTACTCATCAGAATAGAAGGAACCTTGAATATAACTCAATCAGATGGAGAAATATTATGTCTGAAGGCTGGGATGATTATAAAACATTTCCGAGGGTTAATCTATACATGGCCAGTTGATTAACCTTCCCGTTAACCCTTCAACTTTTCATCACATTTGAATTAGCCCTTCCCTAACCTATTTACTTTGAGTGGACTCTTCTACCACAACTATTTGGACTGGTCTATCTACAATAACAGGGTGTCTGGTTAGTTTTTATTACTATCATGTTTTACAGAAGTTCCTGTTTTTTATGTAAACAGTGTAGACCATGATCAGACACCATATTCTGCGGTGTCTGAATTGGGTCTGCACTATTTGCCAATTACCCTGTTGGGGGTTTCCCACCTAAAATGGACTAAAAGGTGTTTGTTATTTATTTATTTAGTTAGTCTTCTCTATGCTACTTATTTCAGTATTCTTGCAGAAATCAATAGCTACAGTTCTTTTTTTCTGCAAGTTTATGAACCTGCATTGAGAACTAATGAAGAGCTGTGCAAGAACTTATTTTATGGTAAATCTCCTAACATTTTGTATACCAAAGTTTCTGAGGAAATGACATATGCAAACAATGCACTCAGATCAGACTGCTCCTCAATCAGGATCTACACTGTTTGCCATTCCGCTTAAAGCAATTTAAGAAACATCTCTATTTACTGAAATAGAAAAATTTAACCCCTAGTAGTCGGGATACCCGTAAAAGGGTACTTGGCAAACAGTGCGGACCCAGATAAGACACTGCAGAATGTGGCGTCTGATCAGGGTCTCCACTGTTTGCAAATAGTTTAGCCAATTTTCTCTAAGAATATGTAAATTTCATAGCCAGGTGTACCTAAAATTGAAATTGGACTCTTCCAATATATAGTGTGGAAGAGTCTATTCCGTATACAATGGGTTAAGCCAAATATGTATAGAATAAAGTAAAGGGTTCAAAATTTTAGGACATCTACTGTACTTCTGGGAGTAAAAGTTTTTTCTAAGGTGAATGGATACTACCCCAAGGGATATCACTATGAGCAGATTTGCCCCCTTCTCTAAAGGGGCTACTCTCTAAAAGGAAGAAAAAAATGCTCATAAAGAAGCAGTTTATTTTGGGTCTATACAGTTTGCCAATCTGCGATAACAGATACATTGTAAGTTGTTTAAATTTTAAAATAAGTTTGGTTAGGAGTCTGAAGGCTAGCCAATTTCAGCAGAGGACAAATTAATTTATTTTTCCCAAAAATAGATTTTGACATTTCATGCAAATTAGGAGAAAATTTGCATGAAATGTCAAACCTATTTTCTAGAAAAAATTAAAAAAAAAGTAGATTGGACAGTTGATGACATGCCATTGCAAATTCCCCATGCTTCGTGCTAATAGTGTGACGGAGAGACTGCAGGAAAAATAATGTTGCTCTCACACACCTTACCATGAGGGGAAGTCATGTAGCAAGTTAGGTTAAATTCTGTGTAGTGTTTTAGGAGGAAATAGTGCGACGGACGGATGGACAGTGACCTTTTGACCCCGCCCAAAGATCTAATGGGGCAGAGTGAAAAATAATATTGCTCTTGCACACCCTTACCATGCGGGGAAGTCATGTAGCAAGTTTGGTTATCGGCTCAGTGATTATGAGGAGATAGCATGACAGACGGATGGACAGAGGCATGTACAAATTGCCATCGCTAAAGCGTGGGGATAAAGATTTTAAAATGTCATCTGCTGAAACTTTTTACGCAGCCAGAGTAAACACAAGAGTTTAGTCAAAAGCTCTGGATTAAAGAAGTTACACATTAACCTCTTTATAACATGGTTTGTTATAACATGGTTTTGGATACAACACGGTTCAAAGATGGATCCCAAAAATGTATAGATTATATAGAAAAATGACCATAAATGGTCATTTTTCTATATAATCTATACATTTTTGTTTGGATATAACAGGGTTGTTTAACTAACATTGTTTATGCCTTGGATCCGAACAATAGTGTTATAAAGAGGTTGTGGTGTATATCCAGATTAATATATTTTTCTTATTTCACCAGAAAAATTTAATGCTGTAATTACTAACTATTCATTAGAATTCCCTCAGAGGTGATTCTAGCTGGCATTAAATGTTTTTCATAGAGAAATACAAGAAATATCAATACATTTTGGCTTTAGGCAAAAACAAAAACATATCTTCTACAAGCCATGGAAACTTACATTTCTGAACATCTTTCAGCTGCAAATAAACCAGAACTAAAAACAAAAGTGATCCAGCTTGATTACAAAGAGTCGGCAAGTATGATTTTATCAGAACAGACAAAAACCGTATTTTTGTATCATAAAGTTATTTTCATATTCTTTTGATTGACTTCCAAAATATTTGCGATGAAGTTTTTGCAATATTTTATGATGCTAACAAGCCAAAAGGGACTATTAGGTTCCTGGAGAATGTTGGCAATAATTAAGTATTAACAGTAGTTGGATTAACCTTAATATGCAGCAGATGGCATTCTGATTTCTTTTTTATTATTTTTCAGAGAAAATATGACTTGACATTTCAGGTGATACAGACAATTCAGTTCTTGTCAAGCCTTGTTTTCTCTGAAAAAATAAAAAGTCAAAATGTCATCTGTTGCAGTTGTGATTAGCAGTTTAAGGGTTAAAATAGATTTTTATGATCATATTTCCTCCAATAAAGGTGCCAAGTGTGGGTAAACATCATTCTGTTAACACACCTACAAATTGTACTTCTGAGACATAGCTCTAAAGAAGCTAACATCTTGAAAAAAAATATATATTGCTTATTTTTCTTATTTCTTCACAAAAATGTATGTTATGGGTACTCATTAGAAGCATCTTTGGTAACATTTTTACAGACATGTCTTCCTCATGGTCTCCTATGGAAATGAATCAAATGCAATGTCAAGGCCTATTTTCAAAGACAAACCCTGCCCCCCCCACCCCACCCCCCCCCCCCCCCCCAAAAAAAAAAAAAAAAAAAAAAAAAAAAAAATCACACATTTGTTTGTCTATTTTCCTGACAAAAGCATACCATGTTTACTCTAAATATTCATACGTGTACATCTAAACTTCTTATGATATTTGTCCATAAGTTTGACAAGTCCATTTGACCACCTGTTGATGCATCCAAAAACAGCTGGATGATAGGCAAACAGTGCAGACCCAGATCAAGTGCTGCATTTGCAGCATCTGATCTGGGTCTACACTGTTTGCAAGGCCTGTCTGCCCAAACACTTAGAGTATAATGCGGTGGTAAGTGTAAGAGGTGGATTGTGGTGCTGACTGGATATGTAATAATGTGTTGAAATCAGGGAGCTCTAATTTGACAAGGAGTGGGTGGTGTTGACAGACAATATCAAGACTGCAGCAACTACTGACAAGTTTAAGTTTCAATAACAGCAGATATTTTAAAAAGTTCTAATCTGGATCTACACTGTTTGTCATTCTGATCTGGATTTATGACTGAGTCATCCCTCTTTGTAACAATGGTCATATCCAAATTCTAAGACGAAAGAGTCCATTTCAGAAACTCAGGGGCAAAAGGGTTAACCCTTCTCTTGCTGACCACAACATGCCCTGTCTTAGCAAACAGTGTATCATCCAGATCAGTTGGCTCCTGAAGCCAACTGCTCTGGATCTACACTGTTTGTCATTAAATATGTGAATTTCTATCAAAAACCTGGATCAAGTAATCTGATTGGCTGGAAATTAGAAGTGGGCATGGCATCTTAATTTATTCAGCAAGGCAAGGGTTAAGTGATCTAGAGCTGTGTGTCTTTGAATATGACATAAGGCAAGTTTTCTCACAAGTTGGCTAAATAAATGTCAGAACCAATCATAACAGGGAATGACTTAGTTTCAGCCCTCAAGATAGGCAGTGTAGTCATTCAAAATGTTCTTTTTTTTATTTCTTTCATGAAAACATGTCCTGACATCTCATTGGAATTGTTTTTTCGTAAATTCTTATGCAATGACATCAAATACATTTTTATAGATAAGTAAGAAAATTTCAATATTATCATCTCCGAAATAACATCTTATCCCGAGCCTTGCAGATATAACTTGTGAAGTGTTCTTACACTAGAGCCAAAAGATATAAAATCCCATTACAGGAATATAATAGACTGTCAAAGAATGGCGTTTCCTAAATTATTCATATACGAAAATGCTTTTCCAATCTTCGACTGAATTGCTTCCCTTAAGGGCCAGTGCACCTGCAGACATGATCAGAAATATTGCGAATATAACAATCCTGACGGGCTGTTATTAAACATTGATTTTCATAAATCGGATCAAGAGGAAAAAGAAAGGCAATCAAATATGGCCTAAGTGCGATGGAACGTTTTTAACTGATGTAATTGTTCAACTTTGAGTGGATGGTTTGTTTGTTTTGTACGGCTGGGTGAGGATATTAGACAAGAAGCGAAATTCTGTACGATAAATTGTGTCAATATTTCTTGGTTGTATTGATGAAAGGATCAAATAACGTCAGCTGCTTATAGAAAAATATTAACTTCTTCCTGAATATGAACTGTATCAGCCAGTCGAAGTAAAAACATCAGCGGCAAAAGAAATTAGATCTCTAGATTTGAGCAGAATTGAGTCTGTAGACTGATTTAGCAACTTTCAAAAATAGAACTGTCATAAAAACAGCTTTCTCATCAGGAAAACATGCCTACTGAAATTTACTGAAAATTTTACCACCAAAAAAATGAAATTTTTCAGATAAAAATTTCTATTTTTCATATTTCTGCTCAAAACATAGATTGTAGGTACTTGTTAGAACTGCCTCAATGAGGCAGTTCTAATGAGTACCCACAATCTATGTTTTTGAGCAGAAATAAAAAAATAATGTATACCCCTGTAATCCCAAGTTTAACTGTATAAAAATGGGGTTTAAGGGGGTCAAAATTATATAGGCATGTTTTCTTGATGTGAATGCTTACCATGATTGGGCTAGTTCTGTAATAACTCTGATCCCTTCTCTTACATTTTGCATGCTGCCATATTTTTTCTTTACTTTTCCCAGAAAATACCATATTTGCGCTGAGACACCTTACCATACTTGTCCAAAAAACTGAAAAAGTCTATTTATGCCTTGTCCTGCTGAATAAATTAAAATGCCACGTTCACTTCTAATTTTTAGCCAATCAGATTACTTGATTTGGATTGTTGCTATAAATTCACATACTTAATGACAAACAGTGCAGATCCATATCAGTTGGCTTCTTCTTCAGAAGCCAACTGATCTGGATCTACAATGTTTGCAAAACAGGGTATATCCAGGTTCAGCAGGACAAGGGTTCTGCCTGTATATATGTCTATAAAATAGTGCTGGGTGACTGGCAAACAGTGTAGAACCTGATCAGATGCTGCATTCTGCAGCATCTGATCTGGGTCTCCACTGTTTGCTGAGGCCTGTCTGTCCCAATATTTAGGGGTTATTATGGTGTTTTATCGCCTGCTGATGTGTCTTAACTACGCTAGACTGTCTCCTAAGGAGACAGTTTACTTGAAATGTCAATCCCTTTTTTTTTTCTAGCAAATAGTTCAATGTGTTGTATGTTCATTGTCGTTTGGGGTCTACTAAAGGTTAAAAGGTGATCACACTTGTGATTGAAGAACAAATTAAACAAACCCACACTTGTCTTATCATGGGCTTAAGTGGATCATACAAGTAGCGGCTACTTATCAAGGAATCTACAAAATAATATTAAGGGGAGATAATACAGCATGTATGTTTTCAACCGCATCTGACAAGAAATACAAATTTATTGACTGACTGTTTGCTTTCCTGCTCACCAACCCCCTTCTGGAAAGGGGTCTACTCTAAAAGGAAAGAACTGCTCCCATGGGGAGCAAATTCTTTCCTTTTAGACTAGACCTCTTTTCAGAAGGATGACAAAACCATTTTGACATAGTTGCCTCCCCTTAAAATGTGTCCCATTAAGTGCAGTTAATTTGTAATACCTGTAATAATACTTGTTAAAGGTGATAATTGGAGTCAGGAGTTTTACTGCCCAGTAAACACTGTTAAGGTCATGTTGAGCCAGTCAGTTTACCTAACCACACTTTTACTGGGCAAGCTTAAGTCCTCTCAGTACTTGTGCACATTCTTTCACCAGAAATTAACGGACAACTCCCTCCTTGAATTAGTGGAAGGCAAAGAATGACTGTAGAAAATATTTCATGATCAATCTCAAAACTGATGAAAAAAGATGAATGGTATAGCCAAAGTTTAGTTTACCATAAGAACCCCAAGTATTGGGACAGATAGGTCTTTGCAATCAGTGTAGACCCAGATCAGATGCCACAGAATGTGGCATCTGATCAGGGTCTACACTGTTTGCCATACATACATCATTATTTTAGACACATCAAGAGCTAGTAGAATGGACTATTTCAAATTTTAGGACAATTATGGTAAGTAGAAAAGGTGTCCCAATACTTAGGATAGATATGGTAGATTCAAAGTTTTGCACAAGTATGGTAAGAAGCTTAATGTGTCTGAATACTTTGGGGTGAATATATAATGTAGTTCCACAGAATGCATCAATGGATAGCACTAAGAACTGGCGGATGTGCAGAATGATCTTCATTAATTTGTGAAACATGATGATGCTAAAGGACTCCATTTTGCTTAATAACCCTTGTCCTGCTGAACCCGGATATGTCCTGTCTTTGCAAACAGTGTAGATCCAGATCAGTTGGCTTCTTCAGAAGCCAACTGATCTGGATCTGCACTGTTTGCCATTAAGTATGTGAATTTATATCAACAACCTGGATCAAGTAATCTGATTGGCTGAAAATTAGAAATGGGTGTGCCATCTTAATTTATTCAGCAGGACAAGGGTTAATGCACCCAGCTTCTCTATTACTGTTTCAGGATTATTACTTACCACTCTCTGGAATAATTCAGCAGACAACAAATTGATCATATTTTTCTTATTTTTCCAAGAAAACAGGATTTGAAATTTCATGCAAATTGTCTCCAATGGAGACAATTTGCATGAAATGTCAAAACATGTTTTCTGGGAATTAAACATAAGAAAAATATTTCAATATGTTGTCTGCTGAAAATTTTACCCAGAGTTTTAAAATTTTAACAGTTGCTGGATTTACCCTGGGTCTGCACGCAGTTTGTGGTATCACCATCAGCCAGCTTTTTCAGACACACTATCTGGTAGTTTTTATACACACTACCGGCTAGTTGTTCAAAGTTTTGGATTACTGCACCGGTAAGGCATTAAGACATCCAAATAAACAGGGTAATTATACTAACAATGCAAAAACTTGGTCAACACTTGCCATGCTGTGTGAAAACTTCAGGAATAACATTTAGAAATATTTCTTATTTCACACAGAAGCTTTTCCATCAGTTCATGCAAATCATCTCTTTAGGAAACAATCTGCATAGTTTTTGCAAACTGTCTCTACAATTGGCATGAAACATCAAATCTTAATTTTTGAGATAACTAAGAAAATGTAATCAATATGTCAACTGAGTTTTCTCTGGTAAGTGCTTAGGGTTAAAGATTCCATGGTAGGAAAGGTAATGTGACAAACGTAAGACCTATTAAGTAGTGGTTATCTTGCCATCAGATTAACAAACTACCATGCTTACCCTAAACCCTATCCGTGCTGAGCCCAGATATGCCCTGCCTTTGCAAACAGTGTAGATCCAGATCAGTAGGCTTCTAATGAAGCCAACTGATCTGGATCTGCACTGTTTGGCATTCAGTATTGGGGTATGTGAATTTGTATCAACCACCTGGATTAAGTAGTCTGACTGGCTAAAAACTAGAAGTGGGTGTGGCATCTTAATTTATTCAGCATGACAAGTGTTAACCCTTGTCCTACTGAACCTGGATATATCCTGCCTTTGCAAACAGTGCAGCTCCAGATCAGTTGGCTTCTGAAGAAGCAAATTGATCTGGATCTGCACTGTTTGCCATTGAGTATGTGAATTTAGAGCAACAATCCGGATCAAGTAATCTGATTGGCTAAAAATCAGAAGTGGGTGTGGTATCTTAATTTATTCAGCAGGACAAGGTTTAATATTCAGATACTTTCATTCACTCGTTACTGTATGTACGGTAAATGATTTCGCTGACCAGTTTTTGCCAAAATGGTATATGCAAACAGAGCTAACCAGATCAGTCTCCTCTGATCAGGGTCTACACTGTTTGCTACTCCACTAAGCATTTAAAAGTTACAACAATCTAACTGCAGAACCAAAAAAAAAAAAATCAGCTAAAAAGTATGGAATAAAGTATTTGAAATTTTAGGACATTAAACGTTACCATTTTCTAAATTTTGAGACAAGACACTAAGTATTATCTTTTACAGGGCAGCAAACAGGAAGTCACAAAAGTTGCAAACAATGCAAACATTGGCTAAAATTCAGGGGCAAACCCCTCTTCCCCACTCCCCCTTGTCCATTTGATTAAAAATTTCATTTTTTTGGGGATTTTTTTTTTTTTTTTTTTTTTTTTTAATAAATTTGGGATACCGTATTTACCCTAAATATTCACACCCCTTGCTCTTTACCATATACTGCTCTTAAACAAGTCCATCTTTAAACTACCTGTGAATGTGTGTACAATTGCTCAGTGAGTGGCAAACAGTGTAGACCCTGATCAGATGCCACATTCTGCAGCATCTGATTTGGGTCTACACTGTTTGTTCAGGCCCTTCTACCTGAATACGTAGGGCAAATATGGTAATTTGATCAAATCAAACCCCATCAGATATCATCCTGGAGCAACCCCTGGGCAGTGTCTGCAGGAGAGGGTGCTGAGACTGGAGCCTGCATACAAAAAACCAAAATAGAGCAAGCAACATTAGCCCTTGCATTGCTGAATAAATTGAGATGCCACGCCCACTTCTAATTTTCAGCCAATCAGACTACTTAATCCAGATTGTTGATATAAATTCACATACTTAATGGCAAACAGTGCAGATCCAGATCAGTTGGCTTCTTCAGAAGCCAACTGATCTGGATCTACACTGTTTGCAAAGGCAGGGTACATCTAGGTTCAGCAGGACTAGGGTTAAATGTTTGAGAAAGTACGTAAACCTTGCCAAGACTATATATCAGCCTACAGCTGACGAGGAGCTTTTTCAGTTTCACCTAACTAAAGATTTTGACAGGATGATAATAAAACTTAACAAGTATGATTTTCATATAAACATAAACAAAAAATGAAAATATATTTGCCAGATGGTGGAAATATTTTATGGCATATCAGAAATATAATCTGCTAGATGAATTTAACATACATTTTTATTTCTTTTTGGCTTTTCTGTTTGCCCAACATCTGTAAACAAGGTGTCTAGAGCAAAGTTTGAGGAAGGAAATTGGTGTATGTGTGTGTGTGTATGCTGTGTGTGTGTGTGTGTGTGTGTGTGTGTGTGTGTGTGTGTGATAATTGGGAGGATCAACACTGTAATTACCATTTTTAGTGGTTGTAAGTTTTGTCAAAGATACTGCTTTTCAAAGTATTAAATGGATTTACATAAATGTGTCCATTCTAAATTTTTTGAATTAAAACTGTCCTTTTAAAACAGTCAGTAATTTCTCTGCAAATTGAAATTTATAATTCATAATGATCCTAGCATTGTCCTTTCTTTAACATTTGAATGTCCCTTCTTAAACATTTAATACATTTTCTAAAATCATATGCACAATGTGAATTACTGACCCTAGCACAATCTAAGAAGAAAAAAAAATGCAAATCTATAGATATTTAATGGCGAAATTAAACCCGTTTTGCGTAAATTGGTGGGGTGTTATATTTCAAGAAATCTTTGATTCTGACATAAATTTGACAGGCCCATATTAACATCTGATTGAAATTAACATCCCAGGTGTTTATACCTTTCTGACTTAATGCAGATCAGAAAGAAATTATAAGGCAAATTTACTTTTGAAATTATGTTCTGGCCTGTTTCATTAGAATTGCAGATTTCCATGTACATGCATAAATAAACAGCAATTATAAAACACACACCCTAAACATGTGTGCTTAATTGTCTTTCATACTTATTAAAAACAAAACTTCATTTTTTTATCCATTAACTTTTTGAATAACTCACATCTAGATATCGGATTTATAGAAAATAATTACCAGGCGAGTAACAAGATACCATACATATCCTAAAAATTGTTTAATGGTATGTAAGTTATATGATGTACTGCAATAAGCCTAAGTATTTGGACAACATCATGAAAACACACCTATATATTTTGACCCCCTTACACCCCACTTTTATATAGTAAAACTGGGGTTTACTGGGGTATACATTATTTTTCTTATTTTGCTAATAAACATAGATTGTGTGTACTCGTTAGAACTGCCTCTCTGAGGTGGTTCTAACGAGTTGCCCACAATCTATGTTTTGAGCAGGAATATGGAAAATATCAGATTTTTTTATCTGAAAATTTTCCTTTTTTGGTTGTAAAATTTTCAATATATTTGAATAGGTGTGTTATCATAATGGACAGGCATGAGCAAACTGTATAGACCCAGATCAGACACCCCAAAATGTGGCATCTGATCAGGTTCTACACTGTTAGCCATTTGTCCAGCAATATTTCAAAACACATCAATAGGTAGAAGAATGGACCTTCTATTTTAGGACAAGTATGGCAAGGAGCTGAGATGTCCCAATATTTAAGCTAAATAAGGTAGTTTTAGATTAACAAATCTAGGTAATGTGTTATTCCCATATTCCCTCATAATATAAAGTGAAAACTGAGGTATGTAGGGTGTACAATATTAGGGAGGTGTTCAGAATTTTGCAGGTTTTAAACCAGCTTTTCAATTTATCTGCCATTCTAGCAAACTTTTTACTGCATAAATCTACCCTTCTTGAATCAGCAGAAGGGGATGTATGACCATAGGAATTATTGTGGCCAAGTTGGGGTTCAAACCTTGGATCTAAATCAGACTCGCTGTATTGACTGTTCTGTGGAGCCTGGCCAGAAGCATTCTCTGTCTGCATATACCCGAAAGGCACCTTTTTGATTGCATAGCTCAAATTAATTATCATTAATTTTGTAAGATCCTGTTGCAAACATGTTATTGTTGCTATTCTGCTATTGTGTTATAGTTAACCCTGGTCCTGCTGACCCGGATATATCCTGCCTTTACAGTGTAGATCCAGATCAGTCGGCTTCTAAAGCTGATTGATCTGAATCTGCACTGTTTATCATTAAGAATGTAAATTTGTATCAACTACCTGGATCAAGCAATTTGATTGGCTGAAAATTAGAAGTGGGCATGGCATCTTAATTTGTTCAGCATGATAAGGGTTAAAATGTATGATACAAGTTAAGTCAGGTAAAAAGAAGCCTCAAGTGCATACAAGAACAGTTAGGACCCAGATCAGCCTGTAGTCTGACCAGGGCATACACTTTTTCATCAGAAGAAGCTCATCGGCCAGGCGGCTTTACTCCAGGCCACAACAGTCTGCAACAAAGCAAGTTTACAGGTAGGGTATTTTATCCAAAATATACCAAGCAAACAATGCAGGCCCAGTCAATCAAACTGCTTAAAACATAGCAGTAGCACCAGATTAGATAGGGTATCCAGACAATAGTCTTGCTATTCTTCCAGAAAGTTTTAGACAATCAGCCGATATTAACTAAGTTTTACTGAACCCGGATATGCCCTGCCTTTGCAAACAGTGTAGATCTGAAGAGGCCATCTTCACTGTTTGCCATTCAGTATTTGAATTTTTATCAACAGCCTGGGTCAAATAATCTGATTGGATGAAAACTACAAGAGTGCGTGGCATCTTATTTATTCAGCATGACAAGGGTTAAATAGTCATGTTTAAATATTAGTACAAGTATGGTAGGGATGATGACAGTTTGGTGTTTTACAGCTCTTGCAACATTATTTAACCCATTGTATACTGAATAGACTCTCCCACACTATATATTGGAAGAGTCCAATTTCAATTTTAGGTATGTCCGGCTATGAGATTTACATATTCCTAGAGAAAAATGGTTATACTATTTGCAAACAGTGGAGACCCTGATCAGTCTGATCTGGGTCTGCACTGTTTGCCAGTTACCCTTTTACAGGTCTGCCAACTACAATGGGTTAAGTGATATCGAGACAATAGAAGGATGATAATGATAATCTTTACACAATGAAGCATGGTATAGTTATCAGTTGAATTCCATCTCCAGAGGGATTCTAACACGGAACCTCATGATCCATGTCGGAAGTCACTTAAACCACTCAGTCACCCATACACTTCCAGTATGGTAAAAAGTGAAGGTGTCTGAATCACACCTGATAGATTGCAGTCACCAATGGGTGAGAGAGTCGACAAACTTGGATCATTTTATTTAGAATCCTGCTTTTTCAACTGCCAAAATGGAAGTCAATGAAGGCGGAATAATCATTTTCGATCGCCAAATAATTTTTTTTGGCAGTGGAAAATATTGTTTATTATTAAATTGCTCCGCCTTCGTCAGTTTTATTTTTCGCCGCCTATCTGGTGTGTGAATACTTAAGGTAAATATGGTATGTGAATCCGTGGGACCTCCTTTGATTTATTTACCAGTGGAATTTATCTATTTATGCTTAGCATGCTGGGTAAAATTTTCAGCAGACTACAGTCTTTTTCTCAGAGAATAGGCTTTGACATTTCATGCAAATTGTCTCCTCTAGAGACAATTTGCATAAAATGTCAAAGCCTATTTTCTCGGAAAAATAAGAAAAATATCATCGATTTGTTATCTGCTGAATTAGCCCGGAGGGTGGTAAAGGTTAAATGGTAACAAGAAAACATGCACCATAAAGTTTCTGACTGATTTGCAAAATATGTAATTTCAAAATTACAAATATTTTAAAACAGAACAAAGACAACGATGAAAGTATATGCTTTTTACAACCATTTGTCATATTTTAAGCCTTAATAGATCTCTCTATCATAATTCATATTAATAATAACAAAATTAAAAGCCATGATGATTTAGACATTTTACATGAAACAATAATCACATTAGTAATTAGGCCATAGCGAAAATTAACAATGTGTGCAAACCAGGTGAAGACTTGGATCAACCTGTTCAGATTAGAGTCTGCACTGTTCATCCCATAGATTTCTTATGGTCAATTTATTGTTCATGCAAATAGCAAAGACTGGTTAGGTTGTATGGTTGGATGACTGATCTGTCTCATCATGCCATACTGTTGGCTTTTCCATGGCTTGCCTCACACAGAGTTGTTACAAAAAAGTATAATTGCTTAAACAGCATGCTAAATAATAATAGAAGCAGCCAAAATTTGGAAATATTTCCCCTTATTGTTTTTGCCTAAATCAGAGTTTCACAATCCATGTGAATGGTCTCCTAAGGAGACCTTTAGGAACAGTTTGATCTGGGTCTACACTGTCTGCACTGACATATCTTAAAGTAGTCCTGAAGGAGCAGTTTGATCTGTCTCAACTGCCTGCAATTCCATTGGCACATTTTAGACACATTACCAGGTTGTAAACATACATGAAAATTTTAGGATAAAGTTATACAGTGGACTCTCGTTATTTTGAATTCCATTAGGGACTCTCTGAAACACTTCAAGATATCCGTACCTCAACATATCAGATTTGCAGAAATGATAAAAACAATAAATCACATTTAACAAATGAATATGTAATTTGTCTCCTGAAATTAGAGATATATATTGAAAATATTGTGGAAAAGAGGAGGAATTGCTCCTAAGGAGCAATTTCTCCTCTTTTCCACAATATTTTATTACCTGTTGTTAGATGTCCCTGTTAAAACAGGGACAAGATATTCACTTGGAGAAAAGGGATTATTCGAGATAAGCGAGGTCGATTATTCGAGATAAGCGAGGTCGAGATAAGGAGAGTCCATTGTATTTTGGGTCATTATAGAATTCAGGACACTTTGCAGACCTCAGCCTTGAAAGGAGATAGTTCTGTTCTGTTCATTGATTGACAAGAACACAGTTATAACACATTTATTGACAACCAAATGGGTGTGTCAATGAACAAGGCAGCTTCTGAGCATGTGCAAACAGACTACAGACCCTGGAACTGGCATATCCAGTTGTCAATGTAAGGTCTGTGCCATCTTTTCTGTAAGGTCAAATGATTATGTATGGGAACTGTCCCAACTCAGACTGGACTGCATGGATAACCTGGTGGTCTGTGTATCTGTCTGTTAAGAATTGCTTGAAAACTTCCTTTTCACTGATGGGACCACTGATGACAAATTATCTTGTGTCCCCTGAGTCAATACACACATAACTGAAGAATCATTTTATCCTTTTCACAGAAATTCTTTCTAAATCTATAATTCTTTCTGGAATTTGTATACTGTATTAAAGTCCTATAAGCAAATTTTGCAGTTAGATTGTTTTTAAAATTACTAGAAAAATATGATTTGGTCTTGTTGACATCTTTTTTCAACATTATTTAAGTCATAGCTAGACCAAGAAGGGAAAATAACGAAATGCTCTGTGCAATGTTAAAGCTCTGTACAATCATGAACTGAATTTTGCTTCCAGGGGGATTTGAACTTGGGACTTTGTGATCCAAAGTTATATTTGGGCTAGCTGCTTGGCAACCTAGGCACTGCAAAAATACTAATTTTATAGTTTATTAACCTTTGTCCTGCTCAGAACCCGGATATGCCCTGTCCTTTCAAACATTGTAGATCCAGATCAGTTGGCTTCTGGAGAAGCCAACTGATCTGGATCTGCAATGTTTGTCATTTAGTATGCAAATTTGTATCAAGCAACCTGATTGGCTAAAAATTAGAAGTGGGTGGGGCATCTTAATTCATTCAGCATGACAAGGGCTAACCCCAAGTGTAAATCCATATCAGAATGCAATATATGATCATGGGTTACATTTTTTACCACTCACCCAGCAGTTTTTATACACACCAACAGGTAGTGGGATGAATCTGATCTAATTTAAGCTGTATTCCAGTATAGGTCCTTCTTTTAATAAACGCCCCCGCCTACTTTTCCAGGAGAAAAGCATTACCAAACACATGCAAAAATGACTTTCGACCACCAAAATATCTTATTATTATCATACTGAAATGCCCCTATATTAGAATAAATATGGTATCCTTATAGGAGTTATTAAAGTATGTGAATGTACAGATTAAAATGGTAATGATGCTTTGAACTAGGTCCAGTGTATTTAAAACTGTCAGATGAGTGACAAATTGTGCAGACCCTGAACAGTTGCTGCATTCCCCTGTGTATGATCTAGGCCTCTTAGCTTGGGCCTGTCTATGCAACTACAGTAAATGTCATAATATTTTGCACACCAAAGTGTCTGACAAAATGCTGTGAATGAGCAGTCTGATCAGGGTCTACACTGTTTGCCATTCTACTAAGTATTTTAAGAAACAACTGCATAAAAAGCAAAATTTAGGCCATAATAATATGATATCAGGAAAACATACCTATATAATTTTGACCCCCTTAAACCCCACTTTTATACAGTAAAACTGGGGTTTACAGGGGTATACATTATTTTTCTTATATCTGCTCAAAAACATAGACTGTGGGTACTCGTTAGAACTGCCTCGGTGAGGCAGTTCTAACCAGTACCCACAATCTATGTTTTGAGCAGAAATATGAAAAACATCAGAGTTTTTTACCTAAAGATTTTCAGTTTTTTTAGGTGAAATTTTCTATATATTTGAATAGGCAGTTTTTAGAATATTTACCATACTTAGGGTAACTACAGTACCACACAATGACAGGATTTCCATTTTATTAAATTATGTGTACAGAGAGACAGAAAATTAGTATACTCAAAGTAATAAAGTAATCTTGATATATCATGTGTATGGTAATTTTGATTTTAATCAAAATACAACTGCCTTAAAGGAACATTTTCAGAAACTTTGATATTTCTTATTTAAAACTGAAACTTGAAACATATTTTCAAAGTTCATATTTCATTTTGAAATGGTAATTATAGCATCTTTCATGCAATCAAAGCTCTGACATATAACCAATTATGAGTTTGAAATATTATTCCTTTTCATCTTGTTTTCATTGAAATATAATTCCTTTAGAGTTTAATAAATTTCTAACTTCAGGGCCTGTGATAAGCCATAAACATAACAGATACACCACAACCTCTTTATAACACTATTGTTGGGGTCCACAGCATAAACCATGTCAGTTAAACAACCGTGTTATAGCCAAACAAAAATGTATAGTTTATATTGAAAAATGACCATTTATGGTCATTTTTCAATATAATCTATACATTTCTGGGATCCATCTTTGAATCGTGTTATATCCAAAACTGTGTAATAAGAACTGTGTATTAAAAGAGGTTATAGTGTAACGTATTTTGGGGAAGAATAAAGGAATAAGCAGCAATATGAGACACGGATCATTGTCATATGCAAACATCCTGTGCATCCATGCAGTCTGATCTCAGTGCCCACTTAACAGCACTCTGGATAAACTTTGCAGCAGATGACATACTGAAATATTTTCTTAATTCTTCCAGAAAACATGTTTTTATGGAGAAATGAGAAAATATCAAAATTTTTGTTTAACCTATTTTAATCTGGAGACCCCCAAAATGGTAACTGGCCAACAGACCTATAGATCAGATGATGCAAAATGCAGCATATGATCTGGGTCTTCACTGTTTGCAAATAGTTTCGCCATTTTTATCTAGGAATATCTGTACCACCTAAAATAATGAAAGTAGACGCTTTCAATACATATAGAGTGGTGGTGTGGATACAGATCAGTTGGCTTCAGAAGCCAACTGATCTGGATCTGCATTGTTTGTCATTAAGTAAGTGAATTTAGATCATGTAATCTGATTGGCTGACAATCAGAAGTGGGTGTGGCATCTTAATGGCAAAAAAAGCATCTTAAGTGAGCTTTTAGCCTTGAAAATTTGTAAGAACTAAAACCTACTATAAAGTTTAATCACGTATATGTTTCAAAAAGAGATTTCGGTCTTTTGTAAAACTGAAGAATCTAAGAAACACTCAGACTTTTCATTCAAATGACACAACATTATAAAATATGATTTTATCATATTTTGGCAACATACAATGTCTTTGATCTCCTCACATCAAAAACTGGAATATTTATTATTCAATTTTTCAAAGTTTTAACACTGATACTGAATTGTAGGCTTATGTACCAAAAATATTACAGTGATAAAATGCAAATATTCAATTTCAATAGTCTCAATGCAAGTATTTACCAATTATTCAAATTTTTATCAAAAGTTTCACCTCCGGTTTTAATCCTACACTTTGATAAAATATAGTTATAATAAAGAAATGGTGTATCTAGACATTTGGACATTATATGAATCCAAAATAAATATAACAAACTTCACACAAAGATTTTATAGTATACAAAGAAGATAAATTTCATTTTCATTTTATCATTTAATTTCTTACCTATTCACATTATGAATGAAACTAATTTATTGAAAAGAGAAAAGATTACTTTGATATACACAACAAATACTGCTTGTCGTGTCAAATGGGACCTTCTGATGTAAATAATCTCGGACCAACACCGACAGTTTTTTCAAAGGCCTTATTCTTGAAACCACAATCACAAGATAACAGGTTAAAATAAAAGCAGCGCAAGCATAATACCCCGCCAGTTTGGTGAAAATCCATCAACATTTACTCAAGTTATTGCCCAGGAACAAAAATACTGGCATGTCTCGGGCAGATAACTCCATCAAAAATTGAAAAAATTTGCCCATTAGCAATCTCAGACCAGATCTCCTTAATATCAATGCACATACCAAGTTTGGCGAAAATCCATCAATATTTACTCAAGTTAATGTCTGGAAACAAAAATATAGGCATGTCTTGGGCAGATAACTCTGTCAAAAATTGACAAAATTTGCCCATTAGCAATCCCAAACCAGATCTCCACAACATCAATGCACATACCAAGTTTGGTGAAAATCCATTGAAATTTACTCATCCGGAAAGGAAAATACGGATGGATGTACGTACGGCAGACAAATGGATGGACACACGGACGACCAACATGAAACTATAATACCCTGCCACTATTGTGTGGCGGGGTATTAAAAAAAATCCGAGAAAATAATGCTTTCATATGAATTGTCTGCTAGGCATATAAAACCCTTTTCAGAAGGGGATCAGCATGCAGGAAAGAAAACAGGAATCACAGAAGTTATCCCCCTTGTAAATAATGGTGGAAAAACTCCCGTGTCTCCAGTCCCCTTAACATCTCCATTTTCTTTTAACAGGTAAATATCCTAATATTTCCTATCCTGAAATTGCTGACAAAATGGCATATGCAAACAATGCAGATACAGATCAGACTGCTCCTCCAGTCTGATTGGATCTACTCTGTTTGCCATTCAACTAAGTGTTTTAAGAAACAACTGCATAAAAAGCAAAATTTGGGCAGAATAGTGAAATACGATGTTCGAAGTTTTAGGACATTTTCGGTAATATCATATTGCCTTCACGACACAGAATCATATTACCTTTAATTACAGACTATTAGAAATATCAGCATTTTAATATTATAAAGATGGTGCCAATTCCTACTTATTCTATAGAAAATGCTTTCTCAGCCATTACAGGAGAACAAAGGGTCATTACATGACATGTAGTATGCTGCATCAATTTCTTCTTTGTGTGAATTTCTTCACTTTATTTGACAGAAAATTGTCTTTCTGAACATTAACAGAAATCATACTGTGTGCATTTTGCATTTTTCATAACACCCTGCAATTCTCTGAAGCTAATAACACTGTGTTTCGAAGCTGTCATTAATATCAATTTGTCGTCTCGCAGTTTCCCGGGTCCTGACATTATCAAATCAATTTGGCCTCCAGAAAATAATAAAGTTTTCATAAATGGAACCTGACTACGATGTCAATACAAACGTTATTGTCAATTTCATCGCGGGTCAAAACTGACAGAAAGTTCTGATTCATGAGATCGGAGAACTGACAGACCGTTCTGTAATCATATTTCCATCTCGTCAGCTGGGAGATGTTAGCGAAGGGTGGTAATATCGTAATATCTTTAATGTCGCGAAATATAATAACAGGAGTTCCATCACAGTGAAAGGTTTTGTAATTCGTATTAATAAAACACATTAGCACTGTCTGCACGATAAATTTAATAAAGTCATATTTCATATTTGTATTGATCAACGCAAAGCAAGAAACTGTAATGGAAGTTTTATAGGAGGTCTCTTGGGGTCGTATACATTTAGGTACAGATTGAGAAAGGTTTCTAAGGGTTAAACGGGGCTAATAAGGGGTTAGAACAAAGAAAAATCAATAGAGGAATGTCAGGGGCTTCATTAAAATTCATCCTAGGATTCCTATAACTGCAGCGTTGATTATCTGAAGGGTGTAGGAGAAATCTGATGAGAATTAATTGGATTATATTGAGAACTTGAAGGCTTCATATGAATTATACAACTACTGCAGATTCCAAGATCAATAACATATAGAAATGTAAAAATATCTTGTTTCCCTGTTTTTTTATGTTTGGTTTATCATACATGCAGCATTTCAGCTTAAAGAAAATGGAATGGACAACAACAGAAATGATCAGGCAGCTCCATATGATCTGGGCTGTTGCGGGGTCTGTTGATGCTCCTTTTTTCTTATGCTCCATTTATTTTAAGGGGACTAGGATATACTTGGAAGATTTCATATTCTGCAATTACAAGGGAGACAGTTTGTGACTTCCTGTCTGCTTTTCTATGCATGAAGTCCCTTCTGAAAAGGGGTCTACTCTAAAAGGAAAGAATTTGCTCCCCCTTGGGAGCAAATTCTTTCCTTTTAGAGAGACCCTATTTCAGATGGGAGGCAAAAACCATTTGACAGAGTTGTCGTTCCTGAATGTGCATCCATTCCCCTTAATCTGAACTGAATCATACTAAGCTTTCTTAGAATTCATTTGGATTTCACTTCCTTACATAAATGTTTGAACATACATAAATCTATCTATATATTATACCCTCCAGTTATATGAAAAAAATATTTTCTGATCTGTACTGAATTGCAGATTTATAGCTATAACTCTTATCACTTAGCACACTATGGCCAAATTCAGCAGACAACAATGATATTTTTACTATATTTCCCAGAAAATAGGATTTGTCATTTCATGCAAATTGTCTCCTTATGAGATGCTTTGCATAAAGTGTCAAGTCCTATTTTCTGGGAAAAATAAGAAATGTGTTTCAAAATGATGTTTGCTGAAATTTTTATCCAGCATGCTAAGCAATAAACTGTAATAAAAAAATATTTTTGATATAGCACTGTTCACACTTACAATGCTTACCGAATAGATGACAAACTGACGGTAATTTTCTTATTTTTCCTAGAAAATAGCATCTGAAACTTCAAGCAAGTCTCCAGAGGAGGAAACGATTTGCATGAACTGTCAAATCCTATTTTCTAGGAAAAATAAGAAAAATATTTCAAAATGTTGTCTGCTGAGTTTTTTACCTAGTATGCAAAGTGTTAAAAGCTGATGTGTTTCACAAGATAGGCTTTAGCACTCTTTGGGCACATTCAGCAGAGGACAAACTAATATTTTCTTAATTTCCCAGAATATAGGATTTGACATGTCATGAAAAAAAAATCTGATTCCATAAGGAAAAACACTGCTTTTCTCCGTGATGACAAGTTTTCACATTTTCCTAAACTCTTAGCCCTTTCATCCCTGAGTCTGAAATGGACTCTTCCTACTTCATTATGAAAACACACCTATTCAAATATATAGAAAATTTCACCTTCAAAAACTGGAAATTTTCAGATAAAATCTCTGATATTTTTTCATATTTCTGCTCAAAACATAGATTGTGGGTACTCATTAGAACTGCCTCAGCTCAGCGAGGCAGTTCTAATGAGTACCACAATATATGTTTTTGAGTAAACATAAGAAAAATAATGTATACCCCTGTAAACCCAAGTTTTACTGTCTAAAAGTGGGCTTTAAATGGGTCAAAATTATATAGGCATGTTTTCGTGATGTTGAATTTAGACACATCCAGGTTTAGTCAATTATCTTTAACAAGATGGCAAACCATGTAGATCCTGATGGGATGGCTCATGATGTGCCCTTTCATGATGTCTCATCTGGATCTACACTATATGCACAGGTATCTGTACTGGTCTACAGGATTGAAGTATTCTTATCACAAAATTAGCAGCCAATCAACTTGTGACATAATTTTATTATTTTTCCAAGAAAATAGGGATTGCTATTTTCTGATGTGAATCATCTATTAGGCAAACAATCCATATGAAATGTCAAGCCCTTTTTCTCAAAGATAAAAAAAAAAAAAAAAAAAAAAAATTCTACAAGAGTTGTCCCCTAATGTTTAAATTTCACGTTTTGACTGGGTAATGGCAAGAGCACAGCAGCAGTTCCTTTGAATTAAATCATATTCGCTGAGGGCAATATCGTTAATAAGTGAATTATGAATTGAAACACACTATGTCATTACTTAAGAGATTATTCTGACAGGAAGCCATTACTGAGAATTTCAGTTCCATCACATTTGACACCCAGGACTAATGCCTTCCCTCTATGAAACATTTAATCATCAAATATTATTCTTCTTTCACAATGAAACAAATCATTTTCAAATACTGATATTTGACTTCCATATTTGTGCAAATACAGATTAGCAAATGATTTTTCTATGAGAAAAGAAATGTTCGGGAGTAAACTGTTAGGAATTCCAGAAAACTCGATGAGTTACGTAACTCCCCTTCCCAGAAACCCAACCCCTGGGACACGATTTCTATTGTATATACCCAAAACATTCTGAATTCTTTACCATACTAATTCTAATATTTGAACAAGTCTATTTTACTGCCTGCTAATGTGTCCTAAATTTGCTGGATGAGTAGCAAACAATGTAGACCATGATCAGGCCACATCACCATGGTTTCAATTCAATTTGTGTGTTACACTGTTTAATCAGGCCTGTCATTCTGAATACCTAGGGTAAATATGACGGTAAGACGTTTTTAAGATGGACACCCCCCACCCCACCCCACCCCTCCACCACCATCTTGTAGCAAAAAAAAAAAAAACAAAAAAAACAATGTATGTATTATCTAGAAAAATACCATTTTTGGTAATTTTCCTATGTGATCTGTACAGTTTTGTTTGGGTACAACACAGTCTAAATCATGTCGTTTGTTTGTGTTGAGGTTTTACGGCCCAGTCAACCCAATGGGGTCATGTCGAGCGCAGTCAGTTTACCTAACCACACGTTTACTGGGCAGGCTTAGTCCTCTAAGCGGTTAACCAGTATTGTGCACATTCTTTCGCCAGAAACTGACAACTGCCCTTCTTGAATCAGTGGAAGGGAGAGAATGACCGTAGAAAATATTTCATGATCAATCTCCACGAAAGAATGTTGCCGACCTCTGCGGGGGTTGAACCTGCGACCTCCTGGTCTCCAGTCGGACGGCGCATCCAACTGAGCCACCGAGGCCGGCATAAATCATGTCGTATATGGGTGTAGACAATCATTATGTTTTCCACTGCTCCAAGAAGCATATTATGGAAGGTCATGAACTGGTCCAGTGTTATTTACCATGGACTGCTCAACTTAGTTATAACCATGTGTTAGCTTTCACAAAAAGATTGGTCTACGCTTAGCTTACAAAGTATGCTAAGTATAGAACAAGCTTTTTGTTAAAGCTAATACTTGTTTCACCAAGCCCAACTTTTATCCTTAAAAGCACTTAATGTTTCCATTAAAAAGAGATTTCTCGTATTAAATATTATGAAACAATGTCGCATTAATGGGGATTTCTCACATTAAAATATTATGAATCTTTGACAAATTTCAGTGTAATTTGTAAACTGTCTGAAATAAAATCATAACCGATGAGAAATTATGTCCCAAGGGTCGGTTTCTTTTCAGAGTCTGATACATTACAAATATTGGATAAAATCATTTCATAACATATGATAACTAAAAACACTAAATACATCTCCCTTGTGATAAGATTTTATTGCAGTGGTTTTGCAAGTAGAATGTGTTTAATAGCCTGTAAACTTTTTCATAAATAATAATAAAATAAATCACTGCCATGCAATTTAGTTTAATTCTTAGCACTCAGGGTAAAATTTTTCAGCAGACAATATACTGAAATATTTTCTCTGATTTTTCTCATGAGGAAACAGGTTTCGACATTTCATACAAATTGTCTCCAATGGAGACAATTTGCATGAAATGTCAAATCCTGTTTTCTGGGGAAAATAAGAAAAATGTAATCAATTTGTCATCTGCTGTATTAGCCAAGAGAGTGGTAATGGTTAAAGATGAGGGTTTTGTTTGTAGCTTGCAGCTTCAACAGCAGACGACAATTAGTAAACAAACTTTTAGTACTTAGCAGTTTGGGTAAACATTTCAACAGACAAAATATTTTTCTGCTAGAATCCTACAGGTTAAATATTTCTTTTTTTTTTTTTTTTTTTTGAAAAAAATGTCTTTGGCATTTTTAATTGTATCATTTCAGATGATACTATATACCGTCTAAAGAAACTTCAGGCAAAAAATGTGTATGTGCAAGTGTGTGTATGTGTGCATGTATGTGTGCATGTGTGTATGCGTGTGTGTGTTTGTGTTGGTTTGGTCTTACAGCATTTTTTGGTAGGAGACAATTTGCATGAAATGTCAAAGCCTATTTTCTGGGAAAAATTAGAAAAATATCATCAATTTGTCGGCTGCTGAATTAGTCCAGAGAGTGGTGAAGGTTAAGAAATAAGAAAAAAGGACAACAACAATTTACCTGAAAGCCCATGTGTTGTGGTTTGGAAATTTATTAGTGGAAGGTTATGAGGTTTCGATATTCATTATTACACACATCATTAGTTCCCATGTCTGAACCAATCATTCAAACTGATGAATTGTTTTAAGCTTTATATTCTCTAAAATATAAATCTTATTTTTTTGATCTTTCGAATGAATAATTAGCCTAAAACATAAAGTAAGCACTGTGAATTTCATAGACCTAGCCTATGATCATTACCTTGCTGAAAATTAGCAACAATTAGCTTGGGCCAAGCTATATCAAATACATGATTCTTGTATCCTTCCAAAAATAGGACTGTCCAGAAGAAAAAAAAAAAAAAAATTCTGAATAAAATTTTGTTCAGATTTTAGGATGAAGGAGAATGTGCAAGTCTTTAATGTTTGGCATGCTGGGTAAAAATTTTAGCACACAACATTTTAAAATATTTTTCTTACTTTTCCCAGAAAACGGGTTTTGACATTTCATGCAAATTATCTCATGGAGAGATAATTTGCATGAAATGCCAAAGCCTATTTTCCAGTAAAATAAAGAAAAATATAAATTATTCATCTGCTGAATTTGTGCAAAGAGTGGTAAAGGTTAATTACTCAGGTGGCAGCATTTATTTCACTTTATAGGCAAAAACATGGGCCAGACAGGGGCTTTATTAAAAAGAGGGTGTTTATTAAAGGCAGTATGGTAGCCAGGCTTTAATTCTAAGGAGACATTTCCAGTCACTGACTGTCCAAAAACTTTATTGCTCCTCCACAACAAGGTTATCAAAGACATTGTGACCCTAGTTGGAATGTTTCTGCTCTGACGACCCAGGGCCTTATACAGCAATATCGATAACTGCCCCCAAACAAAGCATTAGAAAATGATTTTGACAAATTCATTAATAAAACTGTCACATTGGTTACATCTTTCTGATATCAATAACTTCTTGAGAAATTAGCCTTTGTCCTCCCGAAATTGATGATTGTCAATTCTTCTCGATATTCTTCAATAAAATAGCGACCTTTCACAGCCATGTGTATTTAACACTTAGCACTCTGTGTAAAATTTTTTTCAGCATACAATTTAACATATTGAAATATTTTTCTCATTTTTCCCAGAAAACAGGATTTAACATGTCATGCAAACTGTCTCCAATGGAGACACTTTGCATGCAATGTTAAAACCTGTTTCCTGGGAAAAATTATAGAAAATATCACCAATTTGTCTTCTGCTTAATTAGCTCAGAGAATGGTAAAGATTAATGGACAAAAGTGAGATTCTGAGATATTAAGATTTTTATCAAATGAAGGAAAAAATGTTACTTCTGAATGCACGTTTTCTTAGGTCTTGGAAATAAGTCATTCTCAGAATCTGCTTTCATTTCCTTCTTTAAATGCTTAGCATTCAGCAGACAACATGTTAAAACATTTTCCTTATTTTTCCCAGAAAAAGCTTTGACTTTTCATGCAAATTGTCTTAAGGTCCCTTTTTGCCCTTTTAAATAACCTGTTAAGGGGGTGGGGAATGGATACACTTCTGAGGGGAATAACTTTGACATGGAAACATTGCTTCCCTTTTCATTTGGGGATACTTTTAAAGGAAAGAATTTGTCCCCACTTGGAGCAAATTCTTTCCTTTAAGAGTAGCCCCATCTTGGAAAGGTTTAAAGTACCAGGCAGACAACCTACTGTAAGCGAAAGTTGTCTCCCTTTGCAAATGGCAGCAAAGTCTTTCAGGTATAACCATTCAAGTTAATTACTGAAGCCCCACCCTACCAACAGGTTGTGAACCTAAGGCTCTTCAACTCTGAAGTGAAATTAAGAGAATTAATATGAACACTTGAAGATCCAGATAAGAGGGGGTATCATGAAAATATTTTTCTTATTTCTCCATGAAAACATAAAGTTGTGGTGCTCATTAGAAGCGCCTCATTGAGGCACTTCTAATGAGTACCCACAACATATGTTTTCGACAAGAAATAAGAAAACTATCACAAATTTTTTGTTGAAAAATGCCTTTGTCTGGCGCAATGACACTATACATTGTTTTTATTACAGTGTCAACAGACATGCAGCATTGCATGTCAAAATGTAATATACATGCCACAATCAATCTTTTGAACTCCCATTTAATATTAAACATGAAAACCTTTAATAGGTTGGGTAATTAATTACATTTCTAATTCCTTTGTATCGCAAGATCAAATTCTCTTTTTATTCTTTCGAAAAAGATACCAAATGACCTAACAATGGCTAAACATCAAAGTGTTGTAAAAAATTCATTTCAAATTTGTCTTATGATCGCATGTAATTGGAATTTCATCGTTAATTATCCGTCACAATATTGAACTTACTGATCAGAATATATATCATCATTTCCTCAACATTAAGCCCTACCTCAGAAATGATAAATTGACAGAAAAATATAAACTATAAGTTTGACAAATCAACACAATAACAAATAAATTTTAAAACATTTTGAAATTCTACCACCTGGGCTAGATGAAGAACACTAGACACAGAGGATGCAGATTTCAACTCTCATTTAATATTTAACATGCAAACAAGGTCATTAAAGGTCATATTATATTTTGACATTGGCTGATTTGTCAAAATAACCTAGTATTGGACAGAATTTAGGCCTGATAAAACAGTATAGACCTAGATCAGATGCTGCAGAATGATCTTGATCTAAACTGTTTGCTATTTCTGCAGCAGTTTTAGACAGATCAACAGGTAGTGAAATGGAGATCAACAGGTTGTGAAAGGGAGATCAACAGGTAGTGAAATGGAGATCAACAGGTAGTAAAATGGAGATAACAAGTAGTGAATTGGAGATCAACAGGTAGTGAAATGGAAATAAACAGGTAGTGAAATGGAGTTCGACAAGTAGTGAAATGGAGATCAACAAGTAATGAATTGGAGATCAACAGGTAGTGAAATGGAGATCGACAGGTAGTGAAATTGAGATTAACAGGTAGTGAAATGGAGATCAACAGGTAGTGAAATGGATATCAACAGGTTGTGAAATGGTTGTTCAAGTTTCAGTACAATGATGGTGAGGAGTTAATATGTATCAATATTCAGGATAAATACGGCAAAATTAGAAATGCTGTGTATAAATAGTAAAGGCCAAAATTAAAGCAAAAGAAGAAGACAGAATAAAGAAACCCAACCTCACTGATTTCCCTACACCCCTGCTAACCTTGAATATGTTAAAGGTCACGAAAATCTAATCAAAACTTAAACACATCCTAATGGTACATTTATACAGGTTTGGTCAGAATACCTACTTATTCGAGATCTGATATGCCAACAAGAAAATGTCATGCCAATGCTGATACTGACCTTGAAAGTTAGCAATATTCACCAAATACTGACCAACTCTTTAGCATGCCTCATTGACATGGCCATGCTGTTGGGTATCTACCCACTGGTCTAACAGATATTGTGCTGTGCAGAAAAATTGTAAATTTTCATGCCAGTGCGAAGGAAACTATGCTTAGGTCGACACCAATGTGATTTGTACTGAAACCAATATGCCCCCATGGGACACAAGCTGCACAGTCTGACCTGTGCCTTCGCTGTCATATCTTTGCTTGGCACAGCTTTGTTTTGTTTGATTTGGGCTTAACCTCGCTTTCAACAATCTTTCAGTCATATCGCGACGGTGTCTGGATGTGACAGGGAGCTCAATGCTCACTTTTAGAGTGCTGCCTCACTGAAATATCATACCCCAGACACTTTGACATGATATTCCACCCAGTCACATTATACTGACACTGAGCTGACCAGTTCTGATTCCTAGCTCTGTTTTCTTAATGCTGAGCGCCAAGCGAAAGAGCAGCTAGTACTATTTTTAAAGTCTTTGGTATGACCCGGCCGGGGATCGAACCCGCAACCTCCCAGTCACAAAGCGGACGCTCTACCACTGAGCCACTGTGCCGTTTGGCACAGCATACGTTTTGTTGAACAGCCAACGTTTTGTTGAACTTATTTATTTTTGTATGACATTTACCAATTAATATTCAGAGAGAGAGAGAGAGACGCTTGAGCAAACAGTATAGACTCAGATCAGATGCCGCTCGCGGCATCTGATCTGAGTCAACACTGTTTGCCACTTATCCAGAAGTAGTAAACTGGACTTTTAAAAATTTTAGGATGAGTAAGGTAAGGGCTTAAGATGTTAGAATATTTAGGGTAAACTGGGTATGTAACACAGCACTCCCTCTTCCCCACCCTCTAACCTCTGATTACACTTATCTAGAATGAAACTAAAGCCAGTATTCAAGATAAGAACACTGCACCAAAATTATTGTTTTACTTATTTCTCCGCCAAAACATATATATCAAGTACTCAACAGAAAAGCCCTATCAAGGCAATTCCAACAAACACCACAAAATATGTTTTAATGGCGGAATAAGCCAAGTAATCAAGTTTTATCTCATAAATTTCAGCTTGTCCTAGGGTTCTGAAAAACATCATATTTTCCACCTTATATAGGCATCTTAAGGTATTTCATTACTTGTATTAATTTCACTATCACTTAATCAGCTTTACATGGTTTTGTATGAACAGATGAGGGATTTTTCTGTTTGTGCCAATCCATAATCAATCGGAAGATGAAATAATATCCTACAGTTGATCACCAAAACTCTGTCAGAATAATCAAATAGATTTGTTTGCTGCATGGAGTGCCATTACATGGGCCTTCCCATACAGATTTTAAACCTTTAGCACTTAAGCTAAATCGGCAGACAAAAACAAGTGATATTTTTCTTATTTTACACAAAAATATGGCTTGACATTACATTCAAATTGGAGACAATTTGAATGATAGTCAAACCTTTTTTTTGTGTGTAAATAAGAAAAAATATTTAAAAAAATTATCTGCTGTTAATAATTAAAGTTAGTTTGTTAAATATTACAAATATCCTTTTTCTTAATGCTAAAATATGCTCCGCCCTTTTTCAGGGGGAGGTCTTATAAAAAAAACAACAAAAAAATGTTTTCTCAATAATTTCTCAGGTTTTAAATACAAATTTAAAAGGAAATGCTATAGCACAAGCCCCCTTATTCACTATACAGTAAAAAGTATGAAGTACAAAGGGAGAATCAGGGGGCTCGGAAATTATAAGGAAGTTTGTATGACAAGGAACTTACTTACAAATTATGAGCAATAAATTCTAAAAGGACTGACCCTTGAGAGTACTGAACAC
This sequence comes from Anodontia alba, assembly GCA_964016985.1. NCBI lineage: Eukaryota > Metazoa > Mollusca > Bivalvia > Lucinida > Lucinidae > Anodontia > Anodontia alba. Next base: position 62,533,182 of record OZ024827.1, on the reverse strand, counting down.
ACTCAAAAAGACTAATTAACCCCTTTTTTTTGTCTGGAAACCCCCAAGAGGGTAACTGGCAAACAGTGCAGACCCAGATCAGATGCCACATTCTGTGGCATCTGATCAAGGTCACCTCTGTTTGCAAATAGTTTAGCCATTTTTCTCTTAAGGAATATCTGTCACACAGCCTGACATACCTAAAACTGACATTGGACTCTTCCAATATATAGTGTGGGTGGTGTTTATTGACAGTCCTAAATGGCTTAAATAAAGTTTACGTGATGCAGAAGATACAAAATTGCCTTACGCGAACAGCAAGTCCCTACAGCCTATATTTTAACATATTATATTTATATTCATTCTAACAAGCCAACCCTACCCATAATATATGCTTCTGCAAAGAAAAAAAAATATATCCTTAATTATTCCCAAAATTATCACTTTACAATATCAGATTATCTGTTACTCAGAGACTGTAACAGGAACATGCCCTGCATCTGACATAAATCTCAAACCTGATAAATCTGTGAGGAAAAAAAAAAAAGGTATCTAGAATGAATAAATTGTTAGTTTTGGCTTTCAAAAAATTATTAGCAGCCTGACAGACAACAACAGGTAGACAAGGAAATGGCATAAATGAAATATTGTACTTGCACTGCCATAATGGTTAATTTTTTTTGAACCTGCACGCTACCATGAAGTTCGGCAGTCTACTAAAACAATGGAATGTGCAGAAATGGCAGATAGAAATCAAAAGAGCACACAGCTCAGCTAAGGATATATGGCACCCTTTTTCAACCAAAAGGTATTAATATTTTTCTTATTTCTCTACAAAAATATATGTTGTGGGTACTCATTAGAAATGCCTCACTGAGGCATTTCTAATGAGTACCCACAACATATGTTTTTGTGGAGAAATAAGAAAAATATTTACCTAATACCTCTCATATCGGGAGCAGTAACAACAAGAAAATGTGCTTTCTGACATGTTCAAAGGCCATCTATGCCTCTACAGCATCTACACCCATGCAGTCTGATCAGAGTCTTTGCTGGACACACAGTTGCTAGTTAAGGGTCCAGTGTTTCTTCAGACTAAACAGCTCTGATCAGTCTGTGAGGATGTTTATGCTGATCTGAGTCTTTGATGGGGAGTACATTTTTCACACTGCCACTCAAATCTAACATGCCATCAAGAAGTGTTGTTTTTTTTTTTTTTTCAGTAGATTAGGCCCAAAGATTAAGATAGATGGATACATTGCAAAACAGAAGCTGGAGTCAGAGGACAATTTGCGTTACTTTTTTTTTCTTTTTTTTTTTTTGAGAAAACTTCTTGTGGGTACTCAACAGTATTTCCAAGATGAGGCAATTCTAATGAATATCACAACAAATGATTTGGTACAACTTGCAATATCACGTTATGTGGTATTATGGTAACCACCATGGGCAGATTCAGCAGATGACAAAGGGGTATTTTTCTTTTTTTGTCGTAGAAAATAAAATCTGACACTTTATGCAAATTGGTTCCTAAGGAGACAATTTGCATGAAGTGTCAGATCCTATTTTCTAGGAAAATAAGAAAAAACTTTTCAAAATGTCGTCTGCTGACATTTTTTTACCTAGCATACAAAGTGTATAAGTGCCAGTCACAACAGCCAAAGATGACAATCTTACTTTAACCATTAAAGCACTAAGCATTTTTGTAGCAGACGACATTCTAAAATTAATTTGTTATTCTTCAGAGAAAATAAAATTTGACATTTCATATGAAATGTCTGCTAGACAGACAACTCACATGAAATGCCATGCCTTATTCTCTTTGGAAAAAATATCAAACTGTTGTCTGCTGTAGTTGTGATATTGCTTTTATGTGTTTATTTTTTTTATTAATTTAAGCAAGACAGACAATTCACATGAAGTGGTAAGACTTATTTTCACAGAAAAACAAAACAAAAAAAAAGGATTATATTATGTTGTCTGCAACAATTTTCAATGCCACTTTCAGGGTTGAATGGCGTAAGAACTGGAGGAATCCTTTTGGAATCAATTTTAGAGTTCCTCTGTACCCGATCACTCTTGTAGTGTGAAGAGCTTATATTTGCAGGAACAAATCATTACTTAGTGCTCTTATAGAAAATATCCTTCAATATTTCATATGAATTCCATGGCCAATATTATATATTGTAAATTTAACAAGTTTTTGTACATCTTGTCAATAGGAGATAGCAGTTAATAAGCTTTTCGGATGTTCGGCTTAGCCCAGTGAGAGAGTGCGGCGTATTCACTGAGTACAAAATAATATTAAACCTACAATCCCAGGGAAATTACTTTCATAATCTCATAGACTCATATATGAGTATATTGATATTTTCCTTCCCTAAAAGCAAAGAAATTATTAGCAAATAAAACTAATGGAAATCTGAACTCGCAGTGTGCATGGATTTGGGTTTCCATGGCAATAATTTTTACACTTCCTGCTTATTTGCCTCTTAATTCCTCTTGATATGAAGTAAGGGTCACGCGGTGAACTGTTTTGACAAATCTGCTTAACACGCTAATGGAATATATAAGTTTTTTGTCAAAGAGACAATGACTTTGAAAAATGCCATTAAAGAAATGTCTCTATTAATTTTTATAGTTCCAAGAAATTTCCTCAAGTTGAGACCTCGGCAAATTACTGAAATACATTTTACTGGAAAAATACTTAGCCCCTACACCCCACCCCACACAGGCCTATTTACACGCGTTTATGGGTTTGAAGTAATTGTTTTTGGCCACGCAAAAATCACACTATCTGCCCCTGCAAAAGTATATTATTGGCTTGCCACATGTGGTTGTTGTAACTGCTACTGGCTAAAGTCTGTTTCTATTTAACAATTAAAGCGCCAAGCAAAATTTGTTGCAGACGACATTCAAAATTTTTTTTTTATTTTTCAGAGAAAAACAAGTCTTGACATTTCATGTATCAAGACTTGTTTTCTCTGAAAAATAAAAAAAAATAAAATAAAAAAAATCGTTGTCTGCTGCAGTTGTGATTGGCACTTTAAGGGTTAACAAGTATTTCAACCCTTTCAACGCTAAGCAAAATTGTAGCAGACAACATTCTAATTTTTTTTCTATTATTTTTCAGAAAAATAAGATTTGGAATTTCATGTGAATCATTAAATAAATCTTCTGCAGCAGTTGCGATTAATGCTTTAAGGGTTGAAATAATATACTAAGATATGATCTATGAATAATTGTCATATCTTCAATTTAATATTTTGATAGAACTTTATTGCTTGAAGCGATGTCAGCTACTGTCTGTCTGATGTCACAGGTAACAACCCTAGTCCTGCTGAATCCTGATATGCCCTGCCTTTGCCAACAGTGTAGATCCAGATCAGCTGGGAAGCCAACTAATCTGGATCTGCACTGTTTGACATTTACTATGTGATTTGTATCAACAACCTGGATGATCTGATTGGCTGACAATTAGAAGTGGGCATGGCATCTTAATTTATTCAGTATGACATTAGGGTTAAGGGATGATTAGTATATTAGTATCATATTTCCTTTAATGAGAGCACTGGTTGTTGGCAAACGAGTAAATACTAATTGACTTACACCTACCTCAATATCCTGGGTTGAGTTATTTCATCAAAAGAAAATACCTGTTTTTTCTTATTGGTCACAGTGACCTACTTATGTTATGTGCCTTTACTACATATAGCCACAAATGCAATTTGATCAGCCCAGGCCATACAGTACAGGACATTCACACGAAGTGTTTTTCTCCTATAATGTAGATCAGGTCAAAATATAGGTTAGAGACCTACTTATAGATAGTTACAGTGACCTACTTTTGGTAGGTGATGGACTGGAGTCTCTATATGAACTAATTCTCCAAATTTGATCAACTCAGACCATACAGTACAGGAGATAAGGCCATGAGAAAAATTTGTAGACAGACAGATGGACAGACAGACAGAGTGATTACTATAGGGCATCCCAAAACTTGGGGCCCTGATAATAATTATTAATATTTGGAGCAAAATCTTCCTAATCAGTATAAAATATGGTAACTAATTGCCAATTAGTAAATCCTAGACACACTCTCAATAATGAGATCTTATAAACTACAAGAAATTCGCTGAATGGCTATGTTGCAACTGCTATGGAGCTAAATGCACAGACTTAACATTGTTCGACCAAATGTGAAAAGAAAGACCCGTCAAGGTCAGTAAAGGTCGATGGCAGGGGGCAGGGTGCATCATGGCAGATGTATGTATGAAGATGATTTAACCCAAAGCCTTGGTGTTTGAGAAATGGAGCTAAACTCACAGACTTAAGATTGCATCAGCTGATGTCAACGATGCTTCCTTGTAACTCCTACTTGCTAAAGCAGTTACAACAAAAATTAAACGTTGACCAATAAAAAATGATGTCAGGCCTTAATTTTTATACAAAGCAGAAATATAATAAAACCTTCAGTTTATTCAATGTCATATTATGCCGTAATATATGCACATATAAGGTATAAATGATACAAACATTAACCCTTAAAGCCCAAAGTAAAATTTGTAGCAGACAACATTCTAATTTTTTTTTTTTATTATTTTTCAGAGAAAACAAGTCTTGACATTTCAGGTGAATCATCTGCTTGGCAGATGATTCACATGAAATGTCAAGACTTGTTTATTCTGAAAAAAAAAAAAATAAATAAAATAAATAAATAAAAAATTGTCAAGACTTGTTTATTCTGAAAAAAAAAATAAATAAATAAAAAATTGTCATCTGCTGCAGTTGAGATTGGCACTTCAAAGGTTAATGTAACAAATCTTGGGGCTACAGACAGCCTATATTATAATGTAAACTCATATTTTTATACCAAAAATCCTGAGGGTAACTTATGATATGTTTTTACATTTACTTTCATCTATGACTTTCTTTCATTTATTTTACTCCGCATTTTGGCATAAATGCAGAGATGAGATAAACAATATAGCAAAAGAAGCAAGTGTACACCTAAGACAGTTTAATGTGGGCTGTGGGTATGTGTGGGTGTGGATGTGGGCTGGGGGGGGGGGGGGAGTTTAGGGCTGTGGTTAGTTGGGGGGAGTAGTCTTTAATGCTCCCGACTAAATATTATAACTTGTGTCCAGTTCCTTTGTTAAATGGTTTAAAGTAATTCATATGAGGCTCAAATTGCAAACAGATGGTTTAGGGTTTGAACCCCACTGAGGTCAATAAAATTTTCTGACCAGTAAGTCCTCATAGCTTAGCTTATACTTGACAAATTACCCTGGATCTAAACTGTTTGCCATTCTGGTTTTTATTTCTGACTGACATATGCAGGACATGTCCAAAGCAAAAGATGGAAGAGTCCACATCAGAAACTCAGGGGTGAAAGGGTGAAGTCTAAATTATCACCTCAGTTATCATGTATAATGAGTTTTTGACCATATCTATCATCCATTTTTTTCAACATTTTTTTTTCTGATAGAAATGCTATTTAAAAACACTTTGCATGCTGGGTGAAAATTTCAGCCGACAACATTTTTGAAATACAGTTGACTCTTGTTACCTCAAACACTGATTACTCAATCTACTGCTTAAATCAAACTAAATTTTGAATTATGTTGGTTTAGTTTTGCTTTACTTTCTTTTTCAACTCCTGTTGTCTCAAACTACTGTTACTTCAAACTGAAAATCTTGGTTCCTTGGAGTTTGAGATAATTAGAGTCCATTGTATTTTTTCTTATTTTTCCTACAAAATCAGATTCGGCATTTCATGCAAATTGTCTCCAATTTGCATGAAATGTCAAATCCCATTTTCTAGGAAAAATAAGAAAAGTATCATCAGTTTGTTGTCAGCTGAATTTGCCCATAGCATGGTTAGTGTTAACTCTTTCCCGGCTAGTGGTGACTTTTGTCATCTGTCTTTGCAAACAGTTTGGACCCAGATCAGGCCTGACAAAACGTCAGGCCTGATCTGGATACAAACTGTTTGACACTGATGGTATTCCTGAAAGATTTTTTTTTTGAAAAATTAAAAAAAATCAAAAAAAAAAAAAAAAAAAAAAATCCGCAGACAACAAAAAAGCATGCAAAATTATTCAGCATGCGATGAGTTGAACAACACATCGAACATTTGTACAATGACTCCATGTACAGAGGCATGAAAACAGACAGCAATCATTTTCTCTTGATAAGCTCCTCCACCAAATTCATATTCATGGGCCAAAAGGGATATTTATTAGAGTCAACAGGGTAACATCAGAAAGCTGATACAAACAGGAGTCTTGCTATAGCTATAAAATAATATCTTTAGAGACACATTTTAATATTTTTTATGAAGGATCTGGCAACATAAAGGACAATAAATCCTTCAATAGACAAAATAATTTGATTAAAGACCAGAAATATTCAGCAATATAAAATTTTCCTCAGCAAAGAAGATTACAAGGTACAAATAAAATATTCAGAAGTTTTCTTCAGTGTCTAAAATGTTTTGACATCAGTTTTCCAGCATCTAATTTATCCTAAATGTATATATAACCATATTTGTCCTAAACTTTTAACCCTTGTCATGCTGAACCCGGATATACCCTGCCTTTGAAAACAGTGTAGATCCAGATCAGTTGGCTTCTGAAGAAGCCAACTGATCTGGATCTGCACTGTTTGCCATTAAGTATGTGAATTTATAGAATAATCCGGATCAACTAATCTGATTGGCTGAAAATTAAAAGTGGGCATGGCATCTTAATTTATTCAGCAGGACAATGGTTAATACCAAGACTATTGGACTACCCGTGCTGTTTCTTAAAATTAATAGCTGAGTGATTGGCATGGAATTTCAAAACATATTTTCTGGGAAAAAATGAGAAAAATATTTCAATAATATGTTGTCTGCTTAAAATTTTACCCACAGTGCTAAGAGTTAAAAATTTAGTTTATCAAATATTGCTTATATTCCAGACTTTCAACAAATATAATAATACATATTTTCTGTGTAAATTTATTCAGTCAATATTTGTACTTGGGTTATAAACCTTCATTTTCTTCAGATTGTCAGCACAACTTCTAAAATTTACAATTTACGAGTCCTGACAAGGAAGTCCTGTAGCAATAATTTAAAAAATTACTTGTTATTTTTGTACCAAACATATTTTGTGGTACTCACTGCAGTTGCCTCCTTGGATACCCACAAGATATGTTTGGGTGCAAAAATCACGTAAGTATCCTCTCTCCCACCCCGCCCCCCTTATCTGGAGCTGTGTCATTATGGCCTTTGCTGTCCTTGATATGTCCTTGACAGTATCCATAATGGATGGTACGATGCTGGTCAGACTTTCATTACAAAAACATGCAGTAGAAATAAGAAAAATAATGTATTATCCCTGTATACCCCAGTTTTACTAAATAAAAGTGGGGTTTAAGGGGGTCAAAATTACATAGGTATGTTTTTTTTGATGGCAGCTATCTAGGATGATCTGGGTCTTTGCTATCCCTATAATCTCCCCCAACTCAATAGATCAATTTTCTTATGACACGGCTCAATTCCTCTTATTTCTCCATCAGAAAATGTGCCTACCATGTGCATTGTATCAAACTGACCTTCATGCCACATGTGGCCAATAAAGGGCACATATCACCCTGCATATTTGTGCAGTCTGATCTGGGTCTTTCTTGCCTGTTAACAGAATATATCCGCAAACAATGAATTAAGGCCCAGATTAGCCTTTACCACTCTCTGGGCTAATTCAGCATATGACAAATTAACGAGATTTTTCTTATTTTTCCCAGACAAATATACTTTCGAGACAGTTTGCATGAAATGTCAAAGCCTATTTATCTGCAAAAAATAAGAAAGATATAATCAATCTGTCATCTTCTAAATTTGCCCACAGAGTGCTAAAGGTTAAATTATCATATTATTCTTACATAGAATGCTGGGTAAAAATTACAGTGATGACATTCTGATATATTTTTTCACATCTTTTTTCCTAGAATATACAGTTTGACATTTCATGCAAACTGTCTACTTTGTAGATGATTTTGGATGAAATGTCAACCTTATTTTCCAGAAAAAAATATGAAAAAAAATATCAATTTTTCATCTGTGGCACGTGCTTAAGTTTAATATTCTTCTGAAATCATATTTATCAAACATGATTTATAACCAATTCTGTTTCATGATTCCTGTATTGTTCTGTTTGTCAATATAGCTGATATATTAATCATAAATTATATCATATTTGTTGACTTAATGAAAATATGTAATTGTGGCATTTATATTAAGAATATGATTTGATTAATAATGAGAAAGGCTGGTGGCCCACAGCATGGGTCACTTATGAGAGATATTCAAAAAGATTTTATGATTTCATATTTTTTTTTTAATTCATTGCTTGCACAAAATTGAAAGCACTTCAACAGACAGGTTTGATTTTAATAGGGTAAATGTCCTATAATTTAGAACCCTTTACTCCATGCTTTTCTTGTTTAAATTTTGCTTTTTATGCAGTTGTTTCTTAACCCTAGTCCTCTTGAACCCAGATATGCCCTGCCTTTGCAAACAGTGCAGCTCCAGATCAGTTGGCTTCCGAAGAAGCCAACTGATCTGGATCTGCACTGTTTGCCATTCAGTATTTGAATTTATATCAACACATAACGAAAACATACCTATATAATTTTGACCCCCTTAAACCCCATTTTTATATAGTAAAACTGGGGTTGACAGGGGTATACATTATTTTTCTTATTTCTGCTCAAAAACATAGATTGTGGGTACCCATTAGAACCACCTCACTGAGGCAGTTCTAACAAGTACCAACAATCTATGTTTTGAGCAGAAATATGAAAAACACTAGAATTTTTGTCTGAAAATTTTCATTTTTTGTTCGTAAAATTTTCAATATATTTGAATAGGCATGTTTTCGTAATGAACCTGGATCAAGTAAACTGATTGGCTGAAAATTAAAAGTGGGCATGGCATCTTAATTTATTCAGCATGGCTAGGGTTAAAATTCTTAGTGGAATGGCAAAGTGTAGACCCTGATCCAACAGCTCCTTCAGATATGCCATTTGAGTTTGTCAGAAACTTTGGTGTATGAAATTTTAGGACATTTACCGGATTTCAACATATTGAATTTATGTCTGGTTGTTCGCAGCTGTTTTGGTTAGTGACAATGGGTTAATTGTGTAAGCGGTAAAATTGACTTATTTCAAATTCTAGGAAAAATATGGCAAATATACTTAGGGTAAATATGTTCAACAAACTATACATGAATTTGCAGTCTGCTAGTGCTGAAAACAGTAATTCAGTTTGAAAGTACTTACATTTTGCTGTACGACTGAAGTCTAGGACTGCTGTGGAGGATGTACTCTGTGTGGTGGAATTCTCACTGGGCTTCTCTACAGGTGTATTTGATGGTAGTTCAGCCTCCTCAGAGGAAATCTTTGATGAGGTTACAGGCGATTCTGGTGGTTTACAAGGTGGTGTAACTGATGGCTTTGGGACCGGACTTTCTTTTGCATTGTCTTCCGACAAACTAGCAGTTTCTGACGGCTTGTTCTCATCAGGTGTTGGGGATTTTGATTGAACATGTTCAGATGACTTTCCACTGAGACCAGGAAATGGCATGTTGAGTCCCAAATTTGCTAGATTTAGTCTTCCGTTGAGAAGAGCACTGGGCAACTGTCCATTCTGAGCTCCACTTGTAACGAGTTGCTGCTGCAGTTGGTGAATCAGCTGTAACTGCATTATTTGCTGCTGTTGTAGATTAATCAGGGCATTGTGTAATGCATTAGCATCTTGTGTTGGAAGATTGTTCTCAGCAAATTGGGCAACAGCAGCTTTTGTTGCCTGTAGTGGTTCTAACATGACATTGGAATTAGCTCCAGGAACCAAATGAGCTAGTGGTAACATATATGGTGGTATGTCACTGTTTATTTCAGGTTTCAAATCATCCTCTAAGTCTTCTTCCTTTAAACTATCCAGCTCACCCTCCTCTTCCTCCTCTCCATCCTCATTTAGTAATGATTTTAATTCCTCCTCCTCCATATCATTATATGCACTTTCTGATTGTTCTTCAAGATTTTCGTCTCCTAGTCCAACAGCAGCGTCAACTTCATCCTCTGCCTTATTAAGATTTTCAAAGTTCTCTTCTCCATCTGAACCACCATTCTGTGACACAGCTTCTAAATTGTCAATTTCTGGATCTTCTGACAATCTTGAACTTACACCATTAATATTGCACAATTCTGATTGGTCCTCGTTTCCAGTTTGATTCTCATCATACAGAATCACCACCTTCTCTTTTGAACACTCTTTCTTATGTGCTATAAAAGCATGTAATTCCAGAAACTCTGCTCGACATTTTCCGCACACATGTGCATCTCCATTTTGGGGACCAGCTGGTAAAGGTTTTGTTGGTAATTCACCTGAAATGAGAAATTAACAGATAAGAGGAAAATTGGGCATCTCCATAAGAATATGCAGGCTGCGCCATATGAAAAAGACTTTTAGGCATATGCCGACAGTGAAGGTCCAGATCAGCCTGCGCATTTGAACAGTCTGATCAGGGCCTTCACTGTCTGCTAACAGAAACATTGGATACTATAGAATGCATGAATGGAGAGCAAAGCCTGAGATGATACTTTGGGCATGAACAGAATGATCTGAATCTGCACATATAGCGCATGTTCGAAGGCACTTTTTTGCTTGGCGTGGCCCATGTTATGGTCATAGCTCTCAGGATAAGCTGGATATCCAGATATACACTATTTCTACAATATTTACCTGAAGTATTCAGACACCCTATCTCCTTACAATTCGAAAAAAGTCCACTATAACTTATTAATACCTGTTCTTCTATCTGTAAACTTCTGGATGAGTGGAAAACAGTGTAGACCCTGTTCAGATGCATCTACACTGTTTGCTCAGGCCTGTCTGTCCAAATACTCAGGGTAAATATGGTATAAAATGACAGAATTCAACTGATAGTAGTGTGTTTTTCTACTGTCCAATGAGAAATAAATCCCTGTCAAATCATAATATCCATACCATACAATAACTTCATCTCTAGGCATTGTGATCTTTAATCATCCCAATAGGGGATCAGACAAAAATCCCTCTCAATCCACTGACTTTACAGTAACATGTCAGAGGTCATCCCTTCTATAATCAGGACCCTCTCATTCTACAAGCTTTACAAGTTAAAGGTCAGCTCTTTTATAATCAAGGCTAAACTGGCTCATGACCCTGACAACTTGATAAAAAGACAGCCCTGTAAAACCAACCTTCCATTCTATCGACAGAAAGATATTTGAAGGGTATTTAAGCTTAAACTGTATTAATCCTAAGTATTTGGAGGGACAGTGTAGACCCAGATCAGATGCCACAGAATTATGGGCCATCTCAACAGGATAAACACTGTGTGCCATTCTGCTGTATATTTTTGAACTACAGAAACTCGGGGAGAGGTTGGGGGGTGGGGGTGGGGGGGGGGGGGGTGGGGGGTGCTGTTTCCTAAAATATTTAGTGGAAAGGCAAACAATGTAGACCCTGATCAGACTGCTCCTTCAGGAGCAGTCTGATCTGGGTCTGTACTGTTTGCAATGTCATTTTGTCAGAGACTTTGGTGTATGAAATTATAGGACATTTACCGTAGCTAAAAATCTGGATTATCTGACTAAAATGAAACAATTATTTCGTCAGTTCAGACATTTTCCCCAGTGAAACACAGAAAAAAATACATTCTTTACCAAATTTCAAAACTCTGTTTGAAATAATTTTGTTAAATTATAACTCTTGACACGGAATCTGCTATATGATTTCACCAGGGATTCGGCTCTGTATCTTCAAGGACACAAAAACTAAAGCATTGCAAATCTTCCATTTTTCTGATGCCAGTCATAATTATCTTTTCTGAGAATTAACTAAATTGCTAGATCAAGTTTTGGCACCTTTTTTGGCTTTTCCTTACTTGGAGTTTCTGACATTTTGACCCCGGGGAAAAACATTAGCTGTCTTGCAACACTAGTTATGAACTCGGATCTCAAATCCAATTTTTCACTTGAAAAGTTAATTTCTAACAATCTGTGATTGTAGTAGCAGCCGCTAGAGGTTGTAGGAGAATTCACACTTTCGCTAATTTCATAAAATCAATACAAAACGGCATTTTCAATAGAAATGACAGGACCTGCCATAATATCGTAGAATTTACGGCCCAGAGCTTCTTAATCCATCGCCTCTCGATCAATTTTCCTCATATTATCGTGATCTTACGTCACTTTATTGAATTTCCTAAAAGAACTATTTTGTCTCAGCTGAACTGAGGACTCGGAAAATTAAAATTTGTCACTTTACTTAAAAACAAAGTTGTAATAATTATATTTTAACTACTGGCTTCAAGAACAAGCATACATCAAACTGTCTTAGCAATTTCTGGGATGACATCAAAATGAAATATAATTCACAGATTAAGTTAAAAATTTCTTTTAGTCATCAAAAGGCTGACACCATAGGCTAAAACAATGAGAAACATGACGGTCATAAGATTTGGAAGGGCAGATTTGCTAGAAGCATAATAAGAGTCCAGAATTAATTCAATATTCAACCCTTAAAGTGCCAGTCACAACTGCAGCAGACGACATTTTTTATTTTTGTTATTTTTCAGAGAAAACAATTCTTGACATTTCATGTGAATCACATGAAATGTCAAGACTTGTTTTCTCTGAAAAAAAAAAAATAAAAATAAATAAACAGTAAAAAAAAAAACAAATTTAGAATGTTGTCTACTACAAATTTTGCTTGGCGCTTGGAGGGTTAATATTGATTAGATACCAAATCTTCATTTCACTAAAGATAATCCCCTCTACAGCAAGCTCATTGATGTACTGATCAGGGCTCCCTTTCAGAGTAAACTACTTACATAAACTGTCAAGCCTTATTTTCTTAGGGGAAAAAAAATATGGAAAAAATGTCATCTGCCAGCATATCTGAGCATACTAAGAGTTTAGTTTAAAAGCATTATACAGAGAAGACTATATACATGATAAATTGGGACACCTTAACTCCTTATTGTGTTCATCCTAAAATTTTAACAATGCTTCAAGTCTAGATAAGAGTGGGTATCAGGTAAATATTTTTCTTATTTCTCCATGAAAACGTATGTTGTGGTTACTCATTAGAAGCGTCTTGCTGAGGCACTTCTAATGAGTACCGACAACATAATGTTTTCATGGAGATATAAGAAAAATATAAATACTTTTGGACAAAAAAAAACAACATTAACAACAACAAAAAACATTTTATCAAGAGCTATGATGCATTTTACTAATAAGTGTAAATGTGTCTAAAATGTCTGGATTAGTGCCAAACAGTGTAAGCTGCATTCTGCAGCTTCTTATCCAGGTTTACACTGTTTGCTCAAGCCACTATGGGAAATTATTCCCCCACACTATATATTCTAGAAGAGACCACTTTTGATTTTAGGTATGTCAGACTGTGATTAAGATATTCCTAGAGAAAATAGATGAACTATTTGCAAACAATGGAGATGCCACATTCTGCGGCATCTGATCTTGGTCTGCACTGATTGCCAATTACTCTATTAGGGGTCTTCTGACTACAATAAGTTATTTCAATAGAAGCCTGTTTGAGGTAAATTTGATTCTGATTTTTCTTTGATGATAATAAATTAACCATTAAGTTTGCAATGATTAGTGTAAGCCAATTATAACAATTAGGCAAAATTAATTATAGCTTTTATGGTAAATATCTAATTTTGTAAATTGTCTCCCTTTGCAATACTAGACTGGATTGCGCAGTCGATCGCATGCCATCACAAATCCCCATGCTTGGTGCTAATGTTGCTAATAGCATGATAGACAGACAGACTGACAGCTGGACAGCCTTGCTCTTGCACACTCTTACCATGAGGGGAAGTCATGTAGCAAATTTGGATAAATTCCACCCAGTGGTTTAGCAGGAGCTAGCCTGATGGACATATCGAGGATTGAGCGCAAGACTATGGTAACTCAAACATATTTTTGAAACCCTTGTTTAGGGGCAACTTGGACCCCTTTGTAAACAATGCAAATTTAGGTGCCATTGCTCATATGAGCAATGGCACCTAAATTTTCATTGTTTACAGAAAGAAATGTTGTAATTTTCATAATGCTTCATGGTGAGGAGATTAGGTTTGGGGAAAAACAACCATCTGACTTACGCCAGTCTTGCGCTCAACCCTCGATATGGACGGACAGACAGAGAAATACAAGAAATGCATTAAGAATTCTTTGAAGAAAATAAATACTTCAGCTGAAATAAATGAAAAATGGTATGACAAACCGATCCACCGCCGAATTATATCCATATCCTCGAAGAAGAAAGCTTAATTCCTTCTACCACTATGCTTATGAATTTTTGTACAAATAAATAACCTAATGAATTTCATATTGAAAGTATCAGAAAAGATCTGTGTCAAATTAAAGTGTCAAATTTCACAAATGACCAATCAGAAAATTGTAATACATAAAGCCTGGAGAGGGATTGGTCAGACTTCCATTGTCAACGATAAGGCCCTCTAGGACTCACTGATATGTATGCTGATAAATATCTTATTACTACTTATGATTATTATCATTTCATTTTCATTGTTAATACAGTGTCAGTTTAGACAGCCTCTTTTTTAATAATTTCTCAATAGGCATGCCTGATCTTTTTTCAATTTTTTTATAATAATAAATGTCAGGTTTTGGCCCTTAAACTTTTAACACTCTCTGGGCTGATTCAGCAGACGACAAACTGATGATATTTTTGTTATTTTTCCCACTAAATATGATTTGGCATTTAATGCAAATTGAGTAATTTGCATGAAATTTCAAATTGAACTTTCTGGAAAAATAAGAAAAATATTTCAGATTGTTGTCTGCTGAGATTTTTACCCATCATGCAAAACATAGAAGCCCAGGTAAATGTATTGGATGACTTTCTAATGTATCATTTATTATTATTCCGAGAGAATAAGGTTTGACATTTCATGTGAATCAACTGCTAAGCAGGTAATTTACATGAACCATCAAGCCTTATTTTCTTTAAAAATGAAGAAAAAAAAAATCCAAATCATAATGAAACATTTGAGCGAAAGTGAAGTTTCTAATTTATTCACAAGGAAGACAATTTTTGTGAACGTCTGCTTTTTTACACACTAAATCCTTTCTGATAAGGATCTACTCTAAAAGGAAAGAATTTGCTTCCAAAGGGAGCAAATTCTTTCCATTTAGAGAAGACCTGTTTTCAGAGGGGGAGACAACACCTATTTGATGGAGTTACCTCCCCTGAAATGTATTCAGTCCCCTTATATGGTTATGTACTTATTCCACAGCCACCCAGTAGATAATAAATCATTATGAATCAATCATTTACTGATAGAAATCAATCATTTAAAGACAGAAAAGATTTCTTTTCATAGGGTGCAAAATTTCCAAATTTTAACTTCAGACCTCCAGCCTGGAACCATCTGTTTTGTCAAAGAACAACTAGACAGAGCTCCAGGTTAGCCTGTTTATTTTGGCAAATACGATGTCAAGATAATTGTCTTGATCTAGACCTCTGACACATGTATTAGAATGGTCTTTGCTAAAAAATTTTTTGGCCAATTGCTACAATATAAATGTACAATTTTGTGCAGAAATAAAAGGTTGCCATATTCTGTACCTTTGTCTAGATCTGCTTGTCTGGAGATGGGAAATGTCAGGCCACCAACCATTACTGCTTCATTCCTCAATATTTGCTTTCAAGACTTTTCATCATTTCAGAATTATAATTGTATGCACCACTATTATTCAAAAACTCATTTTTCAAGATTTACATAATCTGAAAGCCAAATTTGTCCAGTTTTTATTTACACTTATCAACAGTTACAAGAAGATATATGAGTTGTCCCATGGGAAAAGAGCTCTTAAAGCATATGGGAACAGCAAAGATTCAGGCGAGTCTGCACATTTGCGCAGACTCGCCTGAATCTATGCTGTTCACTCATTTAAGGAAAAGGCCAAGGGGAGACTCCATCCAAAGAACAGGACATGACTGGCCTCGATAAGGACTGGGCATGTACACGTACTGTAAGATTGATTCCACGGAAAGCCAGAAGAGCCCATTTTTTTGTGGTGTGGTTCAAATGTAAATTTTCTGCTATCTACGGTGTCAGATATTATAATTAATGTAATAAATTGTTATTAATTTTTTTGTTATGGTGTCACAATCTTTACCAGGGTTTCAAGGGGTAACAAAATACATTCTTTACCATGGGATACAAAATATAATATGAAATATTTTATGAATGGTCTTCTAGTTAATACCCCGTAATAAACACAAATCTTTGCCACACAAAAAAAAATCTTTCTTTACAAAGAGCGTGATTTATTACAATTTTTTTTTATTATCACAAGTTTTAATACCCAACATAAAATAATATTTATAGCCTCATCTATTTTGTGCAAATTTATTACAAATGGAAATATATATCCTGCATAATGTATGAACCAGATTTTTTGGCTCACTGTACAAATCAACAGTTAACCTATGGAATTTTTAAATATTAGCAGACAATTTTCAAAGGGAGACAACTTCCGACTGCTTTCCTGCACATGAAATCCCTTTTAAAAATAGTCCTAAACAGCTCTGGAAGGAGGGGTGGGAGTGGTGGGTGGGTGGGGGTGGGGGTGGGTGGGGTGGGTGGGGGAATAATAACAACAAAAGTTCCTAATGACATATGTAAATTAATATGGAGACCCAGATCAGCATGGACATACATCTTCATAACATATTTATCCAAGATACTGGGCCATCTAACTTCTTAACCCTTGTCATGCTGAAAAAAATAAGATGCCATGCCCACTTCTAATTTTCAGCCACTCAGATTACATGATCTAGGTAAGTGTTAATACAAATCACATACTGAATGACAAACAGAGCAGATCCAGATCAGTTGGCTTCTGAAGCCAACTGATCTGGATCTACACTGTTTACAAAGGCAGAGCATATCTGGGTTCAGCAAGATGAGGGTTGCCTAAACTCCTTACCAGTCTTGTCCTATACTTAGAGCAAGTTCATTTTACTATGTGCTGATGTGTAGGAGTGGCAAAAAGTGTAGACTCTGACCAGATGCTGCCTTAGACTCTGATCCATGTCTATACCATCTACAATAATTCATCATACGAGTATATGCATCTGGCTGACTTTGACTGTCACTATGATATCATATAATTAACCCTAGTCCTGCTGAACTGAGATATGGCCCACCTTTGCAAACAGTGTAGATCCAAATCAGCTGGCTTGTGAAGCCAACTGATCAGGATCTGCACTGTTTGTCATTAAGAATGCCAATTTGTATCAACAACATGGATCAAGTTATCTGATTGGCTGAAAACTAGAAGTTGGTGTGACATCTTATTCTTCAGCATGACAAATGTTAATATTAGGTACTATTCTTGGTAATACAGCTAAATTATGTTTCTAATAACAAAAGATGGACAAAACAGTAAGAACTTAAATGTACACTTATCTCAAACACATGATAAATGTCCTAAAATTTCGAACACTTAATTCCATATTTTTTTGCCTAAATTTTGCTTTTTATGCCATCCTTTCAAAACATACTAAGAGGAATGGCAAACAGTGTATACCCTGATCAGACTGCTTCTTTGAAGCAGTCTGATCTGGGTCTACACTGTTTGCATTCGGCATTTTGTGAGAAGCTTTGTTGTACAAAATTTTTAGGACATTTACCGTAGATTCAAGGTATATATTATGAGTCAGCCTCATTAGACCACTGTGTCACATTAAATCCTTGAGTTACCTTTGAAACTCTAACTTAACAAAACTTCCTTTCTCATTTTTTGAGACTTAACCTGGACTGTATGAAATCTGTTACCTAACAAGAGCGTATATAATTGATGTTTTCTATGTGGCAGCACAGGGGTATCTTATTTTGATGACTTTATGAATCATCCAAAAATGTTTTCAAGCTGACACTTTGTTTAGTTTACAAATCTTTTATATAGAAAGCTCAAAGCCTGCATAGGAAGTAATATTTCATCGGCAATGATAGCATTTCGGTTTGATTTTCGAAAATTCTAAACCAGACACAGATACTGACGTAATTAGACAGCTGTTACGAGTTCAAAATCATAAGTAAACCAAACATTATGAGCCCTAACGTAAAAAAAACGTACCTCTGGACCTGTCGGCCCAATGAAGACTCAAATCAGCCTGCGCATTCGCGCAGTCTGATTAGAATCTTCATTGTCTGCATGAGGAAACTTTGCATCCTTGGCTATCCGAAATGTGCCCAGTGAAGATTCTGATCAGACCCCATGGATACGCAGGCTGATCTGAATCTTTGTTGGGTGAACAATTGTCCGAAGGTACATTTTTTGACATAACGGTTCAAATATATTTATTGCTAATAAATGCTAGAAAGTTTCTTGTTTGAAAAAGATGTTATTGTTTTTGTGCTTAACTACAGACAACCTTCAAAGACGTATGGAATAATTATTTCATTTCTCTGTGTGTGCCAAAACGTAGCCATTTTCTCATTTTTGGCCCCATCACTAGAATCAAATTCTGTGTTTAATGTCTAAGTTGTCGTTGACATTTTTATTTAATTTACCATACCCATTCTAAAAATTTGGATGTTTAATAAAACTGGAACATATTAGTTAATTGCTTCCCTTTGTAAAATCACTTACTTCCCTTGCCTACACAGTAAATCTAGATAATAAATTAACTATAGGGATCTATTTTAGCACTTAATTGCTAACTTGCTAAATGCTGGTCAATTTCTTCAAAAATAGGCTGCAATTTCCATCACTTGCTATCACTTGCAACCTGTAGCAAGTTGGAAAAAATCTCCTTAATTGGCTGAACCTGTGGAATTGTTGCTTAAGTTTTGCAGTTTCTTTTCCAAAAGCAATGATGATATTTTTCTTACTTTTCCCAGAAAACAGGTTTTGACATTACATGCAAATTGTCTCCCATGGGAGACAGTTTGCATGAAATGTCTAAACCTGTTTTCTAGGAAATATAAGAAAAATATTTTAAAATGTCTGCTGATTTTTTTACCCAGAGTGTTAAGGTTTTAAAGCCAAATTTAACAGTGTTTATAAGTGTGAAAAATCAAGTTGGCTGAAAGGTTTAACAAGTAAAAAATAAAGCCACTTGCTGACTTTAGCAAGCTGTCAAAAAAGTTAAATTTGAACCCTGAACTCGCAATTCCAATGATCCAAATTTTCATGATATTTTTAGTAATACGATTTTGTGTGAGCGCTTAAAAGCTGCTACCAAGTTATCATTTGCATGTGTACCACATAAAATCTAATTTTGTAATTTTTAGACATCACAGACATTTTAAGTAATTTTAATCTGATCATGAATCAGTCTCCAACAAAACAAAATTGACGGAAATGTTTATGCTCCTATCTTTGCTGTAGTTATAATTCTGAATGTATACTTTGCGTGATACCTTGCCATTAATATCAATTTCATATAATTCATGTCAAATTTCATCTCTACAAGTCATGTTGTCTGAGAACGGCTTTTAGGCCAAACACGACCTAAAATTTAAATGATATTAAAATTCATCTAAAGTATCAAAGTTAAACCTTAATAATGGCTGCCATTCATCACGGAGGATATTAATTTCATGTTGAACAAACTTGTCCTCATCATAAAAGTATTTTTTTATGTTCTTTCAAATATTCCTGTTCTCACACAAAATAATATTTTGAGGACAAAATGTTGTTTTTGAAATAGTGTCTAAAAACCATTTGTCATGAGCTTGATTATTGTCAAGACTTAATATTAGCAATGCCTGGAATTTGAGGAATCACAAAACGGTTTTGTTCCTGAAAATGAAAGACTTCTTGAAAGGAGATGGTGCCTTCCTTGTTCAACCAATGTTCAACCTTTGTTACCATAATAACCCCAAGCACTGGGACAGACAGGCCTGAGCAAACAATATAAACCCTGATCAGATGACACAGTTTAGAATATCTGGCTGTGGTGATTGGTTAATGTACACTACACAAAGATGATCAGATGACACAGTTTAGAATATCTGGCTGTGGTGATTGGTTAATGTACACTACACAAACATTCCAGAAAACCCATGCAATATACCATGGAGTTGTTCACTGTGGCTTCGCCTTATTTGTTTTCATACTAAATTCAGAAAGGGGCAAACCTTTATCTGTTTGCTAATTGTCCCAATAATTATATAATGTCAGACTTCTATTAGTGAAATATTCTGAGATTTATCCCAAGCAGTATTCAAGGGGAATACCTATTTGTTTATTACCAAGACACCTGTTTAAAATATCATTTACAAATATTATAAACGAAAGCTTTAAATCTATGTCAGTAACGTTTTTGTTACAACTTCCCAAAACTATAATCATCTTTAAGAGAAATGAATTACTGTCGAAACTGGATACGAAATAAAATATTTGACCTGGTACAAGTTTGCTCTATAATTCTACAAAATATTTAAGTCTTTTGTTGTGAAAAGATAATAAATTTTCCTTGCCTGTATTAACTTGGAAACATTAAAAATTTTACTTTGACCAAATGTTCACACGGTGGTCTAAAATGGCTTGTAATAATTCTTTGAAATGAAATGAGTCATCTTAAAATGCACTGTCTCTCAGAGCTTCAGAAAAACTGCACAGATCAGTCTTACCCTTCTCTTGCTGAACAGAACAGCAAGAGAAGGGTTAAAAACTGCTTAGCTAGAGCTATGACCAATAAGTATTCATTTTTAACAAAATGGAAAATAAAAAAAAAAACTGTAAAGATTCTTTCTTATTTTCTTGAAAGATATGCAACTCTCCATCAGCAATAATCATTTAAAGCAACACTTATGTTTTGTATTCCTGTTTTAACCCTTGTCATGCTGAATAAATTAAGATGCCACGCCCACTTCTAATTTTCAGCCAATCAGATTACTTGATCCAGATTGTATATATAAATTCACAAACTTAATGACAAACAGTGCAGATCTAGATCAGTTGGCTTCTTCAGAGGTGTGAGGGATGGTTTCAACACATATTTGCGAAATTGGTCATTATTCATTATATAATTTCATTGGGTAGCTAAAAATGTGACGGCCATTTTCATCAATTGTGGATTTTCCTGATTCTTTACCACTCCCAGATTCAATAGATGACAAACTGACAATATTTTTTTTTTTTTTATTTTTCACAGGAAATAGACTTTGACATTTAATGCAAATTGTTTTTAAGAGACAATTTGCATGATATCCCAAAGCCTATTTTCTTGGTCCTAAAATGTAAGAAATTACTTTCAAAATCTTGTATGCTGAAAATTTTGTTAAGGGTTAATAATCAACATTTAACCCATTGTAAATTGAATAGAGTCTCCCACACTAAATACTGGAAGAGTCCAATTTCAATTTCATGTACATCCGGCTAAAAGATTTAGATATTCCTTGAGAAAACTGGCTAAACTATTTGCAAACAGTGGAGACCCTGATCAGATGCCACAATTTCTGTGGCATCTGATCTGGGTCTGCACTGTTTGCCAATTACCCTTTTAGGGGTCTCCAGACTACAATGGGTTAAATTGCGAATGAGCTAACTCCAAGGACTAGTTAAAAAATTTTCAGATAAAACAATTTGAAGTATTTCAGGCAATTTTTCTTCCAAACTGGGAGTAGACACAACCCCTAATCAAAAGAAGCCACTGACCATCCATATACATTCCACAGGAGTAATTCACCACCATCTGTGATACTGGCTCAAAACTCACCTTTAGCATTCTGGTAGAGTGCATGACAGACAAAAGATGTTTTTCATACAATTCCCTGAAAACTGGGCTTGATATTTCATGTGAATCATCTCTTACAGATATTTCATATGAAATACAATGTATCATGTCATATTTTGGGGGGGAAAATAAGAAAAAAAAATCTTAAAATATCATCTACTGGTACGTATGTTTTAATTCAGCAGTTTAAGGATTAATTTGACCCCTAACAATTTTAAATCCATAAATTTCATACATGCATATTATTGTCAAATGAATGATATGACTAATTCTAATGGTCTTTTTTAATACACCCACCCCTCGAGCTTATTGATGGCCCATCCTGTACAAGAAATACAACCCATACAATTAAAATGCAAATGCCGTATTCATAATTTCTATTGGAGTCAATTTGTCCCCTTACAATTTTACCAGCTTAGGTGGCAGTTTTATAACACTCCGTACATTGGGCAGGTCAGGGGTCTTCCTATGGGGCGGCTATTAGTGATTGTCCGCTAACAAAAATGGACATCTCGTTCAGATTTCCTCTGTGCGTGTGGGCCGAAAACGATATTGTCCCCGTCAAATATTTGGCCGACCTATGACATCATTTCAAATATGAATCTGACAATAGACATGACAAAGCCACAATGAAATTCCGATTTCTACTGAACTTTTGACATCTCAAAGCCCAAGGAAAAAGACCTAAAATCCTCAGCATTCAGATAGAATTTCATATTTTCCATTAAAATTAATTTGAGTACAGGGTATTCCATAGCTACAGAACTGAAGGGGTATCAGATAAATATTTTTCTTATTTCACCTCAAAAACATATATTGTGGGTATTCATTAGAAGTGCCTCACTGAGGCACTTCTAATGAGTACCCACAACATATGTTTATGTGGAAAAATAAGAAAAAATATAATTTTTTTGGCAGAAAAAAGTGACTCGTCTGGAGTTTGGGTATTCTTTATGTACATAAACTTTAGTAGCATAATAAAACAGGTGTTAGAAATGAGTAATTTAGAAGTGTTTATTTGGCTGTCAGTTTAGTATATCATATTTGATTTGATACTTGATGGGTGTCTATTAATAAGAGATTTATGGAATGTTGCACTGGAACTGACAGGAGCCTGACTCCATGTAAATATCCCATTCAACAGTTCCACAGGCACATCTAGAATTTCATATTCCCATTTAAAGTTTGTTTTTTTTTTCTTCTCCTTTTTTTTCTATAAAAATGATTTAAAAAGTTAAAATCAGATCTAATTATTGCTCTTGAAAAGTAGCATATTCAAAGTGTCATTTGGCATGGCGCTATTCAGGCAAAAGAAACCCTAAAAAGTTATGAAATCTGCCATTCTGTCTCATTCGATGGAGTTTTCTTCACCAACAGTAACCAAATTTTAGCTGGAATATTTAAAAGAATACATTTAGATTCATTTAATCCTAATAATGAACATAAGAACAGCTTATTCATTCTTCATTTATAAAAAGTAATTGCTTTTTAAATATCTTTACAATTTTTTAATTTTTTAGAATTGATAAATGATTAATCTACAAGATAAAAACTGAGGAAGGTACCTCCATGGAGGGAAAACAATGGGGGCTGCTGCAAGTGGGGTTCTCAGTGAAACATACAGTATACTGCATGCATCTCATTAAGGTCTATAAATAGATTAAACCCATTTGGTGAGCTTTATATTATTTTCTCTGTACCAAGATTATAGGCATTAACATTTGCTTTGCTGCACAATGGAAGCAAATTCGTTCCTTTAAATTCCTTTTGAAGATGGGAGGCAAAAACATTTTCAGACAAAATTGCCTCCCCTTGAAATTATATCCATATATTCCTTTTAATAAGAGAATAAGTAAGCTGCACTTGATATGATAGAAGCCTGAATCTGGGTAAACATCCAATTCTATATCTAAAATGTCTTCCTCTTAGTTTAGTTTATTTAATTAATTTCAAAAATGACTAAAATGTTCAATCAATGTCTAATTCATGCTATATGTATATTGCACTGTATAAGTATTACATGACTAAGATAAATGTTCTAAAATTTGTACACCAAAGTTTGACAAAATGGCATATGCAAAACAGTGCAGACCCAGATCAGACTGCTCCTGCAGGAGCAGTCTGATCAGGGTCTACACTGCCATTCTACTTAATATTTTAACCCTGGTCCTGCTGAACCTGGATATTCCCCGCCTTTGCAAACAGTGCAGATCAAGATCAGTTAGCTTCTCAACTGATCCAGATCTGCAGGCTTTGTCAATCAGTATCTGAATTTGTATCAACAATCTGAATCAAGAAATCTGATTGGCTGTCAATTAGAAGTGAGTGTGGCATCTTAATTTATGAAGCATGACAACAACTGTATAAAAACCAAATTTAGGCCAAAAAAGTGTGATATAAAGTGTTAGAAATTTTAGGACATTTATTGTATACTGTATTTACTTGACAAATTAACTCATGCTGAATAAATTAAGATGCCATGCCCATTTCTAATAGTCAGCCAATCAGATTACTTAATTCAGATTGTTGATATAAATTCACATACTGAATGACAAACAGTGCAGATCTACACTGTTTGCAAAACAGAGTCTATCCAGGTTCAGCAGGACAAGGGTTAAATTAAGACAGACACTATCAAGAAAATTGAGGTGTCATTTACTACACATTAAACAAAGTTTCATTGAAATCTAATATTAACCTGACCAAACTTGAATCAGATGATAAATAAACAACAATATTTATCCTAAATACATTGGGACACACTAAGTCCTTACCATAACTGTCCTAAAATTTGACCAAAGCCATTTTAACCCTTGTCATGCTGAATAAATTAAGATGCCATGCCCTTTTCAAATTTTCAGCCAATCAGATTACTTGATCCAGATTGTTGATATAAATTTACATATTGAATGGCAAACAGTGCAGATCCAGATCAGTTGGCTTCTTAGAAGCCAGCTGATCTGGATCTACACTGTTTGCAAAGGCAGGGTATATCTGGGTTCAGCATGACAAGGGTTAATACCATTTGATGTATCTAAAAACTGCTGGATAAGTGGCAAACATTGTAGGCCCTGATCTGGGTCTACACTGTTTGCTAAGGTTTGTCTGTCTGAACACTGAGGGTATGTATGGTACTTAAGAGTAGTTCAGTTAGAGTCTGTCAAGTGTACCAATAAATAAGAGCTGTCGCAGGATTTGCCTTCAACATCTTTAACCAAAATATTTAACATTTATTTGTTGTAAGTCTGTAACCTTGACCGCAAGGTCACTCACATGGGTCAGGATGGTACAGCATAGAATTTCAGAACAGTATCTAACATCAGGGCAAGTACTAACTACTTCTATGTAGCGGTTCAGGAGATATAGCCTATTAAAAACCCTTAAAAAAAAAAAAAAAAAAAAAGCAATGCTGAATGCCATGGTGACTGCTATAGTTCTACCTGTACTACCTGTACTTTTATACAGGTGAACTAAAAACTGAAATTTTAAAACATTTCTCAAAGTCTTATGCCCTTACAAATATTCACTGTCTCTGAATGGACAGAAAACTCCAGTATTAAAATGGAATATGTCTAATATAAGAAATTTAGGCAACTACGGTATCAACATATTCTGAACATACAGTACTTTTGCTAGTGGAAAGTCAAAACCCTTAATACACTGTACAGATGTGCAACCTGATCTGGGTTTTCATTGTTCTCAAAAGACCCTTTTCTCATGACCCAACTCAATTACATCAAACTGTGTGTGACATTTAACACTTTGCATGCATGGTAAAAATTTCAGTGTCAGACATTTTGAAATAATTTTCTTACTTTTCCCAGAAAACACTGACTGACATTTCATGCAAATTGTTTCCTTTGGAGACAATTTGCATGAAATGTCATAGCCTATTTTCTGTAAAAAATATGAAAAATACAGTCAGTTTGTCGTCTGCTGAATTAGCCCAGAGAGTGGTAATGGTTAAACTTAACAATATCAGTTATATCTGTTTTGGAAGATCGGGATCAGATTATGCTAAACCGGAGCTTTTCAATAAAGGTTACGAGCCTGAATAGAAAAGTTTAAACAGTTGCAATTTTACTAAAGATATACCTGAAGAATTAAATCGGCACAAAACCCGCCCCATTGATGATTAGCAGCTTTTTTCACGCTATGATGACCCTGTCTATACACGATGAAGTAAAGCAAGTCCGATAAATGTCTCTTTTTGTTAGTTTAAAAGAAAATTATAATCACCTTTTTTAAGAAAAATAAATACAATGTGAGCGGGTTTTGTAAAAATCTCCAGGTGATAGGATTATAAACGGTTAAACGACGACGCGATGAATGTATAATCTCATCAGCCTGACAGCGAATACTCGATTTGCGAATGAAATTTGCAAAGTACTATAAGAAATGCACTGCTGTCATGGCTATTGTACATTGTATTTACTGTAAATAATCGGAAAGGCATGCCTGTGCAAATAGTGTAGACCCAATTCAAACTGCTCCACAGGAGCAGTTTGATCAGGATCTACACTGTTTGTCCTACAGTCAGACTAGCACTTTTTAGATACATCAACAAGTAGTCAAATAGATTTGTTCAAATGTTTGGGTAAGTATGCGAAGAAGTTATGGTTTCCTAATATTTATGACAGTTACAGTGCCTGGTGGCTTCATGCACAGTAAAACTACAGATACTGTACAGTGTCACATGAGATTGTGCTATTGGAAAAGGGATCCCCAGAGCATACAGTGTATTTACCCTAAATATTCTGGTACATAAACTCCTTACCATATTTAGCCTAAAAATAAATATACAAATCTATATAAATCTAAAATGCAAGTTAACCCTTGTCCTGCTAAATATATTAAGATGCCACCCCCACTTCCAATTTACAGCCAATCAGATCAGTTTGATCTGGATTGTTGCTATAAATTCACATATATACTTAATACTTATATTAAACTTAATACTTATATTAAACTTATATACTTAATGTCAAACAGTGCAGATCCAGATCAGTTGGCTTACACAGAAGCCAA
Source organism: Anodontia alba (assembly GCA_964016985.1). Classification (NCBI taxonomy): domain Eukaryota; kingdom Metazoa; phylum Mollusca; class Bivalvia; order Lucinida; family Lucinidae; genus Anodontia; species Anodontia alba. Next base: position 62,506,337 of record OZ024827.1, on the reverse strand, counting down.
CTGATCTAGATCTACACTGTTTGCAAAGGCAGGATATATCTGGGTTCAGCAGGACAAGGGTTAATATCTGACAAAATCATTGACTCAGGATGGCTCCACAGACTGATGCATGATGCCAAATGATTGTAGGGGCCATTCCATGTGTCTTGGGGCATATGCAGACACCGAAGGCCCAGTCCAGCCTGTGCATGACAGCACAGTCTGATCTGGGCCTTAACTGTCTGCAGACTGAATCATTGGTTACTACAGTAATGTTTGAATGGAGAGAAAAGGCCAGGGCTCAGTTGTTCAAAGCATCGTTAGCTTAAGGAGCTCGTTAGTGATCAAAATGTTAACTGTTCTTGCAATTACAATATCTAACTTACAGGTATTTTTGCTGAAAAAATGTGAGTAGCTTTTGCAAATGCAAAAGCTACTCACATTTTTTTTCAGCAAAAATATTAGCATATATGCCATATTTAAAAATAAAAATTTTAACGATGCATTAACTAACGACATCGCTAGTTTTGAACAACTGGGCCCAGGATGATACTTTGTGCATTTGCAGGATGATCTGAATCTGCACATTTTGTGCATGTTCGAAGGCACTTTTTTGTTTGACACAGCCCATGTTACTCCACTTTTTACTGGGGATAAAAAGAAACAAGATACCAGATCAAGTAGTTATACAATGTTAAGGGCTTGCAGTAGTTTTTCCACTAATCAAACTGAAAGGACAAACTTTAGCAATAGATTATTTAAAAAAAAGAAAAAAAAAAGCAGGACAAGATTACATAAATCTGTCACATGAAAAGACATAGAAAACAACATTATATAACCAATATATTGATGCCTTTATACTATATGGACTAGTATCTAATAGCATAATTTATCAAATTCAGTCAATGAAATAATATTTGAACAAAATTTATCAGGGAGATAAAAATTAAGACTATAAAGTGCACTGAAAGAAAATCTCAAATGACATGCCACAACAAAGAATTTCTTTTAAATTTTGAATTTATTAAAATTTTGACATATGCAGTTAATTACTTTAGACCATATGTACTTTTAAAATCTTCTAGGTAACCTAGCCACACTAGCCTGGTGGGGTAATTTAGTAAGCCCAAACAGTCAAACAAAGGACTAGTTTTATGATGACAGAGCTTAATGCTTAGCATGCTGTCTAAAAATTTCAGCTAGCAACATTCTGAAATATCTTTTTTTTTATATTTATATATTTTTATATTTATCACAGGAAACTAGGTTTTGACAGTTCATCCAAATTGTCTCCTAATTTGCAGGAAATGTCAAAGCCTAGTTCCAAGGAATATTGAGAATAATATCATAAATTTTTCATCTGTTGTATTAGCCCATAGATTATTAAGGTTTAAACTACTCAAACTGCAATAAGTCTCTAATCTCTGAGAATCATTGTCTTAGCATTCACTGAAAAGACATCCTTTCTCTGAATTCATCACAAGTTGGAGGGCAGGGACTTACAAACTGAATGAAATATACAGCCTTTTCTTTCTGAGCAATTTTCTAACTATTGGGATACCTTTAACTCATTGTCCTAATATCTGAACAACTCCATTTTTGGGTCAGTTGTTTACATTATCCAACAAGAGTATACAAATGGTTATTTCCTGTCGCTGTGATGATTGAGAGTTATCTGTAAAACCTGGATTGGGACATTGGCAAACAGTGCAGACCCAGATCAGATGCCACAGAACCAGACATCTGATCAGGGTCTGCACTGTTTGCTTAAATTACAGGAAGTTCAGGGTTAAATGAAAGTCCCCATTCAGGACCATTTCCCCAGCCTACACTCAGAGACAATCAACCTACCTGAGTGCTGTCACTAACTCACTGTGTTTGGATTCCATCTGTTGATGTTTCTAAATGTTGCTAGATGAATGGCAAACAGTATAGACCCTGATCAGATGCCATGTTCTGAGGCCTATTTGCTTAGGTCTGTCTGTCCCAATATTTTGGGTAAATACAGTAATTTTGTCCAGAGTAAACACGGTGCATATTAATTTATTTCTCTAGAATCTAAAAAGCAAACACTCAAGCAGCTCTTAGTGGCTAATTTAAGGCAAACAGATACACCTGAAGATTTTACCAGCATTTTTTGAAGGGTAACAACTGTTGTACACAGGACTTTAGTTCCCTAATACTGGGATCCTTTCAGACTGGCTTCAGTCTCCAGTGTCTAAATATTTATTCTTATAATTCTGTTTGATAATCCACTAATATAAAACTAAAATAATATCATGACTTTATAGTGACCAGCCTTTACAGACATGATATTATTTTGGTTTTATTTTAGTGAATTATCAAACAGAGTATAAGAATAAATGTCTAGTCACTGGGGACTGGGGCTAGTCCAGGATCCTTTCAAAAGTGGAATTTAAACTGGATTGAGTATGTACCCTGAATATTCTGACACCTTAACTCTGCATCAACTTCCTAAAATTTGCAAAAGTTTGTTTGACTTCCTGTTATTGTGTCTAAAAACTGCTGGCTGAGTGGCAAACAGTGTAGACCCAGATCAGAGTACACAGTCTGTTGCACCTTATCTGGGTCTACATTGTTTGCTGAGGGGAATATGGTACAAATGCTAAGGGAAACAGCAAAGACTGTGCGTGTATACAGATTCGTATGCTCACTCCATTATCAAAATATTTTAACGTTAATAGCACTCTTGGTACAATTTTCAGATGAAATTTTGAAATATTTTTTTTAATTTTCCCAGGAAACAGGATCTGACATTTCATGCAAATTGTCTCCAATGGAGACAATTTGCATGAAATGTCAAATCCTGTTTTTTTTTGAGAAAAATTAGAAAAAAAAAAAAAAAAAAATTCAAAATGTCGTCTACAAATCTGCCCAGTATTTGGTAAATGTTAAGTTGTTTGCAATGTGCTTCCGAAATGGTCCTTTTTCACACAGACTGCCACTCAGTTAATATGCTGTAGGTAGTGTCTTGAACTGAGCGCACTATTTCTCATTTGGTTGTAGCAAAATAATCTTTTCAGTCATGATGTTAAAAATGATAGATTTTGAAGATTAAAGTTTTCTTATCAATTTTACCTTTCTTCTTTCTCACTGGCATGTGTTTTTCAGCCTCTGGTCTAAAATTGGATAATATGATTAAACTGTTATTGTTGATGGGCCATGACAAGATGCTTCTATTTATTGTCAGATTCGTCAATTCCTAATTAATTTCAAATTAAACTAATAAAAATAACATGGGAATAAAATGTATATGAGAATTTGGCATGGTATTGCTATGTACAGGGAGATGTTTATTTTCTGATAAAAATACCATATTTACCCAATACAGATGTGTCTGGGCAAACAGTTTTGTTTATGCTGGAGTTTTACAGCCCCTTCAACAGCATAATGGTCATGTCGAGCTGGTCAGTTAATCTACTCACATTTTTTCCTGGGCAGGCTTAGTCCTCTAAATGGTTTACTGGTACTTCTGCACATACTCTCACCAGTGCATAACTGACAACTGCCTGTCTTGATTCAGCGAGAGGGGGAGAATGACTTTAGATATGATTTCACAGGCAATGTCTTTGTAACATGATTCATTACAGCACAGTTTTGGATATAAAAAATTGGGCCCTCAAAATGTTGCATCAGAATAAAAATGAACAGTTTATATAGAAAAATGACCTTTTATGGTCATTTTTCTATATTATCTGTACATTTTTGTTTGGGTACAACACAGCTGTTTAGCTTACACAGTTTTTGACGTGGATCCCCGCAATAGTGTTAGATAGAGGTTGTGGTGTAGCAATATATAGAATCTTTCTCTGGGCAACAGCATCTTTTTTATGTGTAGCAAATTTTCTCAATACATCGAGATCTGTAAACTAAAGAGTCTGGCAGGCTTTGAAAGAATAAAACTAAAAATGTCAAAATCCAAAACAGAAGAAATCATTTGAGAACAATTGTGGACTTGATATTATTGAGTACCGTATCTATCCTAAGCATTTGGACAGACAGCTTGAGTGAACAGTGTAGACCCCGATCAGATGCCACATTCTGTGGCATCTGATCTGGGTCTACACTGCTTGCCACTCATCCAGCAGTTTTTCAGCACATCAACATGTTACAGCAAGATGGACACAGTTCACATTTTAGGGCAAGTAGGGTAAGGAGTTAAGTAAGGAGTCCGAATACTTAGGATAAACTCAGTGTATGACATCTATCAGTTCTCTGTAGTTTTGTCCAGGTATTCAGACTGCTGCCAAACATATCATTATCATAACAAAACCAAATATATTATTTTCTTTCCTTTGTTGCCACAATGATAAATACTTCTCTCTACCGCCCCTCAGCCAAGTTTTCACACAGACTCTACTACGAAGATGAAACACTATCTTCCTTAAACCTATACAAAATTGTGGGAAAAAATATCATTGTCTAAACTTAAGAGATTCTTTTTGACTGGTGTCAAATTTGAAGGATGTAGAACTCATATCGAGAGGTTTTGTCTGCATAAATTTTATAAATTAAGCCAAAATAGGAAAAAACACTTATCAGGTATTTTCATAAATTAAACTGCAAGGAACCCTTAACAAAACTTTTGCAGAAAATGTAGTAAAATGCAAGAGCTTGATAAATGATTCTGAATTTAAAGCAACAAATTTTAATCGTTAATTTTCAGTAGCAGATGGCAATTTAACGCTTAGCACACTGGGTATAATTTTCAGCAGACGACATTTTGAAATATTTTTCTTAATTTTCCCAGGAAAAAAAAAAGGATTCAACATTTCAAGCACATTGTGTCAAGTCCTGTTTTCTGAGAAAAATATTATCAATTTGCTAAAATTGCCTAGAGAGTGGTAAAGGTTAAGGTATTTTCTTATCCGGCAGAAAAACAGGATTTGAAATTTCATGCAAATTGTCTGCTAAATAAGGTGACAAGTTACATGAAATATATCCTATTTTGGGGGGAAAATATCATCAAATAGCCATTGCCTAATTTTACCCAGAGTGCTTACAGGTAGGAATGCCTTTTCTTTATAGGTCCACCACACCAAGTTTGTATCAGATTCAGATAGACTTCCAAAATGTCAAAGAGCTTCACCATGTCCAAGAGCTCCACCCACACTTCAAAGAACTCTATCATGTCCAAGATGTCACAACATATTTGACTTCCAACATTCCAACCCAGCTTGCATTCTACATAAATCTATAGTGGGTTGTTATCGGCCCGTCAGGGTTAGCTGACGGGCTGATAATGGCCCGCTATAGATTTATAAATAATGCTAGCTGGGAAGATGTCAAAATGTTCAAGATCTCCAATATATTCAAGGGCTCCCACATGTCAGAGCTCCACCATGTTGGCAAGACATACAACATGTCTAACCTCCAACATGTACATGAGATCCGACACGTCCAAGTGCTCCAACATGTCCAAGAGCTCCAACATGTCCAAGAGCTCCAACATGTTCAAGAGCTCCAACATGTTCAAGAGCTTCAACATGTTCAAGAGCTCCAACATGTTCAAGAGCTCCAACATGTTCAAGAGCTTCAACATGTTCAAGAGCTTCAACATATTCAAGAACTCCAACATGTTCAAGAGCTTCAACATATTCAAGAACTCCAACATGTAAAAGAGCTCCCCCATATTGGTAAAACCTACCTGTCTAACTGCCAATATGTCCAATAGCTTCAACAAGTGGCATATAAGAAGCGCTTGCTTCAACAGTTCAGAAAGCTCTAACTGCCAATATGTCCAATAGCTTCAACAGCTCAGAAAGCTCTGCCGTATGTCCAATAGCTTCAACAGCTCAGAAAGCTCTGACTGCCAATATGTCCAATAACTTCAACAGTTCAGAAAGCTCTAACTGCCCATATGTTCAATAGCTTCAGAAAGCTCTAACTGCCAATATGTCCAATAGCTATAACAGTTCAGAAAGCTCTAACTGCCAATATGTCCAATAGCTTCAACAGTTCAGAAAGCTCTAACTGCCAATATGTCCAATAGCTTCAACAGTTCAGAAAGCTCTAATAGCCAATATGTCCAATAGCTTCAACAGCTCAGAAAGCTCAAACACGTCTAAGACCTCCAACATATCCAGGACCTCCAACATGTCCAAGGGGTTGCAACACCATCTGCTCTATGAGCTATGAATGCAGTATTCATCCTAAATATTGAACACCTCATTCCCGTCCAGAAGTCTGTATGTTCATTTCGCTATATGTAACTCTTGAAGTGTAAAACCTGCTGGATGAGTTGCAAACTCTATAGACCCTGATCAGATGTGTTCTGCACTGTCTCATCCCAAAGCTTAGGGTAAATAAGGTAATAAAGTGTAGTGCAATATAAAAAGAAACAAAAACACACACACAAAAAAAAAAAACCCGGCTGTTTTATTATCATATAGGTAAGTGGCTGTATATGTAAGTGGCTGTTAATGAGAGGTGACCATTACTAAAGGTTTCACTGTATCATTTGTATACTCGTGAAAACAGTTACTCCAAACTCAATACTTTAACTAATTTACTTTGAGTGGACTCTTCTAACACAACTCTTGGGGTGATCTATTTCCACTAGCAGGGTGTCTGGTTAATTTTATTATTACTATGCTTTATAGAAATGCCTGTAGTTAATGCAAACAGTGAAGACACTAATCAGATGCTATGTCCTGTGTCATCTGATCTGGTTCTGCACTATTTGCCAATTACCCGACTGAAATGGGCTCTGGGAAATTGACAGACTTTCAAGGGAGGCAACTGTCTGAAAAATGTTTTTGTCCCCTTCTAAAAAGGGGTCTACACTAAAAGAAAAGAATTTGCTCCTCCTGGGAGCAAATTCTTTCCTTTTAGAATAGACCCCTTTTCAGAAGGTGTTTGGTGTGCAGGAAGGCAAACAGGAAGTCACAAAAGTTGCCTCCCCTGTACAAAATGGCAGAAAATCTACCCAAGTGTATCCAGGCCCTTAAATCGTTATTATTGAATACATTTATTGTGCAACAATTGTACTTGAAAACCTTTTCCTTACTCAGATAAGGGACTTCATAGGCATAATTCTCTTTTCATTTATGATACAGGAACCCCATCAAACATTAATTTATTATATGCCGCATACCAAAACATAGAGATGAGAGCTTAAAAAGGCCGAGCTTATTAACAATTAACCATCAGATAAGACAAAAAGAATTATAGAGAATAAGAATGACCTCATTGTTTTTCAGATATCCTTTTATTTCATCAAACCTTTTTGAATAATTAAAATCCACTTACCTTTACGCATATTTTTCTTGCTATAACCTGTCTCGAAGTACAACTCTGTCTTTCAACTTCGAGTTAAGATTTAAATGATTACATCAAAAACAGATCTGAAGTTTGTGCACTTTTGAAATATCTTTTATAAAATATTCTGATAAAATCTATCAAACCGAAAGTGCAAGAGATAGTTTTTCTCAGATTTATCATGTACCAGAATTAAGTTCATCTACTCTACCAATCGCCTTGTACAAAAGAAGGGTGGATTTTAACCCTGGTCCTGCTGAACCCTTATATGCCCTGCCTTTGCAAACAGTATAGACTTGGATCAGCTGAATCCAACTGATCTGGATCTACACTGTTAGGCATTAAGTATGTAAATTTGTATCAACAGCCTGGATCAAGTAATCTGATTGGCTAAAAATTCGAAGGGGGGTGGGGGGCATCTAAATTTATTCAGCATGACAAAGGTTAACTTTTAGTATGCTGTAGATGAAATGAGCAGATGACACATGGATGACATTTTTGTTGCATTTAACAGAAAATAAGGCTTGATGTTTCATTCAAAATGTCTCCAAACAAAATGTTGAGCCTTATTTTTGATGAAAAATAATCAAGGTATTTTAACCCATTGTAGTCTGGAGACCCCTAAAAGGGTATTTGGCAAACAGTGCAGACCCAGATCAGCGGCATCTGATCAGGGTCTCCACTGTTTACAAATTAGTGCAACCATTTTTCTTTAGGAATAGCTAAACCTCATAGCTGGACGTACCTAAATTTGAAATTGGATTCTTCCAATATATAGTGTGGGTGAGTTCATTCAGTCTACAATGGATTAAAATGTGGTTTTGATACTTGGCAAGATGTTTCTACTGAGTACCCACAATGTATGCTTTTATGGAGAAATACGAAAAATTATCTCAGAATTATCAGAAAATACTCCTCTTTAAAAAGTCCTTTATACCTTAGTGGGTCAGTCCAATGCAACTCTGGCTGATGATCAGGACCGAGGTCAGGGGTTTAATCCCCTACAGATCTGGCAATATTCTTTCGAAGAGATCACTCATGAAATATCATACAATTATTGACTATATTTAGGTACTGGATAAGACGTGATATCCACCAGAGAATACCAATATTGACTGAGGCGATAGCCGAGGTCAATATTTGTATTCAATGGTGGAAATCAACATCATATCCAATAACTCAATTGTCAATAATTGTTTTATTTTATAGTTTGTCTTTTCTCTTCATAACTGTGGCAATAATGGTCAACACCAGACCCCATTAATATAAAAATGTGCGTAGACTTGGGACTCACTACTGGCAACATCACTGTAAGTTGATATTCACTGGAAGGTGCACACAAGCCAGTGAACATCACATATATTCACTGGGCTGAAAACAGCTCTCAGCCAATGAAAGACAGTCTATTTTTAGGTTATATAATCATTTCTACTGTCATTCTCTCCCTTCCATTGATTCAAGAACAGCAGTTGTCAGTTCCTGGTGAAAGAATGTGCACCAGTATTGGTTAACTTTGTTTGTGTTGAGGTTTTATGGCCCAGTCAACCCAATGGGGTCATGTTGAGAACGGTGGGTTTACCTAACCACACGTTTACTGGGCAGGCTTAGTCCTCTTAGCGGTTAACCAGTATTGTGCACATTCTTTCACCAGAAACTGACAACTGCCCTTCTTGAATCAGCAGAAGGGAGAGAATGACCGTAGAAAATATTTCATGATCAATCTCCATGAAAGAATGTTGCCGCCCTTGGCGGGGGTTGAACCCGCGACCTCCTGGTCTCCAGTCGGACGGCGCATCCAACTGAGCCCGTACTGGTTAACTTCTTCAAGCATTAAGCCTGCCCTGAATAGGTGTGGTTAGGCAAACTGACCAGCTCAACATGACCTTAATAGTGTTGCCTGGGATGTTAAACTCCACCCCAAACAATCTTTGATACCTGATAGAATATGGGACACTGAAATACCATTGCTGGATCCTTTTTCTAATTTCATTTAGTGATAATAATTAAACTGTTTGTCAAGATTTTTCCCCCATTATTCCACTCCCAGGTTAATCAAATTTCTGAACAAAAATGACATTGTGAGATTAAATGTTTTTTAATTGTCTATTTTTCTAGCAATTTCATGTGGTTTATTTCTTCTTGCATGCGCTGCCATGTATGTTACAACAAATCATATTTGTTTTAAATCACCATAGCACACACAGATAGCATCATTATTTTGAACTTTTTTGGACATTTTTATGTAAAACTGGACAAAGATGCTTTTACTTTCTAGCTTGGGCTCAAGATATTGTGTCATTTTTACAATAAAAAAAAGTGTTTTGCTTATTTCTTCACAATAAAATGATGAGGAATGAAAGAAAGGGGCCCTCATGCCATACAATTTAACCCATTGTAGACTGAACGCTCAACAACACTATATATTGGAAGATTCTAATTTCGATTCTAGGTATGTCAGGCTATGTGACTTGTAGATATGCCTAGAGAAAAATGGTTGAACTATTTGCAAACAGTGGAGACCCTGATCAGATGCCGCATTCTGCGGCATCTGATCTGGGTCTGCACTGTTTGCCAATTACCCTTTTAGAGGTCTCCCGACTACAATGGGTTAAAAGTGATGGCCCAGATCAGCCTGCTTGCCCATGCAGTCTAATCAGGTCTTTCTCTGTTTGTTGACAGTTGCCAGTGAAGGCCCTGATGTCGATCATTTGGTGTTTAACATCTCTTTCAACATTATTTGAGTCATATCGAGATGGAGAAGGGATGATAATGAAAGGCTCTGTGCAATGTAGCGCCATACAATCATGAGTTTAATCTAGGACCTTTAGATCTGAAGTCAGCGGCACTAACTACTTGGCCTTCCAGATACTTCACCAATGAAAGCCCTGATCACTGTACAAAAGTTTGGACTCCTCTGAACCTTCACAGCCCACATATAGTACATAGTACAAGGGCCCTTTACATGTGTTACACATTAAAATTTTTTTTACATCCTCCTCAGTACTTTTCAGCTGAAAAAATGCCTTATCTGGGGCTATATAATATCCATCTTAATTGATAAATTTCATGCAATAACAAAACTTAAAACTCAAAAGATAACTTTGAAAATTTATATAAAAAAAAAGTCTAGACCAGATTTTAGTACCAAGTAGCATGTTATGAACCAATTAATGAATAATATTTTCTGACAACTTTAAACTATCATCAAAACTATAATCTCATTAACGCTAGTCATGCTAGGTAAATGTTTTAGCAGACAAAAGTTTGAATCAGTTTTCTTATTTTCCCCACAATATATGCTTTGATATTTCATGCAAACTGTCTCCTAAGGAGACAATTTTCATGAAATATCAAAGCCTATTTTCTGGTAAAAATAACAAAAAATTCATCAAGTTGTCATCTTCTGAATCTGCCTATAGTGTGCTAAGTGTAGTGGGTTTGTTTTTGTGTATTAAATTGCCATTTCTGAAAAGTATCCACATAAAGATATTTTTGTTATTCTTTTTCTTTTAATAATGCTGTCATATTTGATATACTTGACCCTAAGATGGGGTTATCATTTTTTGGAATCAGTTTAAAATCTAACATGTCATGTGTTATGACACTTTAAATTTTATACTCATATAAATTATGCACTTTAACATGCAATGTATGATTTCATAATAAAAATGTTACTATCTTGATATATACATTAATGAAACACCTGAGAAAAACAAAATATCAGTAAAACATGCAAGTTCTGATTTCATAAGAAAATTCTTCAATCTTGATTAACGCCAAGCAAGCTGGGACAAATTTCAGAACACAACATTTTCAAAACAAATTGTTATTTTTCCTGGAAAATAAGGTTTGACATTTCAATTGCAGACAGTTTGCATGACTTTTCAAACATTTAGGTAAATTAAGAAAAATATTACCAATTTTTTGATTGCTGCTCAGAGAGTGATAACGGCTATACATACCGGAGACTTGTGATTAAAATGAAGATTTTAACATCAGTAAAAGTTATTTTCTAATAATGAGATAACGAATGAAGTGATAGTGACATAATCATTTGAAATATATTTTACCATGTCAAATTTAAGATTCCTTATAATGAAGTGAGTTTCAGAAATAAAATTTCTGTTATTTCTGCACCAAAACAGATCTTTCTGGTACTCCAGGAACTTGCCTCACTGAGGCAGTTCAAAACAGAACCCAAAAGATAATGTTTGTGGGTAAAAATAACAAAATATTATCCTTAATTATCTGCATATTTATTATCTTATATTGACATTTGTCTCGTTACCATGGTTACCCTAAATATTGGAACACTGTTTATCATTCATTTCAGGCATATCAACATGTAGTAATATAGACTTGTTTCAGTTTTAGAAAAAAAAGTTAAGTCTTCAACTATAGAATATTTCAGCAGATGACAAATTAATATTTTTGTTCTTTTTCCTGGAAAACATGATTTGGTATTTCATATAAATTGTCTCAGTGATAGTTTACTATTTTTCCCAGAAAACAGGGTTGACATTTCATGCAAAATGTCTTCCAGGAAGAAAATAGGATTGACATTTCATGCAACTGTCTCTGAGGGAGACAATTTGCTTGAAATGTCAAACCCTACTTTCTGAAAAAAAAAAAATAAAAAAAAATCAAAATGTCACCTGCTGAATTTTTCAACCCGCATGCTAAGTGTTGAGTTATTTTACACTAAAAATACAGTACTGTAATTGCAAAGATCATTGTAGAAATGTCCAGGATCTTCACTGATCAGGAACTGTCATTCCACTGTATGAGTAGTAATATATCTAATTTTTTGCACCTAATCAGGGCCCAGTTGTTCAAAGCATCTGCTGAGAAAATGTGAGTAGCTTTTGCACTGCAAAAGCTACTCACATTTTTTCAGCAAAAAATATCAGAATATTTGCTTATCACTGATGTAAATTTTAACGATCTTAACTAACGACATCGTTAGCTTTGAACAACTGGGCCCAGGACATTTGTTGCCCCTCCCCCATCCTGTAGAATCACAGGGTAATGTAGAACATACAGACAAATGAAGATAGCCTGATTAGACTGTGCAGGTGGTCAATTTGGGACGTTGCTGTTCCCATAAGGCATAAGGGCCTTTTTTCTCAGAGAGAATATCATTTATCAAGGCCACTTATAATTGATATCTGTCAGATTTCCTTTAAAATTGATCTATCAGGACAGACACCCAGCCATTTCTCTTTAACATATGCGCAGAAATTATTGATAAAAATACACCAAAAACCTGATAAATATACCAAATTTTGATAAAATACAGAGACTAAGATGATAAGCTCAGAAACCTAGCTGATAATCAAAAAATATGAAACAGTCCAGAATTCATCTCCCAAAGCCTTTTAATATTACAAGATTCCATCAGAACTGATCTGTATCTTGGCACTGCTTGTTATGCCCCTGCTGACTATGATCCTGGTAATACAAGAGCTTGTTATACCCCTGCTGCTAGATTCTCACTCCAGACAAATTGGTAAATTAGAATTTAACAAGTTTCCCAAGGGTTTCACTGTAGGAATCTCTGAGGGTTATGGCTTCAACAAGTGTGTTTTATATTCTGTATGTCATCGATTAACCCTTAAAGTGGCAGTCGACATGCTAAATATTTAATTTTTTTTTTTATTTTTCAGAGAAAATAAGGCTTGACATTTCTGTAATTCAAAGATTAACCTTTAAAGCGCCATTCACAATTGCAGGAGATGATATTCTGAAATATCTTTTTTATCCTTCTGAGAAAATAAGGATTGACATTTCTTATAAATTGTCTGCTAAGCAGACAATGCACATGAAATGTCAAGCCTTAGTTTTGCAGAAAAAAATGATAAGATTAAATTTAGACTGTTGTCTGCTACAATTTTGCTTAGCACTTTAAGGCTTAAATATTCAGCACTCTGCAATTATTAGTTATTTATCATACCAAGTTTTGTTAAAAATGGGAACCAGTAAAGGACAAACTAAAGTCATTTTATCTTTTTTTTTTATATATAAATATATATCATGCTTTAGCATCTGAAATATTTCCTCTTGTTTTTGTCTGATCTGAATCATGAAAAAATAAGCAGTTGCTTGAAGTTGATCCAACCAGAGAATATAAGTTTGGAATTTTAATGCATTAGATGAAAAAACAATTCAACTAAATTTGAATACATCATACGTTCCTCAACTTCCTGTTGCTATCATTTATCAAATTTCTACCATATGTAACGGATTCAACAAAGATATTTTTCTTAGATATGGCGGAATTTGGCGGAATAACGATAGCACCATTCTAAAAGGACCACCCAAATTATAAACGGGGATTATCATTATTAATTGCATAGTTTAGGGAGTAAACTTATGACGTTATGTAAACATCCTTTAAACATTAAAATATTTTTATCAAACTTCTCTGATGAATTTACACCTTTTGAAAGTGACTCACTGAATATGAATATAATATTACACTTCCTTTTGTCGTCATTCAAATGCCTCAGCTGAATAAGTGGGGATGGGGTTGGGGGTTGAGGGTAGGGGAAGGGGGTGAGGCAGAGGATGCAAGGTTACATAGATGTTCATCATATGTACCCTAAGTATTCGGACAGACAGGCCTGAGCAAACAGTGTAGACCCTGATTAGGAACTGTGGTATCTGATCAATATCTAAACTATCTGCCTTCACTCATCCAGAAAGTTTGGACTCATCAGCAGGTAATTGAATAGATTACCGTAATCACTATAAGTACTGGGACAGATACGCCTTTGCAAACAGTGTAGACCCAGATCAGATGCTGCAGAATGCAGCATCTGATCAGGGTCTACACTGTTTGCCATACATACAGCAATATTTTAGACCCATCAACAGGTAGTAGAATGGAGTAGTTCAAATTTTAGGACAAGTATGGTAAGTAGATAAGATGTCCTAATACTTAGGATAATGTTTCTAATGTCAAAAAAAATTTCTGGGCGACTGAGTACCTTTTGGGTAAATACAATAATCTTTAGAACTCTCTAGGCAAAAAGCAGGAGCCAACAATTTCATAGCATTTTTGTTTTTCAGAAATCAGTGCTTTATATTTCATGTGAATTGTCTCTTAAATATACATGAGCATGACTATGACTATAAACAACTGGGCAAGTAAACCCTAATATACTCAATCTGTATCACCCCTACCCCACCGCCAATCCAAACCACTAAAGGAAACTGATGCTTTTCATAAAGTATTACTGTGTACTTTATACTAAAAGTTCTAAAATCTGATAGGGGTTGTTGAGTATGACCTTATCATATTATGGGAGACCTTTCCTTTCTCCTTATCAAAATTCCATGTCCTTTCAAAATTGCTAATTTAAGTTTTCTTTTATCTTAAGATTAAACACCTTTAAATCATAAATTATTATCTACAAAGGTCCTGGACTTCAGAGGGTGGGTCAACTTCATGGGAAAAGACAATGAAGGGGTTATGGGTAACAACATGAGAAAAAGGGTCCTTATTGCATATGCAGACAACAAAAGGCCCTGATCAGCCTGGGCAAATGCGCAGGCTGATCAGGGTCTTAATTGTCAGCTATACAGAATCTACCAAATAATTGCAGGTTGATCAGAGAATGTTTGCTGGGCACACAATATAAATTTCATTTTCTAATGGTATAGCCCATTATGTGTCATGTCAAGAAAAAAAAAGATGTCAAGTTGTCCAGACCAGAGTAGTCTGCAAATCCATGCCTTCCCTGCTTACTACATAATCGCATGTAATGTAGAAAAGGTAGTTAAGGTGTGAAGAACTGGAGCAGACTGGGGAGAATTCAGTAAGCGGGCAATGGATGCCCAGATCAGACTGCGCATTCATGTAGTCTGATCTGGGCCTTCATTGTCCACACAATGTAATAAAGGCCTTTTTCCTGTTACACATCATATTATAAAACTGAAAGGGCTTCTATTTTGAAAATTATTTCAAATGGCCTGGAACCATTTCCTCATAAACTAATTTTATAAGTGGCATATTTCATACAACCTGGGTAACATTACAATGTCTTAGATCTTGGGAGATAGTTTCACACCCAGATGTTTCTGTAGAAGGTGTTAAAACTTGAACCTTCAAAACAGAAACCAACCTTTCACCACATTACACCCAGATCAGAACGTGCATTTGCTATTCACTTGTAGAGTCCATCCATTATGTCATGTCCAACAGACATCCTGAGCCAACTACATAGATGTGCAGGATTGATATGGACTACAATACCCACATTACTCATATGTCTTGTAGTTGATTTTTTCTGGGAAGGCTCACATATGTAGATTGTGGTTCCCTCAACAAGTTTAAAAACAAGTGAGGCATTTCAAATGAGTACCCACAACATATGCTTTTATAAAGAAAATCAGAAAATGAAATCACATAAGCATCATTAAATACGCTCCTCATGAAGTCCTCTGTCCTTCTTTCTTTGAAGTTTGTCCTTATTATGTGGATATCTTACTACATGTTTTCCCAGTAATTTTGAAAAACAAATCGCACAGTGCTGTAATTAGGTAGAATATGGTATATATAATAAAGACATTTAGTGAGGCCTCACAGAGGTCAGTCTCAAAGTGCATACATCAAAATTTCATCACCATAACTCCAGATAAGAGCGGGGAGGGGTATCAGGAAAATATTTTTCTGATTTTTCCATGAAAACCTATGTTGTGGGTACTCATTAGAGCTTCTAATGAGAACCACCACAAAGGTTTTCGTGGAGAAATAAGAAAAATATCAACAATTTTTAGTAGAAAAAAGCATGTTGTCTGGAGCTATGCATCACTTGACATTCACACATTATTTTGCATCCAGAGCCTCTCAAATAACAAACTAATATCTACTGATACTTAATTCTATTTTATTTTTTGGCAGACAATTTATTTTTGATAGTTAATGATAGTTTTATATGGGTTTGTCACCTTCAACTCAAGTTTCATCCCGCCGGATAACGGTCAATTAATTTTTGATAGTCCGACCAGTCTCGGTGTCCATCAAAATGACACACAATAGAAGATGACATGCCTTCAAGAAAAAATAATCAAAAAATAAAATAATTCTTTCCAAAGTGATGGGCCATTTCTGAGATATTAATTATAAAAGGAAATCAGTCTTTACTGGAAATAAGATCCGATATTAATAAATTTCCCAAGTGTACACTGATGCTAATTTTGAGTGGTTCTTTTCTTTTTGCTTCCCTCATCGCAATGCTACTCAAAGTGTCTGGGCCCTTGAAGTTCTTAATAATCGCCTTTTCAGAAATAACAATGTCAATCTAAATATTAGTATATGTGGGTGGGGTAAACCTCAGTGGCATATGCAAATCTTTGCCACTTGCAAAATATAACCCTTTAAGCGCTGAGCAAAATTGTAATGGATGACATTCTAATTTTTTTTATTACTATTTTTTGATAAAGAAAGACTTGGCATTTCTGCTAGGCAGATGATTCACATGAAATGCTGAGCCTTATTTTCTCTGAAAAAAAAAAAAGAAAAAGAGAAGAAGAAGAAGAAAATCAAAATGTTATCTGCTGCAGTTGTGATTAGCTCTTTGCAAGCTGGCTAATTTTGCATATTTTTTTGACATCTGTGGATTTTTTTTAAAAATTTTCAAAAAAGTCTTTCGAAATACCATCAGAGTGTCAAACAGTTTGGATCCAGATCAAGCCCCCTGTTTTGTCGGGCCTGATCTGGGTCCAAACTGTTTGCAAAGGTTATCAGCAGACGACAGAAGTTGCCACTAATGGGGAAAGAGTTAGAATTGTTAACCCTTGTCCTGCTGAACCCGGATGTACCCTGTCTTTACAAACAGTGTAGATCCAGATCAGTTGGCTTCTGAAGAAACAAACTGATCTGGATCTACAGTTTGCCATTAAGTATGTGAATTTATAGTAACAATCCAGATCAACTAATCTGATTGGCTGAAAATTAGAAGGGGGTGTGGCATCTTAATTTATTCAGCAGGACAAGGGTTAAAGTACCTTTTCTTGCAATGTGGCCTGTTTTATGTTTATTTCACTTTGTGCTAAATATCTCCAATATTCATAGAATTTACTTTTAATTTAAAAAAAATGGAAAGCAAATTTCCTTTTAATCACGGATCTTACCAGTGAATATCAGGGTTATTGTTCAGCATACAAAAAGAGACAAAGAAAAAATACTTTCCAAGGGACAAAGTTAATTTATTTTATAATATTAATGTAAACACAAACATGAGATAACACCAAACTGGCAATTGGAAATCAAAATTATGTTGACTTAATATTGGTATAAAAATAAAGCAGTGAAAAAAATGTTTCTAATGTTTGTACATAAACACTAGGGAAACCCAAGAATAATTATATTAATATAGTGACAAAAGTTGTACATCAAGGGCCATTCTTGGAGAAAAATAGCTAAATTATTTTCAAACAGTGGAGACCCTCTGAATCAGAGGCTGCACATCACCAAAACATGCCTATATAATTCTGACCCCCTTGTCCCACTTTTATATAGTAGAAACTGGGGTTTACAGCTGTATACATTATTTTTTATATTTTTGCTCAAAAACATAGATTGTGGGTACTCATTAGAACTGCCTCACTGAGGCGAGTAATGAGTACCCACAATCTGTTTTGAGCAGAAATATGAAAAAATGTCAGAGTTTTTTATGCAAAATTTTCATTTTTTGGAGGCGAAATTTTCAATATATTTGAATAGGCTTGTTTTCATAATGATTTAGTGGCATCTGATCTGTCGAGGGTCAGCACTTTTTGCCAAAATTACCTTCTGGAGTCTCCAAGACTAAAATGGGTTAAAAGAGATTATTCAGAAAATACGGCAATTCATCACGAAAACATGCCTATATAATTTTGACCCCCTTAAACCCCATTTTATATAGTAAAACTGGGGTTTACAGGGGTATACTCTATTTTTCTTATTTCTGCTCAAAAACATAGATTGTGGGTATTCATTAGAACTGCCTCGCAGAGGCGGTTCTAATGAGTACCCACAATCTATGTTTTTGAGCAGAAATATGAAAAATATCGGAGATTTTTATCTGAAAATTTTCAGTTTTTGCAGGTGAAATTTTCTATATATTTGAATAGGCGTAATGTATACTTTTGCACTTTCAAGTATGTTGTGACAGAGGCTCTAGTTGTGGGTATTCAATGGAATTGCCACAATGAAGAAATTCCAACAAGTAACTCCCAAAAATCCCAAATTTATCACTTTCTGGTAGGCAATGAACACAGAATCCAGCCAGATGGAACAAGTGCACTGGTTGGTCTGGGTAAGTGGGAAAAATTGATTTTCTACACTGGTATCATTCTTCTCCTGTATATCAACCATTAGCAAAGTGTTAGAATTCCCCCGTGGGGATTCACACCTAAGATCTAATAAGATGAACACTTTGAAAGGTGAAACATCCAACATTGGTTTGCAACAATGATATAACATTGGTAATGTTGTTAGGGCATGGGGGAAAGTTTTCATATTTTCTGTACTTTAAATCCTGGTTATAATATTTAACAGTTATGTCAATATTACACTCTATGGGTATATTCAGCAGATTACAAGTTGATAATACTTTTCCTAATTTTCCAAGAAAATAGGCTTTGACATGTACTTATGAGACAATTTGCATGATTGTTAAAGCCTATTTCAAAATGTTGTCTGCTGAAAATTTTATGCCAAGTGCTATGAGAATTAGCTCCCTCAACACTTGCATGGTTCCAAAGTTGCATGTTAAAACTTTAACCCGAGGACTATAAATTAAAATTGACAACATTTAAAAACATTTTTTCTTATTTTTCATAGACTTGACATGTCAGGCCTTAGTTTCTGTGAAAAAATAAGAAACTTTATTTTCTACAAAAAATAAGAAACTTTACTTTCTATGGAAAATAAAAAAACTTCATCTTCTGTGAAAAATACAAAAAATATCATTAATTTTCAGATGCTGATATAGCCTACAGAGTGGAGCTTAAAATGCATATGCATATGTTTGGGTCAGAACATATAATGACTCCCACCCCACCCACACACAGCACTGCAGGGACATTATGCAACAGTAAAAACCCTGTATTTCTGCCACCCTCCCCACTTTCTCCATCAATTCACTGCCCTACCCCAATGGTGGATGGGGAGGGTGCAGTGGTTACTAATGATAAGTGCATTATTAAAGACATACCGGTTGGTAAACAGAAAATATTATCTGCTGAAAAAGACGAGGAACAAATAGAATAGAAAGAAAAAAAGGAGAAAGAACATTCAGAAACTGAGAACAGCCAAGACAAGACGCACATTTCAAGTGACAGACATAACTGCTGACAGTAGACAGGTTAACCCACCCCCTAAAGAGTAAGTTGCAAACAGGTGCTACAGAATGCAGCATCTGATCAGGGCCTTCACTATTTGTAAATAGTGTAGCATTTTTTTTCTAGGAATTTCTAAATCACATATATAGCCTGACATACACTAAAAATGAAGCTGGACCCTTCCAATATATAGTTATGGGGAGTTTATTCAGTCTAAAAAGGGTTAAAAAATCTGAAAAAAAAAAACAAAACATAAAAAACAACAAAAAAAATGTTAAATGAGAATTAACAAGTTTAAGATGCACACAATCTACAAAAATCATTTAAGACATTTATTACTCCTTTCAATTTTTTACATCTACCATTATTTATACAGGTGTTATAGTCATAAATATAAAATTTCTCATCTTTTCAATAAAACTGGCAGGTCACAAGAGCTAATTATAAACAAACTTTCCCCCAAATCTACAAGAAAATTACTATCTTATTGTGAAGAATAACAATTTTATCGTTTCATCTTTCTACCTTCATATTCAAAAGGGTATGGCCAATTAGTCTATTTTTTCTTTGTTGGTGGTTTAAAATCTGTAATAATGCCGGATTATAGAATAGATGTTTTGAGGATGGATGTCATAAGTGTAAACACCCTGCAGCAAACAGGAACAGTCATGATGATAAATAATGAAAAAAAAAAAAAAATAATAATAATTATCCCTTGTCCTGCTGAACCCAGATATGCCCTGCCTTTGCAAACAGTGTAGATCCAGATCAGTTGGCTTCTGAGGAAGTCAACTGATCTGGATCTGCACTGTTTATAATCAAGTATGTGAATTTGATACAACAACCTTGATGAAGCAATCTGATTGGCTGAAACTTAGAAATGGATGTGGTTTCTTAATTTATTCAGCATGACAAGGGTTAAGGGGACCTGATAATCTTGGCAGATTTTCTGCCCTTTTTACAAGGGAGACAACTTTTGTGAAACTCACAGCTTTCACTTTCTTGCACACCAATTCCTGTTCTGCAAGGGTACTACTCTAAAAAGCAAGAATTTGCTCCCAGGGGGAGCAATTATAATAACCTGATAAACTTAGTAGCTTTTCTGCCCTTTGTACAAGGGAGACAACTTTTGTGACTGGCTATTTACTTTTCTGAAGTGACTGACCCCATTATGAAAAGGGTTCTACTCTAAAAGAAAAGAATATTGCTCCCTGAAGAGTCAAATTTTTTTAAATGAGTTGTCTCCCCTCCCTGTCTCCCCCCAACCTCCCCTCACCCCCCACCATTCCACCTAAATGATGCTCAACATGTAAAAAGGGGAATTTATGGTCATTTTTATGCATACTCTATACATTTTTGTTCTGATACAACAATACACCACAGCTGTTTAGCTAACTTAGCTTTTTCTGCATTAGATCCCAGCAACACGGTTATAAAGAGGTTGTGGTGTGCTTTAAAATGTGTTCAGGCAAAAATTTATAGCCCTGTAAAGAATTTTATCCTACTAGATAATTTGGAACTTTATGATGCGCAACACACAAAAAGGGCCCTTATGCAATCTGCGGACAACGCAGGTCAAGATCAGCATAACTGCATCTTTGAAGTCTAATCTGGGTATTTAATCTGTTTGTTGACTACAGTATACTACAGTATCCACTGATTCTGTAAGCGGACAATGAAGGCCCAGATCAGCCTGTGCTTATGAGCAGGCTGATCAGGGCCTACGTTGTTCGCAAATTACATAAAGGCCCTTTTAGTGTGTTGCACATATGTTTTATTGCTAGTGCAATAATATGCAATATTACACATCAAGTGTTTTTAGTATAACTATGGTATGCATTTATTATATTATGCAATCCCAACACTGACTTTTACTTTTCCGCTTATCAAAATCATAACCAAAGGCAATATAATGTTTTTGCACCAAAATGTATAATCCTAAATGTAAATTTTGTATATAATTACTTGAAATAAGTATACCGAATTTTGTGCAACTTTCCTTTAACATAACCGTATCAGCTTGCTTAAAATCTATTAAAGATTATGTAATAAAACATTTATTGTTGTTGTTGGAGATTAGATGGCCAATGAGAATAAAAGCTTTATTATAATGTATACGAATATAAGAAAGAAATGAGAAGTAATGATCCTTTTCTTTAGTTTTCTATTAACCCATACCCCTTAGCATGATGGGAAAAAAATCAGTAGATGACATTTTGAAATATTTTTCTTATTTTTCTTGTAAAATAAGCTTTGACATTTCATGCAAATTGTCTCCTAAAGAGACAATTTGCATAATATGTAAAAGCTTATTTTATGGGAAAGATAAGAAAACAGAACTAATCTGCTGTCTAATGAGCTAGCCTGGAGAGTTTCTTGAGCCCATTTTTTTCATTTTTAGCCATCATAGAGCCATTTTTTTTTTCACAGGTGGACAAACCAGAATTTTTTGACAAAGACTAAGTAACTTTTTTTAATAGACTTTCACATATGTTGTAGAAGCAGACTTCTCGCCCTTGTGTATGTTTTTCAGGCTGTTTTATTCTATCTATTTTACTATGCAAAATGTGCTTTTATGGAGAAAAAAGAAACATGTTAAGTTTTTGCTGATAAAAAAGTGCCTTATTTAGAGCACTGGATTTTCCAATTTTTCACTACAAGACCCATATTATAACCCTTTATTGGGACATACAGGCATGTCAGCAAACAGACCAGATCCAGATCAGATGGTCTGCAGATCAGGGTCCACCCTGTTTGCTACTCAACCAGCAGTTTTTCAGACACATTAAAAGTAAGTAAAATGGGTTTGCCCAAATATTTTAGAACAAGTACGGTAAAGAATTAAAGTGTTCCATTATTACGACTAAATACGGTAAAAGAATGCTCAGATGCTTTTTACCAACCAGTTTTGATATTTTAGTTATTTCTTCATGATAACATACATTGTAGGAACTACTGTAATAACCTAAGTATTGGGACAGGTAGACCTTTGCAAACAGTGTAGACCAAGATCAGATGCCGCAGAATGCGGCATCTGATCAGGGTCTACATTGTTTGCCATACATACAGCGATATTTTAGCCACAACAAGAAGTAGACTATTTCAAATTTTAGGACAAGACTGGTAAGTAGATAAGGTGTCCCAATACTTTAAGTAAATATGGTAATGAGTTCCCACAACATATGTTTTCATGGAGAAACGTAAGGAGCATATTTAACTGGATTTGTGACTAATCTCAAATTATGGATAAAAGGAATGCCCCAGAAAATTTCTACCCATTCTTGCATATTAAAAATGATTTTATCACTCTGACCTCCTATTAAATAATACACAAATCATTTCATATTAAAAACAGCCTAGACAAAAATATCAATAAAATTTGTATGAACACACAAAACAGTAATAAATTCTCATCCTTAAATCTTCAAAATCGTACTAATATTGTCATTATCAAATTTAATATGGGAAGATATCATTTTTCATTTTTAATCTGACTGTTTTATGACATCGTCTGATAAAAAACTTCAAACAATTCTCAACCTTGCACAATCCATGCGTAATTTTGGCTCATAAATATTGCAAACTGTACGATGGCAGAGACATACGTTAGAATATCGCAGCATTCATCATTCTTGTTTAAACAGCCGATATCTCCCAGACTATTATATTTAATCATCACATTTTTTATTTCTTGAAGAAAAATTGTCTGAACTGTAAATTCATGAAAAATTTCAAAAACCCTGGTGGTCCAAGCACTGTCAAATATATCAGTTTCTTTTGTGAATCTGACAAACTGAAAAACATACTGTCAACATTGCAAAGAAAAGACGCATACCAGTCTACGGACCACAACATTCACTTGGATACGAAGTTATGTTAGAAAGCTTACTTTAAGGGTCTGAGGATATGATATTCTATTGCTAATGAATAATTTTCTTTTGCAGATTAGTGCTTAGAACTCTGGGTAAAAGTTTCAGCAGACAACATATTGAAATATTTTTCTTGTTTTTCCCAGAAAACAGGATCTGACATTTCATGCAAATCATCTCTAATGGAGACAATCTGCATGAAATGTCAAATCCTGTTTTCTGGGAAAATTTAATTTATCGTCTGTTGAATAGCCAGAGAATCCAATGGTAAAGGTTAAATCATATAAATCATAGTTTCCACTGAAAACTTTCCACTGAAGGTTGCCTGGCTAAAATTCTAGCGGTAAAAAACTAAACAATGCTTTCCACCAATCAGTATGGATTTACCCTGAAAACAACAACAAAAGTGGGCATAAACAAAACCAGAGTTGTAAAATTTCTAATTTCATAACCTTAACCTCTACGTCACTGATTGGGTAGATAGAAACAAAAAAACAAACTTGGATCTGTATCTATCATCATTCCAAGTATCAACCGGATATACACAGGTATTCAGGAAATAAAGATCTTCAGAAAACTTAATCCAAATCCTTCAACTTTATATTGCTAAGTCTGTGACCTTAAAGTCAGTCAATGGCTAAGTGAGGTACTATGTAAAATTTTAAACCAGTATCTGACAAAAATCAAAATATCAACAAAATTCATACAGGGATTAAAGAGAAATAAGCCTCTAAAACTTAAGCCAAAATATCTAAGTCTGTGACCTAGTTGATCTCAAGGTCACTGAGTGTAGCAGGAGCAGTTCTGTAGTTTAGATCCTCACCAATTACTATTCCAAGTATCAGCTAATCAATCT
Organism: Anodontia alba; assembly: GCA_964016985.1. NCBI lineage: Eukaryota > Metazoa > Mollusca > Bivalvia > Lucinida > Lucinidae > Anodontia > Anodontia alba. The sequence continues at coordinate 62,482,022 of OZ024827.1, read as the reverse complement.
GGAAGTTAAGGAGAAATGTACAAAAAAAACCCAAAAATACAACAACAAAAAACAACTTAACCCTTAAAGTTTGAAAAATCATTAATATAACATTTTTAAATGTTGAAACACTTTAACTAGAACATGTATTGAAGACACAGATACCACCCCCATCTATTATTATTTAATGAAAACAAAGAAAAAGAAATAGCATTAAATTGGCTGACTGCTCATTTCCTCATCAGAATATTACACATTTACCATACAACCACTAAAACATGTCCTATGTAATTTTGACCCCCTCAAACCCCACTTACATTATATAGAAAAAATGGGGTTTGCAGGGGTGTACATTATTTTTTCTTATTTCTGCTATAAAACATAGATTGTGGGTACCTTTTAATACTGCCTCAATGAGGCAGTTCTAACCAGTACCCACAATCTCTGTTTCGAGCAAAAATGATAAAAAAAATCACATTTTTCCCTCTGAAACTTTTCGTTTTTGCAGCCGTAAAAAGTGCCATTATATTGAATGCACGTGTTTTCGTAATGTTTTTGTGAATCAGTAACTACCATACCCAGCCGGATGTCTCACTTCCTTTCACCTTTAGCACTGCCTGAGCCAAATCAGTAGATAACAAATTAATGATAGTTTCCTTACTTTCCTGGAAAACAGGGTATGACATTTCAGGCAAAATGTCTCCTTAGGAGACAATTTGCATGAAAAGTCAAACCCCATTTTTGGAAAAAATAAGAAACAGATACTTCAAAGTGTCGTCTGCTGCCATTTAAATGAAGCAGGTTAACAGTTAAATCATTATGTATGAAATGCATAAGCACAAATTAATCGAAACAGCTCATCTAGAATTTCATAAATCTTTCACATTCATATGCAGATTGTCATAATTAGTGGAGATATTGTTGCCAAATGTGCGAAAATACCACTACAGTTCATGCAAAGTAATAATTTTTGCGCCCTTTTGATATGAATAATTACTTCCAAATTATCTCTAGAGAATTCCTTGCTTGCATGTGCAAGCAGTAAATAATAGAGAGAAAAAAAAAGTACCCAGATCAAGTGTCTTCAACATTTATTAATATTTCACTTTCAAACCATATGCTCCTTTAACTATTTGATATAAAATATTTAAGTCTTAATAAAAAACAGACCACATCAATATTTTCTTGGATCCTGTATAAAGATTGTTGCAATATTCTGCAAATAAATGTTGTTGTTTTTTCTTTTTATGTTTTAACATACCATCAATGGTATTTAAGTCATTATAGGGTGACAGTACAATGCATGAAATAAGTGACATGAAAATGTTTACCAGCCTTCTCAAGGGGGTGGAGGGGGCTTCTCTTAAAGGAAAGAATTTGGGAGCAAATTCTTTCCTTTAAGGGTAGCCCCCGTTTTTAGATGTTTCAAATGCTTGGAGGCAACTTTCTATCTGCAAAAGTTGTTTCCCTTTACAAAGTGGCAGAATGGTCTCTCAGGTGTATCCATTTACCATAAAATGACAACAGGATGAAGGGTCCATGCAATGAACAATGCACAATTCTAAAAAGAATTCCACCATAACAGAATTCAAACCAATGCCTGCTTGACTCAATCTAATGCTGACTACCAGAACTCCTTCAACAACAACAACAACAAAGTCATACAGTGAAAGTTAGACAAAGATTATCCTTGTAGGACACAAGCATCTGTTTGAAAGTTGCTTTCATTCCAAGAGTCTTGTCTGATATATGTTTCATTCCCTGGCCTGGTTCAATGTAAATTAAACAATATTGGAAGGCAAGACTGCTATAAAACCTTGGAACAAGTATTAACGAAGAAGTTCAGGAGGTACCAAAATCATAGTCTACCTCAGATACCAAGAGGAAGAATGAATGAACAAGAACATACAGTCGACTCTCATTATCTTTAAGTCCAAGGGACACTCTGAAATACTTCGAGATATCCATACCTCGACATATCAGATTTGCAAAATTGAAAAAAAAAATAAATCAAACAACCACATTTCAAAAAATGAATATGTAATTTAACTCTTAAAATTAGAGATATATTGAAAATATTGTGGAAAGCAATTTCTCCTCTTTTCCACAATATTTTGTTACCTGTTGTTAAATTTCCATATTAAAACAAGGACCAGATTTTTACTTCGAGATAAACGGTTATTCGAGTAAGCAAGTTCGAGATAACGGGATTCTACTGTACACAGCTAAAAGAAATAGCGAAATGAGTAGCCAAATGACTAGTTCCCTCATCTCCAAGTGAGGAGATCACAAAGCTAGGTAAGTCGCAACAAGCATAAGAACAAAGCACCAAAGAGGAGGAAGCAAAAACAACTCTGCAACCAGAGGCCACAAATTAACACAAATAAACAGTATCAGAACCATCTTCTTAGAACAGTCAGTGGTTTAAAAATCTCCAACATCACTCCTCCCACTGCTGATTTCTCTGAACTCAAAACCTTCCTTATTATTAGTGATCCCTAAATAAGATAACTGATTTTCCATAAAATAATGCTCAATATGTCCTGTCACAACTGGTGCCAATCCCATAAAAGTAAACAGATTAGGAGTATATTATTTTCAAATGGAAGTCATAATTATGCTTACCAATATTTTCTTCTTCTGCTTCTTCCAATTCTTCTGTAGCACTTACAACTTTAACTGTCTCGGGAAGACTTTTCATGGCAAACACTGTAAAGAGACAAACAAAAAACTCAGCTAAACACCCTAACATATAGACTATGGACAAGGAGTTTTTTTTGTTGTTGTTTTCTTTTTCACTAAACTGTATGTTGTGGGTTAACTACATGTATATTGGAACTGTTTCTCTGGGGCTCAGTTCATGTTTTCTTTGAATCAAGAATTATTTTCAGAGACTATCCTGTAATTATTGCTAACTGAAATTTCTAATTTCAGCGCATATCAATGGCAGTTATAATAATGCAGGTGCTTTGCATATTTTTCTATTTTAACTTTTGTCATGCTGAATAAATTCAGATGTCACACCCACTTCTAAATTTCAGCCAGTCAGATTACCTGATCCAGATTGTTGATACAAATTTGCATACTTAATGACAAACAGAGCAGATCCAGATCAGTTGGCTTCTGATGAAGCTTCTGATGAAGCCAACTGATCTGGCTCTACACTGTTTGCAAAGGCGGGGCATATTCAGGTTCAGCAGAACTAGGGTTAAAAGTAAACCCTTCTGTAGTAGTTTTGAAACTTGTTTTTTTTTTTCACTGGTTTGTACTGAGGCAACAATGGTGGTCTTTGAGTCAGTTTACCATGAAATTTTAAGACACATTGATTCTGTTAATTAATCATCTTTTGACAGAAGCATACTGAATATATATAATTACAGGTGTAGGAGACCATCAGTACCAGTGATCAGAAAGTACCCAATGAACTTTCACTAATAAGCATACATTTGACATAGCTACAAAATAAGTAAATTTTACAAACAGAAAAATATTTTCCTGATTTCCTTTAAAAAGAAGGTAACATTGGTCAAGAGTATATATTGGAGATAAAAGATCTTGACAAACCGCGCATTGTGATGCAATTTTGATCAAATTCGGATGAAAATTAAGGAAGTTAAGCCTTGTTCTGCTGAATAAATTAAGATACCATGCCCACTTCTAATTTTCAGCCAATCAGATTACTTGCTCCCGGTTGCTGATACAAATTCACATACTTAATCACAAACAGTGCAGATCCAGACCAGTTGCTATAGAAGCCAACTGATCTCGATCTACACTGTTTGCAAAGACAGTGTATATCCAGGTTCAGCTGAGGACTAGGGTTAATAATGTTTTTTTTAAAACTTGCACATCTGTTCTTAAGGTGCCACCATTGTGAATATTTAATGAGATTCTAAGCATTTTCAAATATCAAAATATTCTTTCTGACAGGTAACAGTGCAGTTTTCAAGCAAATGCAATTCTCATCTAGAGAAGAAGCTATATACACAAACAATTTAGAGGGCAAAATACTGTTCCATGTAGTATTTATTTAAGTTTTGCATATTTAATTAGGGCTTTATGATGTCATACGTTCTTATTAAATATTCAAAATGGCAGCACCCATACAAGCAGTTAGGCCATCTTTAAATCCTGATAACTTTCTTATTATTCGATTTTGATTAAATTTTCATCAAAATCAATGGTTTGGTAAGGTCTTTCATTTCAGACATAGCTCTTATGAATATTGCCTTTCCCTTTAAAACATAAGACGTACATTATATCTAGATTAAGGGTGGGTATTAGGTAAATATTTTTCTTATTTCTCCACAAAAACATATGTTGTGGGTACTCATTAGAAGCACCTCAGATTGAAAAAAGCATTTTATAAAGAGCTATGGCTGTAGGTACTCAAATGAAGGTAACTTCATGTTTGCATAATTTATCTCCCTTTGCAAAACAATGCTAAAATCTTTTAGGGGTGTCCAATTACCTTAACTGAAGCCCTCTATAGAATCAAGCAATGCATATTAATGCCACAGAATCTGCAACTTCAAAAGTAAATGTCTTTCATCTGAATTTCTACAATAAACATTTATTATTATGACAATATCCAGATGGGTAAATCTCCAATTATTCTCAGCAACCTCAGAACTGCAACAGGGCGGCTGATAAGCAGCCTGTTGGTGCTGATTTTTTTTTTTTTTTCATGTTTCTATGAAATCATATTGTGCAATCTCTGATTTACCTCACCAAGCTGATTCCAGTAAGATCCTAAAACAATTGTTTTCAAGAAGAAATAAAAAAATATTATTTCTTCTAATTTCAAATTTACAAAAAGCTATAGATAAGATATCGAGACAAATAATTGTTTCTTATTTCTCAACAAACACATATGTTGTGGGTACTATTTAGAAGCACCTCACTGAGGTGCTTCTAAATAGTACCCACAACATATGTTTTTAGGGAGAAATAAGAAAAATATCAATACTTTTTGGCCGAAAAAGGAAAGTGATCTAGAGCAATAGGTACAGCTGCTGGAAGACATTTTATTAAAATATTTCTTTTTATATAAACATAATTTCACTTGGCAATTATGATCTAATTTATTTCCCTCTCCAAATGTTTGTTAACGTAAACAATCCACTAACACATGCTACTGAATCATGCCAAAATAAAATGATATTTCCTTATGTTTATTCCATATGGCAGATTTAAGACTATTTTTCAAGTAATTAAGAAATGAATTCTTTACAATACACCCTGGCCAATTCAGTTCCAACAATAAATCATTGCTGACGTGTGAACCATGTTTTTTTTTATTTTCCAGTGACATGATTTAATGGTGAAATACAACTTTTTTCTGTGACTGCATAGGTTCAAATCCATGACCTGCTGTGACTCAAGCTGACACTCAACAACTTACATTACATTAACAATCAAGTATATTTAGTGATATTCCCTCCCCTAAACCCTGACAGTGTTCCCCATAATATATAGTGAAAACAGGGTTCACAAGGAAATACATTATATGACAAATTTTCGAATGATTATGATTTGATGTTTTAAGTCTCTTTCAACTGTTTTAACCCATTGTAACCTGAATAGACTCCCCCACATTATATATTGGAAGAGTTCAATTTCAATTTTAGGTATGTCCAGCTATGAGATTTAGATATTCTGAGAGAAAAATGGCTAAACTATTTACCAACAGAGGAGACCATGATCAGATGACACATTTTTTTTTGCAACTGATCTGGGTCTGCACTGTTTACCAATTACGGTAAATTTCCTAAAATTTCGAACACTTTATTCCATACTCTTTTGGCTTAAATTTTGCTTTTTATGCAGCAGTTTCTTTAAATATCTAGTGGAATGGCAAACAGTGTAGACCCTGATCAGACTGCTCCTTCAGGACCAGTCTGATCAGGGTCTACACTGTTTGCATATGTCATTTTGTCAGACGCTTTAGTGTTCAAATTTTTAGGACATTTACCGTACCCATTTAGGGGTCTCCAGACTACAATGGGTTCTTTCCCCACTAGCAGAGACTTGTCATCTGCTGATAACCTTTGTAAACAGTTTGGACCAATTGATTGAGTTAGGTATTACATCCCAGTCAACCCATTAGGGTCATGTCAATTCGATCAGTTTAACCACACTTTTCCTGGGCAGGCTTAAGTCCTTTAAACCCGTTAGTCCATGATCGATTCTTTGGCCAGAAACTGATAGCTGCTCTTCTTGAATCATGTAGGAAAACATACAGGAAGTCTCAGAAGTTAGCTTCCTTGTAAAAAATGGCAGAATACCTACCATGTGTGTCTGCTTCCCTCAAATACATTAAACAGTATTCCTAAATGTCTTCAAAACTAGTGTTTTTTTTTTTTTTTTTAAACAAATGAAAAATCAATCATTACCAAATCAGTGCAAGAAAAAAAAAACACCCAGGGCTGGCTGCTATAATTTGATTAAAACTAACAACTTTTTGACTAATTATCAGAACAAGATTCAATCTTCAATAATAATTATGATAATTTTCTTTAAATCAAGTTCCTTTTGATAGAGGTTATTAATTATTAAAGAATGATGGTGTGATTTTAATCTAAAACTTTCTGATGTACAGCGTACAAAAAGGTCCCTTATGCCATACCCATAACTCCAGATATGAGTGAGTAACGAGTAAATATTTCTCTTATTTCTTCACGAAAACACGTTGTTGGTACTCATTAGAAGTGCCTCGGTGAGGTGCTTCTAATGAGTACCACAACACGTTTTCATGGAGAAATAAGAAAAATATCAGTACATTTTGGATGAAAAAAGCACCTTATCTGGAGCTATACATAAACAGGGAAGTCACAGATCAGCCTGCGCATATGTGCAGTCTCATCAGGATCTTGACTGTCCCCATATTATAAAATCATTGGACACTGTAGAATACATTGCCAGAAACTGTTCAAGGCCCTTTATTATCAGACTGCATTAATACAGACTGATATGGGTCTTCACTGTGCTAATATTTAATAAGTGCCCTTTTTACACACTAAGATTCTTCTAATCATGGGAAGCTATAGTTAACCTAACTTTACAGCTGCAGGCAAAACTTATAAGACAAAAATACAGTATAACCTCAATGGCTCGAACAACGATGGCTTGTTTACCGTGGATGATTCGAACTCATCTTTCAGTCCCTAAAAAATTCTTCCAACAGTTCAAGATAACAAATATTTAGGGATTTTTTCTTATTTTATCATGGAATTGTATGTTGTGTGTACTCATTAGAATCACCTCATTGTTGTGTTGAAAATCGAAAAGATCGGATATAACCTGCATTTGCAAATCTTCAGAAACCAACTGATCTAGATCTGCACTGTTTGCCATTACGTATGTGAATTTATGGCAACAATCTGGATCAAGTGGGTGAGGCATCTTAATTTATTCAGCAGGACAAGGGTTAAGTTTTTTCAGGCAGCAATTTGCATCTAAGTTTTTCAGGTGGCATCATCCTTGTCCTTCGGACACATTTTTAGTTCTTACCAATTTCCTAGAAAATAGGATCTGACACTTCATGCAAATTGTCTCCCGACAATTTGCATGCAGTGTCAAATCCTATTTTCTGGGAAAAATATTTCAAAATATTGTCTGCTGAAAGTTTTACCCAGCATGCAATGCTAAAATTTCAAGTCCATATTCTTATGCAAGTGTTGTTTCCTTGAGCAAGAGACTTTATCCACATTGCTTAGTGCTGGTTTCTACCCAAGAAAAAAGAGGGCCACATGGAAGATTAGTACTAGATTACTAAATGTGTTACCCTCTATAAATAAAGTTGATTATTATTATTATTATTATTATTATTATTTTTATGACCTGTTGATATGTCTAAAACTGTTGAATGAGTGCTGACAGTGTAGACCCTGATCTGACACTACATATTGCAGTTTATGATCTAAGCCTACATTGTTTGCTCTGAGGCTCATCTGTCCCAATACTTAAGGTAACTATGGTAACCAGAATGTTAAAATTTCTACCTTGTAGGTATAATTCATCAGTATCAAAAACTGTTTCATCAAAAAATATGTAATATTCTTATAACTGGGGGGCAGCGTTCAGTGTCTCTGATATATGACCTTAAATCATTTTTAATGACTTGTACAGATATTACCTTATTTACACTTTAATATTTGGAGAACTACAGAAATGTAGACCCAGATCAGACACCACAGAATGGAGTGTATGATCAAGGTCTATTATTGTTTGCCATGCATCCAGCAGGTTTTAGCACTATTAACCCATTGAAGACTGGAGACTCCTAAATGGGTAAACAATACAAACCCAGATGAAGACGCGGCAGAATACGGCATCTAATCAGGGTCTCCACTGTTTGCAAATCCTGACATATCTAAAATTGAAAATGAACTCTTCCAATATATAGTGTGGGAGAGTTTATTCAGTCTTTAATGGGTTAATCAACAGGTAGTAAAATGGACTTGTTCGAATTCTAGGGCAAGTATGGTATCCCAATAATTAGGGTATATATGGTATGTTTAAAATGTGATATGGCAAAATGTTGACTTTCAAGATGGCATGATGGTGTAATAACTTAATTCCTAGGAAGCATTTTGACTTCATGTTACAGAATCAAAGTACTGATAGCACTGGTGGGTCAATTGTCTCTGAGTGTAGGTTGGGAAAATGGTCCTGAACAGGGACTTAAAAAACTGTTTCATTTAACTCTTAACTTCCTGTAATTTAACAACGCATTCCTGCGGCATCTGATCTGGGTCTGCACTGTTTGCCAATGTCCCAAATGTCCCTGTCAAGGTTTTACAGATAACCCAAAATTATCAACAGCACTCTGACGTCACAGCGACAAGAACAGCGCAGCTACAAATAACCATTACATGGATTTCGTCGAATGCGCGGTTTGGTTATAATCACGTGGTACGCTACCTTAAGGAAATTTTGGCATTTATTTACTATCTATGGAGTGGCTTGATTGTAAACAATTCACCCAGAAACTACACTAGACTAGACTCCCCTTAAATTGAAAATGGAGAAGTGCAAAGAATGAGATAGATGACTGTAATGGGCATTTATGTGTTACAGGTACATACGGTGCATGCTTAGGAAATATTTATCTAGAGTTTGAATCATTGTATATAGTTCCATTATCTTAACATTTGCCTTTGTCCTGCTGAATCCAGATATGCCCTGCCTTTGCAAACAGTGTAGATCCAGATCAGTTGGCTTCTGCCATTGGCTTCTGCCAACTGATCTGGATTTGCACTGTTTGCCACTCAGTATTTGAATTTGTATCAACAACCTGAATCAAATAATCTGATTGGCTGAAAATTAGAAGTGGGCATGACATCTTAATTTATTCAGCATGACAAGGGTTAATGTGTCTAAAACAGCTGAGTGGCAAACAGTGTAGAACTGATCAGACACCACATTCCCAATATAGAGGATAAAAAAATACATGGTATTAAAAAGGAATTCTCCCTATTATTCCTGTCATTTTCAAACCAGAATTATCAAGTCATCTTCTTGGATCTTTCTAATCATTTTGATCTTGGAAGTCAACAATTCTCCTTCCTATCTTGTGAAACAAATCTTCAAGGCAAGGCTGGAATATCACCACAAAATCGGCTTTAATTCATATTTAGAAATTCAAGCCGCATGCAAATCATAAGTTAATCAAAATCTCAATTGCATTATGATTTGGTGGAGTCCCATTTCCTCTTATACTGTGGATACTGATAAGGGTGGTGTTGGTTTCATCAGGTTATATATAATCACTGATAAAGTTAAATAATAATCATGAAGAAAATGACACTAATTGTACATGAGCTGGTATGATTCTTGTCTCTCCACCCACACACACCATCTCTAGAATTACAATAAATGTCCTAGAATTTTATACAGAAGTTTCTGATAAAATGGCATATACAAAACAGTGCAGACCCTAATCAGATTGCTTCTGAAAGAGCAGTCTGATCTGGGTCTACACAGTTTGCCATTCCACTAAGTATTTTAAGAAACAATTCCAAAAAAAGCAAAATTTAGGCCAAAAAAGTATGGAACAAAGTGTTAGAAATTTTAGGACATTTACGTAACAACCCTTAACACTTTACATGCTGGGTAAAAATTTCAGCACATGACATTTTGAAATATTTTTCTTATTTTTTTTTTCGGAAAACTATCTTTGACATTTCATGTTAAAGCATGTTTTTTTAGAAAAACATGAAAACTATTATCTTTGTCATCTTCTGAATATGCCCAGTGGTAAAGGATAAAGCACCGTCATAATTGTAGCTGAGCAAACACATTCTGAATTTTTTAAATTATTTTTCAGAGAAAATGAGAATTTGTATTTCATGTTTATTGCCTGCAAAGCAGCTGAGCCTATGATTCACATTAAATAATAAGTCTTATTTTCACTGAAAAATGATAATAAAAAAGTAGAATGTTGTCTACTACAATTTTTGTTTCTTTGAGTTGAGGTTTAACCCTTGTCCTGCTGAACCCGGATACTGAGACTGCCTTTGCAAACAGTGTAGATCCAGATCAGTTGGCTGCTTCAGCCAACTGATCTGGATCTGCACTTTTTGCAATTAAGTATGTAAATTTGTATCAAAAACCTGGATCAATTAATCTGACTGGCTGAAAATGAGAAGTGGGTGTGGAATCATATCTGACTGAGATTGAAAAATCTTAGTAAAAGTGGGGTCTTCCCTGAGAGGGGCTTTATAAAAATTCCTCCATAGGGTTTTTAGTAGATGATACAATACGTACATTGAATAAGGGTTTGTCAGTAACAGGAATATTTGCATCATATTAGCAAACAAGAGGACCATATTGGTCCTGTATAGCTTCCCTGAGAATCTAAGCAAAACAAGGCTTGTTGCCTCTGACAACTTTAATTAAGTCAGCTAACTTGGTTTTGTGCTTGTTAGTAAGTAAATGTTCACAAAAAATCCAGGAAGAAAATCAGTGCTTCTTGGTAAAGAATTGTAACTTCACTCTTTTCATGACTTTGGAAAAAGGTCAAAGATACTGCAGTAAAGGAGATACAGAGCAAACAAGATATCACTATATGACATATACAAAGGGATATAATTACATCAAACCTTTAAGAGAGATAACCATTCCATTTCTCTGTACCATGATCCTCTAATGATGGTTTACATTTGTACAAAGTTTCTTGAAGAAATCTTAAACAGTTCTAAAGTTATAAACGAACACAACCTAACCATATGAAATAAACAAAGGGACATAATTACATCAAAACAAAGTAGGGTTACAGCTCTTTGTCTCCATCTGCACATCGTCTGATCATGCCTTATATTTGTACAAATTTGTTCATAAAGAATTCTTAAATGGTTTTAAAGTTATAGCATGGACACAATTAAAATATTGCCTGAAATAAACAAAGGGGCAGTATTACATCAGAATTGAAAGTAGGGTTATGGTTCTTTTTCTCTGCACATCATCATGCCTTGTATTTGTACAACATTTCATGAAGAAATCTTAAACTGTTTTAAAGTTATAGCGCGGACACGAAATATTGCCATATGAACTTTGACCTTTAAGTGTGACCTTGGCCTTCATTGGACAGGATTAATTTGTGAGTTCTGCACATCATCTTGGTATGGTGAATATTTGAGCAAAGTTTTTTTAAAAAATCCTTCCATCAATGAAGGAAATACGAAAAACTAACAGGTAGACAGACAGATGGATGGACAATGTGACAACATAATATGACTTGTCTTTCGACACAAGTATAAAAAGACATCTCACCTTCTATATTATGCATTTTACACTAGTATGCATATTTTTACAAGTAATGAATTTTTGTAACAATTAACAAGGGAGAAGAAATTTTGTACGCATGTGTTTCGTACAGAGGAAAAGGTCATAGATATGTAATTCATGCCTAGGATATGAAAGGAAATATATCAAAAGTTCAAAAATGAAAGAGAGCTGGCTGTTATTAAATCTTTGGAAGAATATATAATAGTACCATTATTTTGTAATATAATCTTCTAAATATATAATCCTCTTTTGTTATTCCAAGTTTATTGTCACAATCTTCTGAAGGGGAGTATTTTGTAAAAATGTATCTTTGAAATAAGTACCAGGTATAAAACTATAATTTGTATAGATCTAAATAAAAACTGGTTTTATTTTTCTGTTAAAATTCATCTATTGTTGAAATTATATACAATATATGAAAATGAATCTATTTATGACTAAATAGAAGTAAGGTATCTCTTTCAAATGGATGTAATTAAATTTTATTTATTCCAAGGTGAAATTCGCTTTGTCACATGTTTATTGCATGACCATTATAAAAAATTGTATACAAAAGTTACAAAATTTCAAGTTTTAATTGAAAATGAAATACACATTAAAAAATAAGTAAGATGATGACAATTTCAGGTTTGACGACACGTCAACTCTTGAGCGTCACTTGCCACTTGCGTCAAAATGGGTTTCTTATCTCATGCATGATAGGTAATGAGGTTTCACATTAAATATAGATGGAAATGTGAACATGGAAATGATGGTGACAACAGTCAGATTTAACAACTTCTCAATAAAATAAATAAGATTTATGATTACATACTGATTATTCAATTTCTCATATTTTTTTCTATGATATACATGTATTTGGTTCACAACGGACCATCCCACAATGGCTATTAAACATTTAATCTTTATAATACTTGCAAAAACCATGCAAGTAAACATATTGCACATGCTAATTTGCATTAAATGGCATAGCTGTTTTCCTAAAGCAGAGGACTTCTTATTACCATATTTACCATAAGTATTTGGTCACCTCAACTCCTTACCATACTTGCTCTGAAATTTGAATAAAAACGTTAAACTATAATACTCCACCTTTATCGTGTCGTGGGCAGACAACTCCTTAAAAATCTGACGAAATTTGCCCATTAGCAATCCCAAACCAGATATCCACAATATTAATGCACATACCAAGTTTAGTGAAAATCCATTGACGTTTACTCAAGTTATCATCCAGAAACGAAAAATGGGCAGACAGACAAACACACGGACGTCCAATGTGAAACCATAATACCCCGCCACTATCGCGTGGTGGGGTATAAAAAGTACACTTTACTACCCGATGTTGTGTCTAAAAATCGCTGTATGAGTGGAAAACAGTGTAGACCCAGATGAGATCACATTCTGCAGAGTCTCATCTAGGTCTCATATGGTAATACGGTATTAGTAGAAAGTATTAAATGATAATTCTGGGATAACTTTCTCCAGTTCTTCATAAAAACCTATGTTGTGGGTACCCATTAGAAGTGCCTCACCGAGGCACTTCTAATGAGTACCCACAACATAAGCTTTTATGAAATACTAAGAAAAATTATCCCAGAATTATCACCAAATACTCGTCCTTTAAACATGTCCTCAGGAGTCACCTGTTGTTTCCCATTCTACCAGTCTAAGAATTGTGTAATTTCGGCAGTCATGCTAAACTTTTGCTAAATCCTCCAGAGCTGACATTTCAATGGGGCATTTCAAATGAGTGCATTTCCTGAAGACACCTCTGCCATATTTTCTAGAGCTGTGAATAACATCTATATCATAATTTCATGTTTAAAAATGAACAAATTAAGAAATTACTTTGCACCTAGTCCTGTCACTCTGTCTCAATTAAAAAAAAAATAAATAAAAACAACTATCGAAGCAACAGGAAATACCAATAATTTTATTCTAAAAGAAAGAGATTACTTCCTAGTTTCACCCCCACCTGAGTAACAAATTATTCCTATCAGATTCAAGAGACTGGCAGATAAAGCCAAGAAATTGTCAAATTTCTCTTGTTAAGTTCTGAATAAATCACCAAGATTAAAATCAGATATTTTTATGCCATATTTCTGGCTCTGCTTCTGGAATTTTCATTTTTCTTGTCAGAAAAAATACTTATATATTTCAGATATATAATCTACAAGCCATCAAAGTGTGAAAGCAACAATTGAAATGGACGCCTCAGCATTTGCTGTAAATCAGGATAAATTGTGCTTGTCAAAATTTTTCAAATTTCATAGAAATGAACACCAAAAGCAGCTGTTTGTTTGCTTATGAATGTAGAAAATACAATTTCTTTCATTTATCATATTCATATCTGCATTTTTATCTACGAACAACATCTTTAGCATGTCAACTTGGGGAAGAGATGCCAGTTATATTTGGGAAGTTAAGTTTTTACTGTCTGACATATTGATGTTAATTTTCTAGAGTGAATGATTTGATGGAAAGCTGACATTTTGAGGTATTTCATTGTGATACTGATGCTAAGAATGATGATAAGTATTACCAAAGCACTAAGCCTGGAAGAATGCTTCCATATTTACCCCGAGTATTCAGAGCGACAAGCTTGAGCAAACAGTGTAGACCAAGATCAGACGCTGCAGAATACAGCATCTGATCAGGGTCTACACTAGCTGTTTGCTAATCATCCAGCAATGTTAAGACACATCAAGTATTAAAATGAAATTGTTTAAATGTTTGGACAAGTATGGTAAGGAATAAAGGTGTATGAATATTCCTGGTAAACACGGTAGCAATGATTTTCACTAAGAACATCTAAATTAACCGGGGCCTTCTAAACCCTCAAGATGCTGAATTTAAATCATTTATACCCAGATATCTACAATTAACTCTTCCATCACATAAGCTGGAATGGTCCATTATTCAATTAAAGGGGTAATATATAAAAATTGATGTAAGTGGTTGCAATTGTAAATTGCTACTCTCATAGCAAACGGCAGCTCCTGATGAGCAGAAAACACATTCTGCATTGTCTAATCTGGGTCTAAACTTATCTTTTTGAAATGCTACTAAGGCATAAATGAAAAAACAAACAAAACAAGAACAGTTTTCAAGTGGTGTGGTAAGATGTTTACCCATGGCAGTACTTATTAGTACTTCAAGTGTTTTTTCCACACAGCTGTTTTAGCTTGACCCCTAAAAGGGTAACTGGCAAACAGCTCAGACCCAGATCAGCTCAGACCCAGAATGCAGCATCTGATCAGGTCTGCACTGTTTGCAAATTGGTTAGCCATTTTTCTCCAGGAATATCTAAATCACATAACCTGACATTACTCCCGGTTCAACATGACCTTAAATAGTGTTGACTGGGCCATAAAACTCCAACTCAAAATTGGCAAACCTAAAATTGAAATTGGACTTCTTCAAAATATATTGTTGGGGAGTCTATTCAGTCTAAAATTTGTTAGTGACCAATTACTCTCATTTACTACAGGAAAGCTGAGCTGCCCTGGCATGATAAAAGGCCATGTGTACAAATTAAAGTACAAACCCAGACCAGTCAGAGAAGCAGCACAATCTGATAAGGGTCTTTGCTACACCTTGATGTATTTCTATAGTAGCAAACAGATTTTTTGGCAGACAGCAAAGTCCGTGATCAGACTACGTGGATGGGCAGGTAACTCAGATCTGTCATAGCTGCAGTGAGATAAAAGGGAGTGTCCACATATTATTTTTCTATTTCTCCATGAAAATGTATGTTGTTGGTACTCATTAGTAGCACCTCAGAGAGGTGCTTCTAATGAGTACCACAACATATATCAGTACTTTTCGTCTGAAAAAAAAAAGTGTTTTATCTGGAGCTATGGATCAGACTGCACTAGAAACTCTGGATTACAGAATATTCAGATACATTATTCGTATTTATTCACAATATATGCAAATTTTAACCCCTTGTCCAAAAATCCTGGCGGAGCCACGATTTTTTGACAGGGGGTTCAAATTTGCCTAGGGGGTTCGATTTGACAATTTACCAGTCTTTTCTCAGAATTCCACATGAAAACAAACAATTTGGATTCCAAGGGGGCAGAGGGGGGTGTTTTCAGTGGAACTCTCTCCCCTTGCCCCCCCCCCCCCCCCCCCCCCCACCACCACCACCACCTCATTCTCTAAATCTGCCACTGAAAAAGATGCTGCAGTGGATACTCACTCATTTATTACAGAACTATCTCTGTGTGATGATTCTAATGAGTACCCACAACATACATTTGCATGGCTGAAATTAAAAAAAAAATCTTTTTTCATAAAAAAATTCTTATATCTCATTATTGTTACATGACTGTGCCATTAACCAAATAACACTGTAATATGTACTGATGCACAGTCTGATCTGGTCATTTTATCTGCACATCTGCTGACCCTTTTTCTGAAGTTAATTGGCCCCCACCTCCCCTACATATCTTGTTCCGTATTTAGTGGGTGGTCACTTCTGTAAATAAATATGGTAATAGCTGCTAAAATTTGTTAATCTAAGGGCAAATTATATAAGTGACCACTTGATTATTGTAAAGGGGATACTTCAGACCCCTTGGGCCAGTGTATTTATTGCTGAAAGCCCTGAGGAGTTCAAAGTGGTATTATTTTAGCAAGAGTTAGTGAAGGAGTTGGCAAATATGTAAATATTTACAGAAACTACTGTGGTCCCTTTATGTGTCAAAATAATTGACAACATATTAGTAACATTAGAAAATAAACATACTGTCAGAATGCAAACATTTTGACATAAATATATGTAAATTAGAGTAATTAAAGATAAATTTTAGTAAGACTAAGAATTTGATAAAGCTAATTAGATGTTAAGTCAGTAATACCTAATGTTATTATAAAAACACGCCTATCCAAATATATAGAAAATTTCACCTCCAAAAACAGAAAATTTTCAGATAAAAACTCTGATATTTTTCATATTTCTGCTCAAAACATAGATTGTGGATACTCATTAGAACCGTCTTGGTGAGTACCCAAAATCTATGCTTCTGAGCAAAAATAAGAAAAAATAATGTATACCCCTGTAAAACCCAGTTTTACTATGTAAAAGTGGGGTTTAAGGGGGTCAAAATTATATAGTCATGTTTTCGTGATGTTTATGTTTAATTGCATTTCTATATTGTCTAACTCTTAGCATCACAAGTAAGGATTTTGACAGTTCATGCATATTGTCTCCTAAGGAGATAATTTGCATGAAATTTCAAAATCTAGTTTCAGGGAAAAATATGAAAAACAAAATACTTCAAAATGTTGTCAGCTGAAATTTTCACCCAGCATGCTAATTAAGTGTTAACTCCGTTTTTTTTCTTATAGGTTTTGTATATATTTGTGCCAGCTTATGAGCTTTGTTATAACTGGTCTAAAATAAAACTTCTCTTCTGTTATTTTACTTATGAAAATGTATCAGTTCATAATCACTTGTTTCTTTATTTGGAGTGACCTCATAAAAGAAACAAGAGAAAATATGTTTAATTAAGACTTAAAGCACCAATCATAACTACAGCAAATGACAATTTTGATTTTTTCTATTGTTCAGAGAAAACAAGTCTTGTCCATTTCATGTGAACTATCAGTCAAGCAAACAATTCACAAGAAATGTCAAGACATTTTTACTGAGAAAAAAAAAAAAATAAAAAAAAAGATTGTAGTCTGCTACAAATTTTGCTTGGCCCTTAAAATAAGGGTTAATATTCTGCTTTGTAAAAGATAATTACCATATTCAACCTAATACCCACACAAACCCCTATAAGCACACAGTCAAGCAAATCTGTAGTCTTTAGATTACAGCCAGTGTACTTTTTGTCTACTTTTATAAAGGCACATGTTGTGGGTACATATTTGAATTGCATCCACTTGTTGATGCAATTCAAATGAGTACCTAAAACATATGCTTTATACAGAAAATCAGAAAAAAAATCACACAAAAACGTGGCAGATGGATCACTTGATGAGTCCTTTCCCAATCTTTTTTTTTTTTTTTTTTTTAAAGGTGTACCCTTAGTTTAGGTAGGTACATATTTTACCAACACATTTTACCACAAGTTTTCCAAGTATTTTTGAAAAACCTAAGTGCACAGTGCAATAATTAGGTCGAATATGGTAAACTGCTGTTTCATGCAAGCAAAAAAAAAAAAATAAATAAAATAACTACACAATAAAGCTGGAAAATTTAAAGACTATTATAGGCTTGTTTAATATCATAACCCATAACATAGTAACACATTTGGCATATCACTAAGCAAAAGATATGGGTACCCACCACAAATCCCTGTTTTATCCTTGAGAGTTTACTCAAAGATAATTTGCTAGTTTCTTACAAATATGATTATTTATGTCCATTGAGCAGGTTAATTGTAGCTGTTTAACATTTAGCACTCTCAGGGCAAATTTAGCAGACAACAAACTGATACTTTTCTCTTTTTTTTTTTCTCAGAAATAGGGTTACCATTTATTCAAATTGTTTCCTAAGGAGACAATCTGCAAAAATATCAACCCTATTTTCTCAAGAAAAAAATAAGAAAAATATCTCCAAATGACATATACTGAAATTTTTACCCAGCATGCTAAGAGCTAAAGTAACTCACTGCTCACTTGAACAGGTGTAAATGATTTTATCTGGGACCAGAGCATACTGATCAATATTATCAGTAAAATGAACAGACAAGTCTGTAACCCAATACCACTGATGGTGAAACGCTCAACTTTTTAGTGACTGAGTATCAATGGAGATCTTTAGATTACAAATTGTGACATATTTGGCTTACTATAACATAAACTTGACTAACCATTATTAAAAACAAATATGTTTGGATCACAATTCATAAACAGATTAAAAATTGATACAAATGGATTAAAATGATTAAAAAAAAAAAAAAAAAAAAACATGTCAAGATATCATTCTATCAGGTGATATCATGAAGATTAAAATGTACCAAACCATTTTGATACAAGAAAAGAGATCATTTAACACCTACCGCTCTCTGGTCTAATTCAGCAGACAACATATTTTTCTTAGTTTTCCCAGAAAACAGGATTTGACATTTCATGCAAATTGTCTCCATTGGAGACAATTTGCATGAAGTGTCAAAACCTGTTTTATGAGATATATAAACAGAAAAAAATATTTCAATATATCGTCTGCTGAAAATTTTACCCAGAGTGCTTAGCAGTAACCAGAATATACCATAGTCAACCTTATTACCACACATACCCTATAAGTGCATAGTGAATTTATGATCTGTCTCCAAATTACAGAACAGTACAGAACTTTATTGATCCAACAGCCTTTGAACTGTTATCTACTTCTTTATCAAAGCAAATGTTGTAGGAACTCATAACTTTGAGGCAATTCAAATGAGAAACCCTAACATATACTCTTGTGAAGAAAATCAGAAAGAAATATCACATCAGCATCATTCAATATACCCCTCATGACGTCCTCTGCTGATCTTGTTTTAAAGCCCTTAATTATTAGATGGATATTTTATGAGTTTTTCCATCAATTTCAAAAAAAATGTTAGAGCACAGTGCAGTAATTAGGTAGAGTATGGTATATCAGATATTAAAACATAGCTCCAGTCAAAGGAAGTTATTTAACTTTGAAATGTAAGTTTGGTTATTTTTGCACCAAAATCAATCTTGTGGCTAAGCATTTGAATCACCTTACGGAGGTGATTCCACTGAATCGCCACAATTACCCACAAAAACAAAATAGCTCTTGGATATACCCCTAACTAACTATTATCACATATATCACGTTCTCATGTGATACATAAAAAATGATAAACTGTATATAATACAGGGCCTTAAACAGACAGAATTTTGGAAAGAATTTCTTGCATCATGAAAACACGCCTATATAGTTTTGAGCCTCTTAAACCCCACTTTTATATGGTAGAATTGGGGTTTTTAGGGGTATTCATTATTTTTCTTATTTCTGCTCAAAAACACAGACTGTGGATACTCGTTAGAACCACCTCGTCAAGGTGGTTCTAACGAGTACCCACAATCTATGCTTTGAGCAGAAATTTGAAAAGTATCAGAATTTTTATCTGAAAATTTTCCTTTTTTGATTGTAAAATTTTCAATATATTTGAATAGGCGTGTTTACGTAATGGTACTTTGTGCATCATTTCATGAATTTCTAGAGATGTTCTGGTCTGTTATGCTAAAATAATAATAATAATAAAAAAATGTATATCCCTTGTCTCAGGCTCTATGTGATTACAATGACCCTTAATATGATAAATTTAAATATAAGTTGACAGAAAACATTCTGATGTATTCTTCCCTTTTTTCCCTTTTTTTTTGCAAAAAAAAAAGTTGGGACTTGACATTCAACTTTGCCTAAGAATATGGTGCATGATTCACATGAAATGTCATCTTATTTTCAGGTATATATATTGTTCCCTTAAATTACTAAAGGAAGTAAAAGTACTTACTTGTAAAGTTTAGTCCTCATAGAAAAAGAATGATTCTAGTGCAGCCTTTCCTCTCTATTACAAAGATTTAATTGTCAAAAATAGCTTATCCATTTCTGTAGATATGACAATTTTATCATAAGTCAAAAAGTCAATAAACAAGTTAATTCAGTTATTTTCCCAAATCCTACTAACATATTCAAATTACATCACTGAAAAAACATTATGGTGATTTTTATTAGTTAGGTAATTCCATTTGAATAGTGTGTTTGTTTAGCCAAAACCTACACTTTGTGTTGAAAAGCAAAAAGCTCAATATCAAAGAAAACAAGACAAATAAAACCCTTTCTGACTTTTCTTTTTAGAATACAATAAATATGGAAAGACTTGTTAATAAAGCAGAAAGAATGCCTTTGTTGAAAAGATACAACTTACAGGAATCTATGTAACATTAAATGCTGATCTTTACTGAAATGTATGCACAATTTGCATCATATGTAGTTAAATTAAATAATAATAATAATAATAATAATAATAATAATAATAATAATGAAATAGTGATGTGTTTTATTCCCTTAATGATAGTCACTGAATCTACCTGCATTTCTTTTGATTTTATTTTTATTTTTTTTTCACAAAACTTTCAAATGCGCAAATTCAACAAAACTGTAGATTATACAATAAAAGTATGTGACAACTACATCAATTTAAAGCTTAAGATTTGGTCTGTTTTTTTTCTTTACAAGCAGAAACTTTTTTTTTTCTTGAAAACTGCATTATATGTTCTTAATAAGAAAGTTCCTGCTAGTTACATTTGCCAGTTTTCTTTAACACTTAATAACATTCTGGGTAAAAAATTCAGCAGACAACATTATGAAATACTTAATAGAAAATAGGCTGTGACATTTCATGCAAACTGTCTCCTGAGGAGACGATTTGCATGAAATGTCACAGCCTATTTTCTCGGAAAAATAAGAAAAAATATCAATTTGTCATCTGCTCAAATATTCGGGTAATGGTTAAAAGATTTGCATTGGGCTATTGACACCGCATTTATCCTAAATAGTTGGACAGCTTAACCCTGAACCTCAGGAGACAATTTGCTTGAAATGTCACAGCCCATTTTCTGGGAAAAATAAGAAAAATATCATCAATTTGTCATCTGCTCAATTATTCCGGAGTGGTAATGTTTGGGCTATTGACACTGCATTTCTCCTAAATAGTTGGACAGCTTAACCCTGAACCTCAGGAGACAATTTGCTTGAAATGTCACAGCCTATTTTCTGGGAAAAATAAGAAAAATATCATCAATTTGTCATCTGCTCAAATATTCCGGAGTGGTAATGTTTAAAAGATTTGCATTGGGCTATTGACACCGCATTTATTCTAAATAGTTGGACAGCTTAACCCTGAACTGGAATTAGTTATCATGATGGTCTATGGTCATTCATTCACTTCTTACCACTGTTATCCTAAAATTTCAACACTTTCGCTTGTTGAAGTGCCTAAAAACTGCTGATTGGGTAGCAAATGGTGTAGACCCTGATCAGATATTCTTTGAGATCCAATCTGGGTCTAGATTGTCTATTTCAAACAAACAAAAATTAAAAAACAAAAAAAACAAAAAAAAAAAAAACAAAAAAAAAAAAACATGGCAAGTATGGTTAAGTAATCATTAATTTTCCTTTTATATTTTTATTATTCGTTTGGACCTTTCTAAGTCTCAGATTTTCATGCCTCCGAACTGAGAAAATATCAATTATTTCATCTCTAATGGTTGCTAATCTTGTGATTAAACCATTCCTCAAAATAAGCGAATATGAAGAAAAAATCCAGCGATTTTCCAGATAGGAAACCTGTTCAGTGAAAAGTTCTTTGCAATTTTGTTTTGCATAAAACATATGTTCTCAATATGTGTTGTCGTCCTCATTATACTCACAGAGTTGATTTGAATGAGCAACCAAAATGTGTTTCTTGTTGCCAAAAATAAAAATAATAATCTAAATTACTGCCAAAATTATCTTATGTGCCTGCCTGTGTGGAAAGGGGAAGTGTTATAATTAGCTCTGCATTCCTTTCAATCAAAGATATAATGGAATGACAGACGTTTCAAAATATTTTAACAGCAACAGACTTACAAAAGACATCATAACGTTTACCTTTCATTGTCTGAAGTGATAATTACCAAAATTAAAAAATCTCACGATCTCTCAATATATAATGAGAAAAGAAGAAAATGAACAACGGATTAATAAAAAAAAATGGAATAGATTAAAATGATAACCAAAATGATACGATCAAAATAAAATGACAATTTAAGAGCTTACCTTGCCAAGAAATGATCAGAAAGAATGAATGCTATCTATACATATTTCTGTATACCATGATAAGCTGATGTATATATCTAAATATGTTCAGTTAACCTCTCAATGTACACTTTGTAAGACCACAAAACTCATTACGAAAACACGCCTATTCAAATATACTGAAAATTTTACAACGAAAAAAAAAGAAAATTTTCAGATAAAAAATTCTGATATTTTTCATATTCCTGCTCAGAACATAGATTGTGGTACTCGTTAGAACCGCCTCGGTGAGGCGGTTCTAACGAGTACCCACAATCTATATTTTTTAGCATAATAAGAAAAATAATGTATACCCCTGTAAACCACAGTTTTACTATATAAACGTGGAGTTTAAGGGGTTCAAAATTATACAGGCGTGTTTTCGTGATGTTCTTTTTACTCTCTGTTGTCGTGTCTTACTCATGATGCATCAAATGCACGCGCATATAGGTGCAACAGAACAGCTTACTATACATGTATAAAATAAGCATTACCACGCATATATATACGAACCATAAAGTAATTTCATGTCATATCAATACTTGCCCATTTTCCAACACCGGCTAATATTTCTAATCACAAACGCACGTGCAGAATTCGCGGACTTTTTTTTTTTTTTTTTTTTTTTTTTTTTGCAATTAGCCAACAGGAAATACAAAGCTGCAGCGTTTGCACAAATGTATCTCAGAACAAATTAACAGTCCATTAATCCAGAAGGTTCACCAGAAATATAAAACTTATTTGTCCTGTCCAGTTCTCAAAATCCAACTTGAAACAAACCGCGATTTTTTTTTCTGTTTAAATTCTCCTTTGAATGAATATTTCCAGTCAGTGCCTTTGAAAATACTTAATTATCAAATCTTCGATATTATATGTGTAATTTTATGACAAACATAAATTAGAAAGTCCTTTAAACGTCCTGAAAATATCTCCGTCCATCTCTAAATGAATCACGTTTTCTGAATGAAGAGAAATCACAAACTTGTTGCATTTCCCACAAGACCGCATTTTTTCCTGTGAAATCGACATCATTTGACGTCTATTTTCTCCGCTGAAAAAGTATTCCATCAACTCGGCTGGAGAGAACGTTGTTTTTCTTTTTTTTTTTCCTGGCATCAAAAATTCCCGTTAGTAGCAGCATCTTTTTAAAATATATATACAACTTTCACTTTTGATAATTAGTATATCTGAAATAAAAGATACTTATCTTTGAAACATTATGTAAATATTTATTTTTTCTTACCATAATCGCTTTCAGTGGTCGCCGACGTACTTGGATCAGCATCATCGTCAAGGTGACGGGGTCGGGCCTGCTTACGGCGCGACATCCTCAAAAAGAAACTGAATAGATGTATACAATATAACAATAATAACTTCACCACACACGATACGTCTGATTTATTCTCATAGCGCCGTTCTGCGCATGCTTGAAATATGATTATCAATATCGCGCAGTGATTATCATAATCAAATTGTAACGCGCTTTTTGATTGGTTTTGATCCTGAGTTGGCAATTATTGTAGAATAGCGGTGTCAGTCAAGAAAATGAATCAGTTAGGCGAACAGAAGAAAGCGATGGACACCTATTTATTTCTCTTTTGAAAACATATTGTATCTGGGGCAGTAATCTCAATAAAATTTCTCGCATCAGCCTTGGGGTTCTTTAGCACGTGTACAAAAGGTCACTGAAATTATGTAACACCGTTTTTGATGACTGGATGGTCGCTGTCTGATGTGGTTTTACAAAGTTTGATCGAAGGCGGTGTTAATTTCAGGTGTAATTTTCTCAGGTAAAACTAACAAGGCAGGGGAGAGAAAACGCACTAGTTTGTTGCACTGGTGGGATATAACGGTGATTTTACATAAACTATCTGATGAAATATTTGAATGTGAGTTGAACTGGTGTTGATTTAATAAATTACTAGAGAAAGAAAGTAAACAAAAAAAAAAAAAAAAAAAAAAAAAAGACTAATACAGATAATAGATGAATATTGTATATTTTCACACATACGCACTATATAATGCGCGCGCGTGTGTGTTCTTAGTTACCTATGATATTGTTTTACTCTGTCCTCCCTAAATGACACAAGTACTGTTAATAAGCCATTAGTAATAAAAAAATATCCCCAAATAAAACGTTGACTTTTCGCACACTATATAGGTAGACTGGCTCCAGTCTCTAGTGACTAAATATTTATTCTTTTAAGCCTGTTTGATACATCCACTAAAATAGAATCAATATAATATCATGATTATAGAGGCTGGTCACTAGATTGATTTGAGAAATCAGGAAAGAAAAAAAATAGGTTCATTTGATTCTATAAGTACAATAAATGTATTTGTATGCAGTTATTGCTTAAATCAATAGACTGAAGCCAGTCTAACTATATAGGCGGCTACGTATTAAAGAGTGGTGTCGAATACATACAGCTGCAAAGGGAGTTGGGTTTAAACAGTCTCTATCAGCTAGTTGGATCAAGGGAGATAATTCACCAGTTTTCTCCATTCCCAGCAGTTCAAAGTTAGTCTTGAATATTCAATATGCAAAATATGCAAACAATCGTGGGCCCAGAACATCAAATTTATGCAGACTAATCTGGGCTTCCGTTGTACATATATGGAACGTGTTGATTTCCCTTTTTGTTTTACTAGGCATACAACTTTTGTGACTTCCTTTTTTCATTTTCTGCACAAACAATCAACTTCTGAAAAGAGTTCTGCTCTGGAGAAAATAATTTGTTCTCCAACTGTTTACTTTTAGAAAAGGCGTTATCAGAAGGAAGGCAAAATAATTTTAACAGATGAGACAGCGCACGACAAAACCTACACAATGGCAAGTGAGCCCAGCGAAGACTCAGATCAGCCTGGGCATCAGTCTTCGCTGTCCGCATGAAGAAAGCTTGGGTCTTTAGCTATCTATTGAGCGCACACCGAATACTCTGATCAGACTGGGCGGATGCCCAGGCTGATCTGAGTCTTCGCTGGGCGCACATGCCGTTTTGGTGGTTTTCGAGGCAAAATAATTTTGACAGATTTACCTCCCTTGAAAGTGTAATTTTTTTCACCATAAGGGCACTTTCACCACATTGTGCAAGAATGATATGAACCACACATGAGAAAATGTACCTTCTGACATGTGCGCCCACCGAGTACTCAAGTCAGCCTGCGCATCCACGCAGTCTGATCAGAGTCTTCGTTGTCCGCACGAAGAAACTTTGCATATTTACTATCCAAACTGCACAAGTGAAGATTTCTGATCAGAATGCGCGGTTAAGCAGGCTGATCTGAATCTTCGCTGGGCGCACTTGTCCGAACATACGTTTTCTGACGTGGCGGCTCGTACAGTGCAATGTCTACAATTTGTAAAAGACTGCTGTGACATCTTGGCTCTGCTTGATCCAAAAGTTTCATATTGAAGAAACAATCCTTAATTCACAATATATGAGCAAGTACCTTTCACTTCACTTCACGCCAATCCATTCAATAAACTTGTTGGTCGTTGGGGGAAGGGGCTGGGGGAGGTGAGGTCAGTGATAGTTTCGAGTTTGCTTCTTTCCATGCTAATCTGTCTTCAGCTGCACCTTGCAACCTTGCGAAGCTTAGACCTGTCCGGAACTTGACATTGTCCTCCCATCTTTCCATCCACCTGCCTCTTCTTCTGGTCCTTTCAACTGTGCCTCGCAGAGTTGTCTTTCGCATGTTTGAAGAACGTGATATGTGACTGAGCTTTCGTTTCTTGACCATGGTAAGGACAGTTATGGAACATTAAAAGTAGGGTTATGGTGGCGCGGGGAGGAGGGGAGAGGGAGTGCGAGGGTGGAGGGGGGGGGGGGGGGAGGGGCGGGGAGCGGGAAAATATGGGCGGTCATGATCGGAAGCTTGAATTAAGCTACTAGAAACCCTTAAAAATCGTAACTCTTAAAGCGCCAATCACAAATGTCGCTGGCGACATTATTATTATTACTGTTATTTTTTTCAGAGAAAACAAGTTTGACATTTCATGTGAATCATCTCAAATGTCAAGACTTGTTTTATCTGAAAAATAAATAAATGAAAATAGAAAATAAAAAATAGAATGTAGTCTGCTACAAATTTTGCTGGGCACTTTAAGAGTTACATTTGGAAACTAAAACAGGCCTTGTACATGTATGTCACCATTACAATAAAGTACATATTTTATGAAGGTGGTCTTCACTAGACATAGAAACTACTATATTAGTGTAAAAGTCAGTAATTTTGTATTAGCATCGAGAAAGGATCATAATTTTCAATAGAAACGCATGCTTTAAAATATGCCCCATTAGTTACTACGTGGTCTGAAAACTTGTGTCATAATTAACATCAAATTATGAGATTTTAAGATAAATATTAAACAAACATCCTCTTTTTGTGAGAAAATGGGAATTTATAAATCTGCTTTGTACAAAGGCGAAATGTGATCTGCGTTTAGGCAAATAGACACAGAGAAATTATTGTTTTGACACAATCATGTTTGAAATGGGATCTATATATCATCTTCGAGTAAAATGTTTTAAATTATAGAGGAAAAGCTAGATTGAAACATGCATGATTAAATTTCAAACTTAATCTTAATATTTTATGCCAGGTTAGGTACCTGTCAGCTGCTTTTTTTTTTTTCTTTCTGTACTGAGACATCAAGAAAATATTCAAGTTCATTTATAAATGTTCTGAAATGTCAGTTTGATATAGTTGATATACTTTATTTAATCAGATATACTAATGAAATACGACAATTCTTGATAGTGAAGTTAAATGCTTTGTTAACTTTTTTTTTTTTTTTTTTTTTTTTTTGCTCCAAATCCAAATGTTGCGTCTTATTCGAACCGCAACGCCGGAAAACGTACCATCGGACATGTGCGCCCAACGAAGACTTAAATCAGCCTACGCGTCCGCATGAAGCAACTTTGTATCCTTGGCTGTCCAAAATGCGCACAGTGAAGATTCTGATCAGACTGCGCGAATGCGCAGTCTGATCAGAATCTCCACTGGCGCACATGTCCGAATGTACGTTTTCTGACGTTGCGGCTCTTTTGTTCGAAAAACAGCTTCTCTATTGTAATTTTCAGAACAGAACAGAACAGAAATTTTATTGATTTAAACTGTACACAGTTTCTCATCAATACAAATATATCAACATCTTTATCAGAAGACATGCGCTAGGTATGAACTAATGTTTCTATAAGACTGTAATATTATATGGTTCCCTTATCAAAATTTCAGAAAAGACATCGTAGTATAAGAGGATGAAACGAAAGTGAAGCTAACTAAGTTGTAACGAATTTCTTAAAGCAAAAGCTTCTATTAGATATTTGCAGAGATTTAGTATAGTGTTCTTAGATGACTGAAATAACTCTATGAATTTAAACATACTTTTCTTCGCGGTATAATATTTTTTTATATACTTTGCCCTAATAGCTGCATATGCATTACACTCGATTACAAAATGATACTCGTCTTCTACTAAATTTTCATCACAAAAAACACAT
Source organism: Anodontia alba (assembly GCA_964016985.1). Classification (NCBI taxonomy): domain Eukaryota; kingdom Metazoa; phylum Mollusca; class Bivalvia; order Lucinida; family Lucinidae; genus Anodontia; species Anodontia alba. Next base: position 62,453,939 of record OZ024827.1, on the reverse strand, counting down.
AATCTTTCTCTTCTTTCTATAGGGTTTCTTGCATACCGACCAGTTTCTATTTTCAAATTATGTGCGGTTAACCGAATTTTTGTTAGAATTGATCTATATTTTTTCGTTACTATATTATCTAAATAAGATTCATAACCAAAATGGGATTTAATTTCTTTATATAAAAGTAATTTGCTACTATTTCCAATGGAGGCAAACCATTCTTGTAAAAATTCATCCTGAACTCTATTTTTAAAACTATTTATAAAACAATTGATATTTCCAATATTTGTAGGATTTTCCCATACATATAAAAAACCATATTTGCTAAGGATATATTTAACATTACCCGCCCAGTTATTTGCCCCATTTTCCAGCTCACACAGCATACGCTGGTAAATCGTTTTCAGTATAATATTATCTGTACAATTTAATTTTAACCAGTACTTAATTATACTTGTGTACCGATTAATATATAGGGGAAATCTTCCTAGTTCACCGTAGACACCTAATTTTCAGCCACAACCCCACTCCCACCCCCACCCCTACCCCCCCCCCCCCTGTCTGTCATTTGAGTCGCAACGCACAGATGGAGGCTTATCGTTGTAATATATAGGAGACATGGGAGCATCGAAACAATCCTGTGCATCTAGCTGTCTGTAGACAAGGACCCAAAACGTCTTCAGACGGACAACAGACTCTGATCAGCCTGCGTTGAAGCGCAGGCTCATCTAAGTCTTCGGTGAGCGCATTGCAAGCTTGTAGGAAATGCTGTGTCCCGGCTCTAATAATTTGTAGTATGTACAAAATTATTTTAAATTTAGGGAAACACATTTAAGTCTTTGAACTTTCTTCTGGATCCCTTTTGTTTAATATTTGTACAGTCGAATCTCGTTTAACTCGAATACCGCTTATCTCGAAGTGAAAATTGGGTCCATGTTTAAACATGAAATTCTAACAACAGGTTACAAAATATTGTGGAAAAGAGGACAATATTTTCAATATATCTCTAACTTCAGGAATCAAATTAGATATTCGAAGTATTTCAGGGAGTCCCTTGGACTTCGAGATAACGAGAGTCGACTCTATTTGTGATGTTGATGTTTTCTTGGATACTGTATTTATAAACAGCCGAACTTCAATAGCTCGAACATCTTTGGGACCATGAAAATTTGTTCTAGACATGGGTAGTTCGAGCCACTGAAGGTTTATCAAAGCGCCAGGCCAGTAGGTAAACGGAGATAATTTAGGATGTCTTTCCGATATTCTATATATATTAAAAAAAAACAAAACAAAAAACAAAAAAAAAAAAAAACGATGCTGAGTGTACCCAGTCAGCATTCTACGTAAATCTATATCGGGCCGTCATCGGCCCGTCAGGGTAGCTGACGGGCCGATGACGGCCCGATGTAGATTTACGTAGAATGCTAGCTGGGTACTCATTAGAATCGCCTTAATGAGGCAATTCTAATGAGTACATGCAGCATACCTTTTCGTGATAAAAAGAAAAAAATATCCCTGAATATTTGTTTTCTTGATCTATCGGAAGAATTTCCTAAGGATTAATGGACGAGTTCGACTTGGTCACGGTAAACGAGCCACTGGTGTTCGAGTCTTTGAAGTTTTACAAATAAACCAAATAACAATAAAAATAAACCAAACATCTCACATAACAGGAAAAGGTAAAACGATGGGTGAAAAAAAAAAAAAAAAAAATCCGGTCGTTGCGGGTCTTATACAGATAAGCTGCTTATATTTTTTCTTTTTTCATAAAATTCCAACGAATAAGAGGGCAAATTTTTGTAACCATCATTTAGAGTATCAATTCTTCACAGCTCCCATTTATTATTTGCCTCTGTTTTGTTTGGGTGACATCTCCACTTTAATATTTGACGTTAAAATCCTATTAGCAACGAGTTACGTATGCATATGAAATAATTTGTCCGCGAAAAATAAAACGAAGGAAGCGCACTGTAAATTATTTCGAATGATTCCGTATCCGGAAGTCAGAAAAAGAAGGAGTCTGCCCTTGGATCGAATGTCACGACAGCAGCACGTTGAAGATTTTTTTTTATCATTATCATTTTTCCATGAAAGTAAGACTTGATATTTCATGCAAATATTCTGTCTATATAGTTTATGAGAAAACAATGCTTGGTATTTCATGTGAATCGTCTGCTATACAGACGACGGAATGATTAACAGCGCAGAGTCTGAACCATCTTTGGGAGCAGTTTAATCTGGTTCTACACTGTTTGCCCAGGCTTATGCATCTGAAGATTTAGGGTAAATACGGTACTATGACCAGGGCTTGCATATACGTGTATGCCATTTTTAACGGTTATTCTCCCCCCTCCTGCTGATTCAAGAAGGGCATTTGTCAGTTACTGGCGAAAGTACGATCGACTCTCGTTATCTCGAACTCCAAGGGACTCTATGAAACATTTCGAGATATCCGTACCTCGACATATCAGATTTGCGGAACTGAGGAAAACAATTAATCGAACAATCACCTTCAACAGAATGAATATGTAATTTGACTCCTAAGTACTAGATATATTGAAAATATTGTGGAAAAGAGGAGAAATTGCTCCTAAGGAGCAATTTCTCCTCTTTTCCACAATATTTTGTTGCCTGTTGGTAGATCTCTGTGTTAAAACAGGGACCAGATTTTCACTTCGCGATAAGCGGTTATTCGAGATAAGCGAGGTCGAGATAACGAGAGTCGACTGTATATGCACAAGTACTGGTTACCATTTAGAGGACTTAACCTGCCTAGGAAAAGTGTGAGTAGATTAACTGATGGCTCGACATGACCTGAACAGTATACGCCCAGCATGCACACATTATCAAAATGACGTCGTATCAACGTCGATGCGACGTGATCACGTCGCATCGACGTTGATACGACGTCATTTTAACGTTGTGTGCCCACTGGGCGATTGGGACGCCGGTAAAACTCTGACTCGACCAAAATCATTTTTAACATTTGATTTTCCCCAATGCCCAGTGATTCCTGAAATAAAACCCGTTTTGGCCAAATTTAGTGGAGTATTTCTTTTATGCCTTCTTCTATTTTGCCATCCAAATGCTTGTTGAGGGGCTGCTCATAGAAACACACAACACCTTTTCTCCTCGACTCGGAAATAAGTGACGGCTTTCACAACTTTTACCAATGACTTTCAAATGTTGTTTATTGGGAGGCGCGGGAATGGGGAGGGGGAGGGGTTGGGAAAGGGGTCTCTAGAGCTATAATAAATAAATAAATAAATGAAAGCGACATAGAAGCGGTCACAGTACTTCTAGATAAATGCTTTATTTCTCCATAAAGGGTATGTTGTGTTCCAAATAAATAAATAAATAAATAAATAAATATTAACGTCGATACTATGTGAGCAGCGGCATACTCATTACGAAAACACGCCTATTCAAATATACTGAAAATTTTACCGCCAAGTTTTCAGATAAAAAAAAAATCTGATATTTTTCATATTTCTGCTCAAAACATAGACTGTGGGTACTCGTTAGAACCGCCTTGACGAGGCGGTTCTAACGGGTACCCACAATCTATGTTTTTGAGCAGAAATAAAAAAAATAATGTATAACCCTGTAAACCCCAGTTTTACTATATGAAAGTGGGGTTTAAGGGGGTCAAAATTATATAGGCGTGTTTTCGTTATGCATGCTGAATAAATTAAGTTTCCACGCCCACTTCTAATTTCCAGCCAATCAGATTACTTGATCGGGGTTTTTGATAGAAATTCACATATTTAATGACAAACAGTGCAGATCCAGATCAGTTGGCTTCTTCAGATCTACACTGTTTGCTAAGACAGGGCATGTCATGTTCAGCAAGAGACCGGTTAAAATACATTAAGAATTTTACCATCAAACATTGAAACATTTCAGATGAAAAATTCTGGTAGTTTTCATATTTCTGCTCGCCGAGGCGGTTCTAAGGAATACCCACAATCTATGTTTTTGAGCAGAAATAAGAAAGTTATTGTATACTCCTGTAAACCCCAGTTTTACTCTATAAAAGTGGGGTCAAAACTATATAGGCGTGTTTTCGTGATGCATATACCCCGAAGACACATTTTTTCTTGGCGCGGCCCATGTCATGCCGTTGCATCGACGTTAATGCGACGTTGTATATTCGTCATGTACCCACTGGGTATGCTTTGGTGCAGAAATAAGAAACATGTCAATACTACTAGGTTGAAAAAGCCCTAAAAAACAGAAAAAAAAAAAAAAAAAAAAAAAAAAAAATAGCGATGCGCTTTCAAAAACTACAGCGATGAATTGACCCTACGGTACAAGAATGCATCGGTGTTCGCTTGACTGATCGTAATTGCTATTATGGCCGGGAAAGTAATAACCATTCAAAATTGATAGATAGAAATCGAATACAACTTGATCCGATGCTTATGCAATAATTCTTTCTAAAGGTGAGGAAGAAAGTTAATGATAGCAATTTAATAAGATCTTATGGTCAAAGCAAGACGTACTTTAGGGCAAGTTTTACTGAAAAATAGACAATAAAGTGACACCCACGTTAAAATTATAAAACGGCCAGATTAAAGGTTAGGGATATTATACTGCAGTTGATCTATAGGGCCGCGGGAATAATAATAAATTTCACACATTTATATAGAAAGTTTTCTTGAGAGTTTATTATACCTTAGTTAATGGGGTCATTGTGGTTACCATAGGAACATTTCCACTGTTACAATACTGAAAACGAAATAAACAAATAAAAAAAAAAAAAAAAAAAAAGATAATAAAGGAAACAAAGTAAATATACATGAAAAGATGCCAAAATAACCATAGACGCTCGTAACATGCATAATATGCGTAAAAATAATATTATTTGATAGAAGTATCAACTAAAGAAAATGATTTATCACTTCCAAAACAGGGGCTACTCTTAAAGGAAAGAATTAGCTCCCCCTGGAAGCGATAATACGGAGACTTTTTCAGATTTTTCATGGATGTGCGTAAAAATAATTCTGTTCTGGTACCCCACTGATAACGTTATTTATTATTATATATATATTTTTTTTTGCTTTAACGTTACACCAATGTTGTTTCGATCATCACGGGAGAGTGACAAGAGCACATTCTACACAGGTAAAATGCATAAAGAAGAAAACCCAAGAGCAGGATTCGAGCCCTCAGTCGCGAGAACAGTTGATGAACGCTACACAAGTTGCAGCATATAAATGCAAAATGATAGACTAAAATAATACGATTAGACAAGAATTTTATTTAGAAATTCTAAAAGGCTACAGGGACCATGAGTATCAAATAAAAATGACAACAATGAACACATCTTTTAACATAGTTCATGAGTGCCTAACCGCCATACTGCATACCACATTTACTCTGAGTATTCGGACACCTTAATTTCATACCATAATTATCCTAAAATTTGAACACGTTCATTTAACTATCAGTTGACATGTCGAAAATTGCTTTACGATCGGCAAACTGTGTAGACCCTGATCAGACGCCGCGTTCTGCGGCGTTTGATCGGGATCTACACTGGTTGCTCAGGACTGTCTGTCCCAGTATTTAGTGTAAATACGGTAAAATGTATTTGGCATGTTGAACAATATTTTATTCGTGAACACATGCGAAAATTGAGGTGGTAGCGTGCATAGTGTTCAACGTTTAATTCGTGAACACATGCAAAATCTTGAGGTGATAACGCGCATGGTGTTACAGAATTCAAATAACATCTACAAAGGATACCACTGGAAACAAAGAACGCAAAAAAGAACGAAACTCGGAATCCCGTTTTCATTGGGACTCTTCCTATGGCAACTAGCAATGTATACAGTAAACCCTCGATGACTCGAACACCAATGGCTCATTTACCCTGGATGATTCGAACTCGTTTTTGAGTCCCTATGAAATTCTTCAAGAAAATAGCTCA